>OY730194.1:77086337-78286337 GCA_963422505.1 Pseudognaphalium luteoalbum
CATATATTTCGGTTTTGTCGGTTTGTTTCGCCACAAGATCTCAACAACTTCTGTTCCATATCAAGGTTCACAATTTTTATCAACCGTTCTTCCATTAATCTAGTATCTAACATGAATTTCTTAAGATTTATTAATTGTTCTTCCACATAGGTAAATAACTCCGTGTAACAACCGTACTCGGTTTTCGATAATGGTCAGACTAGGCTCAAAGATAGGTTTATTCACAAAAATACTTACAGATCTGGTAAAAGTGCAAGAAATGAAAGTTGTAGCTCTTTTCAATACGAAGATTTCAAAAAAAAGGTGTTGTCTAACTTGATGCGTCCCCAGCGGTCGGTAAGGATTTTACCCTTGTCATTGCACCGGCTACTGTCAACGGGCATCAGTGGGTGTTTTAAAATAGTAATTGCGGGGCCAAAGTTTTCCATAACAATGCTAATCCTAAGGGTGAGCAAGTGGTAGGTATGACCTAGAGTCGTTCTTCAAACCGACTGGATTGAAACCAAGGCGTGGGAGATGAGGGCTTTGAAACTAGTGAAGGGTTTTTTAAATAGTAGGGGAGTTTTGGTTTTTCTATTAACTAACTTAGGCAAGTAAGAAGTGAAATAAAAGTAAAAGCTAAAGCAGATAGATAAAAAGTGAAATAAAAGTAAAAGTTATGAGATGATGTTTGGAGAAACTGTTTTAAAGGATATTTGTTAATTGTTATTCTTGAATACTCTTGATGTAAAAGCTAGATTCCCTACTAATTAAAATCCTATTAGCATGTCACATCGGGAGCTAGGTTATGGTAACATTACTAAGTATTTAGAATAATAAGCAAAATCTTGAATTTAATATTTCTTTCCTATGAACAAGAACAAAATCTTAAGGTACTAGATATAACTGAATCATATAACGATTCCTCGTCATCTTAACAGATTCGTATATTTAAAAAGTTCATTTATGACTTTAAACTAGCCCTTGCTTAAGACTACCCAATAAATCCCCTAATTATCCACAGCGTTCCTCACTTAAAGTAGTTCCTCCGCTTCAAACCTTGGCCATGTCTTGTCCTACGGTAATCCCCCATATAGCCTTGCAGTTCCATAGTTTCATACCTTTGACAAATTATATTGACACAGATAACTGACTACCTTTTAATTAGACGTCGTTAAAAAGGTGTTGTAATCACGTTTATTGGTGGAAATGTGATAGATTAATTTAAAGTTTAAAAGTCTATTTAGAAAGATTAATTAAACTAGGTTTCTCATTTTATAATATTAGTTCGTAATATAACTACCTTCAGTCGATACACAGCTTCCACGTGTTTGTACTACTCCTAAAGTGTTTCCAACGCTATACTGCATAACAGTTGAATAGGGGCCATCATATTACTTCGTAATATTGTACCGTACGTAATATGACTACTTTCGGTCATTCCTCGACTTCCACACATTTGTACTCCACGTTGAAGTGTTTCCAGTACTATATCGAGTAACAGTCGAATAGGGTCCGTCATATTACTTTACGATAATTAAGACCGTTTATATTTTACTACTATGATGATCCTAAGGTAACAATTAAACAAGAACATGCAATAAGACGATCAAAGCAATACTACCGATCTTTAATATTTAATTATAAATCATCCCATAATTTACTAACTACATCGCAATCAAACACAACAAGTATACTACTCTCTAATCATGGCAATAACTAAATCTAGCATAATCGATATAAACGTAATTAATTAAGATAGATAAGGATAGAAAGAACCAGGATTAAATGCGAGAGAGAATAGACTTGAATTAATTGACACAATTCCGAGCGTACTCCAAAGATTACAATATGTTCTGCACTTTCCTTCTATTCTAAACAAGCTCCTATACTAGCCTAAAACTAATTTAGAGTAAGAAAATAGAGAGAGAAAGTAGAACTAATAACTAAGTAGAAGTATTGTTCTAAGAATGGTGTGTATTCCAAATGAACCAAAGGCATGTGTACCAAGCGAGTATGAGCAAGGACGAAAAAGCGACTGGGAGGCGGAGTCCTGGGGGTGGCGGCTGGAGTCCAGGGGGTGGCGGATGGAGTCCAGCCAGCCTGGTACGCCAGCCCCCGTCCCGGTTCGCATTCTTTTGCTTGTTTCTCATTTCGTGCGTATCTTCTTCGTTATGTATCCGGTTTTGTCGATTCTTTTTGCGTTAGATTCGTTTTTCCAAAATGAAGACTTTGATGAAAAGAAATCCCTGAGATGTGTCTCTTATCTTTAGATGTCTCATGTGAATCGTTTGAATCTTCCGGCGTATGTAGAATCTTCATTCTTCATCCGTTTTTGTTGATTCTTCTTCTTTTAGATTCGTATTTTGAAAAGGAACATCTTGGATAAGATGGATCTTGGTGATGGGTACTTTGTCTCTAAATCTTGTTTTGATGTCTTAAATCTTCAAACGTGTGTGGAATCTTCATTTTTCGCTCGTTTTGCTTGATTTTTATCGTCTTCCCTTGTTTTAACCTTCTTGACAAATTCTCACTGATTTATGTATTATTTGAGCTTATATGCCAAGAATTGATCTAAAATGAGGAAGATATTGGTAGTAAAAATGTGACTTTTTACGCGATATCAAGTATCCCACACTTAGAACTTTGCTTGTCCTCAAGCAAACTCGACTTTCAAGCATGGTTAAAAATACGTAGATTATGAAAAGTTTTAGAGCGGGTACTGAGGGATTTTAGGAGTAAATAAGATTTTCACGCTTTTAAAAAAAGTAAAGAATTAATCTTTTCGGAGCATGCTTTTGATCATCTCGATCTTTTGTATACATGACTAGGCGATCCTCTCATGGTGTTCACTCAAATCACTCAAAGTGTTTAGGGTCTCCTATTCTATTTTTATCAATCGCTCAGAATGCCAGTCATGTATCGCTTATCGTCATAGGCTTGATCGAGAATCAAATCGTTACCTATTTGGTGAGTATAGAATTAATCAGGTCACAACATTCTAAGGGAGGTGGTGAATGGAATTTGAGTGGAGTGAAAGTTTATGGGGAGGTTTATTCGGTGCTATGCACTTTTTGTGGATTCTTTTTGGTGAAGATGAAAGTTTGGGATTTTTGGGTGGATTGACGCCATTTTTCACGATTTTGGGAGGAGTCTTTTCTCCAATAGACTTTCTTTTCTTCGAACTCTTTTGTTTTTCTTTTTTTTTTCGACGTTATATCCTTGTATCTTCTCTTTTTCATCTTTAGAACTTACTATAAAGTTTGAGGGATGCTTTTGAGAGGGTAGGTGATGACATTTTTTTAGTCGTGGTTTTGGTGGTAGGGATGGTCGTAAGAATGTTGTGATTCAATATTCACCAGGTCAGCTTTGAAATGCATAACAGGAGCAAGTTCTGATTCTAAGCGCATACATCGGCACACTCAATAATCAAAGAAGTGAAGCATTCAAAATGAATGCTTTATGTGGCTTAAAATACCTCACGAATCGAAAGTTTAGTTTTTGTGTGCCTAGTCATGCGATGCTCTTTACGAGATTATTAATTTAACATTTCAAAGAAATTCCCATCTTATTTATCCTTCTTCCCCAAAGTAAATCATTCTTTATCTAAAAAAATTCATTATCAAAACACTTTTAACTCAATTTCAAAAATTTTCGTTAAAATTTCGAGTTACTTTTGGAGAAGGATGGTCTAAGGAACTGAGAATTTATAATCAAGCATATACCACTATCCATTTTACATTAGTGTACACTACTGCTATCTCACCCTAAAGGAACATCATCGTCGACGTTTTTCTAAGATTGTACCGAGGTGAAATCTCACACTTAGAGTTTGAACAATCTAAAACGTATCCTTTAGATGTGTCTGTCAGGTTTGAATCCCACACTTAGTGATAAGCATTATGGATAGGGTTTATTTATAACGAAAAAGAGCTTAGAACATAAGTACTCCCCATTTATATATGTGGCTTGTTGGTGATGATGAGGGGTGCTCCGAAGCACATGATTGCCGACTTTTCCGTAGAGTCCATTCGTTGCTGTTGTGTGCTCCGATTTCTTCAAGTCTTTTGTGATTTGTCTCGTAGGTGTGAACACGTTGCATATACTTTTCTTAATTCCGGTGCCAAAAACTTGATGTTTGATGCGTCACCAAAAATTTGATGTATCGATCTTCTTCGTATATCTAAGTGTGAAAGATAGTCGGAGACGTCATCACTTCTTGGAATGTAAAATTGCATAAAAGTAAACATGGGTTGCCTCCCGAGAAGCGCTCTTTTAAAGTCGAGAGCTCGACTTCTTCTCTCCTAGCTATATGGAGATGGATGCATCCATGGGATTCCCGTTGATGTTGTGGGCCCTAGGTTGCATAAAAGTGTATCGAGGTGGATAAATTCTCATGAATTGGTTGATAATTGTCGTAATCAATTCAAGTGGACCATCTCTCGATGATGCCTTGTAGTTCAGAAGATGCTCTAAAGTTGTCCTCTCAAGTCCGTGAAATCCGAAGGTGATGTAGTTTACTGCTTTAGTGACAGGTCCACTAGGGTCGGTCATGATGGTTGTGTATGTCTTAAACACCTCTCTTGGCAGTGGGTTTTTCCAGAGAGAGCACACAAACACCAAGAATTGCAGTTTTATATCTTCATAATTCTCGGTCTTGGGGTCTCCGTTGAATCTTCTGATGGACGTGCACATGTCCTCTATTTGCCGGTGCTGATGGTCGTTGAATGGAAAGTCGAATTCTGAGAAAACTAGAGTAAGCTGATGAAATATCTCCTTGCATCCTGAGTTGAATATGAACTTTGTTCTGGAGTTACTTTTCCATTGTTGAATCTCCCTTAGATGGATCATAACAGAAGTAGCAATATCAAATGGTGATTCATGTGTAACCCTAAAAGGTCGTTCGCGCCTTGATTCCTCCCAAACAAGATCACTAAGTTCTTCAATCAATAACTCAACTTGTTTTTCAATAGTGGAGTTGATAACCATATATCCGCTTTCTTTGGAACTAAAGTGATCTTCTCTATTTAGCAAGTCAAGCAATGATGTGAGGTCATTCATTGTCAAGATGTTTGCACGACTGCTCGGATGTCCAGTGTAGGTTCCATGTATACGGACCAAATCGAGTAGTTCAACTTGTGTGTTAGAGCGGAAATCAAAAACACCAAGATATGCAAGATTAACACAATTATTAACCAAAACACAAAGGTGTATGTTTATATATAATGAACTAGCAACAATACATACACTTGGACAAACACACAAAGATCAAAATAACACAACCTAGTGAATTCTCTTTGAAATACAGAAGTGTTATGTGTGTGAAAGTCTTAACCAAACAGAAGCTGGCGAGCTTCTATTTATAGTCTAATTCAGACATTCTGCGACACAATCCTTGTGTCGCATAGACTGATTCTGCGACACAATACTTGTGTCGCATAGAATGATTCTGCGACACAATCCTTGTGTCGCATGATTACAAAAATTGTAATTAAACTAAGTCTAAAACTATTCAATACATAATTACAATATCGACACAATTACAGACTGAGACCAACTGACAGACACACATAAATGTACCAACAAACTCCCCCGTGTCTTCAACTTGGTCTTCAAGAATTTTTTGATTGGCTCCAGTCTTCAAAAACAGCAGATCTTCAAACGTCTGAATATCAAACCCATCCGGGTGGAAACTTTCCGCCAGCATGTATTCCAAAAGTGAAGCATATATCAATGATTTTCTGAAATCTCTTCGCTAATACTGTATTGAATTCGTTTCCTGGATTGTAGCGAATCCGATTGTCAAATAGCTTCTTCATATCATCTCTAGACAGATTTATCAGGCTCATTGGGTCAAATATTATGAATTCAGCCTTTTGTAGACCCCACAATGAACTAGATCCAGTCTGTGGCATAGAATCTGGCACATAAACAAGAACGGCTTCGCCAGTGTGACCATCTAGTTCCCAGTAGTGAAAACGCTTCAGCAGATTGAATGGAACTGTTTCCAAGGCAATTTCACGCAGACATTCAGCAGGAGGATAGTGAACCTTTACGATTGGCTGCTTGGTCTTTGAATCGAGCTTTTTCTTGAATGTATACCTTGTACCCAGTATCGGTTTGACATAATGATATTTCTTCAGTCGAATTTCTTCACGCATGATCCTTTGAATAGCATCTGCAATTCCGTCTTTGTAAAGATTTATCAACTGAAGCTGAGTGAGACGAACAATGTCATGCTTCGGCAACGTACTCAGTTTCTTCATAGACCGACGAAAATACTGAATACCGTCAAGTCTCTTGATCATAAACCTCCCTTTGCTAACCTTCCATCTTTTTATAAGACCTGAATAATCACCGCCAACCTTGTATTTCTTGCATGTAACAGGAACAGGTTCGGGATTTTTTCCTTTGGGAATCCAGTTATCCCTGATGGACATTTCTTTGTCAGAAGGCACATATTCATATGTATCCTGTGGGAAAATGTCATTGTAATTTATCGATTCACGAACAGGGACTGATTTTTCTTGTGAAGGGCCGGCAGACTCAGACGATTCTTGAGCAGGAGCTGCTTGAGAAGTAGATTCTGGTACGTACTTAAATGCAGGCTCTGACTCATCATCTGAAGAATCAGATACGACAATACCCTCTTGTGGGTAAGCTGGACAATCGGTATATTCTTCATCTGGTTCAAGATCTTCTTGTTCAATATTAACTTCATTATCATTATTAGCAGTTTCAAAGTCAAAAGGTTCTTCAGGAGCATGACCGCCTGCGTTGACCACAGCTTGAAGGAATGTCAAATTACAATAGGTGTAATCTACAGCTAGCGGTTTTGGTTGCCCTGGTTGCTCAATTATATAATCCAAAACAAGAGTTGTTTCATTAATAGTAGAATCAGTTACATTATCAGAATTTACATTTTCATCGCCCTCGGCGGAAACCCTAGGTGTTGATTCTAAGGCCGGTGGGCTTTTCTCCCCCGAAAAAATAGCTTGGGTTTCCAGCTTCAAAACCATTGATCTCAGCTCGGCATTTTCTTTTTCAATACGGGAGATCTTGGCATCCTGAGCTTCAAATTTTGCAGCTTGAGCGGCCATATCATGCTGCATCCTATCAATTCTGCTCAGGAGCTCTTGAATAACTGCTGGATGAGGGGTGATTGGAGTTTCCGTTCTTGGGAGCTCAGAAGATGTAGACGTGGAAGGGCGAGAACGTGTGACCGGAGGAGTCGGATCAGAAGTGTCTCGAGCCCTTTTTCTGTGGCTGGAGGATTCAGGACGTGGAGATGGTGGCTGATAAGCATCAATCTCACGATCAAGATCCACCAATTCCGGATCCACGAGATCTGGTTGAACCGGCGGTGGCTGAACTGGAGGTGGCTGAACTGGAGGTTCAGGTCTCGGTGCAACAAATTGTTCACCTGGAGGAGCAACATACGCAGGGTCCACAATGTGACCAAACGGAGCAATCTCAAGATCAGGTGCCTGTCCCTGCTTGGCAAAAGAGGCACAAGTGATGTAAATTCTGGTGTTCATCGGCGTTTGCTTAAAAGTGAATGATGGAGTCACAGGAAGATCTGGGTGCAGATGGTTGAGCAACAACTGAGTGAATCGAGGATACACAGCCCATTTGTCTTCTGTATCCAAAGCGTTTTTCACAAAACCCCTGAAGATATAACCTGAGAAGTTAAAGGGTTTGTTGTAGATCAAAGCAAGAATTGCAAAGGCAGTCGAATAGCGCATTCCTTCAAGGCCTGCCCTGCGACTAGACAAACACACGATCACAATGTGTGCTAGATATCTCCAGACCTTCGTCATGTAGGTCTTCTTGTATTGATCAGCAGGAATATCTTGATATCCAATTGATCTCATGCCTTCGGCGATTGCAGCAGCACTGAATTGGATGATGATGTCAGAGTTGTCACCAAACTCAAAGAAATCCCGAATAAGCTGCTTGGAGAAGATAACTTGGCGTCCACAAACCCTAGAGATGATACGAGGATCCTGTTCATCTTTGTTAACGACCGCGTTATCCCAAAACTTAGTAATATGATTCGTCAAGATCCTAGTGTCAGCAGTGATAGCCTTGTAAATTCGGGAACGACGCAGAAAGGCGATCATGGGACGATATGGGCGCGAAGACTCGACCGTGGAGTTCAAGAAAGCCACGATATTGTGACGCGGTTCCCAGAAATATTTGGTGACATCGATCTCAGCGGGTTGAGCAGCGTGTTGTTCAGCCATTACTGCAAAAGATAACAATAGTACAACAATGCTCGAAAAGTGTTACCGTTAGTACAAAAATAAAAAAAATAAAAAACTGCGACACAAGTGTTGTGTCGCAAAACAGAAATACGACACAAGAATTGTGTCGTAGACTGGAAATACGACACAAGTGTTGTGTCGTATGACACATGTCACACGGACAACATTTCCTTTACATTTAGCAATTTTTGAGAAATTAATCTCAGATGCGACATAGCAATTGTGTCGTAGATTGTGTCGTATATCATAGGTACGACATAAGACATGTGTCGTATGTTGTGTCGTATTAAAATACGACATAAGCAATTATAAAACTACGACATAAAAGACTCTATCCTATACGACACAAGGACTGTGTCGTATGTTGTGTCGCTAAGATGAACACTCACCCAACCCAGATTTGTGCGACGAGAAAAATTTGGGTTTTCAAAATCTACGCATACCCTAGGGTTCGCAATCAATAGGGGATCAATAATATACATGTGCCTAACCCTAGAAACCCCTAAACCCTAAATAATTTGTGAAAAACCGTAACCCTAAAAGATACAAATATCCATAAACTAATCTAAGGCTAAATGACCAATGAAAACAAGAAGAGATCATACCGAAAGGTGCGCAGAGAGGTGAGGAACAAGAATTTAGCAACAAATTGCAGTGAAAAAGCGTCGAAAGCACGAATCCGAACGAAAAATGATTATGTTGCAAAATCGCCTTTGTGTCGTATAAATTGTGTCGTGAATAAAACGTAAATGATTATGTCGTATGGTTCGAAGTTTTATACCCACATACGACATAATATACGACATAATATACGACATAATATACGACATAATATACGACACAATTCTTGTGTCGTATAGTTGGAATACGACACAATGCTTGTGTAACACATAGCAGATTTTGATGACAAAAAAATATTTGAGGTTAGACCCAATTTTGATTTTGGTTGAAGAACTTTCGCATAGAAGATGATTTGTGACAAAAAATAGACAAGGACAACTAAAAGCGTAAAAACAATAAAAATTTTGGTGACGGAGTTGAGAATTCTGATTAGGGATCATATCGACATAACATGCAATTATTAGGAACAATAAGTGTTATTTCGATCATCAGTATATTTGTCCTCTTTAAATTTACTTGTCATGTTAGAAACAGTTTTTATAAAAATTATTTCAAAACGAGTATTAGTATAAATGTCCACTTTAAACATGTTATACTCACATCTAGGAACTAATTTTTTTATTATTCGCATGTATATTTCGCAGTGGTCACCACCATAGATATACATCTTAACTTAAGACATAGACCATGTTTCCATTTACAGAGAGAATATTAGAAAATCAAATTTAAGAATCAAGTCAGCGGTGACAGGTCTGTACTTGCGTACAACAGAGCGACATAGCTTGATTCAGGTTTAAGCAAAACCAGACTTGGTCAAACCATTTTGGCGACCTTGTAAGGTATCTCAATTTTAAAGACTTTGCAAGTACTTTGACTTGTGTTTGCTTAATTTTTAAGTATATATAAACAGAAACCAGGTCTATACTTACGTATAACAGAGGAGACTGTCAATATATACCCCCAAATGATATCAAATAAACTTCTTTCAACGAACACATGTCTAGTATAAGTAAGAAATTAAGACATTTATCATACATCTAATGATGTTGTACCATTTGAAATAGACAATTAATTATTAGGCTTCTTAAGTAGTTTCAAGAAGTTTTGTATAACAAGCCTACTAATATATCGTATGATGAAGACAATGTTTATAAAAACTGTTTTCAGCACGTCAGATAAATCTACTGACACATCCAAGATAAATCTTAAAATTCCACTTAATGCATGTTACCCGATGTACTATCATATCCCAAGTTGTTTACAGACACAACTACAACGTCTATTTTAAAAATGTAGCAACGGTGCATTTCTTTAATACTAAAAAGTATAAAGAGTGGCTGTTGCGAATTTTTTTTTTTTTTTTTAAATTAAAGAAACTCTACATAAATCAAGTCACAAATCATTTCTTGAGATCAAGGGAAATCATCCCTATCATATCTACAAGTTCATCGAAACGAGCATGCAAAAATGCTTTTGTGAATAAGTCGGCCTTTTGCATAAGGGTATCTATGTGAATAAGGTCAATAAAGTGTTTCTCATAGCAATCTCTTATGAAGTGAAACCTAATCTCTATGTGCTTGGTCTTAGAGTGTTGAACGGGATTGCGAATAATAGATATAGCAGCAGTATTATCAATATGAATTGGAGTCAAGGTAAGAAGTAACCCATAATCACGCAATTGGTGTTGAATCCACAAAATCTGGGAGCAATAACTTGCAGCAGCAATGTATTCAGCTTCCGCTGTTGAGGTAGAAACTGTGGTTTGCTTTTTACACTGCCAAGACACCAATCTAGAGCCGAGATATTGGCAACCTCCTGTAGTTGACTTTTTATCCGAATTGCAGCCGCCATAATCAGAATCAGAATAGGCAGTGAGAGAGAAATTTTTCTCATTTGAGTACCATAGACCAAGTGATGGTCTATATTTGAGGTAACCAAAAATTCGCTTCACAACCTTCATGTGAGAAACCTTGGGCTTTGCTTGATACCTGGAACAGATAGACACAGCAAACACAATATCTGGTCGGGATGCAGTGAGATACATCAGCGATCCTATCATAGAACGATAATCACGCTCCTTGCAGTCCTCTTCATGTTCAGCAGGTCCGAGCTTGTGATCTGTTTCTATAGGAGTACCATAAGGCTTATAGTCGTGCAGTTCATACCGAGTCTACATGTCAATCACATATTTGGACTGATGAATGTAAAGACCTTTATCAGACTGTTCAACCTGTACACCAAGAAAGAACTTAAGTTCCCCCATGGCACTCATCTCAAACTCGGACTTCATAATCTTCTCGAAGTCTCTGCACAAAGAATCAGTTGTTGAACCAAATATAATGTCATCCACGTAAACCTGCACAAGTAACAAATCTTCTCCAACCCTTTTTATGAAGAGAGTGCTATCAATTTGGCCCCGAGAGAATCCATTTCTTAAGAGATGATTTGCCAACCTCGTGTACCAAGCTCGTGGAGCTTGATGAAGACCATATAGAGCCTTGCCTAACTTGCAAACATAGTCAGGATGATTTAGATCTTCAAAACCGGGAGGTTGCATTACATACACATCCTTTAGAACTTCTCCATACAGAAATGCACTCTTGACATCTAGTTAGTAGACCCGAAATCCTTTGAATGATGCATAAGCCAGAAAGATGCGAATGGATTCCAATCTTGCAACTGGGGCAAACACATCATCATAGTCTAAACCCTCAATCTGAGTAAAACCTTGAACAACCAGCCGAGCCTTATTTTGAATAACTACACCTCTGTCATCCTTTTTCACGCGATACACCCAGCGAGTTCCAATTGGATCAACACCTTTGGGTAAGGGAACCAAATTCCAGACATCGAGTTTTTTGAATTGATTTAATTCTTCCTGCATAGCCTCAACCCAGTATGGGTCTTTCAAAGCTTTGTCTATTTTCTTTGGTTCAAGCTGAGATAAGAAGCATTCTTCCATATCTTCTTCAAAGAAGGCAAAAGAGGCAGTTGATGATTCCTCACGGATTTCGTTAGCAGCTACCTGACCCCTGGTTAAAACACCTTGTTGAAGCTCACCGATGATATTTTCAGTGGGGTGAGTAGAATGAATTCTAAGCTGAGGGATCTGATCAGGCACAATGATCGGGTCCAAGTTTGAAAGAACACCTTCTGAATTTTCAATTGCAACTGAGCTATCAGTGACAATGTTCTCAGTTTCAAGTGGAAAGATAATGTCGGTTTCAGTTTGAGGATTAGATTCAGAAGCTACATGATCAACATCGGAGGAATTATCATCATTGACAATATTCTCATGAGGTACTACTCTAGACTTGGAAACTAAGTCAGAAGTAAGATCCAAGCCATGAAGTAGAGACACCACCTGATCTTCTTCACTAAATTTGGGAAGATTGAATGAGTCCACCAACGTATCATACTCAAACAAGGACTCAGGTCCCTTGCCTTTTGGAGAATCATTATATTTCATAAACCTTACTTCAAAATGTTCCTCTATTCTCCCAGTGGACTTGTTGAAGACTCGTTTATTCGGCGAGTTCACAGAATATCCTAAAAATAGGCCATCGACAGCTTTTTCATCAAATTTGCCTACCGAGTCCTTAGTAATTAAGATTGTGCAAGGACACCCGAAAGGCTCAAGAAACTTCAAATTAGGTTTGCGATTATTCAGCAATTCATAACATGTTTTGTTTCGTTTCTTAACCATCGAAACTCGATTCAACACGTAGCACGCAGTATTAACAGCTTCTGCCCAAAATGTGGTAGGCAGATGCGCCTCAGACAGCATGGTTCTTGCTGTTTCAATGATTGTCCTATTCTTTCTTTTAGCGACACCATTTTGCTGAGGAGTACGAGCAGCACTAAACTGATGAAAGATTCCTTTTCGAAGGCAATACATTTCCAAGGTTCTGTTCTTGAATTCTGTTCCATTATCGCTACGCAGTTTCTTGATTTTCAGGTTACACAGGTTTTCCAGTCTATCGAACAAGTAGGTTAAAGTATCAGCCGTTTCATCCTTTCCAGCCAAGAAATATACCCAAGAAAACCTTGAGTAATCATCAGTAACAACCAGACAGTATGATTTTCCTCCAATACTTTTCTTATTTACAGGACCGAACAAATCCATGTGAAGCAACTCCAATGGAGATTCAATAGAGTTCACTTGCTTAGACTTATGGAACTTCTTGTGTTGTTTCCCTTTGAGACAGGAAACGCATTCATTATCTATTTCGAATGACTTTTTGGGCACACCTAACATAAGATCATTATTGACAAGATAATTCATTCTGCGAAAATGAATGTGTCCCATACGTCTGTGCCAAAGCAGTGAATCTTTAGAAGATGCTTTTGATAGCAAACAAGTATGCTCCTTGGTAGTCACAGTTTGCATATCCAAAATGTACGAGTTGCGTACACGGGGTGCTCTCAGTAGCACCCATTCCTCGGGAATAACAAATCCCAGTTTCAAAATTAAACACTCAACATCTGTAAATGCTGTAGTAAACTTCTTGTCGCAGACTTGAGAAACACTGATCAGATTGTGTTGCAGTTCCTCGACATAATTTACTTTATCAAAACTCACTTTCCCATTTGAAAGAGTACCCTGCCCCGTTATGTTACCACCTGCATCTCCTGCAAAAGCAACATGTCCTCCGCGATATGGTTTAACGTTTGACAGAAGAGACATGTCACCGGTCATGTGCCGTGAGCAACCACTATTCACATACCATTTACTGCTTTGTATATGACCTGACTGCTACAGCACAACATGAGGAGAGAGTTAGTTAGAAATGGAGACCCAGGCCTTTACAGACTTGGGTACTCCGGACACCTCATCAATAATAACTACATCAGTTAAAACTTTGTTTTTAAGATATCAGAAGTACTTCCTGATGCAGTATTACTTGATGATGAGTCATTTGATGACTCTTTTGGTCTCCAAATTTTCACAGGAACTACAGTGGGTTGCTTGTTAACATTGTCAGGCTGATTAACCTGAGGTTTACTAGGCCTAGCAGCATTAACTTTCGGGATAGAAGTATAAGAAAATGAATCCTTCTTTGAAAATGATTTAGAAGATGAATTTTTGTAAATAGAATTTTTGGAAACACCTTTTGACAACTTCTTTCTCAAAAGCAACGGACAATTATTAATCAAGTGACCTTGTTTCTTGCAGTAGAAACATGATCGTCTTTCCTTAAAGGTTTGGTCGTTACTGCCTAAGAATTGAGGTGAGACAGGAAACTTATGAGAGTAAGTGGAAGTGGATGCCTCAGAATGTGAAACAGAAGATTTGACAGAATTCTTGTTTGAGTTATAATTAGTATTCTTTAAATCTTTCCTTTTAAGTTCAGCCTGAGCCTTAACATTCCTTTGAAAAGTTTCATTGTTTATCTTAGAAGAAATAGTGTGATGATCAGGCTTAATGTTTTTCTTTTCACATTGAGACATACTCTTACAAGGAACATCCTTAACCTCGACCTCCTTTTCAGTAGTTTTTAAGGGAGCAGGCTAAAAACTGCCAAAGGGGGTTAACTGGATAATTCCTGAGGAGGTAAACTTAACAGGTTCAAAAGGCTTCACTGGTTCAATCTTAGTTAGCTTGGTTTTCTTCTTATCATGATTGATCTCTATGTTGGTTTGATAGAAATCAGGCAACTTAAAAGTAGGCAAACTAACAGGTTCAGTTACAGGCATATCTACACGCTTAGCAACAGGTTCATTAACTGATATTTCAATGGGCTTTGCATCTACTAACGCAGTAGGTACAAAATCTTTAATTTCATCTTTAGACGGTCTAACCAAATTCACATCTAAAGATGGAGGTGGTTGATGATGATAACCATAACCGGACTTGTCTTTAGAATTAGTCCTACCCGTCTATAGGATCTCAGTAAAGACCATGGTTGAAGTGTTGATACTCTTGAGTTTTCGTTTGTAATCAACAACTTTGGCTTCAGAGATAGCCAATTCTTGTTTTAAATGAGAAATCATTTTTAAGTAACTGTCAATTTCATCCTGATTGCTGAAAATTAGAGCTTTCAGTTCCTTTTTATCTTCAATGAGTTGATTAATGTTACTATAAAAAAGTTTCTCATTAGTTTTCAACACTTTATTTGCCTCCATCAAATTCAAGATTTCTGACTTCAGGTTGTCATTATGTTCCATAAGCCCATTTACTTTACCAGTTAAACTAATACATGAGTTACAAGTAAATGAAGCAAATTGTACCTCATTGTTGATGGCCATGAAGCATTGCTCGTGATCTTTAAAAGAAGAAAAATCATAAGCATCTCCATCCTCAATCAACAATGCAGCCTTAGCAGTAGTATGCTCAATCTGTTTAGGAGCAACAGATGGTTTTGTGAAACCCGTAGCAGGTTGTCAGCCTTTCTCACATTCGCGGGCAAAGTGTCCAAGATTCTGACACTTATAGCACTTGATTTTACTTTTATCGAATCCCATTGGTGTTCGATCAGCTGCATCTTCAAGAGATCTCTTTCCAGTTCTTCTTAGATAGTTTTTGGCTCTGCGAGTGAGCATAGCCATATTCCATCTAATGTCAATCCTTTCTAACTCATCGGGATCAACCTGATTGAAGTCCTCATCAGTCAGCTCCAATGTACTGACCCTTTTAGAAAGAAAGTCTTCATATGATGACAAGAAGGCAGTAAACATTGCTGCATGTTCATCTGTGGTTGCTGAAGAAGGAACAGATGATGATGAACATGTTTTGCTTGAAGAAGCATTATAAGTTGGTAGGGCTGAAAAAGTTCCTACAGTAGGATTATAGTAAGAAGAGGATCTCTGAGAATTTGGCTCAGCTGTAATGAAAGTTGTTCCACTATTACTTGATTCAGATGCACGAGCAATAGATCTTGTTTCCTTCTTTTGAATATCCAATGCACCAGCTTCAAGCTTTCCAACAAGATCATCCAGAGACAATTGAATTGTCTTTGGATCACTTTCTAATAACAAAACTCATGTTTCCCAACTTGGTGGTAGAGCAGCTAAAGCCTTTTTGTTGATCTCAGAATTTTTTAGATTATATCCTCCAGCTTGCAGTTCGTTTACTGTGCGTGTAAATCTGCAAAGCATGTCTCTGACTGTCTCATTTTTCTGGATATAGAAATAATCAAATTGAGTTTTGATTAATTCCAATTTGCTCTCGATGTATTCAGTGTTACCACAAAATCTCTTCTCAATTGCAACCCAAAGATCATAAGTGATTGTTTGTGGAAACATATCCAAAACATCAGTTGGAAGCGACATAGTAATAGCAGAATGAGTTTTGCGTTCAATTTCCCATGCTTTTCGTTCTTCGGGAGTGTATGAATGAACGGGTTTTGGTGGAGGAACACCCATGTGTTCTCCAAGAGCAACAGGCGCTTCATATCGTTCAAGAAGAGCCAACTCCATATCAGGATCAGTGAATAAAACAAACGACATAAAACGTTGTTTCCATGCTCGAAATTCCAAACCCGGTGCAAAATAAGGAGGTTTATTTTCACTACCGATCGTAGCATTATGTTGTAAAACTGCATCAACGCTTTGAAGGGACATGTCGACAATTTGCAAACAAAATCAAGAAAACACAGCAAACAAACAGATTTTTGTCTAAGTCTGGAATTATGCGACACAGTGTAGTGTCGTAAAGTAACAATACGACACAAGTGTTGTGTCGCAGAACTTAATCAGACAGAAGACAAAAATGCGACACAACTGTTATGTCGTAGAATGTGTCGCAAATTGTGACATAGACTAGTCAAAGTCAAAATAATTTGTGTCGTAGGTTTATGTCGCACTTTGTGTCGTAGACAATTTAATGTCGTATGTTTGTGTCGTATGAACAGTATATACGACACAAGCCTTGTGTCGCAGAAGAGCACAAGCAGACAACCTAGAGCCCACAAAAAAATTTCAACTTTCCAAACAAATAATAAACAATTACGCCATGCTTCCTATCAGTTCTAAAACCCAATATTTTAAGATACAAAATCACCAACTTTAGATCTACCAAATCTAAAGGTTTGACAAACACCTTTCTTTGAAGATCAAACACCAAAATAAGCTAAAAATTGAACTTTTTGACCAAGAACACCAAGAACACAAGAATTAAAAATATTACTTTTAAACCAAAATCTTGCAAAAACTAACTCGACACCACAACTCAAGAGTATGTGGCTCTGATACCAATTGTAGGTTCCATGTATACGGACCAAATCGAGTAGTTCAACTTGTGTGTTAGAGCGGAAATCAAACACACCAAGATATGCAAGATTAACACAATTATTAACCAAAACACAAAGGTGTATGTTTATATATAATGAACTAGCAACAATACATACACTTGGACAAACACACAAAGATCAAAATAACACAACCTAGTGAATTCTCTTTGAAATACAGAAGTGTTATGTGTGTGAAAGTCTTAACCAAACAGAAGCTGGCGAGCTTCTATTTATAGTCTAATTCAGACATTCTGCGACACAATCCTTGTGTCGCATAGACTGATTCTGCGACACAATACTTGTGTCGCATAGAATGATTCTGCGACATAATCCTTGTGTCGCATGATTACAAAAATTGTAATTAAACTAAGTCTAAAACTATTCAATACATAATTACAATATCGACACAATTACAGACTGAGACCAACTGACAGACACACATAAATGTACCAACATCCAGTAGTCTCTTTCATATGCGCTCTAATGGATCCTAACATCTCCCATTGCGTTGAGGTGAATGGGATGTTAGATCTTCTAAGGGCATTGTAGATCCTAGCTTAAGTCCATTTCTGTTGTTGACAGAATTGTAGTTCAGCAAGGGAAAGAGTAAGCATGTTGACTACGCTGCTTATTCCTCCTACTACTTTGTCAAATCTTTGGATCAATTCTTTGAGCACTTTGTGATCTATGATGGTTTGCGGTTAGTATCTTGTGCGTTTGGAATATTCCTCCAGTGTTTCTCCTCTCGTGGGATGGTTGTGGTTACTTCCCGCCATTTCTTCGGTGGTAAATAGATTAGTTGGCGGTATGCTTCTTTTGTTTTCTTCTTCCATCTTTCTCATCCCAATTTCTTCCATCGTTGAGTTTTTCACTGATGGAGATGCATGTTTCATCTCTTGTCCTATTCGTTGAAGGTCAATCGGGAAATATGGCATGATTGTCATTTCCTTACTAGATTTACTTTCACTTGTTGACCTTGCAGTTTCTTTGTCCTCTGTGATCTTGTTCATGCAGATCATGTACATATCAGCTTGGTCTCTAGGGTCTAGGTTGTCGATATGGAAAGTGATGGTTTCTCCCTGAGACTGGAAGCTAATGGTTTGTGCGAAGACGATGATTGCCTCGGCCATATTCATGAAAGGTCTTCCTAGTATGATCGGGATGTGTACGTCTTCCTGCATATCCATTACTACAAAATCTGATGGGTAAAGGAATTTGTGAATCCTAACTAAAACATTTTCAGCTATTCCCCTAGGGTATTTGACCGAGTGGTCAGCAAGCTTTATGGTCATTTCGGTAGGTCGAAGATTTTCTAACTCAAGCCTCTTGAAAAGCGAGTATGGCTTAAGATTAACACTAGCTCCTAAATCGGCAAGAGAACAGATGGTGCCTGAATTGTAGATAGAACAGGGGAGAGTAAAACGTCTGGTGTCTCCGAGTTTTTCTGGAATGGTATTTTTCAAGATAGATGAACATTCCTTGCTCAGCAGGACATTGGGTATTTCGGGTACCTTTTCCTTGGTTGTAAGAAGCCCTCTGAAGTACTTTTGGAAGGAACTTCAGATACGGTATCTAGAAATATCCTATCAAGCTTAAAAGACTTAAGCTTGTCGGGTTGTTATTTATGACGAGCCGAAAATGGAATGTTTACTTTCCTATTTGGTGTAGACTCTAAATCCATTGTCGATGGGACAATAGGTGGTTCCTTTACCGGAGAAGAAATCGTAGGTGGGCTATGTGCTACCTGAGAGTCTTCAATATGAGAAGCTAATACGTTGGACTATTCTGAGGTTTAGCGCTAATACGTTGTGCTAATTGTCCTAATTGGGATTCGAAAGCTTTTAACAAAGTCAGTTGATCTCATAAGATGATCTCGGCCTGGTCTTGTCTAGCCGAGAATCCTTGAATTACTTGTATCAGGGTGTCGTCAAAACTAGAGGTTTGTGAGGAAGAGGGTTCAGATAGTTCAGGTTGGTAAGTTAGTGGGCTATTCCTAGGTGGGTTAAAGGAAGGGTTAGTAATGGGCGAAGTTAGATGAGACTGGGGAATTTGGACTGAGTGGTTCAGATTAGCACAATTAAGGCTGGTTTGAACTTGATAGACTTGTTGTTGTTGACTTTTCAATTCCTTAATCTCCTTGGTTAGGTCTGCCACTTGCTGAGCGAGAGTTTTGATAGCTTCATTTCTGAGTGTAGTTGGTGGATTCACTATTGAGGAGTGATTTTCACTATTCCAGTCATGGTTGTGTATGGTCATTTTCAATAAGGATCCAAGCTTCATTTGCCGTACAGTCTATGAAACTACCTTGAGAGGCGGTATCAAGTAAAGGACGGTGATATGGGAAGAGACCATTGTAGAAAATGCGCAACTGGTCTGAGCACTCAAAACGATGATTTGGACATTTCTTAAGCAATCCCTTAAAGTGTTCCCATGCATCGTAGATTGATTCATCATGCACTTGATGGAAGTTTTTGATGTTGGTCCTAAACGTGGCTTGTTTTGATGGGGGAAAATATTTGGCCAAAAATTTGGTTGCTAATTCTACCCAAGAGGTTATAGGGTTGATTTCTAGTTCCTCAAACCAGGTTTTTGCATTAAGAGTGAGTGAATAGGGAAATAGGTATAGATAGACTATGTCCTGATTAACCCCAATCGGTTTAAAGGAGTTGGATAAGGAAATGAATTTGTCAAGGTGGGAGTTAGGATCATCATTTGGTAGGCCATGGAATTGACAGAGGTTTTGGACTAACTGAACAATGTGTGGTTTTAACTCGAATGATCCTCTACCAATTTCCGGATAGACAATTGGTCCTCGGCCTTCAATCAAAGGTTTAGAGTCTTCAGCGAGAGTTATACGTGTAGCTGACATAGTCTCATTGGTAGGTGGTTTACTAGTTGAGTTGATAGGGATAACGTAATTTGTAAAAGTGGTGAAAGGTGGGAAAAATAAAGAAAGACGTAGGGGTCTAAGGAGAAGAGTTAATCCTAAAGGTTCACTAGCGAGTAAGTTCATCTTGACGCCTATGGATCGTACAGTTGGTTCCCCGACAGCGGCGCCAGAAACTTGATGCGTCACCAGCGGTCGGTGAGGATTTTTCCCTTGTCGTTGCACCAGCTACTGGCGACGGGCATCAATGGGTGTTTTAAATTTGTTATTGCGGGGCCTAAGTTTTCCCTAACAATGCTAATCCAAAGGGTGAGCAAGTGGTAGGTATGACCTAGAGTCGTTCTTCAAACCGACTGAATTGAAACTAAGGCGTGGCAGATGAGGGCTTTCAAACTAGTGAAGGGTTTTTAAAATAGTGTGGGAGTTTTGATTTTTCTATTAACTAACTTAGGCAAGTAAGCGAAATAAAAGTAAAAGCTAAAGCAGATAAATAAAGATAGTGTTTGTTGAGACTTCGTTAATTAAGTTATGGGATGATGTTTGGAGAAACTGTTTTAAAAGATGTTTGTTAATTGTTATTCTTGAATACTCGTGATGTAAATGCTAGATTCCCTACTAATTAAAATCCTATTAGCATGTCACATCGGGAGCTAGGTTATGGTAACATTACTAAGTATTTAGAATAATAAGCAAAATCTTGAGTTTAATATTACTTTCCTATGAACGAGAACAAAATCTTAAGGTACTAGACATAACTGAATCATATAACGATTCCTCACCGTCTTAACATATTCGTATATTTAAAAAGTTCAATTATGACTTTAAACTGGCCTTTGCTTAAGACTACCCAATAAATCCCCTAATTATCCACAGCGTTCCTTACTTAAAGTGGTTTCGCCGCTTCAAACCTTGGCCATGTATTGTCCTACGGTAATCCCACATGTAGCCTTGCAGTTCCATAGTTTCATACCTTTGACAAATTATATTGACACAGATGACTGACTACCTTTTAATTGGACGTCGTTAAAAAGGTGTTGTAATCACGTTTATTGGTGGAAAGGCGATAGATTAATTTAAAGTTTAAAAGTCTATTTAGAAAGATTAATTACACTAGGTTTCTCATTTTATAATATTAGTTCATAATTAACTACCTTCGGTCATTACACAGCTTCCACGTGTTTGTACTACACCTAAAGTGTTTCCAATGCTATATTGCATAACAGTCGAATAGGGGCCATCATATTACTTCGTAATATTGTACCGTTTCGTAATATGACTACCTTCAGTCGTTCCTCGACTTCCATACATTTGTACTCCACCTTGAAGTTTTTCCAGTATTATATCGAGTAACAGTTGAATAGGGTCCGTCATATTACTTTACGATAATTAAGACCATTTATATTTTACTACTATGATGATCCTAAGGCAACAATTAGACAAGAACATGCAATAACACGATCAAAGCAATACTACCGATCTTTAATATTTAATTATAAATCATCTCATAATTTACAAACTACATCGCAAGCAAACACAACAAGTATACTACTCTTTAATCATGGTAGTAACTAAATCTAGCATAATCATATAAACGTAATTAATTAAGATAGATAAGGATAGAAAGAACCAGGATTAAATCCGAGCATACTCCGAAGATTACAATGCGTTCGGAACTTTCCTTCTATTCTAAACAAGCTCCTATACTAGCCTAAAACTAATTTAGAGTAAGAAAATAGAGAGAGAAAGTAGAACTAATAACTAAGTAGAAGTATTGTTCTAAGAATGGTGTGTCTTCTAAATGAACAAAAGGCACGTGTACCAGGCGAGTACGAGCAAGGATGAAAAAGCAGTCGGGAAACGGGCGGAGTCCGGGGGGTGGTGGCTGGAGTCCAGGGGGTGGCGGCTGGAGTCCAGCCAGCCTGGTACGCCAGCCCCCGTCCCGGTTCGCATTCTTTTGCTTGTTTCTCATTTCGTGCGTATCTTCTTCGTTATGTATCCGTTTTTGTCGATTCTTTTTGCGTTAGATTCGTTTTTCCAAAATGAAGACTTTGATGAAAAGAAATCCCTGAGATGTGTCTCTTATCTTTAGATCTCTCGTGTGAATCGTTTGAATCTTCTGGCGTATGTAGAATCTTCATTCTTCATCCGTTTTTGTTGATTCTTCTTCTTTTAGATTTGTATTTTGAAAAGGAACATCTTGGATAAGATGGATCTTGGTGATGGGTACTTTGTCTCTAAATCTTGTTTTGATGTCTTAAATCTTCAAACGTGTGTGGAATCTTCATTTTTCGCTCGTTTTGCTTGATTTTTATCGTCTTCCCTTGTTTTGACCTTCTTGACAAATTCTCACTGATTTATGTATTATTTGAGCTTATATGCCAAGAATTGATCTAAAATGAGGAAGATATCGGTAGTAAAAACGTGATTTTTTACGCGATATCATAACTCCTCATAGAACTCGAGATATGATCTTTTTACTAAACTGAGTTTTTGAGGCAGATTATTCCATGTTTGTGTATCATTTATAAAAAATGATTTTTGAACTATTATTTGGACATAATATAGTTAGATGAGCAAGTTAACATATAAATCAGTATCATGCAAGTAAATATAGTGAGTGAAAAGGGTTTCTTACAAAGATGAGGAAGGAAATGAGAAGATGATGAAGATGAAGATACTTTGGTTCTTGTTCTTGTTTCCCCTTCTTGTTCTTGATAATAATGGTGAATTGTGGTGGCTCATGTTGGTAAATTTAGTGTGTCAGTCAGTTGGTCTATTGAGTTGTAAGTGTCGTTAGTTAATTGTAATAGAAAAGTAAGTTTTGTACTTAGCGACACTTATTATTTGGTCTAGGCGACACTTGCATTTGTGTCGCATAGCGACACTTAGGTGAGTGACGCATGAAGGCGGTCACATGCGACACTAGAAAAGTGACAAGCTAGGGTTGATGAAACCCTACGGGTTTAGTATAAATACAAACCTACGGGTTTCAGGCTAGTGTTGACGAAACCCTAGCACCATTTGTCGAAATAGCATTCATGTAATCAAGCTAATACATTATGTTCATCAATACAAAGTCATATTATTGATATATACGTGTTTCGATTTATGTTTACATATATTTAGTGTGATTGTTTGTTTCCGCCATTCTATCATTGTTATCAATCACTTAGATCCACAGCAAGGGGCACTCACAACTGGTATCAGAGCCCATAGGTGGTTTGATTGAAATATTGATCACGTATTGGTTTGTTTTCGGTTTGCTTCGCGAAGAAAATCAAGAATAATCAAGTTATTTGGATTAATTGGGTGCTAATCAAACGTTTTAAATCAAGATTTACAGGTTTTGTTTGATTGGGATCGAAGAATTTTTGTTAGGTTTACAAAACTTCGATTTTTAGGGTTTTTGGGATTTTACAGCCGTTTTTGCGTCACTCGCTGCGTCACTTCGAGCATCATTTCGAGCGACACTTCGGGTAACACTCTGTAAGTTCCAATTAGGGTTTTGCAGACACTCAAGTGCATCACTTCAAGCGTCACTTGTGTGTTACATGACACTTGTCTTTAGTGTCATCATTTATTACTTACCGACACTCACATACGTCACTTACGAACGTCACTTGTGTGTCAAGCGTCACTTCCTACTAGTGACGCCTGTTACAATATTGCGTCACTCAAGTCCGACACTTAGGTGCGTCACTTCTTTGATTGACCGACACTAACCTCTAGTGTTGACATATGTCACTTTCTAGCGTCACTTATTAAGTGTCGCTAGTCTTTGTGACACTTCTGTGCATCACTTACTAAGTGACGCCGTAGTTACTAATCAACTTTCTAGTTCTGTTTTAAGTTATTTTTCAGGTTCTCTTAAATGGCTGCTGATAAAGAGGATATTAGGGGAATTAGAGAAATGATTAAACAAAATAATGATGTTGGTTCTAGTAGTAAACCTCATTTGTTCACCGCGGATATGGATTACGCTTACTGGCGTGATAGATTTGAACAATATGTAGATTTTCATTGTCCAGAGCTTTGGGGTCTACTTAATGAAAGGTATGTGGCTCCAGTTGCTGAAGGAAATTATCGTGGTATTCCTCCAGCTAAGACGTATATGGCTATGAAACCTGAGGAAAGGAAGGAGTTTAACATAGAAGGAAGGCTCATTCTGCTATTTGCATGTTCCTAACTAAGGATGTTTTACGAATTTTTGAAACTCATGATATCACCTATGATTTGTGGAAGGCCATTGAAACATGATGTGGAGGTAATGAAAAGTATAACGAGGCTAAACTGGAATTGATCAAGAAAAGATACGATTTGTTTGACATTCTCCCAACTGAAACTGTATATGGGCTATTCACAAGGTACTCACAGTTGGTTAGTGAGTTAACTGAGGGAGGTTACAATTTCCCTACGATTGAGGTGAATAATAAGCTTTTAGATGTGTTGCCCAGTGCTTGGGACGTGAAAGTATAGTTTTTAAAGGAAAACCAAGAGTTAGCAAGAATGACCTTGGATGAGTTGATCGGTGTTCTTCAAGCACACGCAATGGAATTGAAGAAAAAGGAGTGCAAGTTGGGTGGGTTTGTTCAAGATCCGACACTTTATGGAGGAAAAGTCAATACTGGAAAGACTTATGGTGGAATGGCTTTCATTTCGGATACCAATTCACCATCTCATTCCACTGGTGCTCATCCTGTAGTCTATGCTTCTGGACCTTCACAAGGTTCACAACAACAAGTTACAATTTCTCCGGCTATGGAAGAACAAGCAGCCATCTATACAGCTTTTCTAAGCTCTTACGAAGATTTGGTTTCTCAACCAAATACTACATTGGAACTTGCGAAAGAAGACTATGCTCAACTGGATGATGATGATCATGAGCAAATGGATCTGAACTGGAATATAGCCATGATCACAAGAAGGGTGCAAAAATTCTTGCAAAGGACTGGACGCAAGAGTTTGGAAGGAAATGGTAAATCTGGTTTTGCTTTCGACAAGAGCAAGGTCCGGTGCTACAACTGTTAAAATTTGGGAAATTTCACAAGGGAATGCGAAAAACACAAAATGCCTTCATCGGGTCTTACAAAGCCTTCTGCTCCTCAATCTCAAGAAAAGGAGGAAGTGAAATCAGTGACAGCTGATGCTCTGGTTGTTTTTTAGCCTACTAATTCAGATTGGAGTGTGCAAGCTGAAAAGTATCAACAGTGTCTCATGGCTCACATTACTAATGAGGTACACAATGAACCTGATGAATCTTTAAACTGTATTTCATGCATTAAATTGACTGAATCTTTGAAGGGTTTTCAAAAGGACAACTTAGATTTAAGAGAAAAAGTTGCGAAACTTATTGAGTCTAACATATATTTAAAAGCAAATGAACATTTGTATGATAAGCATATTGAGGCTCATAAGTTGGATACTCAAACATATAAAGCAAAAGTTTTTAGTCAACAAGATGCTATTAACAGCTATCTCGATGAAATTGAACTGGTGAATAAAGACCTTTCTGATTTAAAAATTGAGTACGATAAATATAAGAACAAAATTTTAGGTTCTTCTTCAGCAATAGTTGTCTTTAATGACATTATTAACAAGCAAAGGACAGGTGACAAAAGTAAGGCAGGACTCGGTTATACTGTAGTCCCACCTCCTACCGAATACTGTCATATGCCTGTTAAGGAAGGCACTGAAGAGATTCCAGTCAATTATGCATTGCTTTATGGTATTAAATCCAAAGAAGCTAAGCAAAACAAACAGGCAAAGGAGAAAACCAAGAGGCCAGAGTATCCTTTGCCTAAGTTTGTTAAGCCTGAAAGTGTATCTCCAGTTTGTGTTGAGGAGATTGTTGAGATTGAGGATATTACCGATCAGGAGTATCCTAAGGTTGAGAAGGTTTAAGTCAAATCCGAAAATGTGATTTTGACAAAGGAATATGCCCCTAAAGTACAAAATGACAAGGGTAAGAAAAAGGTTTTGAATGAGAAACCACAAACTTTACAGACACCTGTAAAGATTTTGAAATGTAATTCAACTGTGAATAATGAAAAAGTTTCTTGTAATAAACCTTCAACTTCAACCGATTAACCGAGGCAAGCATCTTCTAAAACTTGTACACAATGTGCATGTTCTAAAAATGCTTCGCCATCTCCTTTGGTAAATCCTCAGCCTCAATCTTTTGTAGAGAATCGTTCCTGTTTCTACTGCAAGAAACATGGACATTTAATTCGTGATTATCCCAAGCTTTCTAATCTGCGCTATGGGAGAGATATGCCTAGAACATCCTTTTATCGAAATTCATTTTCACATTCGCCACCTAGGCATTATTCCAACTCTCCCAAGCCGGTTGAGAAGTAAAGTAATGTTGGGCAAAAACCTTTGCCAAAACAAAAGCCCGACATTTCTCTCAAACCAACTTCCGAACCATCTAAAGTTTGGAAAAGAAAAGAGCCTGTAATTGACTCTTCTGTCATCAACAATAACACATCAGATGAAAGTTCTAATTTGTTGAAAAATAAAATTCTGACTGATGTGATTATTGTTGATGACCTCGGTAGACCTAAGTCTGTAAAGGCTTGGGTCACCGTTTCTCACTAATCTTCTTACTTTTATGTGTTGCAGCAGTCTGAACGTGTTAAAGATAGCGAATGGTATATGGACAGTGGCTGCTCACGACACATGACTGGCGATGTGTCTCTTCTGACGGATATTACACCATACGCTGGAGGACATGTTGCCTTTGCAGGAGATACTGGAGGAACAATTACGGGTAGAGGAACACTAACCAATGGGAAAGTTAGCTTTGAAAATGTGAAGTATGTGCCACAACTCAAGCATAACTTGCTGAGCGTTTCACAAGTTTGTGATAAAGATTATACCACAACATTCACAAAATCTGAATGTGTGATTCTGAAGCCGGGTTATGTTATTCCTGAGGAATGGGTGCTTATGCGAGCACCAAGGAGAAATGACACCTATATGATGAATATGCGAACTGTGGAGACGACAAGCGAATATACTTGTCTCCTTTCAAAGGCTTCGGAAAAGGAATCACTTCTTTGGCATATACGGATGGGACACATTCATTTTCGCAAAATGAATTTTCTTATAAAGAACGATTTGGTAAATGGAGTTCCAAAACAGTCCTTTTCTTTAAAAGATGACTGTATTTCTTGCCACAAGGGCAAACTCCACAAAAAGTCCCATAAGTCTAAAACAGTGAACTCTATTGCTGCACCACTGGAACTTTTGCATATGGATCTTTTTGGTTCCATTTCTACAAAGAGCATTGGTGGTAGATCTTACTGCTTGTTAGTTACTGATGACTACTCAAGATTTTCATGGGTATATTTTCTGGCTTCAAAGGGTGAGACTGCAGATATTTTGGTATACCTGTTGGAGAAGTTGGCAAATTTATGCAACTTAAAGGTGAAGAGACTACGCAGTGATAATGGAACTGAATTCAAGAATTCTACTCTCGAGTTATATTGTGCTTCAAAAGGCATTGATCATCAATTCAGTGCTTGATGGGTGCCGAGGCGTCCGTATGAAGACGGTGCTCGGACCGCGATCGGTTTGTTTTAAATTTATATTTGCTGGGGTCTAAGTATGACTTACTAATTACGAACCAAAAGGCTAGTAGATGGTAAGTATGACCTAGAGTCGTTCTTAAAGAGAAACTGAATTGAAACAGAGGTGATCCAATCAATCTTTCTTTTCTAGTAAAGGCTTTAAAAGAGTGCGTTGGGGGTTTTTGGTTTAATTAATTAAGTAAATTAATTAAAGCGAATAAAAGATAATTGTAAATCAGATAATAAAAGGAGTATTTGTTGTGAGTTCGTTAGCTTATAATGTGGGACGATGACTTGTAGGAAAAATATTTACTAAATTTGAAATGTTCACTAGACTTGGTAGTTTATGATATAACCGATAGATTCCCTATTAGTCGGTCATCAATTAATATGTCACGAGGAACCACGGTGTCATGATTCTGATTAGACGGACAATGCTCAACTCTCCACACTCTCCTGTGAGGGAGTCAGTGGCCCTTGTTATTGAGCACATTTACTCGTGGGTGAAGGAATAGAGTAGCAAGTCTACAACAAGTCTAACCATTCTTAATACCATAAAGACTATAAATTTAGCAAACAATTAACTTAGCAAATATGTTTGGACTTAGTTGATCAATTCCTATTAATGAATCTTGAGCATGGTAAGCGAAGGAAGGTGTTGAGGTTTCTTGCGTACCTTACTTTAAATTTCATAGGTTAAGAAAAAGTATCGATTTAAGTTGGATTTTAAACTTGCCTTTCTCAATACAATTAACAAATCTCTAGGTTTTCGTAAATGGTTATTTAGCCTATAGCCTACCTAATCTAATCTAAACTAATCTAATTGAAAACGTAAATAAAATGCTGACGGCTTTTTGCATAAAGTTAAACCCAGACCATGTCAGAAAATGCTATGGTAGTCCACAATATATTTAAACATTTACCGATGTTTCCATTGTGGATTCAATTTCTTCACAATGTTTACATGATAAGTACATTGTGATTTTAAGTGTACAGTACTCATGGCAATTCCACGTAATCACATTGCATTTTATGATGCGCGCATAATGTTACAATCGAAACCATAGTTTTACACAGATAACTATTGACCAAGTAGTAAGGTTCGCGACTCCTCTTTACAAGGTTACAATCACGTTTGTTAATCGAAAGGCGAATGTAAGTTTTAGGTTTAAAATCATAAGATAAGTCCGTTCATAAAGTTTCCGTTTTATAATGTCGATCCATAATACAACTACCTTCGGTCTTTACCGGCTTCCATACGTATGTACTTTGCTTAAAAGCATTTACAGCACTATACCGAGTAAACAGTCGAATAGGGGCCGTCATATTATTTCACGACGTATTTAAAGTCATCCCACAATTATATATGCTAACTAGATCACAACAAATACAATACTAATCTACTCGCTAATCATGGCATAAACTATCTCTAGCATAATTAACGTATACATATTTAATCAAGATAGATAAGGATAGAAATAACCGAGATTAATATGCGAGAAGGAGTAGACTTGAATTAATAAGAGTTGCTCCAAACGTACACCAACGATTACAAATGCGTTCCTCACCAAGGATTACAAGCACGTTCCTTGCTTTTATTTTAACTAGCCTAATACTAATTTAAATAAAGAAAGAAAGAAAAGCTAGAAGAAAGTATGAAAGTGCCTAGGTATGTAAGTATCCTAGTGCCCTTGGTGTGTTTTTCAATAGAGCCTCATGCCTCCTATTTATAGAGGAGTTTTGGTGCATTTTAGCAAATGGAAGCACACATTAGCAAAAGGTGGAAAAGGCACCAGGTACGAAAAGGTGAAAAAGGCGGTGGCACCAGGTACGAAAAGGTGAAAAAGGTAGTGGCACCAGGTACGAGAAGGACAAAAAAGCGCAATCCGTGCGGGGTGTTGGCAGCCGGCGGTGGCCAGGTGGCAGCCGCCGGCGGCCAGGTGGTGGCCGGCGGCGGCTGGCTGCTACCTGCACCAGCCTGCTGCCCGTTGCTTCGTTTCTCGATTCGTGCGTGTTTTCTTCGTTACGTGTTCGTTTGCATTTATTCTTTTTGCATTGGATTCGTAAATCAAAAACGAAGCTTTTGATGAAAAGAAATCCCAAAAATATGTCTCTGAACTTTAGATGTGTCGTACGAATCGTTTGGATCTTCCGGAGTGCGTAGAACCTTCGTTCTTTGTTCGTTTTAGTTGATTCGTCTTCTGTTGGATTCGTAATTTGAAAACGAACATCTTGGGCTAAATAGATGTTGGTGATGGGCTCTTTTGTCTTGAAATCTCGTTTTGATGTCTTGAATCTTCAAACGTGTGTGGAATCTTCGTTTTTCATCCGTTTCGCTTGATTTTCATCGTGCAACCTTGTTTTGACCATCTTGGCATAATTCTATTGATTTGTAATGTTTTTGAGTTAAAGTGCCAAGAATCGTTCCAGAATGAGAGACATATCGGTAGTAAAAACGTGACTTTTTACGCGATATCAAGTATCCCACACTTAGAACTTTGCTTGTCCTCAAGCAAACTCGATTTTCAACATGGTTAAAATAAAATATTTTTAAGGTGGAACTTTTTACTAAGGGGTTTTGGGAAAGTAAAATACTTGTTCTTGGGAAAGGAAGGATTGTAATCTTTAGGAGCATGCTTGTGATCTTTGATCTTGGATACATGACTAGGCGATCCTCTCAAGGTGGTCACTCAAATCACTCAAAGTGTTTAGGGTTTCCTATTCTAATATTATCAATCACTCAGAACGCCAGTCATGTATCGTTTATCGTCATAGGCTTGATCGAGAATCAAATCGTTCCCTTTTTGGAGTGTGTGAAGTCGATCTAGCCACAATCATTCAAGGAGAGGGGATATATGGTTTTTGAAGTGAAAGGTTGGTGGTATGAGAGGAGGTTTTTGTTGGGTTTTTAATTTTCATTTTGTCAAAGTTGGGATTTTTGGGGATTGACGCCTTTTGACAATTGCGGAAGGAGTCTTTTTCTCCTATTGAATTCCTTTTTCTTCGGATTTTTTTTTCGACGTCAGCCCCTTGCGATTTCTCTTCGTTCATCTTTGAAACTTTTTATGAAGCTTGAAGGATGCTTTTGAGTAGGTGAGGGGTAACGTATCTATTTTTCCTTGGGAGTATGGGTGTACGGCTGGGTTTAAGAATGATGTGATTCGATCTCCTTTTCACTGACCAATCTGTATTCGAAATGCATAACAGGAGCAAGTTCTGATTCTAAACGCATACATCGGCACACTCAAGAATCGAAAAAGTGAAGCATTAAAAGTGAATGCTTTTTCTATGGCTCAAGATACCTCACGAATCGAAAGTTGGGTTGTTGTGTGCCTAGTCATGCGATGCTCTTTATGGGATTACAAACTAATTTTTCAAAAGAATTTGTATTTTAATTATCCTTTTTCCCAAAGTAAATCATTCTTTGTCTAAAAATTTTCATTTTCAACACATTTTTGAAAATTTTGTTTACTTTTGGAGAAAGATGGTCTTATAAAGAGCAACGATTTTAGAATCAAGCATATACCATTATCCATTTGACAGTAGTGCAACTACTGTTATCCCACACTTAAAGAAACATCGTCCTCGATGTTATACTAAGCTCTGAACGGGGTAAAATCCCACACTTAGGGTTTTAAACATCTAAGGCGCATTCTTTTAGTGTGTGTTGGGTTTGAATCCCACACTTAGTGATTAGAAAATTGGATATGGTATATTTAAAACGAATGAAAAAGACGGTATAGAAGTACTCCCCGGTGGTTGCAGTGTTCCTTTGGTGCATGTGCCGGATTTCATCTTTCTTGGTGCAGTCTTGATCAAGTCTTCTTGTAATTGGTCTCGTAGGTGTGAACACGTCGGATATACTTTTCTTCTGGTGTTGATGCTTCCTTGCAGGCTGGAGCATGCTTTGTATGATCCGAGTGTGAAAGATAGTCGGAGATTCATCACTTCTTGGAAAGTAAAATTGCAGAAATGTAAAAACACGGGTTGCCTCCCGAGAAGCGCTCTTTTAAAGTCGAGAGCTCGACTTAGTACTTTTTTCTTCAGATGATGCTGGATGTGTCCGTGGTGCTGGTGTGGTCACTGTGGTCCCTAGGTAAGCTGTAGCGTGGAGGAAAGTATCTCAGGAATTGCTCTATCATGTCGGCAATGAGAGTTGGCGGAGTGGTGGATTCCATCCTGAAGCTCTTGAAGTGATCAGTGGCCAGTCTGTCGAGGATTGCCATCCCATAGCTGATGTATCGAACTGCCCTTGTGACTGGTCCGTTAGGATCGATTCGAGTGCAGGTGTGAGTTCGAACAATTTCACACTGGGGGTGGTTTCTGCCTATTGAGGTGATCAAAGCCATGAATTGAGTCTTCACTTCTTGAAAGTCTTCAGCTAAAGGGTCTCCTCCAAAAGATCGGGTTGCTTGGCATACTTGTCTGATGAGTTGATGTTGCTCACGGTCGAAGGGAAAATCTGAGTCCATGAAGACGTAGATTAACTTGCTGTATATTTTGCGATATCCGTTGCGGTAAGCGTCAATTTCTATGTCTTCTTCCTCGTACATTCCACGCAGTCGATCTATTACATAGGATGCTAAGTTGACTGGTGACATGTTCCAATATCGTGTTGGAATGTCACGAGTGTTTTCTTCAAATGCGGCCTGATTTAGCTCATCAACTATTAGTTCAACGTGATGACCAATGGTGGAGTGAATGACGATCCTGAAGTTTTCTGGAGTTGTAAGATGTTCTCCAGTTTCGATGAGATCTAGAAGGGTTCTAAGATCTCCCACCATTCTTATGTCAGCATAATTCTGTGGATTTCCAGTAGCTCTTTCAAGATGGGTCCTCATTGATGCTAGTGTAGCCTTTTGACTTGATGAGTAGGGAAAGGCTGATCCGGCCAAGGCACAATATACTTTTTGGTATATTTGCCTTTGGTTGTTGCAGAACTCGATTTCTCACATTGGGTAGTCTGGTCTTTCTGGATGTTGACCTTCTCTGGTGACTTGTTCTTGAAGGGAATCGGAGAATTCTTGGATATGTCTGAGCAGAGTCTAGGGTACTGGTTCTCCATAGTTGGCTAGATATGAATCGTATTCTTGTTCAATCTGCCTTATCAGGTGTCTCTGAGCGGTGTTGTATTCATTGGTTGACTCTTTGATAGCCTCCACAATGATGCGTACATCGTCGTTTTCATCAATCAGGTCAATCATCTCTTCGTGAGTGTCGATGAGGGGAATCTCTAATCTCTCAGCTGTGATGACGGGTGAATTTGGTGGAGCAAGAGGAGTTTTTGGAATAGAGCGTTCATCGATAGTGACGTCAACAAAATCACCATCAAATTCGATCGGAATCTTCGTCTCGTGAATCTGGAAATTGGTGGAATTCTTCATCTGAGGGTGCGTTGTTGAAAGGTTGGGTGCTGTCTACTTTGACGGTTCTGACTTCCGTGATGGTGTTTTGAAGGTTTTCTTCAGCAAAGCTTCATGGTTGTCGTGCCTTATATGCAGAAATTCTCTGTAGGAGTTTAGCATACAGGTCAGGGTGCTGTGATGTTCGGAGTTCTTCTTCGAAAGTATCTATGTCTCGGAGTCGGGTTCTGGTGAAGGGCTTCGATGGATCGAGATAAGAGTCGAGAATGTTTCCCATTCTTTTGAGATGAGTGGATCTAAGCTCTTGGTGGATGGCTCCGTAATCAAATGGATTCTTCCGATGAAGTGTAGTCTTTGCAGTCTTGTATTCTCTTGACTTCAGCCATCTGTGGTGAATCAGTTTGATATTCATCTTCCTCCATTTCTTCCTCTTCCTCAGGTTCTTCTTCCATTTCTTCCATTCTTTCATCTTCCTCGGCGGGTTCTTCCTCTTCTTCCTCAGGTTCTGATTCGTCCTCCTCCGATTCTTCTTCTTCCTCAGCGTCCTGATACTCCTCGTCCTCGTCTCGGTCTGTTTCAGTATCGTAGATCAAGGTTGTTGGTCGAGTGAAGCATCGTTCTTCTTCGGGGTCTGATTCGTCATCGGAACATATTCTGCTTGTTGATATAGCGTGGCATTCTTCTTTCTCTGGTGTATAGTCCGGTTGGTCAATCTTGTAAGTGATGCTTTCACCATGTGCTCGTAGAACAATCGTATGGTTATACACATCAATCACTGCTCTGGCTGTGTTCATAAATGGTCTTCCAAGGATAATCGGGATGTTTATGTCCTCATGGATATCCATTACCACGAAATCCGTCGGAAAGAAGAATTTGTTAACTTGAACTAAGACGTTCTCAGCTATTCCTTTTGGGTATCTAACGGATTGGTCAGCTAGCTGGACAGTCATTTTAGTGGGTTTCAAATTTTCAAGTTCTAGCCTCTTAAACAGGGAGTAGGGCATAAGGTTAATGCTAGCTCCTAAGTCGGCTAAGGCGCTGATATCTCCGGATTGGTAAATAAAACAAGGGAGTGTGAATCTACCGGTATCTCCTAGTTTTTCAGGAAGGCTATTCTTAAGTAGCGCTGATGTTTCAGAACTAAGGGGAATGTTGTTTACTTCGGGCAGTTTATCCTTAGTGGATAGCAATTTCCTCATATATTTATTTCGACCGGGAACTCTAGACATGGTATCGAGAAATTTTCCGTCTAGCTTAAAGGATGATAATTTGTTAGGTTGGGCTTTAAGTCTAGCGGGATAAGGGATCCTGACCTCTTTGTTCATGGTCGGAGTGGTTTCCACAGCTGGTATCTTGATTTTTGGTTCTTCTTTTACTGGTACAGCAGCAGGGGGTGGAGTGGCTGCCTCATTTGCAGTAGTGAGTTGCTTTGCTTCCTCAACATGTGGGTTGTGAACCGTGTTGCTAGGCAAACTTCCTCTGGGTCTGTTATCAAGACGTTGTGCCAATTGTCCAATTTGGGCTTCCAAATTCTTTAGCACGGCCAATTGGTTTCTCATAAAGAGGTCGGCTTGATCTTGTCTAGCGGACGTCTTTTGGTTGAGCAGGTGTTGACCTTGCATGAATTAGGTGAAGGCGTCATCTGAACTTGAAGTTGGGGCATTTGTCTTTGCAGGTTGTTCAGCGGTTTGGTTTGTATCGGAAGTGGGTGCAGGAAGTGCAAGGGGTTGGTTATAAGAAGGTTGTGATTGTTGTGGGTAAGGTGGGTATCTAGGTGGGTATCGGGGTTGGTATGGTTGGTTGGTTCTCTGTGGGAATGGAGGTCCTCTAGGTTGGTTATTGTTTTGGTTGAAACCGGGTGGAAAATTTTGTGGTCGAGCAGGAAACTGAGCATAGTAGACTATGCCATATGCTTCTTCGTATTCCACTTGGTATTCACCAGGTGGTTGCGGGTTGGTGCAATGTTGACAGACTTGCACTTGGTGTACTTGGTGCTGTTGTTTCTTAAGTTCTCCAAACTGTTTGACAAGTGAGTCCATTTTCTCCGTTAATACTTTAAGTGCTTCAACTGGAACTGGATTTGATGTAGCGATAGGTACTGAAGATGTTGAGTGATCTCCAGAGTTCCAATCATGGTGATGCATAGTCATATTCTCTATTAGGTTCCATCCTTCTTTGTCGGTCTTTGCCATGAAGCTTCCTTGTGTAGCAGCATCGAGGGTGGTTCGGTGGTTGGGGTCTAAACCATTGTAGAAGGTACACAATTGTGCGGATTTGTCGAGACGGTGATTGGGACACTTCTTCAAGGCTCCTTTGAATCGTTCCCATGCGGTGTATAATGACTCATCAAAATCTTGTCGGAAATTCATGATGTCATTTCGAAGTTTGGTTTGTTTAGAAGGCGGAAAGTATTTGGTTAGAAACTTTGTCACCATTACCGTCCATGAAGGGATAGAGCCGGTCTCTAAACCTTCAAACCATGTTTGCGCATGATGAGTGAGCGAATAAGGGAAAAGATACAAGCGGATCATGTCTTGGCTAATTCCGTTTTGTTTGTAGGAATTTGAAAGAGATATGAACTTGTCGAGGTGAGAGTTGGGGTCATCACTTGGCAATCCATGAAATTGACAGTGGTTTTGGATTAGTTGGATGATGTGGTGTTTAAGCTCGAAAGATTGACCAGGGGTTTCAGGGTAGAGAATTGGTCCTCCTCTTCCTTCGATAGAGGGTTTACTGTTGTCAGCGAGAGTGATGCATTCAGCCATTGCTTGTTCAAGCGCGGATTGCTTCTTTTCTCGTCGAATGGTACGTATTATAAGTTCTGGATCAGGGAAATTAAACAGTGGTATAGTTCTAAGGGAACAGGTCATACACTAAAGAGAAACAGAAAATAGAGTAAAACTAATAATAATAAAAAAGTTAGCAGGTTTTATCCTTAGGGTTTACTAGAATTGGGATTGGTTGGGCCTCTGTATCGGACAGTTAGTCTCCTCGGTAGCGGCGCCAAAAACTTGATGGGTGCCGAAGCGTCCGTATGAAGACGGTGCTCGGACAGCGATCGGTTTGTTATAAATTTATATTTGCTGGGGTCTAAGTATGACTTACTAATACTGAACCAAAAGGCTAGTAGATGGTAAGTATGACCTAGAGTCATTCTTAAAGAGAAACTGAATTGAAACAGAGGTGATCCAATCAATCTTTCTTTTCTAGTAAAGGCTTTAAAAGAGTACGTTGGGGGGTTTTTGGTTCAGTTAATTAAGTAAACTAATTAAAGCGAATAAAAGATAATTGTAAATCAGATAATAAAAGGAGTATTTGTTGTGAGTTCGTTAGCTTATAATGTGGGACGATGACTTGTAGGGAAAACGTTTACTAAATTTGGAATGTTCACTAGACTTGGTAGTTTATGGTATATGTAACACCCCCAAATTTAATGATTCGCGGAAGCATACTTTGGGTGTTACTAATCAATAATCAAAGCACACAGATATATAGCAAACAACTCTATATGCGTCGTTTTAACAAAATATATTAATTTTAAATGGTTTACAACAGTTTGATCTCATACATAGCTCGTGTTCTTAATATGAGAGATTTAAGTACATAATTAGTTATACAAAATCTAATAATGCAATGAAATCTCTGAAGTTTGCATGAAGACTCGAGCTAAGATGCATCCTGATGGGCAGTCCAAATCTACTGCTGAGTACCTGTGATACATGCTAAAATGGGTCAGCTAACGCTGGTGAGCTCACAGGTTTGAGTATCAAATAATATTCTATGAACCGCAAGATTTAAGTATTGATTTGCATCCAGCAAATAAAGTTACAGATAATGTATACAACCATGAACGCATAGTCTGAGCTTAACTCGAGAGTCGGGTCCCATATAGAGAATTCCGAGCGAGGTGCCTCCATGAGAGCCTAATCTACTCTCGTCTTCCCAAATATTAGTACGTCCGTTTACCCGGTTAGTGCTTGCTAACCCAGACGAGGAGGGTCAATCCTATATGGTACCATACACGCTACTTTTGTGTAACACCCCCAAATTTAATGGTTTGCGGGAGCGAGTTTTTGGGTGTTACTAATCAATAATCACAAGCACAAAGGATACAGTGAACGACTCTATATGAGACGTTCGAAAAGTTATTACATTAGTACATAAGTAATTCAAAATACAAGCTCGAGTTCGAGTAAGTTTCCTAGAGATTCTATTACATAACAACTAATACAAAAGTAATGTATGAAAATCTCCAAGCTTGTAAATGCATGCGACTCGAGCTAATAAGCATATCCTGCTGGGCATCCCTACTGATGTTGCGTACCTGAGAAGCATTACTAAAACGGTCAACCAAAAGGTTGGTGAATCTCACAGGTTTGTAAGTAAATAGTTTGAACACACACAAATAACAGTTGTATTTGTAAACATCAGCCAGCCAGTAAGTAAGTAAGTGGTGGTTGCAGGTTATGCTAACCGTTTGATACCCTTGCCATGAGCCACCATAGTTGAAGCTTAACGTACAGTAAATATAGTACCCCCGTGAATGTTAATCCAAAAACATTCATATGAAACGAGTAAGAAACGCCCGTTTCTACAGTAACGGTTCGTGGTAGTGCGTGCTACCCCGGGTGGGGATTGTCAGTCCCATATGGATCCATATACTAAAACTCGCGCTTATTCCTAACTAACAACTATGATTAGGAGGCTTTCATTGGATTAGTCGAAACTCAAGCAATTGGCGTATCCGTAATTCAGTAAAGTAAGTAAATCATGCCAGCAAGTAAGTACGTGTGTTCATGTAAAACAGTAATGCATCTCACCCCTGAGTGAAAAAAAAACAGTAAAATAGGGGCTGTGAGACTCACCTGAGAGTCTAGCAGACGATGCAGAAAGTAAGCGGTATAGTATCCTGACTAGCAACCCTTAGCGTCCTAATACGCGTAAGGTTATGTAAGTAAATGGAGTACTTGTAAAGTATTCATGCCAGTTGTCCCCAACTAGTTAATGTCCATTAGTTTGTTTGTACATTTGAAATTGTTTGTATTTATAGTTTGTATAAAAGTGTACGTCCCGTTGGTATCGGAGTGTAATAATAATCTCATCTATTATTATTATGCAGTTGTTCTAATCGTATAGTTGTCAAGTACGTTTGTATGGTAACGTGTAACGTTCAAGTGAATGTAAATCCGAGTGGGTGTAACCCTACAATGTATGAGTAAAATCTCATAGGTGTTTGAGTGTAATCTCGTGTATGTGCGCGAGTGGGATCTCGCGTTTTAAATAAGTGTAATCTTATATGTATTCGAGTATTGGTGTATACTTCCAAAAGTATAATATTTTCGTGTATAAATCGTATCGTATTTGATTTGGTTGTTAAAAAGTGATTTTTAAACACTTAGAATGTTTTTAACTTCTGTATTTGGGTTTTTGCGACACTAAATGCGACACAGTGCTTGTGTCTTATGGTTGTCATGCGACACAAGCCTTGTGTCTCATGGATGCAACTTAATGCGACACAATATGCGACACAATCCTTGTGTCTTATGTTTTATGCGACACAATCCTTGTGTCTTATGTTTTATGCGACACAATCCTTGTGTCTTATGTCTTATGCGACACAATCCTTGTGTCTTATGTTGTATGCGACACAATGCTTGTGTCTTATGCTTCTATGCGACACAAGCCTTGTGTCTCATAAATTTTTGGCCTGACGCAACACAAGGGCTGTTACGATTTTTGAGCTCGGTTTTTGGGTCAAACGACCTCGGTTTGACCCGAAACTTTTACACAAGTCTTAGAATGTTATAATGAGTTCATAAAAATTATTAGTTGATGTTTTTAGTGTTCGAGGTGTCGTTTTCTTAAAAGTGGCCAAAACCGACAATGTTCCGAAATCAAGTTTAAATTACATATTTGGACATTACTAAGCTAGGGGAACAATAATCTAGCAAAATAATAGAAATCGGAAGTTTCGAGAGTCGCCGGAAAACTTACAAAGTTGTCGGATCGAGAAACCGAAAAGATAGGATTGTAGCCCTCGTCGTTGTGAACACTTTTCTCCAAATGAGCCTAGCCTTTTGAGGTGTTTCAATGGCGTTTTTAAGGTGTTTGGGTGGCGGTTTTAGAGAGGGAGAGAGAAGAGGCCGAGATAGAGAGAGAGGAGAGGGAAAAATGGAGTGTGGGTTGGTGTTTGTGTGATTGAGTGGAGAAAGTGGTGAGGGCTTAGTGCCCCCTCACCTAGGCCGGTTGTGGTGGGGCCACATGAGGTGGTCTCACCAATTTTTGTTCCTCCGTGCTTGCGCTCCGTGCGGTGTTCGTTTCCCCGGTCGTTTAAACGTAAAAATCATTTTGTACGCGTTTATTTATACGTTTTAAAATACGAAATATTATTCAATAATTTAGTCAGAGTATTTTACCAAAATACTTGTTTTCAAGTTGTAAAATATAAATTTGTTTTATTGTTGTCGGTTGGTCGCGTTTTGAAATATTTGGTAACGTTTTAAATAAAACGTGCGCGTTTGTTATATTATCAACATAATATAAAGTAGTAATTTGCGTGATTAAATAATTTCACATTATTTAATAATTGTTTCACCAGCGTCCGTATTTTGTACTTTTGTATTTTCATACGATTTGAACGAATCGTGTACGTGTATATATATATCACCTATTTATATATATATATAGTAAGTAATCATCGTATTTAATCCTATTTCATATTAAATACAAATAATAAGCACATAATTAGGAAAATTTTAAATTGACCCTAATTTTGGGGTTGTTACATTTTGTATTACCAGACTATACTGACGGAGGACTTTGATTTGATTAGTTGAAAACAACTCATGTAGTATATTGAAATATGTACTCGCGTTCATGCGTTAAAAAAAACAGAGCAATGTATCACACCCCTAGTAAAACAGTAAAAAAAGAGGGGCCATGAGACTCACCTGAGCCTGGAGAGTTTATCTAAATAAACTGAGATTGATTGGACAAGAATCGAAGTCCAAAGACTTGTAACCTGAGGGTGTCCACGACATGCGATGGTTATAAACATATGAAAGCATCTCATAAGACTACCTTGTAGTTGTTTGTCCAACTAGAATGTCCAAATGATTTCAATTGGGTTGATTGTTTAAGTGTTTGAAAATGTGTACGGCCCGTTGGTGATTGTTTGTGATAACACGCAAAAAGTCATGTTTTTGTGTGCATTAATCTCACCTTTTTGGCCCAATATTTGACGAAGCTAATCAAAATAGACACTTTATCAGTAAAACTCGTCACATGGGCCAAAATATAGACAATGTTTCAAAAGTCATCTAAAATGATCGAAAAACACGATAAATCTAACGAATACGATCACAAGCATTCTCGTTCACTCGTTCTATCACTTCTTGAGTTCCACAAAGAATTATGACCTCTAACTTATATCATTTTCTTCGTTAGGAAAATACGATCGCGTGGATATAAAGAACGCTCAAAACGGATAAACGACGAAGAAGTTACGCCCGAACGAAGAAACGAAGAACCGAAGAAGCTGGATACGGCTGAACCAGGCCGTATACGGCTGGTCCAGGCCGTATACGGCTGGACACAGACCGTATACGGTCTGTGCAGGCCGTATACGGCCTGTGCCCACCCGTATACGGCCCAGTTTGCCCGTATTCACCCTGTGCACAGCCGTATACGGTCCAGTTTGCCCATATTCACCCTAACTTGGCCGTATCGAGCGTTTGGGAGATAAAAATCTGATTTTTATTTGTCCTTGCGATACGGTTGTGCATTTTGTGGTTTGGATACGGTCTACGGATACGGTTGAGCGTTCTCTATAAATACTAGCCTCATTTCATCATTTCAACAACATCTCGCATTCCACCAACACATTTCTACACACACTTTCTCTCACTACTCTCTCTCTAAATTAGTTAGTTAGTTAATTAGATTAGTTAAGCTAGTAGATTAGTAGCTTAATTGTAACGGAGGTGCTCCGAGACTGCGGTGTCGCACGATTTGTAATACAGCTTTGTCAGGTTTTATTATAATCTCTATCTTGTTATTTTAAATAATGTTGTGCTGTTGCTATACTTGTTTAGAATTATTTGCTAGGATTATTGCCATGCTTAGCTAGACAGATCTGTGTTTGCTATGATAGTTGCCATGCTAGGGTAGTTATACTTAAATCATGTTGTTACTCTGTTTGTATGCGGTTGAGATATATTTGAATCTATGAATTGAATCTCAAGTGTTTATCTATCCAACTTATGCTGTGGTTAGGGACATCCTTCTAGGATTGGCCAATTGCTAGTTGTATGCCACTAATTATTCTGTGTCTGATGATCATTGAACTCGACATGGCCAGTGTTCTCCTGGTTGAAATATTACCGGAGGGAGACACGGAGCGTAGGATTAGAGATAGATTAGATTCAGGCCATTTAACAAGTGTCTTAGAGAGAACTTTCGGGGCACTTGTGACTTGACCATGTACCCTGTCACTCTGCATAAATTGATCCCTGCTATGCTGCCTTTCTGCATGTTCTTGTTTGATTGTTGCTTAGGGTTTGCATGCTAGTATCTGTTATGCTGATTAGTTACATGATTAGGTTTTCGAATATCTATCAATTGCATATGCCAGTTTAACATGCATAGAATAGTTAAAATGATTTATATGGAATAATGATGAACAATTTAATCGGCCGTTAGACCAGACCATCCCAACTTGTCCCAGTGGGAAACCCCTGTTCATGTTTTTGTTTATTCAACAATTCATGCCATGATTCGGATATCTCAAATGTCCGAGATTGGGGGACAAGACTCGAGGATGGTTGTTGGTTAAATTGGTTGCTACATTTGGGACAACTTCCGGTGTAGTTTACATTCCATAACTGTTATCTATGTGACATATTATTTATCTGATTGCGGACAACTCTACGTTAGATAGATAATAGGCTAGTGGTTATGGCTCATTAGGAAATATTAATGTCATCTTAACTAAGGCTTTATCTCATTAACTACCCCTAAATAGTATGAGTAATTATCATAGTAAACACTCGTTTCACCTATAAGTTCTCGTTGCCACCTCCACCCCACTTTACTTTAAATTAGTTTAATTTTAGAAAATTAGTAGTTAGTTAAAACCAAAACAACCCAAAAACCTCTTTTAAAAACCCTAGCTAAATTCCCGTAGATAACTAAAGTCCTAGATCCCATGCCCGTTGTAGTTTGAAGAACGACCCTAGGTCATACCTATCGATATACTTACCCATAGCTTTAGTATACTTAGGCCCAGCAAAAAAAATAAAAAGCTTTTTAAAACATTTACCTCCTGATCCGCGTCTCGACGGAAGGTCCGACGACGGGGTGACAAACCCGACTGACCATTTGGGCACGATCAGTTTGTAATAATAATCCCACATTATTATTTTGATGATTTTGAAGTGTTATGCCTAAAAGTAAGTTCCAATGTGTTTTAGAAGTTGTGTTGCATTCGTGTTTGATGTTATACAAGTTTAACACTTTGTGTGAAAGTTCAGATGTAACACCGTTACTCGTGAACCTAGGGTAAGGGCGAAGCCCGTTAATGACGGGGGTCCGGGGGCAGCGCCCCTGGTAGCGGGGTCCAAGGGGCGGCAGCCCCTGGCGGGGTTCAAGGGGCGGCAGCCCCTGGCGGGGTCCAAGGGGCTGAGCCCCTGGCTTGGAAAATTTTTATTTCTACTATATTGCTTTGGTGAAAAACGCACCGGGACTTGAATTTGGGTGAAATGGGGCGTCAAATTTGGGCCCCAATACTTAGTGTAAAATTAGTTTGAAACCTTATGTTTTATGCGTCACTTATAGCGTCACTTAGGGGCTGAGCGTCACTTATGGCGTCACTTATGGAAGTGACGCATAGTGAAGCGTCACTGGGTGGCTTGGGCGTCACTTAGAAAGTGTCGCTAAAAAATAATAAATCTGAGCATGTGCGTCACTTAGGGGAAGTGACGCATGGTAGGGCGTCACTAAGGTAAGTGACGGGTGTAAGTGTCGGTTAGGCGTCACTTAAAGGAGTGACGCATACTTGGGCGTCACTAAAGCAGTGTCGGGTTATTAGTGACGGTAAGGGTCCTAGGCGTCACTAAGCAAGTGACGGTTGAAGTGTCGGGAAAAAGGGGCTTTATGCGGCACTTAGGCAAAATTAGGGTTTCATGCGTCACTTAAGTGACGCATGAAGTGACGCAATACTGGTCGTCTTTGCGACACTTACGACTGTTTTTCGGATTTTTGAGCCAAAACGAGTTTTCCGGCCATATCTTGGCCTGATTCTTTTACCCAACCCTTATAAGGACATTCTAAGCTTATATAAACAACTACTTGCTAAAAATACTCGAAAATCTAAAGGTTTCGGGATTTGTCGGAAATTTACAATTTGTCAAAATGAAATTCCGAAAAGAAGGAAACGTAGATCGTTGCTTCGTGGTTATTTTCTTCCAAACGAGTGTGAAGATTCGAGGTCGTTTGGAGGTGTTATTTTAGGATTTAGTGAGGTGGTGGTGGTTTGTGATTTAGAGAGAAAAGAGAGGAAGAGAGAGAGAATAGTAAGGTGAAAATGGGGTGGGGAGGTGGTGACCTCACCCCTTTTGGCAGATTTTTCGTGGGGCCCACCCCATGTGGGTGTGTCCCAAACTTGTTCCTCGCGTTTGCGTTCCGTGCGGTGTTCGTTTTCCCGATTGTTTAAACGTTAGATAATTATTTCGCGCGTTATACACCCGTTTTAAGGCACGAATGATTACCCAATATTTTTACTTAAAATATTTCACCAATTACTTTAATAATTGAGTTATAAAGTATAACTTAACATTGTTTGCGCATTTAACATTCTAATCGCGTAGGCTTTTAATTGTACGATACGAAACATGTATGAATTATCATCAAAATACTATTTTAGATATAATAGTGTTATTAAATAATGTTATCTTATTTAATAATTTTGTTCACCAACGTCCGTATAAAATTGAATCGAATTACATTTGATTTAAGTTGCGTACGATTTAATCAAATCGCAAAATTGTATATATTCATCAATATAAAATCCGATACATTAATTAGCCTAACACAAAACTAATTACATGTATTAACAGTTGATTGGGCACTAATTACTAGTCCTAATTTGGCGGGTGTTACAGTATAACCGATAGATTCCCTATTAGTCGGTCATCAACTAATATGTCACGAGGAACCACGGTGTCATGATTCTGACTAGACGGACAATGCTCAACTCTCCACACTCTCCTGTGAGGGAGTCAGTGGCCCTTGTTATTGAGCACATTTACTCATCGACGAAGGAATAGAGTAGCAAGTCTACAACAAGTCTAACCGTTCTTAATACCATAAAGACTATAAATTTAGCAAACAATTAACTTAGCAAATATGTTTGGACTTAGTTGATCAATTCCTATTAATGAATCTTGAGCATGGTAAGCGAAGGAAGGTGTTGAGGTTTCTTGCGTACCTTACTTTAAATTTCATAGGTTAAGAAAAAGTATCGATTTAAGTTGGATTTTAAACTTGCCTTTCTCAATACAATTAACAAATCCCTAGGTTTTCGTAAATGGTTATTTAGCCTATAGCCTACCTAATCTAATCTAAACTAATCTAATTGAAAACGTAAATAAAATGCTGACGGCTTTTTGCATAAAGTTAAACCCAGACCATGTCAGAAAATGCTATGGTAGTCCACAATGTATTTAACCGTTTACCGATGTTTCCATTGTGGATTCAATTGCTTCACGATGTTTACATGATAAGTACATTGTGATTTTAAGTGTACAGTACTCATGGCAATTCCACGTAATCACATTGCATTTTATGATGCGCGCATAATGTTACAATTAAAACCATAGTTTTACACAGATAACTATTGACCAAGTAGTAAGGTTCGCGACTCCTCTTTACAAGGTTACAATTACATTTGTTAATCGAAAGGTGAATGTAAGTTTTAGGTTTAAATCATAAAATAAGTACGTTCATAAAGTTTCCGTTTTATAATGTCGATCCATAATACAACTACCTTCGGTCGTTACCGGCTTCCATACGTATGTACTTTGCTTAAAAGCATTTCCAGCACTATACCGAGTAAACAGTCGAATAGGGGCCGTCATATTATTTCACAACGTATTTAAAGTCATCCCACAATTATATATACTAACTACATCACAACAAATACAATAGTAATCTACTCGCTAATCATGGCATAAACTATCTCTAGCATAATTAAAGTATACATATTTAATCAAGATAGATAAGGATAGAAATCACCGAGATTAATATGCGAGAAAGAGTAGACTTGAATTAATAAGAGTTGCTCCAAGCGTACAGCAATGATTACAAATGCGTTCCTCACCAAGGATTACAAGCACGTTCCTTGCTTCTATTTTAACTAGCCTAATACTAATTTAAAATAAAGAAAGAAAGAATAGCTAGAAGAAAGTATGAAAGTGCCTAGGTATGTAAGTATCCTAGTGCCCTTGGTGTGTTTTTCAAATGAGCCTCATGCCTCCTATTTATAGAGGAGTTTTGGTGCATTTTAGCAAATGGAAGCACACATTAGCAAAAGGTGGAAAAGGTAGTGGCACCAGGTATGAAAAGGTGAAAAAGGCGGTGGCACCAGGTACGAAAAGGTGAAAAAGGTAGTGGCTCCAGGTACGAGAAGGAGAAAAAAGTGCAATCCGTGCGGGGTGTTGGCAGCCGGCGGCGGCCAGGTGGTGGCCGGCGGCGGCTGGCTGCTACCTGCACCAGCCTGCTGCCCGTTGCTTCGTTTCTCGATTCGTGCGTGTTTTCTTCGTTACGCGTCTGTTTGCGTTGATTCTTTTTGCGTTGGATTCGTAAATCAAAAACGAAGCTTTGGATGAAAAGAAATCCCAAAAATATGTCTCTGAACTTTAGATGTGTCATACGAATTATTTGGATCTTCCGGAGTGCGTAGAACCTTCGTTCTTTGTCCGTTTTAGTTTATTCTTCTTCAGTTGGATTCGTAATTTGAAAACGAACATCTTGGGCCAAATAGATGTTGGTGATGGGCTCTTTTGTCTTGAAATCTCATTTTGATGTCTTGAATCTTCAAACGTGTGTGGAATCTTCGTTTTTCATCCGTTTTGCTTGATTTTCATCGTGCAACCTTGTTTTGACCATCTTGGCATAATTCTATTGATTTGTAATGTTTTTGAGTTAAAGTGCCAAGAATCGTTTCAAAATGAGAGAGATATCGGTAGTAAAAACGTGACTTTTTACGCAACATCAGTGCTCCAAGAACTCCTCAACAGAATGGAGTTGCAGAACATAAGAATAGGACTATCATCGAGACAGCTTGGACTATGCTAGCTGATTCAAAGTTACCTATCATATTCTAGGCTGAGGCAGTTAGCTCTGCTTGTTATGTTCTGAATCGGGTACTCACAGTTAAGAAAAAGAACAAGACATGTTATGAACTTCTTAATAACCGTAAGCCAAATCTGCAGTTTCTAGAGCCGTTTGGGTGTCCATGTTTGATTATGATTACAAAAGATAAAGTCTCAAAGTTTGGTGAGAAAGTTGTTGAAGGGATCTTTCTTGGCTATTCGGTTAATTCCCCGAATAAAAGAGTTTACATCAAATCAACACACCAAGTAGAGGATCATTTTGAGGTCAAATGTTTGTGTTATACGGATCCTCCTCAAGGAACGGGTCCGGATTGGTTTTTTAATTATGCGGATGTCTTTAACTCTTTCAACATACCGGAAGAAGATCAAGAGGAAGAGTTGGTCACCCTACTTCATGGAATCAGTCTTTCTCAAGAAATACCTGATCCCTTCCTTAAACCATCTGACCCAAACCCCGAATCGACATCCACCTAAACATCTACCTCAACACCTACTCCAACTATACCATCTCCCACTACCCCATCGTCGGATGTTCCTTCTACTTCAGGAACGATCAATGCAAAGGATCTTCCTGATGATCCAAACATGCCTCCTTTAAAGGAAGAGGAAGAAGAAGAAATGGTTTAATCTCATTTCTATACTCATGAAGGAGAACCCTTGCTACTTGAAAGTTCTACTGTTCTTGAGTCTACAGTTGTTCCTGCCACTGAGGGTGATATGAACAACTTGGAGTTGGTTTTTGCACCGGATACAATTCCAGTGACTCGCGTACATAAGGATCATCCCATTGAAAATATTATTGGTGATCCTTATGCTGCGGTTCAAACACGGCAACAAGTGAAACAAACTCAAACTAAGCAACTTTTGACTCTTGTTGCTCTGATAAATTTGTGTCATCTATCTCAATTTGAACCAAAGAAGGTTGAAGAGGCCTTAAAAGATCCATCCTGGGTTGAGGCCATGCAAGAGGAACTACAACAATTTCAGAAGCTACACGTTTGGGAAATAGTTCAGTTACCCAAAGGTGCCCACTTGACTGGCACTCGTTGGGTATATCGAAATAAGATGGATGATCGGGGCATTGTGGTTCGTAGCAAAGCACGTCTAGTAGTTCAAGGCTTCAGTCAAATTGAGGGTTTGGACTATGATGAAGTATTTGCTCTTGTTGCTCGATTAGAGTCAGTTCGCATCTTCTTAGCATACGCCTCTTTCAAAGGATTTCGCGTTAATCAACTTGATGTAAAAAGTGCCTTTCTGTATGGACAAGTGGAGACGGAAGTGTATGTTAAGCAGCCTCCAGGGTTTGAAGACCCTATGCATCCAGAATACATCTGCAAATTGAACAAGGCATTATATGGTCTTCATCAATCTCCGAGGCTTTGGTATGAGCGGCTTACTACTCATCTGATGAAACATGGTTTTGTTAGGGGCAACATTGATAGTACTTTATTCATCCGTAGAGAATAGTATGGGGATAGAGAAGATATGTTACTCATGCAGGTTTACGTGGATGACATCATTTTCAGCTCTACAAACGAGGCAATGTGCAAGAACTTCGAGCAACTCATGAAGTCTGAGTTTGAGATGAGTGCGATGGGGGAGCTCAAATTCTTTTTAGGTGTACAAGTTGAGCAGTCTGCTAAAGGTATCTATATTCATCATTCAAAATATGTCAATGACATGTTGACTAGGTATGACTTGCTCGATTGTAAAACCTATGGGACTCCTATCGAGATTAATCACAATCTTAGACTTGCTGAGGATGAAGAGGATTGCAAGGAAAAGGACTATCCTTCTATGATAGATTCTCTTATGTATTTGACTGCCTCTCGACCAGATATTGTGTTCGCTGTATCCATCTGCTCACGCTATCAAGATAAGCCCTAGGTGTCTCATATGAAGGCGGTAAAGCGAATTTTTGGTTATCTCAAACATAGACCCAATCTTGGTCTATGGTATCCGAATGAGAAAACATTCGCTCTTACTGCCTATTCAGATTCTGATCATGGTGGCTACAGCATAGACAAGAAGTCCATAACTAGTGGATGCCAATTTCTCAAATCGCGCTTGGTCTCGTGGCAGTGCAAGAAGCAGACTACAGTTTCTCTTTCAACAGTGGAGGCTAAGTACGTTGCTGCTGCCAGTTGCTGTTCTCATGTTCTGTGGATTCAGCATCAACTGCGTGATTACGGGTTACTTCTTACTATGACTCCTATTCATATAGATAACACTGCTGCCATATCTATCACACGCAATCCCGTACAGCACTCTAAGACTAAACACATAGAACTCAGGTTCCACTTTATACGGGATTGTTATGAAAAACACCTGAGAGACCTTGTCCATATAGACACCATTAAGCAAAATGCCAACCTATTCACTAAAGCTTTTTCACGTACTCGATTTGATGAAGTAATCAATATGATTGGTTTAAGGTTCTTTATGACTAAAAAGTAATTTGTAACTTGGAACGTAAATTTATCTGCTTTTATGTGTGTTAAAAAAATTTAAAAAAACAAAAAAAATTGGCAACAGCCACTCTTTATACTTTTTAGTATCAAAGAAATGCACGGTTGCTACATTTTTAAAATAGACGTTGAGTTGTGTCTGTAAACAAATTGGGATATGATAGTACATCGGGTGACATGCACAAAATGAAATTTTAAGGTTTATCTTGGATGTGTCAGTAGATTTTTCTGACATGCTAAAAACAGTTTTTATGAAAATTATCTTCATCATACGATGTATTAGTAGGCATGTTACACAAAACTCTTTGAGTCCTTTTAAGAAGCCTAATATCTACTTGTTTATTTAAAGTGGTATAACACCGTAAGATGTATGACAAAAGTCTTAATATCTTACTTATGCTAGGTATATTTTCATGGATGAAGTTTATTTGATATCATTTGGGGGTATATATTGACAGTTTCCTCTGTTATATGTAAGTATAGACTTGGTTTATGTTAATATATACTTAAAATTAAGCAAACATAAGTCAAAATACTTGAAAAGTCTGTAAAAATTAAGATACCTAACGAGGTCACCAAATTGGTTTGACCAAGTCCGGTTTTGCTTAAACCTGAATCAAGCTATGTCGCTCTGTTATACGTAAGTACAGACCTGTCACCACTGACTTGGTTCTTAAAAATGATTTTCTTATATTCTTTCTATAAATGGAAGTATGGTCCATGTCTTAAGTTAAGATGTATATCTATGAAGGGGACCTGTTGCGACACGCACCAGTCGTTGGGATTTCTAATGGTGACGTGACACAGCAGTGGGTTTTTAATTTATAAGGCGGGGGCCTAGGGTTACTTATTATGCTAATCAAAGGGCTAGCAAAGGACAAGTATGACCTAGGATCGTTCTTCAAAGCGTGACAAATTGAAACTAGGGGGTTTAGAAACTTTTATATATTTAGCTAGAGTTAAAAGAGTTTGTTTTGGTTTTGGTTTTCGATCCTAAATTAAACTCGACTAAAAAAGGTGGAGGTTACTTCGGGCGTTCAGCAATTAAAGCGATTGTCTACTATAACTTGTTTTGAAGTTGTTAAATATGGAGAGTTCTAATGGAGATAAGTTCGTAAGTTGATGTGAGCTATTACTACAATCCTTCTATCGGACTAACGCGGAGATGTCCACAATCAGGCAAATAGAATGTCACGTAGATTGCAAAATATATTAAAGTGTACACTGAAAGTTCTCTCAAATGTACACCCACATTATCCGACAGTTAACCTCGAATCCTATTCCCCAATCTTGGTCGTCAGAGATGCCCGAATCATGGCATAATTTGTTGAATAAACAATCTTATGAACGAGGGTTATCCTCACTGGAATAGGTTGGGCTAACTGGTCTAGACGGCCGGATAACATGTCATCACTTATTCGTACGAGTTATCATCATTACTCAAGGATGCAACAGAACAGGGATAATTTATGCCACAAATAGAAACCTAAGTAATACGTTTGTTATTCGATTCATAATACAACTACCTTCGATCGTTCTTGACTTCCATACATTTGTACTCCGCCGTGAGCGTTTCCAGTACTATATCAAAGAACAGTCGAATAGGGGCCGTCATAATATTTCACGATGATTAATGCCGTTTAAATTTCACTATTATGATGATCCTAAGGCAACAATCAAACAAGAACATGCAATAAGACGATCAAAGCAACAGTTCAATTTGAGCACACAAAAGTATTATCTAAGTTGAGGATATTCCGAAAGTTGTCTCAAAAATGTCGTATATATGAATTTAATCTTAATCTACCTCTACTACCATGTTCCGTGTCTCTTGGATCCTATTTTGGTCTAGAGAACACCGGCCATGCCGAGCTCAATGATTCGATCTAACATAGTATAACTAAGTGACTTGTACCCTATGAGTTAGTTACGTTCATTTTTGGATAAAGTTTTAGTCATAACATGAGTTGGGCAGATAAAAGATAAAGATTTAATTCCTATATCCATTTGTAAAGTAAACCATCCGCAATCTCATAACATGCCATATAGTCACATATTTAATATTTTCTAAACGACTATCATAACAGACAATTGACTTATTTAGCTAATCATGGCAATTCTAGCATACATATTTAAATTTATTAAAGAAAGGACAAGCATATTAAATATGAAAGATAGATTAACACCTGGAAAGAAGTACAATAACTCGTAGCTAAAATATGCGTCTTGGAGCACCTCCGTACAAATCTTCCTTGACTAGTTAATTAGCTAGTCTAATTAACTAGGAAGAATTACTACTAATATTACAATAAAGAAATGTGTAGATATCTTGGTGTGGTGGGTGTGTTGATGTCTAGATGTGTTTTTGCAAATGAGCCTCATGCCTCCTATTTATAGGAGAGTTTTGGTGCATTTTAGCAAGTGGAATCTCACAATAGCAAATGGTGGAAAAGGTGGTGGCACGAGGAACGTAAAGTTGCGTAAAGGTCTAGCACCAGGTACGTAAAGTTGTGTAAAGGTCTAGCACCAGGTATGCGAAAGAACAAAAAAGCGCAATCCGTGCCGGTGAGTGGTGGCCGGCGGCGGCCATGTGCCAGCCGGCAGCGGTGGGGTGGCTGGCCGGCGGCGGCTGGCACCCCCCGCACCGGTTCGTCGCATGTTGCTTTGTTTCTCGATTCGTGCGTGTTTTCTTCGTTATGTGTCCGTTTGTGTTGATTCTTTTTGCGTTGGATTTGTGATTCAAAAAAGAAGATTTTGATGAAAAGAAATCCCAAAAATATGTCTCTGAACTTTAGATGTGTCGTACGAATCGTTTGGATCTTCCGGCGTACGTAGAATCTTCATTCTTCGTCCGTTTTTGTTGATTCTTCTTCTGTTGGATTCGTAATTTGAAAATGAACATCTTGGATGAGATAGATGTTGGTGATGGGCTCTTTTGTCTTGAAATATCATTTTGATGTCTTGAATCTTCAAACGTGCGTGGAATCTTCATTTTTCGACCGTTTTACTTGATTTTGCTCGTGCAACCTTGTTTTGATCTTCTTAGCATATTATCAATGATTTGTGCATTGTTTGAGTCCAAATGCCAAGTATTGCTCCAGAATGAGAGAGATATCGGTGGTAAAAACGTGACTTTTTACGCGATATCAAGTATCCCACACTTAGAGCTTTGCTTGTCTTCAAGCAAACCTTCGTAAAATTGTGATGAAAGGTTGGAAGGGTGTCTTCATATTCCGGAGAACTTTGATTCCTGCAGGTTTAGTAAAAAGACTTCGGAAGAGGTTCCATCCTTTGATGTTTCCCTAAACCTTAGGTTCTAACAAGCTCTTTTTTCAATCTTCATAATGTAAGATATACATGACTGGGGCCCTCACAGGTGGTCACTCAATTCACTCAAGTGTATCGGGTTTTCTAACTTTTAATTCACTCAGGGGCTAGTCATGTAGCTCTTCCATTGTCATAAACTTGATCAAGAATCAAATCTACAACACTAAAATGAGGACGGTGCTAATTATCATTAGACATTCGCAAGAGGGTGGAAGTGGTGTATATGGATGAAGGGTTTTGCATGTTGTTTATTTGGGGGTTTAATATAGCCTAAGAGTTGTCTGCGATGACTTATCTTTGGTGCTTAGTAGTGCTTCTTTTTGGATTTCTCTCTTTGAGAGCCTTCTTTTGCAGCTTTTTCTTTCAAGTTTTCTTTTGATGAACCTTTCCCTTGGCTTTAAATGATCCTTGGGCTTTTAAGTTCCTTCTGACAGCTTTGCTTTTGTTGAATTTCTTTTTCTTTGAGCTCCTTTTACGGATGATGATCATCCTTTGGGGAACGCTCCGTACTTCTTATAATAATTCTTCTGACAGAATAGAAACTTAGGTTATGGCCAAAAGATGAAAGAAGGGATTGGCTTGTGAAGTGAGTTTTTGAAATGAAAAGGCTAAGGCTCAGCATGTTTTCCGCTGATCTTTAATGCTGAAGGTGAGCATTGGTTAGGTTTGAAAGCAAGGGTTTTATGAGAGGGTTCTTATCCTAGGAAATGTCGAGGTCTTCTAATTGCACCTTCGTCACGTATGACGCCCATTTTTTTAATCTCGAAATGTATTCCTTGAACAAGTTCTGATTCTAGAGAGCATACATTGGCACACTCACAATTGAAAAGTGAAGCATTAAAGATGAATGCTTCTATATGGCTCAAGATTCCTCACTCATTTTGGGTGGTTTTGTGCCTAGTCATGCGATCGCTTGTTTTGAAACTTGGTTTGAAAGTTATCAAAGAATTTTGCTCGTCATAGTCGATTTGCCAAACCTTTTGAACTTATGTTGACCAGAAATACCCTTTTTGACTATCCTTGATTCAAAAATTTTGAAAATTTTGCTAAAAATCTAAGTTTTGCTAAAAAGTTTGACCAAAAGTGTATGTTGCAATACAGTAGTCAATACTACTGCTATCCCACACTTAAAAGAACATTGTCCCTAATGTTCTTCTTCTAAGTTAGGCCAATCCCACACTTAGATTTTTGAATAAGGGTCAATATTTTCGAAGTCATTCTCTATTTGCGAGTAGTAATCCCACACTTAGAGTTTTACTTAGAATTTTAGCGTGTTAAATCAAGCAAAATAAGGTTAGAAGAGATACTTCCTTGTGCTACGTTAGTTGCCATTGGATTTTATGGACCAGGTTCAAGTGTGTGAATTTGCTGGAAATGGACCAGGCTCATTAAAAATGAACTTGTTCCACAAATTCTACTTTGAATTCTGCATAGTACACATCCTTCAGAAAACACAAGTGTCAATATAAGTTAATATCAAACATAAAATAACTAATAAAAGCTAATCCATGTCAGCATAGAGTGCCTCCCAATCGATGAAGTCATCATCCATAAAGATCGTGTTTTCCACGATCAATGTAGGAGATGCTGACTCCTCGATGGTATAGACAGGAGATGCAGTGCCATCCTCTGGATCCTGAATCCAAGCGTCTAGGGCAGCAGTCTCCTCCTCTAGTGAGTCCATGAAAGTGGGGTGGTCCTGCGCAGTCAAGCTCCAAGGTGGGAATAAGTCCCACGGTGAAATGTGCGGAGCGGGATCAGGTCCCATCTGACAGGGGCACACAGGTGTGGAGGTAAGGCCTAGAGCAGTGTGGATCTAAGAGATGGCGGTGAGATGGACCTCAAGGGCTCTCAGTATAGACCAAGTGACAGTAGGGTCCGCAGTAGTAACCCCATGCTCAAAGGTGGGTACTCTGGAGGTCCCTGTGGTCTGTCCCGCTGATTGGTGAGATGAAGGTAACCTGGAATGGATGGGATGTAACAGGAATGACTCCTGAACGTACACCTCCATCGAGTCTGCCGAAATCTCATCCAAACTAGGAGGTGGTGACTGGGATCCCCTGACAGTCCTCATGCTACTACCCGGTGATGAACTCTGGGAGTGATGCATGGCACGCGAGGGTCTCTGACTGGGGGCTCGTGCTCTGTCTGACTGCGAACTCATCCTGCAAAATACAAAAGGTTAATGGTCTAAAATCATTAGTCTTTTGTAAGGCGAGGTACGGCATAAAAAAATGGATAAGTTCAAACATAACAGTAAAGGAAAATTAATGCTGAAAATGTAAGATAGGCTTGGGATGCCTCCCAAGAGCGCTTTGTTTACCGAGTCTCGTAGCTTGACTCTTTTATACCCATTTTTCTATTAGGGTGGTTCGTAGTTATAGACCTCCTCATTTGAGGGAAAGTCTTCTACGTAGTGATTTAATCGGTGACCATTTACTTTGAAATTTCCGTCTGGAGCTTCGAGTTCGATGGCACCATAGGGAAATACTTTAGAGATTGTGAAGGGACTGCTCCATCGTGTTTTGAACTTACCAGAAAATTTCTTAAATCGGGAGTTAAAGAGTAGAACTTTATCACCTGGATTGAAGCGTGTGGGGCGGAGCTTTGAATTGTGGAGCAACTTGGTTCTTTCCTTAAATTTGTAGGAACTTTCGTAAGCTTGATCCCTCAACTCTGCTAGCTCATTTAACTGCATTCTCTGGTGCGTTCCTGTTATCGTAGGATCTAAACTACAGTTCTTCAGTGCCCAGTAAGCTTTGTATTCTAGTTCAATCGGAAGATGACATGCCTTTCCATAAACGAGCCTATAGGGGGTTGTTCCTAATGGCGTTTTATAAGCTATCCGAAATGCCCATAAAGCATCGTCTAGCTTGTCTACCCATCTTTCCTTGTGTTGACCAACTGTTCGTTCAAAGATCCTTTTTAGTGCACTGTTTGTAACCTCTGTTTGCCCATTCGTCTGCGGGTGATAGGTCGTAGAGGTTTTGAGAGTAACACCATATTGTTGCAATAGTTTCATAAACAGAGTATTGCAAAAGTGCGTGCCTCGATCACTGATGATTGCTCGAGGTGTTCCAAACCGACAGAATAGCTGTTTTAGGAATTTGGTTACGACTCTTGAATCATTTGTTGGAAAGGCTTGGGCTTCGGCCCATCTTGATATGTAATCGACAGCTACTAGAATGTATTCTTTTCTGTAAGATTTCGGAAATGGTCCCATGAAGTCTAATCCCCATATGTCAAATATTTCACATGCTTGGATATTCGTCAACGGCATTTCATTATGCGTTGTGATATTTCCAAACCTTTGGCAAATATCGCAGCGTTTCACCAAGTCTTGTGCGTCTTTGAAAATGGTAGGCCAGTAGAATCCTGAGTCGTAGACTTTCTTTGCTGTCAGATTAGCTGCATGATGTCCTCCGGTGGGTCCGTGATGGCTTTGGTGGAGTATATGTTCGGCTTCTTTCCCATCGACACATTTTCTTACTATTTGGTCGGGACAGACCTTGAACAAATATGGATCATCCCAAAAGTAATGTCTGATGTCGCGGAAGAATTTTTGTCTTCGCGATGAGATTATCCTTTTTCTTGTGAACCCTCCAACTACAAAATTGGCAATGTCTGCAAACCAAGGATCATCAGTGAATTGCGAGCCTTGTTCTCCTAAACTCATTAACTGCTCTTCTGGAAATCGATCTTTAATATCTCTTTCTGCAAGTTGTTCCATTGATGGATTTTCAAGTCGACTTAAATGATCTGCGGTGACATTTTCTGCTCCTTTCTTATCTTTTATCTCGATGTCGAATTCTTGTAGGTGTAGAATCCATCGTAACAATCTAGGCTTTGCGTCTTGCTTTTTGAAGAGGTATTTTAGAGCTGAGTGATCCGTATATACTATTGTTTTGGACAATATTAGGTAGGATCTGAATTTGTCAAAGGCAAATACCACGGCTAGCAGCTCTTTTTCTGTAGTTGTATAGTTTTCTTGAGCGTCTGTAAGTGTTTTGCTAGCGTAATAGATTGGTCGAAAGTGATTATCCTTCCTTTGACCTAGAACTGCCCCAACTGCGAAGTCACTAGCATCGCACATGATCTCAAATGGTAGGCTCCAATATAGAGCGACCATGATTGGTGCATTTGTAAGCTCCTTCTTCAGGTAGTTGAAAGCCTTCATGCAGTTCTCGTCAAACACAAACTTGATGTCTTTTCCTAGAAGGTGGGTGATAGGTCGAGAAATCTTGGAGAAGTCCTTGATAAAACGGCGGTAGAACCCAGCATGTCCTAGAAAGCTTCTTATGGCCTTGACGTTGGTTGGTGGTGGAAGTTTGGCAATGGTTTCGACCTTTGCTTTGTCTACTTCAATTCCGGACTTTGATATTCGATGTCCTAAAACTATTCCTTCCTTCACCATAAAGTGGCACTTTTCCCAATTTAACACGAGGTTTGATTCTTCACACTTGGCGAGCATTCTATCAAGGTTGGATAGACATGATGCGAAAGAGTCTCCAAAGACAAAGAAATCGTCCATAAAGACTTCCATGCATTGTTCAATCATGTCATGGAAAATTGCAACCATGCATCTTTGAAATGTTGCAGGTGCGTTGCATAATCCAAACGGCATTCGTTGGAATGCGAACGTTCCATAGGGACATGTGAACGTTGTCTTCTCTTGGTCCTTCGGATCGAGCGGGATTTGGAAATACCCGGAAAAACCATCAAGGAAACAGTAGAATTCGTTTCCTGATAACCTTTCGAGCATTTGGTCAATAAACGGAAGCGGGAAGTGATCTTTGCAAGTTCCTTAGTTTAACTTCCGGTAATCGATGCAAACCCTCCAACCGGTAACCGTTCGAGTTGGTATAAGCTCATTTTCTTCGTTTGTAATGACCGTCATTCCTCCTTTCTTTGGTACGACTTGAACAGGGCTAACCCAAGGTGAGTCGGATATTGGGTAGATCAATCTAGCATCTAAGAGTTTGATAACCTCTTGTTTGACCACGTCCCGAATCTTAGGATTTACCCTTCTCTGCCTTTGTACGGATGGTTTGAAATCGTTTTCCATGAGGATCTTGTGTGTGCAGTAGTTTGGACTGATTCCTTGTATGTCGGAAATTTTCCATGCAATTGCCTTCTTGTGCGATTTCAGAACATCAATGAGTTGAGCTTTCTCCTCGGGTTTTAACTCTTTTGATATTATCACCGGGAGTTGTGATGTCCCAAAGAGGTAAGCGTACTCAAGGTGAGGTGGTAGTTCTTTTAATTCCAGGTTTGGTGGCTCTTCGATAGACGGCTTCATTCTAGCTATCCCGTCTCTATTCAGCTTTTCGTATTCAGCTTGGAATGGTGCTTCGTCTGTCTCGGGTTCAAATATGGAGATTGATGCTATTTCAACCCACTCGGTTTTATTTGAGAATTCGTCTGTCTTTAACTCGTGCTTGTTGACTGATGATGAGGAAACTTCATCGTTTCTGGTGATGATGATCTCTCCGTTGTTAGTGAATTGGAATTCTTGAAATTGAGCGGATGAAGATTGGTTAATGGTGATTTCAGGGTTTGAAAATGGCAGTGGTTTGGGTTGGTTGGCTAATTGTAGTTCAAACGATGGTGGCTCAACACTCATTCCTGTGAATGAATCCAAGATCTCTCTAATTGAGGGAAATGGGTTTGGTTCATTGAATATAGGATTATCTCTCTTTAGCCAAGGTATGGGTGTACCGCATCCTAATGGAACAGCGATTGTTTTGCCATCGATGTGAGGAGACTTCTTTTCAAACAGCGGAAATAGTAGTTCGTTGGATGTTGTTGGCGAAGCGATTGCGGAGTGCAGCCCAGGGTCCTCTTCACACAGCTTTCGAACGGTGATTATGGTGTTGGGTATCGGATCCTGGCTGGATAGTGCTAGTACTTCGTGGAGATGTTCATCAAAAATATCCTGCATGGTATCACACAAACTAAGGTCCTCTTCCAAAGGTTGCTTCATTAATCGATCGACATTAAAGGTGACCTCCTCTTTCCCAACTCTCAACTTTAAAGATTTTTCGTTAACATCAATTACAGCCTTGGCAGTATTTAGGAATGGTCTACCTAGGATGAGCGGGATATGGGTGTCTTCCTCTATGTCCATGACAATAAAGTCTACTGGAAAAACGAACTTATCAACTTTGACCATGACATCTTCAGCAATTCCTCGAGGGAGTTTAACTGATCTGTCAGCTAATTGGATAGTCATACGAGTAGGTAATAGGTCATCTAATCCTAATTTCTTGTAAAAGGAATAAGGCATAAGATTAACACTAGCACCTAGGTCTGCTAAGGCGTTACTAATTTGAATTCCTTGGAGAAAACAGGGTATAGTAAAATGTCCAGTATCGCCTAATTTAGGTGGGAGACCACGTTGTACAATTAATGAACATTCAGCATTCAAGGGTAAACTAACTATTTGCCTAAGTTTTTCTTTGTTTGAAAGGAGTTCTTTAAAGAATTTAGCACACGAGGGCATTTCTACTAAAGCATCTAATAAACTAACGTTTAAGTGTAGGCTTTTAAATATTTCCATATATTTACCGAATTGGGCTTCTTGCTTTTCCTTTTTAAGTCTACCAGGATAAGGTATTCTCGTTCGAGGTACATTATCTGGAGTTTTGACTGGTGATAGGTCAGGTATTGTGACAGGGATGTCAATTGACACATTTTCACTAGGTGTAGGTGTGGGCGAAGAAGTGTTTTTGGGGGTGTTATCTGGTGGCGGTGGATCAACTTTGGTTACTTTTCCTCCTCTTGTTACGATTAACACATCGTCACTTGGTGGGTTAGTGTTTTCCTCAATAAAACTTAAGTTTTTCAAAATGGATTCCATGTTAGAGATTAATTTTTCTGAAATTTTTATCATGGCGTCAATGTTATCTTGAAATCCAATTACTCTATTGTTTATACGGTCTTGTTCAAGCATAAAAAGTGGCAAAAGTGATTTTGAGGAAAATGAGTGACTTGTGGGGGAAGAATTATCCAAAAGTTGGGTCCAATCAGGATAAGGTGGTGACATGATTGGTAAGACTAATCTAATCTAATCCTAAAGGCAAGAAATGTAACTTTTGATTGATGTTAATCTTTCAAAAGGATCGCTAAATATTAAAGTTACTAAATCCTAAAATCGGTTGCTGACGCTCCCCGACAGCGGCGCCAAAAACTTGTTGCGACACGCACCGGTCGTTGGGATTTCTAATGGTGACGTGACACAGCAGTGGGTTTTTAATTTATAAGGCTGGGGCCTAGGGTTACTTATTATGCTAATCAAAGGGCTAGCAAAGGACAAGTATGACCTAGGATCGTTCTTCAAAGCGCGACAAATTGAAACTAGGGGGTTTAGAAACTTTTATATATTTAGCTAGAGTTAAAAGAGTTAGTTTTGGTTTTGGTTTTCGATCCTAAATTAAACTAGACTAAAAAAGGTGGAGGTTACTTCGGGCGTTCAGCAATTAAAGCGATTGTCTACTATAACTTGTTTAGAAGTTGTTAAATATGGAGAGTTCTAATGGAGATAAGTTCGTAAGTTGATGTGAGCGATAACTACAATCCTTCTATCGGGCTAACGCGGAGATATCCACAATCAGACAAATAGAATGTCACGTGGATTGCAAAATATATTAAAGTGTACACTGAAAGTTCTCTCAAATGTACACCCACATTATCCGACAGTTAACCTCGAATCCTATTCCCCAATCTCGGTCTTCAGAGATGCCCGAATCATGGCATAGTTTGTTGAATAAACAATCTTATGAACGAGGGTTATCCTCACCGGAATAGGTTAGGCTAACTGGTCTAGACGGCCGGATAACATGTCATCACTTATTCGTACGAGTTATCATCATTACTCAGGGATGCAACAGAACAGGGATAATTTATGCCACAAATAGAAACCTAAGTAATACATTTGTTATTCGATTCATAATACAACTACCTTCGGTCGTTCTTGACTTCCATACATTTGTACTCCTCCGTGAGCGTTTCCAGTACTATATCAAAGAACAGTCGAATACAGCCCGTCATATTATTTCACGATGATTAATGTCGTTTAAATTTCACTATTATGATGATCCTAAGGCAACAATCAAACAAGCACATGCAATAAGACGATCAAAGCAACAGTTCAATTTGAGCACACAAAAGTATTATCTAAGTTGAGGATATTCCGAAAGTTATCTCAAAAATATCGTCTATATGAATTTAATCTTAATCTACCTCTACTCCCATGTTCCATGTCTCTTGGATCCTATTTTGGTCTAGATAACACCTGTCATGCCGAGCTCAATGATTCAATCTAACATAGTATAACTAAGTGACTTGTACCCTATGAGTTAGCTACGTTCATTTTTGGATAAAGTTTTAGTCATAACATGAGTTGGGCAGATAAACGATAAAGATTTAATTCCTATATCCATTTGTAAAGTAAACCATCCGCAATCTCATAACATGCCATATAGTCACATATTTAATATTTTCTAAACGACTATCATAGCAGACAATTGAGTTATTTAGCTAATCATGGCAATTCTAGCATACATATTTAAATTTATTAAAGAAAGGACAAGCATATTAAATATGAAAGATAGATTAACACCTGGAAAGAAGTACGATAACTCGTAGCTAAAATATGCATCCCGGAACACCTCCGTACAAATCTTCCATGACTAGTTAATTAGCTAGTCTAATTAACTAGGAAGAATTACTACTAATATTACAATAAAGAAATGTGTAGATATCTTGGTGTGGTGGGTGTCTTGATGTCTAGGTGTGTTTTTGAAAATGAGCCTCATGCCTCCTATTTATAGGAGAGTTTTGGTGCATTTTAGCAAGTGGAAGCTCACAATAGCAAATGGTGGAAAAGGTGGTGGCACGAGGTACGTAAAGTTGCGTAAAGGTCTAGCACCAGGTACGTAAAGTTGCGTAAAGGTCTAGCACCAGGTACGCGAAAGGACAAAAAAGCGCAATCCGTGCGGGTGAGTGGCGGCCGGTGGCGGCCATGTGCCATCCGGCGGCGGTGGAGTGGCTGGCCGGTGGCGGCTGGCACCCCCCGCACTGGTTCGTCACCTGTTGCCTCGTTTCTCGATTCGTGTGTGTTTTCTTCGTTATGCATCCGTTTGCGTTGATTCTTTTTGCGTTGGATTCGTAATTCAAAAATGAAGATTTTGATGAAAAGAAATCCCAAAAATATGTCTCTGAACTTTAGATGTGTCGTACGAATCGTTTGGATCTTCCGGCGTACGTAGACTCTTCATTCTACGTCCGTTTTTGTTGATTCTTCTTCTGTTGGATTTGTAATTTGAAAACGAAGATCTTGGATGAGATAGATGTTGGTGATGGGCTCTTTTGTCTTGAAATCTCATTTTGATGTCTTGAATCTTCAAACGTGCGTGGAATCTTTGTTTTTCTGCCGTTTTGCTTGATTTTGCTCGTGCAACCTTGTTTTGATCTTCTTAACATATTATCAATGATTTGTGCGTTGTTTGAGTCCCAATGCCAAGTATTGCTCCAGAATGAGAGAGATATCGGTGGTAAAAACGTGACTTTTTATGCGATATCAGGACCACAGAGAAATATACATACGAATAATAATAAATTAGCTCCTAGATGTGAATGTAATATGTTTAAGAGGATAAATATACTGATAATCGTTTTGAAATAATTTTTATAAAAGGTGTTTTTAGCATGCCAAGTAAATTTAAAGTGGACAAATATACTGAGAATCAAAATAACACTTACTATTCCTAATAATTGCATGTTATTTCGATATGATCCCTAACCAGCCTCAATCAACTCCGTAACCAAAAAGAATGTGTTAATTTTGATTTTATATTTGTAATTTTTGCGTTAATTTTGTGTTAATGTATTTTATTTTATTCTTAATTTTATTTTGTGTTATAACCAAGTTACATTTACTTTCAAATTTGAGTACCAAAATCAAAACGTAAAAGATCGAAAAGAATCTCAATTTTTTTCCTAAGTGACCTTATGCGTCACTTCATAAGTGACGCCCCCAGTGACGCTCCAGTGACGCTACTAGTGTCGGGTTGAGTGACGCATATTAGGATTTCGGTATAAATACCCTTCCAAACGACACTCAACTCCATCACTTTCACCATTCAATTAGCGTCACTTACTCTGACATAGCGTCACTTCTGTTCGTGCATGCGTCACTTCGAATGTGCGAGTTTTTCGATTTGTTTGTGGATTTTCAAGCTTTGTTTGTGCAATCTGCCGTTATATTCTTGTTCCCCACACTCATACGCTTCATTGGGTATAAACTTTAACCCGTTTCATTACGTATACATGTTGTAATCGTATATTAGGGTTATGGGTTTAGGGGTTCATCAAAATCACACAAATTGGGGGTTAATACGTTTATGTTTGGTGTTAAAATCTGGTGTGTTTTGCTCATTTTGAACACACGCAAATTTTGGTTAACTCGTTTTTCAAAACCCCCAAAATTGTTCGTCGTGATTTCTGGGTATGAACAGTGACTGCAAGATCTTCATCGTTGCATCACTTCATGCGTCACTTCCAGTAAGTGACGCTAGTTGGTAATTTGATTGACTCACCATCACTTATACCGTCACTCATCTGAGTGACGCCTTATTATGTGTCACTTATTTAAGTGACTCCCTAACTGACGCCTAGGTCTATACCATCACTCGCTATGCGTCACTCCCTTAAGTGACTCTATTAGTGACGCTTGAGTTTATCCGTCACTTGTTAACTGATGCCATGACTTCCGCATACTTTTACACCAACACTCTCTAAGTGTCGCCTTTAATGACACATATTGTGGCACCGTCACTTACACCAATGACGCATCATTAGCGTCACTTACCCCAAGTGACGCTTTATGTGATTTCTGATTTTATTTCACTGTACCATGCGGCACTCTCTGAGTGACGCTACAGTTACATGCGTCACTTACTTAGTGACGCTATAACATTAGAATTTACATTTTACTTTTATTTGTCGTTATATTCGAGCTTATTCTGTAACGATATTTTTGATTTTATTTTAGGTACTTTTGTTACAGATGGCAGATCTCCAGGATTATTGTCGACGCACTAATACTCGTGATAATATCGTGGCTTTTCTGAAGTCTACTCACAAGAACTCCATACCGTTCCGTTCGATGATCAATTTTCTTAGACTCTCAAGGATTCATTATGCTATCACAGCATCTACTCCAGTTTATATGAATCAGATCGAGGAATTCTACGATCATGCGCTTATTCGGACCGACAATGATGTCCCGCGTATTATGTCAACTATGTTCGGACGACCGATTAAGATTACACAAGATACTATCCGACGTGTTCTTCAGTTTGATGATACGCCCGCTATGCCAACCCAATTTGAAACGACTTTCATTTTCGGTGGTCTTCGGCGAATGGGCTATCCAGCTGATCAACTTTCGGATTTCAGGAAACAATATCTCTGTAGAGCTTGGCGTTATTTGTGCCATATTGTTATTGTATGCTTGTCTCCAAGGAAAGGTGGTTATGATGCTGCGAGTTATTCAACTTTATCTCTGATGTTGGCTTTGATTTACAACAATCCGTACAACTTCAATGGATATATCTTTGGGAATATGGTTGAGAATATTCGGGATGGAAAGGATAAGTGGCTGCAATATCCACGTTTTGTGCAGCTTATTTTGAATTCGATGGATTTGGAAATTGCTCCTGATCAGCGGTCGAAGCTGATTCCGACGCCGATGCTTTTACGAGTTTTCAACGATTGTAAACTACCGCCAAAAGGTGAAGCAGTTTTGGCAGATTGTGAGTTATTTGGGCACATAGTCAATGAAAACTATGTTGCGCCGCCGAATGATGGGGTTGAGGATGTTGTTATTCCTCAAGTTAATGAAGATGATTTGGTTGATAATGAAGTAGCTTAGGATTTAAATGATATTGAGAATATTGAGCACGTGGAGGCAGAGGATTCTGATGGTGGACCCACACCACCCGACTCTCCGGGTGATGTGCCACCTCAAGATGTTTTAGATGGTATTCAAATTGCCGATCCTCTACGCTTTAAGCGTATTTTGCGTAGGATATCTGAAGGGCGGGTTGACGTGCCAAGGAATCCAGGAAAGCTACCAGCTGGGTCTACTCCCTATGCTGACTTGCCGCAAAGAAGGCGCCAGAGAACAGGGGTTGTGATTCAAGAACCTGGTCAGCAACCACCCCAACAACCACAACAACCACCGCCTGCATCTCTTTAGCAGATTCTTGCTCAGATGGAGCTGATGAATAAACGTTTTGCCGATCAAGATGCGGTTATTGAAGCTCAATCTAGGAAGATAAAGGAATTAGAGCTCAAGGCGGCAAAGGTTGATGAATTACAGCTTCAGGTGAAAGATCTTGAGTCTAGGTTGGTAGATTTGGAGTCTGTTACTCTTGTTTCAGGGGAGGATGGTCATCGTACCTTGGAAACAAATGTAACACCTCCCCCAGAATCCGAAAATGTACAAGATTCTGCAATTAATGAAAATATCACTTTGGATTATTTCGTTGAGGTTCAGGGACAACCAAGACCAATAGCTGTATCACTCATGTGTAGATCTTACGTTTCTTCAACGAACGATGAATGAGAATACTTCGATGCCTGAGGAAGAAACTATTAATGATTCAATGGCAGAGGATTTAAACTTTGAAGGAAATGATGATGTTGAAGTTGAGGGAGAGGAGCTGCAAAGTGATGAGTGTTTTGATGAGGCTCCTATTATCGAATTTGATTCCTCAGAGGATGAAGCAGAAGCAGAAACCACTGAGCCTTCAGCCTCTACTGCTGAACATTCGACGTCAAAACCTCGGTTAGTATTCAAACCAATATTTGAGGTACCCGTTACGTGCAAACACTACAAAGTCAGAACTGATTACACGGGTTTGATCAAGAGTTGGAAGTTTGATGAAAACAACTCAGTGTTTTTGATTAAGCGAAGTGATGGCATTCAGTACTTCAATCTCAAGTCTTATCGAATAAGTACGTTGCCTAAGTGTGAACTTCAGAGATTATCTTAAATACCTTTGATTAATCGCTCTTGAGATTCAAGAGCGGATTTCTTTCAGGTTATCATACGTCGTGAGATGAACAGCAAGAAATATAATTTGATTAAACCGACGCTTGGTATGAGATACAAGTTCAAGAAGAAGTTGGATCCTGTTACTCGGCAACCAATTGTAAAGATGATCTATCCACCAGCAAACTGCTTAAAGAAGATTCCTTTAGAGATCATTCCTTTGGACTTTCTCAGAAGATTGCTGTATTAGGAATATGACAATATTACATGTGAAGTTGTACTTGTTTTTATACCTGATTCAGAACTGCCAACAGATCCAGATTCTTCACTCGATGTCGATTCCACAAGTGATTTGGGATCAGGAGAGAAGACCGCTTAGGAGGTTTCGAAACCCAAGAAAAGGTCAACATGGGGATTGAAAAGAAATAGATTTTGTGTTTTTGATCCTTTGAGTTTAATAAATCTTTCAGAACAAGACATGAAGAAGCTGCATGAGATTAAGATGCAATTCAAGGCTAGAGATAGAAATGAAGCTATCAAGTTTCAGAAGATTGTGGATATTTGTGTAGCTAATGGGATACATGCTGGTGGTGTATTCCCAACTGGCTGGAAATGATTGAAGATTTTGAAGACCAAGCTGATGACACGGGAGAGTTTGTTGGTACATTTAGTGTGTTAGTCAGTTGGTCTATTGAGTTGTAAGTTTCGTTAGTTAATTGTAATAGAAAAGTAAGTTTTGTACTTAGCGACACTTATTATTTGGTTTAGGCAACATTTGCCTTAGTGTCGCATAGCGACACTTAGGTGAGTGACGCATGAAGGCGGTCACATGCGACACTAGAAAAGTGACGCATGTCTGCCGAATTTTGTTAAGTATAAATACAGACCTACGGGTTTTAGGCTAGGGTTGACGAAACCCTAGCACCGTTTGTCGAAATAGCATTCCTGTAATCAAGCTAATACGTTACGTTCATCAATACAAAGTCGAATTATTGATATATACGTGTTTCAATTTGTGTTTACATATATTTAATGTGATTGTTTGTTTCCGCCATTCAATCATTGTTATCAATCACTTAGATCCACAATTAGAGGCACTCACAGCTTAAGGTGATAATTGGTGGTGATTATGGTGGTTGTATGGCTGGAAAACTCCAGAAATTAGAGAGAGTTTGTTGGTGAATTTTTGAGAGAATATGTGTAAATGAATTGGTTGCATATGGGTGAAGTATTGAAGTGATCAAGTGAGTGAATCATCCTCATCATTAGTTTGCATGAGCAAAGAGAGGGGGAAACAGGGGTGGCCGGCCCCCACCATGGCCCCACCTGATTTTGCGTGTTATTAATTCGATTCCCAGACTGTGTTGCGTTCTGTGGTCGTTTACTCGCTCGATTCGACATTTGTATATACGTTAAACGTTTTATACGCGTGCTTAAGTAACAATTTTTATTATGTTTTCACTTGAAGTATTTATTCTAAATACTTGAAAAACATTTATAAAAATATTCCGTTAATTTATCGGTCTCGATTTGCGCGCGTGCACATTTTACGAAGGTTTAATCGCGTAATACTTTAACTAGATGTTTTTCGTTATCGTTTTAAAATACGATATTTTAGATGAAAGTTTTACTTGAAATAAGATATTTAAAGTTATTAAATATGAAATTTAGTTTCGTCGGGTTGTCGGGCACGTTCCGCGCGTTTTCGTCACGTTCGTGTCACTTTATACTATATAATTAACTTCTTAAAAATTATCAACATAATATTTATAAGTTTATGAGTTTATTAAATAATTTCATATTATTTAATTATTTTATTCACCAACGTCCGTATTTATAGTGGGTCGGACTCCGTCCGGTTGTTTCGCACAATTTCAACAAATTACGTAAGCGTAATTATAACTAATTACGTAAGCGTATATTCACAAAATATACAAGCAATTACAAGCATTTAGCCTAATTCTAAACTAAACACACGTAATTAGGGTTTAAAGTAGGATTATCAGTAACCCAAAAATGGTGTTGCAAAACCTTTTTGAACAAGTTGATCATGAAAAACTTGTAAACAATCGTGTTGGCGTAAACCACATACAAACATATGGTAGGTCGAATTCCATCTAACCGGCATGTCCCAGTTAGGGGTTAAAAAATGGAATTCGTTTCCTTACACAATCTCATATAAGCTTTGTATCTAATTTTACCCCTTTGAAATATGTCTACAACATAGTTTTATACGCGATTTTTACTTCGTCTATTTCTTCAACCGCTAGTTCGGCTTGCACAACCAAGTTAATGATGTGTGCAACACATCGACTATGATAAAAAATGCCCTTCAATGATGGTGCGTATTTTAGTATTAATTTTGAAATAGCGAGTGTATTATTACTCGCGTTGTCAAAGGAGATTGAAAAAACATTTTCAACCAATTTAAACGTTTTAATTACATATCGTAACATGTAAAATAAGTTTTGACCCGTGTGAGGATACTCAAAGTCTTCAAAAGCAATGGTACGTTTCATCATTTACCAAGTTACGGGATCAACCCAATGTGCGGTAACACAAAGGTACGAACCGGGCAAACCATGAGGAACCGACCAAACATCGGTTGTTAATGATACACTTGTATTAAAGTTTTCAAAACCGAATTTTAGTTGTTTTTTAGCTTCTTTCCACAATTTAAGGGCACTACGTTTAAGAGTAGTACGACTTACATGATTATATCGCGGTTGAAGAGTATTTTGAATCACCCTAGTAAGGCGAGGGTTGTCGAAGTGGTTGAACGACAAAGCTTCTTGAATTACAAAACTCGCAAAAGCTTCTCGACACCGTTCCGCATCGTATGCAAAAATAGTTCCATCTCGTGCCATAGAAGCTTGACCACTTGCTTCCGGATTACCTTTGAGTCCCTCACAATGCTTTTCATTATGATTTTTCAATGTTGAGTTTGAGTCGGCTTTTAAGAATTTCCTATAACGTTTACAATGTGCCTTAGTCGTACCATCCGACATCAACACTTTGTCGTATAAACCCCACATCTCCGGATTTCTTTTGTTGGGAAATTGTTTCACAATCGTTGGTGCATTTAAAGAACCAACACCATGAGAAGTAGAAGATCGAAGATTGAGTTGCCATTTATGAAACGAGAATATAGTATGCGTTTTTGAGTTTTTGTATATAAGTATGAGTGTATAATTGTTTGTGATTGAAACTAAATCAAAAGTTCTATATATAGTTGAATAAGGATGGCAAAATGGTAAATAAAATGCAAAAAAATGGCTATATGGAGGCTCCAACGGATTTAAAACGGCTAGGAAAAAAAACTGATTTAAATCGGTATTTGTAACGGGGTTGCGCCAAACCGGTTTATAACCGGATCCAACTGGTATATATCCAAACCGGTTTGGAACCGGCGGTTTATGGAGAACCCGAACCGGTTTTGGTCAAAACCGATTTTGATCGGGTTGATTTTCGGGTTATGGACGGGACGGGTTTTAAAAACCGGTTTTCATGTGCATCTCTCTGTCATCCTGATACAAATTTTAATTACAATGATGAACTAAGATCTTAATAGTGTTCATGTATCATGGCCCATAGATTGAATATAAAGTGATGGGCTCCATTCACTTTAGTTTCTCCACTATATTAGCCTATTAACAATTTAACATTTAACCGATGCTAAATCAGCTTGGCCCAAACTTACATACACATAGGCCTACACTTCAAAATCCAGTTTGTAAATCTTACATTCTTACTACATATTGTAGTAAGAAAAATTTATATTTGTGATAAATTCACAAATTTATCACAAATTTAAAAAATAATGATACTCGTATGTAGTTAGATTTAAAAATTTGATACATAATTTCTCTCCTTGATATCTTACTACAAACTTTGAGTTCATTATTGTAGTAAGACGCATACAACGATAGAATTCGATCTATAAACCCTTTTTTTCTTGTAAAATAAAATTTAAAAAATGGACCAAAAATATGAATTCATCACAAATCAAGGATGATATATGTATCTTTATTAAGTATTAAATTTTAAATATGAAAAAATAGACCCGCCAATACAAAGAGGTTAATATGATCCTTAACTGCCAATTACCCAAAATAGCAAACAAAAAACACTTCCCTCTAAAGGATCTCCATTTGCCTTTACTAATTTCTCGCAACAGAAGACCCCCTTTAATTTTTATTATTTCTTTCAACGAAAATCAAATAAAAATACAAACTTTTTTTGGTTGTCGTTCTTCTGTTGCAGGTATATCAAAATTTAATCAACATCAATAATGTTCATATGCAGTTTTTCTTTTGTTTGATTTGGTATCTTTGTTGTTTTGCATTTTTAATTTGGTGTTTTTACTGCTATTTTAAAGATGATTTGATCAGGTAATGGGGAAGAAGGGGGGTTGGTTTTCTGCAGTTAGGAAGGCTTTTATTGTTACTAATAATAATAATAATGACTCAAAGGATAAAAAAGAAAAGGTATGTTTTTTTTGTTGTTGTTTTATATGCATGCATATAAGGTGTTTGATTTTATGTCAATGTGGGCTAACTTTTTTTTTTTTTTTGGTTATTGTAGAAACCTGTGAAAACTGCTTCTAAAAAGACATGGTTTGGAAAGCAAAAGAACGTCGAAGCAGATTCGTCAAACCTGGAATCTGCTTTCGCAACCCCTGCTCTTCATTCTCCTCCACCCGAACCGGAGGATGACTTGAAATTTACAGAACCTGAGGCCGAGACAAGCAAACTTAAAGAGCAAGAAAATGAGCCTAGCAAACCCATGGAAAAAGAAAATGAGCCGAGTAAATCCACGGAACCAGAAAATGAGCCGAGCAAACCTACAAAAGAAGAAATCGAGCAAAGGAAACCTGCAAAACAAGAGAATGAGCAGAAAAAACCTGGTTCCAAAATGGCATATGCTACTGCAAGGGCAGCCGTAGCAGCAGCTGCTTTTCGACGTTTCTTGGGTAAATCCAAGGAAGAAGTGGCTGCCATTAAGGTCCAGACAGCTTTTCGCCGTTTTTTGGTAATGCTCGTTTAGTCTAAACCCTTCAGTTGTTGCATTGCATATATATGAAACTATAAGGCTTATGGTTGTTGGGATTTTGTTGCTTAAAGGCAAGAAGAAAGTTAAGAGCTTTGAAAGGGCTTGTGAGGTTAAGGGTGTTGGTTCAAAGCCAATCGGTCAAACGACAAGCAGTAACGACTTTGAGATGTATGCAGACTCTGGCTCGTGTGCAGTCTCAGGTTCGAGCCAGGAGGATTCGAATGTCTGAGGAGAACCAAGCTCTACAGAGACAGCTTATGCAGAAACGTGAAAGAGAGCTCGACAACATGAGATCTGTAAGTTTTAGCCTAAAACCAAAAATGTTAATGGTAACAGAATTCCAATTGGTTTGTTTCATGGTTTTATGTGTGATATGATTGTTTGGAGTGTAAGTAGCTGAGTTTGATATTAAGCTGGCAATTTCGACATCTTTGTTCATTACTGAGGAGATTTGGGTTGTGGTTTATCTGGAAGTGGCCAAACGCCTGATTGTAGTATTAGCTTAAAAGGAAATAGGGTCAAAATCTTCTAAATGGTTTTATCTTGAATCATTTTACTCAAAAAAACTACACTACTATTGAAATAATATGACTTTTTAATCATATTTGACAGTTTGATACACTATTATTTTCCCTGAAGAGTTAAGAAATTTGGATAGAAATTGTTTTTAATCAAATTTAGTCTATACAAAAACTTGCTAGTTTTGACTAGAGCTATCTAATTCAGTACCAGTACACAAAGAAGTCCGTGATGATTTATTTGTTGTTTGTGGTTCGACCTTGCATGCCGGATACATATATAGTTGTGCATGATTCAAGAATTGTGCAAATTATGATTGTTCTTTTTAGTGTTATTCTTGTCTGATGATCAGATTTTTGGGCTTGAATGTTTTATTAGATGGGAACCGAGTGGGATAATACTCGAAGATCGAAAGAACAAATTGAAGCGAGCTTACAAAACAAAGAAGAGGCTGCTGCACGAAGAGAAAGGGCACTGGCTTATGCACAGACTCAACAGGTAACTCGATCCCCGTTGTTGTTGTTACTAAAATGGAGTGATTAAGCATAATTGCGTAATTGATCATTGTTCTTATTACTTTTTGCCTACATCTTCCTTTCATTAAAAATACAGTGGTTTCCTGTTTCTATATTCATGAAAACCTTGGGTAGATCAGGAAAAAAAGCCAAGTACAAAATGACTTCGAGTCATTGCCTTCTAAACTATTGTATTTGGGAATTACGCTACGAAATTGCAAATGTGAACACTATGTTCCGTAAGTATGAGCATGTTCTACATGCCAACATTTGGCTGCATTTTATAAAATGATAGCTTCTTTGGCTTTTTAGTACTAACAACGGTTAGTCTAGTTTCTTTATGCAACATCACTTTGTAAGACATATTTGTAGAATTTTCGTTACTATTTTATGATAATTGATGGGTTACTCTGAAAATTAGTCGATATTGTTATTAAATACATGTTTTGTCCGAACAGCAAATGTGGAGGAACCCATCAAAGTCTGCAAATCCAACGTTCATGGACCCAAACAATCCACAATGGGGCTGGAGTTGGTTAGACCGGTGGATGGCAGCCCGACCATGGGAATCCCAAAGCCCAATCGACAACGAGCAACCGCCAGGCATAAAACTCACCCGTTCATCATCTGTTGGAGACGTGAGCAAAAGACTAGAACGGTCACCCTCAGTATCATCACCACGATCGCCATCAGTATCTAGTACGCGGATAACACCATCAAGTCCCAAAAGCATAAATGACCCTGCCCCATCCCCACAAAACCGGAGGCACAGCATTTCAAACACTTCATTTCGTGAAGTTTCCTCACCTCGTGTTTCTTCACCCCGTGTTTCTTCTCCAAGGTCAACTAAGACTAAGTCAATGATTCCAACCCCGACCCAGGGTCAGAGTCCGAACCGTAGTCCTAGCCCAAGCCCGTTAGGGTCATCAAAGAAAGGGACTACAGAAAAGAAATCTACTGGTGGGCCCGTCAAGAAACGACTTTCGTTATCGGGTGCACAGGCCGCTGGTGCAGCTCGTCGGTTATCTGGGTCGCCTAGAGTGGGTCCTGGTTCTCGTTAAGAATGTTAGCGTTCACCTGTAAAAAACCGAAATGTTTTGTGTTAATATGTTGAGTTGGGGGTTTTGGGTTTTCGGTATCACGTATGAAGTGAACCAAAAAGAAGTTGCTTACAATGTACAAGTATTTAATTGTACATAACAAGGTCGTATATATATATATATATATATATATATATATATATATATATATATATATATATATATAGCTTGTATAGTTGTCTATTTTATTAATTTTGATTTTTCTACTTAATGATGTTTTGTTTGCGATGTATACAAAAAATGGCAGCTATGTATATATTTATTGAAATAAGAGAATTATCAAAAAGGTCGATATGTCCGAGTGGTTAAGGAGACAGACTTGAAATCTGTTGGGCTTCGCCCGCGCAGGTTCGAACCCTGCTGTCGACGATTATTTTAATTTTTTTACCTTTTATACTTTTTATGCTATGTTATCTGTATTCAAGTTTCGTATTGTCCCCCTCCTGTTTGTGAATCAGCTAAAATTAACCCTCAAATTTAATGAAAACTCTTGGGTTTGATGTAACAAAAAAAAACTATATGATCAAATAATGTTTAATGTGTTGTAATTTAACTATAATTAAGACTCTATTAGCAATATAATATAAGAACCTTTATAAAGAATTATGAATAAAGATAAAATACTTTGAGGGAGAAGTATAAACACTCAAATTAAGAAGGTGCAATTTACTTCTTTACATTGAGGTTGTATTTATACTACAACTTCTAGTATTGAATTACTAAATGAAGATAATTGCAAGTAACTATGGCTAGACAAGGATTAAACATAAGGGTTGAAAATGTGTTCATCCATTAACTTATAATTCATAACACTCCCCCTTGGATGACACATTTCAAACAAGAGTTCAACATTGAAGTACTGCCTTATTAAAAACCTTGCTAAAGAAAACCCAGTGGGAAAAAACTTTAGCTAAGAGAAAAAGAGTGCAGCGTATAGTTGACTCCCCCTCATGTAAACAACCATAATGCATTACATGTTTTGAACATGTCGCATTCCAATACTATGAACGTGTTTTCTGAAAATTGCAGTAGGAAATGCCTTCGTGAAAAGATCTGCTGAGTTATTACTTGATTGAACATACTGCATCTCAATCTGATTATTCTTGATAAGGTCATGAGTGTATGAAAAGAATCTTGGAGGTATATGTTTAGTTTTGTCACTCTTAATATACCATTCTTTCATTTATGCAATACAAACTGCATTGTCTTCATAAATCACAGTTGGTATCTTTTCATTCTCTAGTCCGCATGAGGATAAAATGAGTTGTGTCATTGACCTTAACCATACACATTCTCTACTAGCTTCATTCAATGCAATAACTTCAGCATGATTTGAAGATGTTGCTACAAGTGTTTGTTTTTGAGAACGCCATGAAATTGCAGTGCCTCCATTCAGGAATACATATCCAGTTTGAGATCTAGCTTTATGAGGATTAGACAAATAACCTGCATCTGCATAACCAATCAATCCTTGCTTTGAATTATTGGAATAAAATAGACCTAAGTCAGCACTTCCACGTAGGTATCGAAATATGTGTTTAATCCCATTCCAATGTCTTTTGTTTGGTGCGGAACTAAACCTTGCAAGCATGTTAACTGAAAAAGAAATGTCAGGTCTAGTACAATTTGTAAGATACATAAGTGCTCCAATAGCACTAAGGTATGGTACTTCTTGTCCAAGGACCTCTTCATTTTCTTCGCGAGGAAGAAATGGATCATTGTCCACATTAAGTGATCTAACAACCATTGGAGTGCTTAAAGGTTTAGCATTGTCCATATTAAAACGTAATAATATGTTATGCGTGTAATTTGACTGATGAACAAGTATTCCATTAGGCATGTGCTCAATCTGTAAACCAAGACAATATTTGGTTTTTCCAAGATCTTTCATCTCAAATTCTTTTTTCAAATGCACAATAACTTCATGGATTTCTTTATTCGTTCCAATGATGTTTAGATCATCAACATAGACAGCAATGATCACAAATCCAGATGTTGTTTTCTTAATAAAGACACATGGACAAATAAGATTATTTGTATATCCTTTACTCATCAAGTAATTATTTAAACATTTATACCACATACGTCCCGATTGTTTCAACCCATATAAAGATCTTTGTAGTTTGATGGAATACATTTCTTTAGGTTTTGCACTTAATGATTTAGGCATTGTAAATCCATCTGGGATCTTCATATAGATATCACTATCTAATGATCCATATAGATAAGTTGTAACAACATCCATAAGACGCATTTCAAGATTTTCAGATACTGCTAGACTGAGCAAATATCTAAACGTGATTGCATCCATAACAGGAGAATACGTTTCTTCATAATCAATTCCGAGTCTTTTAGAAAACCCTTGAGCTACAAGTCTAGCTTTGTATCTTGTGATTTCATCTTTCTCATTTCGCTTTCTTATGAAAACCCATTTGTACCCTACAGGTTTTATGGTTTTAGAAGTGAGGATAATACGACCAAAAACACTTCTTTCATTAAGCGAATTTAATTCCGTTTGTATTGCTTCTTTCCATTTATTCCAGTCTTGTCTATTTTGACAATCCATGATGGATGTTGGTTCGGGATCATCATTTCCAACAATAATGTCACATGCAACAGCATAAGAAAATATTTCATCAACATTTTGCATTTCAACTCGATTCCACAATATTTTCGTGTGACCATAATTGATAGCAATTTCTTTATTGATGTCATTGACTTTCTCTCTTTCGGAAGTATCCACATTTTGTGTTTCTTCAAACACATCATCCGTATGGTCAATTGCATGTTCTAATCCTTTTCTTTTTCTAGGATTTTTATCCTTTGAACCAATTGGTCTCCCACGTTTCAAACGTGCTTTAGATTCTTGAGTGACTTTATCATTAGTTTGATCATTTGGAATTTCTACTCGAGCTGGAGCATTAGCAGCCGGTATATAAGATTTAGTCAATCTCTTTGTATTCGTAAATGCATCATGTATCCGATTAGCAATTTCTTGCAAGTGCATAATCCTTTGAACTTCTGTTTCACTTTGTTTAGTGCGAGGATCAAGATACAACAATGAAGGTTCACACCATGAAACATCCTTTTATTGAGTTCTTTTTTCTCCTCCAAGTGCTGAGAAATTTTCCTTATTAAAATGACAATCAGCAAAACGTGCTGTAAAAAGATCACTTGTTGAATGTTCAAGATACCTTATTATGGAGGATGTTTCATACCCAACATATATTCCCAATCTCCTTTGAGGACCTATTTTTGTACGTTGTGGTGGTGCAATGGGAACATATACAGCACAACCAAATATTTTCATATGAGATATATTTGGTTCTTTCCCAAAGGCAAGTTGTAGAGGAGAATACTTATGATATGCACTTGGTCTAATACGAACTAATGATGCACCATGTAAAATTGCATGTCCCCAAATGGACACTGGCAATTTTGTTCTCATTATCAATGGTCTAGCAATCAATTGGAGACGTTTAATCAATGATTCAGCTAAACCATTTTGTGTGTGTACATGAGAAACTGGATGTTCAACAACAATTCCTACAGACATGCAATAGTCATTGAATGCTTGAGATGTAAATTCACCAGCATTATCAAGTCTTACTTTCTTAATTGCATGATCAGAAAAATGTGCTCGTAATTTTATAATTTGTGCAAAAAACTTTGCAAATGCCATATTACGAGTTGATAATAAACACACATGCGACCATTTGCTTGATGCATCTATTAATACCATAAAGTATCTGAATGGTCCAGATGGTGGATGAATAGGTCCACATATATCACCATGAATTCTTTCAAGAAACTGTGGTGATTCATTTTCAACTTTAAGCGATGAAGGTCTCACAATCAGTTTTCCAAGAGAACAAGATGTACATGAACTCATTTTATCATGTGAGACTTTTTGATCCTTAAATGGATGTCCATGGGTACTTCCAATTATTCTCTTCATCATTGTAGATCTTGGATGACCTAACCTGTCACGCCATAAACTGATAATACTATGATCACTATGCTTTTCTTTAACTAGCATATGAGATTCTGCTACATTTATATATGTATAATGTAAGCTAGAATTAAGCATTGGGAATTTTAACATATTATTCTTATCAGTAATGTGCAAATATTTTCCATTATCTGTAGTCACAGATTGATGATCATATCCATTAAAATATATGTCATTAAAACTCAACAGATTTCTCATTGATTTTTGTCGCACCCCCAAATTCGTGATTAGCGGAAGCATACTTTGGGTGCGACTAATCAAGGTAATCAAGCACAAAGATATATAATGAACGACTCTATATGCGTCATTTTAACAAAATACATTAATTCCATAAAAGTTTACATCAGTTGTACCAAATACATTAGCTCGTTTTCTGAATAGGAGAGATTTCCTAGCATAAATACTTATACAAAATATATTAATGCAATAAAATCTCTTATGTTTGCATGTTGACTCGAGCTAAGCTAATTCCTGAGTGCAAGCCTACAGCTACTGAGTACCTGAGAATACATGCTAAAAGGTCAGCTAAAAGCTGGTGAGCTCACAGGTTAGATAGTAAAAATGATGTATGAACCGCAAGATATAGTTATGTATGAAATCAATCATAAAAATGTGTATATTAATGCCATGAGCTCATAGTTCGAGCTTAACTGAGGTGTCGGGAATCACAATTAAGTGCCCGATCGTGCGTGCCTCCCTGCGAGTGCCTAATCTACACTCGTATGTACAAATGATAATGCGTCCGTTCGACCGCAGTCGTGGTAGCGTGACTACCCTGGACGGGGATTGTCAATCCCATATGGTACCATACACTAACATTCACGCTAAATCCATATTAACAAACTATGTGGTAGAGGACTTCATGATTAGTAGAGCAAACTCATGCAGTCAATATAACGTGTTTTGTACTTGCGTTTAAATGTAAATGAAAACTGAGCATGTATTCCCACCCCTGGGTTAAAAACAGTAAAAATGAGGGGCTATGAGACTCACCTGAGTCTTAGAGTGTTTGCAAAGCAAGCAAGTATGATGTTGTACCAAATGAGTGTCCGCAGACTGAAGGTCATATGAGTGAGTAGATGTCTCAACAGATCATCTATGTTAGTTGTCCATCAATTAGTTATGTCCAAATGTTTGATTGTTTTGTTTGAGTTTTGAAAGCAAGTAAGTATGATGTTGTACCAAATGAGTGTCCGCAGACTGAAGGTCATATGAGTGAGTAGATGTCTCAACAGATCATCTATGTTAGTTGTCCATCAATTAGTTATGTCCAAATGTTTGATTGTTTTGTTTGAGTTTTGAAAGCATGTACGACCCGTTGGCGTGGTTATGTAATAATAATTCAAAGTATTATTATTATGTTCATAGTGTTGTATACTTCTCGAAGCATATGAGTTTCATGTATGGTTCTACATCATAAAAGTTTGATCTTTATAGGTGTTTATTGCTTTTATATATATATATATATATATATATATATATATATATATATATATATGTCCGAATGTGTTAAGGCCCAGAATTCAGAGTCTAAAATGTGATTTTCTGAAATTACCTAAGGGTCAAAAAGTCAATCTTGAAAAGTCAACTTGCAAAGTCAAAAAGTCAACTCGCGAAGTCAACTCGCAAGTCAAAGTCAACTCGCAAGTCTTCAATTTGCAAGTCAAACTCAACTCGCAAGTCAAACTCAACTCGCAAGTCTTCAGTTCGTAAGTCAAACTCAACTCGCAAGTCTTCAGTTCGTAAGTCAAACTCAACTCGCAAGTCTTCCGTTCGCAAGTCAAACTCAACTCGCAAGTCTTCCGTTCGCAAGTCAAACTCAACTCGCAAGTCTTCCATTCGCAAGTCAAACTCAACTCGCAAGTCTTTCAACTCGCAAGTCTTCAGTTCGCAAGTCAAACTCAACTCGCAAGTCTTTCAACTCGCAAGTCTTCAGTTCGTAAGTCAAACTCAACTCGCAAGTCTTTCAACTCGCAAGTCTTCAGTTCGCAAGTCAAAGTCAACTCGCAAGTCTTCAGTTCGCAAGTCAAAGTCAACTCGCAAAGTCAACAGTTGTGTTTTTGCTTTGGTAACATGGTCAAACGGGCTCGGTTTGACCCGAAATTTTTAGGGAAGCCTTAGATTAGTTCATAGAGTCTCCAGAATTTTTTGGTTCGTGTCGGAGTCATTCCGAGGTGTCGGTTTTAAAACGCATGTCAAAACTTTAAGATTTTCATGTTTTCGGTTTATGTCGGTTCATTTTGCCAGTTTTTCTTAACTAGTTATGGTTCGAATTAGAGTCCACAATTCTTACCAGTTGTTCTCCTATGTGTCTAGTTGTTAACCTGATTTTTCCGGTAATTATAGAGTCCATCTAGATAGGTAGAAAATTCCGCGTAAGAACCGAACTCGGTTTTTGACAAATCTCAGACCAGGCTCAAAGATCGGATTATACACAAAAATACGTATAGATCTGGAAAGAGTGTAAAGCACGAAAGTTGTAGCTCTTTTCAATACGCAAATTTTTAAAAAAAAATGCATCATCTAACTCTTAGTATACGATTTTATATGATTTTTCTACTAAACTGACTTTTGAAGACAGATTTATGCATGTTTGTATATGTTGTATAAAAACGTATTTTAAGCTTATATTTGGACATAAACATGTTAGATGATCAACTAAAAACCAAAATCAATAACATGCAAGTATCTTTAAATGATGGTTTTGGTGGTTCTTACAAAGGAATGATGAAAGAAGGAAGAAGATGATGAAAATAAGCTTGATTCTTGATCTTCTTGCTCTCTTTACTTGATCTTTTTCAAGGAGGTGATGATTGATGATATTAGATGATTATGAAAGTGATCTTGGGCTGTGGATGTTGCTGATTTTTGGTGGAGAGAGAGGAAAGGAGAGAGGATTTTGAGTGTGTGTGAAATGATAAGGTGGTGGAGTGAATGGAAATGAAAGAGTGTGTCTTTGGTTTTGGTTAATCACATGCAATGGAGGTGAGATGGAGTGGGGCAGAGATGGGGGCCGGCCAAGGGGGCCCACGGGATGGTCTTTGTGATTTTTAACCTCGTTTCTAGACTGTGTTGCGATCGGTGCTAGTTTCCTCGTTTGTTTCGTCGTTTATTTAGGCGTTTAACGTTTAATACTCGCGTTTTAAACATCAATTTAAATTTCGATATTTTTGATTGAAGTATTTATTAAAATACTTAAAAACATTTATAAAAATGTTCCGTTAATTTAACGTTTAATACTCGCATACGTGTGTATATATATATATATATATATATATATATAAACATATATCAATACACATAGTGATACACATAATTAGCCTTAAATATAACTAATTACATGTATAAGTACAATGATTAGGCACTAACACAAGCCCTAATTGGTCGGGTGTCACAATTTTGGGGAGTATTAAGCATTTTCTACCAAAAATTTGGTACCATTTGGCAAGGTAAATCTGGCTTTTCCAACTCCTTCTATCAAATCTGCAGGGCCTGATATTGTATGTATCATTGCCTTTGTTGGTTTCAATTCAGAGAAATATTTCTTAGATTTCAAAATAGTGTGTGTTGTACCACTATCTAGTATACATAAATCTCCACCATTTGCTTCATGATCTAGCCCGTTGTAATTCATATCAAACTTCAAATATGAAAATATTAGAATGAGTGTAAATAAGTAATAAGAAGAATGTAACAAAAGATACATCTTATTTCAGAAATATATTACATGAAATAACAAGGATGTAACAAAAGATACATCTTATTTCAGAAATATATTACATGAAATGATAGCCCAGTCATAAAGGGGAAAACATAGATAGGAAAATATAACTAATAAAAAGGAAATACATTTATGAAAACCAACATAGTTATGATAGATTATTGATAGCCACATTGATTCATATGTCAATGTCATTGCAGTAATCTGCAACATTCATTTCAACATTTGTGAACTCAAGGTCATCAGCAAGATTCACTTCTTTATTTTTTCCAGCAATGGATGCCTTATAGAGCTTACAAAGATGCTCCTGTGTACGACACATTTTAGACCAATGCCCTGTACTTCCACATCTATAACAGATGTCATCAAGGTTCTTAGAAGTGCTTGCTCCAGCATCATGATTCCTTCTTTGTGGTTGGGACTTGTTATCATATGGACCATTGTGGTAATTACTTTTATAATCACGACCACATCCATGTCCACGACCACGTCCACGAGAATTACTGTTAGAGTTACGACCACCATTATGGTTGTGATTGTAATGATAATTTGTGCCACGGCCTCGTCCCCGTCCCCGTCCATTTGTATTATTTTTTGAATCATCTTTATTTGTAGCATTTGCCTCAGCTAATGCTAGGGAACCTGGTGGACGAACCTGATTTTTCATAAGGAGCTCTTGATTCTGTTATGCAATAAGCAGAAATGCATTGAGATTAGAGTATTTTTGAAATTCATTGACCGATATTGCTGCATCAAATTAATATTTGATGAATGACATGTAGAGAAAGTTTTCTCCAACATATCCTCATCGGTTACACGATCTCCACAGAATTCAAGTGTGGCAACTATACGGAACATAGCGGAGCTATATTCATTTACTTTCTTGTAATCTTGGAACCTTAAGTTCCTCCATTGATCTCTAGCAGTTGGAAGTAAAGCTTCCTTTTGAAATATAAAATCTTCTTTTAAGAATTGCCCAAAGAACACTTGGGTCGCTAACATTTGGATATTCAAGTCTTAACATAATATCAATATGTTTACGAAGGAAAACATATGTTGTTGATTTATCTTTTGATGAACTGTCATTGTTCTCATTTATGGTATCCAAGATACCCATGGATTCAAGCTTTGATTGCATATCTTGAATCCAAGACATATAATTCATTCCATTTGCATCGAGTTGTTCAAACTCTGTCTTTGCAACGTCTGACATATTGTAGCTATCAAAAATTGAGTAAACAACAACAAAATTAAAATATATTATCAATAGTTAAAACAATACAGAGGAGTGGAAAAATCACAAATATAAAGAAGCCTAAGAAAAAATACAGTTCTCCTCGAGGGAGAATTACAAGTGGGATAATGAGTAGTACTAAAATTACAAAGATCAGAACTAAAACTGAATAAATCATCTTGAAAGAAATTTTGAACTGAGATGATTGTGAAAGAGTATATGTTTTCAAAGAAATTGAATATTGATTTTAGCCAATATATAGTGATAAAGATAGCCGTTATAACTCTGTCGGCAAACGTTTTGCAACGACCTCGTTACCATTGTAAATTATTTTAAAATATAAAATTAAACGGTGAAACGGTAAACTTGTAAAAACATTATACTAAGTTATATAAAGATCTTGAAACATAATGAAATGTTTGTAAATAAAAGTTGGTAAGTCGAATTAATAAGAATTAGTATACAAATAATGAAATAGATAAAATAAATGTTAGAATGCATAAACAAAGACTAGTATAATAATAAAATGTTAGCTTGCATAAATAAAGGTTAGAGTGCATAAGTAAAGATTAATACAATAATAAAATGTTAGCTTGCATAAATAAAGGTTAGAGTGCATAAGTAAAGGTTAGTACAATAATAAAATTGTAGCTTGCATAAATTTATAGCTAACACAAAAATATAAGGTTAGTATGCATAAAGTTAGCATAATAATAAAAAGTTAGTAGTCCAATATGTTAGTAGTCCAAATGTCCATAATCCAAATGTCCATGATTAAATATAACCTACTTTTACTAATTATTACTAATTATGATGTATAGTTATATATATCTTTCTAGTATATACAATAACTTATTATTTAGAACATGTTTTCATTTAGTTTATAATAATAGTTATCTTTCTAGCATATACCATAACTTATTATTATGAATATGCTTTCATTTAGTTTATAATGTAGTTATCTTTCTAGTACTACAACATATAATTAAGAGAATGTTTACCTTGACTAGTTATCTTGATTAAGATGGATTGTTTTGATCTTCCTCAATTAGAGAACTTTCGTGCTGATAACGTGTTGTAATTTAACTATAATTAAGGCTCTATTAGCAATATAATATAAGAACCTTTGTAAAGAATTAGGAATAAAGATAAAATACTTTGAGGGAGAAGTATAAACACTTTGAGTGTATTAAGAAGGTGCAATCTACTTCTTTACATTGAGGTTGTATTTATACTACAACTTCTACTATTGAATTACCAAATGCAGATAATTGCAAGTAACTATGGCTAGACAAGGATTAGACATAAGGATTAAAAATGTGTTCATCCATTGACTTATAATTGATAACATAATGTAATTTTTTCCTTCTTAGAATTATGTTTGCGTTCTTTGGTATATTATGATTATGATGATTATGATTATAATTTTGATGATTACATATTTAAAAAAGAAATGCGTCTGTTTTAATATTTATAATGGTATCAACTTACGCGTTTTGTTGAGTAAGATCAATCTCATTAGTCTTGATTTCTCCGTGCGTTAGAATAGTGGTGATATTCACCCCATGCAAGCATAGATAAAACCTTGAAATATACAATAAGTTACATGATTTCTATATTTTATCATGACTCAAATATTAAGCTATTTGCAAATGTGTATGGACTTTTGACGCTACAACCAAATCAAAACTATTTCTATACACAACTGTGAAAGAGTGAACATTTCCACTTAAACTACTGCACGGTTCCACTTTCGACCCTATTTTGCTTTATCATCCAAAAAGTGTTTGTTTGGTGCAAATCCATATTGCACATCGGATACGTTAAGAAATCCAAACATATATGTAAGTTTATGGTCTAGCTACTCCCTCTATTATCAATTAATTTTAGAGCGGAACCTCATCCGTCCTTGTATACATGAGCTTTGAACAAGTTGGGCTGGAAAAAATCCTTACGTTTGACGTTGATTATCGATATTTTCCCTCAAAATAAAAGTACATTTGAATTGATCACTTTAGTAGGAACAAATTGACCTATTTTTTTTTTTACCATATTAAGATGTGAATGCAACATAATAAAGAGTACGACCAGAATGGAATGTTTTAAAGTAAAAAAGCAAGCATAAATGTCAATGTGTATAGATTGCACAGCAATTAGACTAATATCCCAAAATAGATTTGTTTAATTAGTTGGTCGAATCATACTCTTCACTGTTTTCCCATTTTCCCATTACCTACCAAATGTAATTTGGTCTAACGGTATTTGATTTGTGGACTAAATTTCATAAAATTGGACTTAAATTTAGCAAGAGACGATTGTCATTTGTCATATTATGAAAATTGTCCACATTATAATTTTGTTAATCTGTTCCAATCATGTTCTTTGTTTTTTTTTTATCTTAAATAATTAACAATTCTTATAAGGAAAATGTAACATCATTCAAAAATATTTAATGACTACTTTTTGGTGCTAAAGTGGTCCATATATGGCTTGAGCTTTTCATACCTATAGTTAAATTAATGAGGTGATGAAATCCAAAAGGAAGTCTTTTTGTAAAGTGACCAAAGTCAGCCAAAACAAGTGCACCAGATAGAAATTGACATCCAATAACATAAGTTTACTACAAACTTTTAATTTTTATGAAAAAAAAAAAACAAATATCATGCCTAGATTGCATATATTGGTATTAGCTTTGAAATGTTGCCAATTCTAGAGCTTTACGAAAGCGTTTAGGTCACTGGTTAGAGCTGGATCAACTTACATTGATGCATGCATTGTTAACTTGCATCGACTAAGTGAACCCTTACATTGTCTTGCAGTTAAAAGTTGCTCTGCAGCCTAGCAAGGAACCATCAGTATCAACTTTTCACAAGTTGACCGCAATAGGATGCGCATTACCTCTAGCACCCGGTATGAGGGTCTCGTCCCTTAATCACCACTATTTTTTGAGTCCATAAATATAGCGAGTTAGACGGGTTATGATTAGCCACTAAATCCTCAAATGTGAAAAATAATTACAACAATATCATGCATATTGAATTTAAACATACGTAAAATAGGGATTAGTGTCTAGTAATGCACTTAACTTTAGCTCAATCTCTATAGTTTGTACCCAATTTCATTTTGGCTTATCGTGTATATCAACTTTCAATTTTGGTTTATTGTGTGTATCTAATGATATATATATATTTGATTATGTGACAACTGTATAACTCACCACGTCATCTGATATGTAATAAAAAATGAGTGTCACGTTAGTCAAATACACACAATAGACCAAAATTGAAATGTTGATACACACAATGACACAAATTAAAGATCATAATGACGTTTGACACACATTGTAAGATATAGCTAAAGTTAGATGCATTCTCAAGCGCTAATCTAATAGTCTAATAGTACTTATAAAGCATGTTGAGATGTTAGATCTTAATTCTTAAAAAGAAAACAAAATTACTCATTCACCCTTATTACCTAAAATACTACTCCATACTTATTAAGCATATTAAGATGTTCAATCTTAATTCTTAAAAAAGCAAATCAAAGTTACTCATTTACTCCTATTACCTAAAAGGAAAGTAACATCTACATTAACTACATCATTAATAACTTGTATTACTTTGTTTGACTAAAATTTTCTTATTTGTAAATTAACAGTCATTAAAATAAATTGTTTATCGGATGATATGTAGAGAATATTTATTTGTAAAACATATGATGTGTTTATTTTAAACGACTGAAATATGAAATATGCTAGGATGATATGCTAGCTATTCAATGAACATATTATTACACGTAAAAAAATTGACGAAATAGTTGTTATCGCTACACTACGCACGAAACAGGCTAGTCTCATCTAGTCTCACTAAAATATGATAGGATCACTATAGCATATACTTTGATTACTTTTAATGAATTATCAAAAAGAAAAACAATAATCACGTGAGTAAACACGGTTTCCATATTGCGGTACAAGTTGTTGCGGAACATTTTGGATCCAACGCGTTAGGTTATGGGTCAATATTCCACCCAATATGTTCCCACATTTTTTACTTTTTATTTTTCACAATTAATTCACAATTATTTATTATTACTCGATAAACGTATATTTCAAGTGACAATATTTAGTAAGATCGTTGGAAACATGTGATAACTATTTGTATGTGCAAAGCCTAAAAAGAAGACACTTTTTGAGTACTTTATATAGGTTTAGTGAAATATAATATCATGAAATAAAGTTTACTTTAGATAATTATAGATATCATATCATCAAAATGTTTCAAAAAGTATTGTAAGTGCTAGTTGTTGGAAATAATTGAGCGTCGAGGGTGTTTTTGTTTGGCTTAATAAACATAATATATATATTCAGGAAAAATCTAGTACTATTTGATTTGGGTATGTTTTTTCTAATTTAAAGTCCAAATTATGATAAAGCCGAGTATTTGTTGATAAAAGCGTCATTAGATCATTAGATTTCGAGTAACTTTTACATTTCACATGTGATATTTTTATATACTTTCTTCTTATTCTGATAATTTTAAAATGTAAGTTCATCTCCAATGTACTTATCGAACCCAAAATGTTGTAAGAGTTAATGTGATTATATTCTTAACAGACATCATATCAATATCAAAATAGTGTAAAAATTAAATTGAAAGCAACATGGATAGTTAAATACCTAAATCTAGGTTAAAGTTGAAGTTTGCAAACCTAATTATCTACATTTAGGCAAATCCTTATAACCAAAACGAAATTATAGCAATTTTAAAACATGGGTGTCCAAATGGTTCTAAATTACATTTATATTAGATTAACCTCTAACTTATTGTAAGAAAAATCATAAGTATGACATATATTTCAAAGAAATGAGATCTATAGTAAGGAAGGGAAGAACAAAAAGTTAAACTAAATTTTCGAAAAAAGAATATCCAGGGTCAAAATTTGTACAAATAGTTGATTCATTGTGCTAGTTAAAAAGTTAAAAAGAATGGAATTTTTCAATTCCGTCCTCACTTGGCTCCCAACTAGTTGGAGTGTTGGACCATTTTCAAGTACACAAATGCCTTAGGTTCAATATTTCAACCCATCATTTGAGGGTTCTTGTATCTTTTATAGGGTAGGGTTCAAATGATAATAGGAATTTGTGTGAGGATGAAGGAACCAATAATATCATGGCATGTGTGAAAAGAGAATGTTCAACATGTACAAAACCCATTTACCCCCAACATCAATTATCTCACAAACGACAAATCAAAAAATCATGAAAATTGCACCATTAAATTCGGCGTTTTCCCCTCTTCGATTTGCCGTCCATCAAGGCATACTTTGGACGAGATTTTTTTTTTCCCATTTTTTTGGTGGGTTTCACATTTACCAACACATATGTTACAGTGTTACGTTTAGGGTTTAGGGGTTAGGGTTTAGGGTTTGAGGTTTGGGGTTTCGGAACCCTAAACCCTAAACGTTTTATAAAACTCTAAACCCTAAATCATACTAAACCCAAACCTTAAACCCTACTATACCCTAAACACTACTAAACCCTAAACCCTAAACCTTGCTAAACCCTAACCCTAAACTCTAACCTTAACCCCAAATTAAATGTATAACCAATCACTAACACATGTGTTACTAATCTGTAAGACCCACCAAAAAATGGAAGAAAAAAAAGTTATCGAAAGTATACCTTGAGGGACTGCAAATCGAAGAGGAGAAAACGCTGTATTTTATGATGCAATTTTCATGATTTTTTGACTTACAGTTTGTGAGATATTTAATTTTTAAAAATGTGTATGAGAGAGAATAAAGTGACACATGGCAGAATTATGTGGGTTCCCTCATTCTCACTCAAAATTGGTGTACTCATTTGAACTTTACTCATCTTTTATATTATATTTACTACTCATTATAACGATCCCATGATAAATTGAGAGTAGTCTTTGGGATTGTACATAACTATAATGAAAAGTTTATTTGTAACCTTGTGTGTATTAAACTTTTATATATTGCTTATATATATTCGTTAACTTATTCATTCGGTGGTCAGTATTATTAATGATCTTGTAATCATATAAGTCGTCACGTGACCTAACACATCATCCACAAATAATAAAAAAATGAGTGTCACATCTTCGAATACAAGTAATAAAATGTTGAATACATACAATAGTCATTACTAAAAGTTGAATACACACAATAAATCATAATGAAGTTGAATACTTAAAAATAGAATTCACGTAGTAGTTTGATACATTCTCAAATACTAATCTCTAAAACTTAACAAGCATATGCACATATATATTGTGTATCAATAGTGAATGTAAATATTTATACCATGATTTTGATTCATACCTAAAAAATGTTGAACTATTATATTTAGGCATATACAATACAAATATTTATCGTACAGTTTCACTGTATTCGTAGTATGCCTAGCCAATAGTGACTTAGAGGCTGTTTACCTTTTTTCCTATTAAGTGTTGTTTGCATGTGATGTCTGTCTGGATAAACATGTCTGTTTATAACAAGTGCTGTTTATGTAAATGTAATTTTTGTTTTGACCAAAATAATGAACTTAAATGATATAAAGTTTGAATAAAAAATGACGTGTTCAAATTCTATTGGAGTTAAATGTTGAATTTTTTTTATATTTATCATTTTGTGCCTCTTTTTGGTAAGGGCTTCATTTTTCTTCCTATTTCAGAAACAGACATTCCTTTCAGATTAGGTGAAACAGAAACAGCAATTTATCTGTTAATATTTAGAAGTATCTGGAAACAGACTATTAAGTGAACATCCCCTTAGTGAGTACTTGAAATTTACATTTAATAACTACACCCGTTCTAAAGCATGTTTGTATGACAAATAATAATAATAATAATAATAATAATAATAATAATAATAATAATAATAATAATAATAATAATTATTATTATTATTATTATTATTATTATTATTATTATTATTATTATCATCATTATTACTACTAGATTTAAGACCCGTGATAACGCGGACTAGTTCAATTAATTTTTTATAAAAAATTGAATCTAATTAATTATTTGTATATTTTATTTATTTATGTTTTTATATATCTTTATTTTTATTGTATTTAATTTTTTGTGTTATTTGTGTATTTAAATTTTATAATTTATAAAAAATTAAATTTACTTTTATTATATCTTTATTTTTATTTATGTAGCTTAAAAAATAATATTATGTTATATTCAGTGTAGATTTCTATAATATATGAAAAAATAAGTGGATTCTTAATATATGATATAGTTGTATTATTATTTTGTGGATATATGTAGATTTTTTTTTTTAAGATTTGGGAACTTAAAGTTTGGCTTTTAATATTTTTATTAATTCTAATTGAGTTTTTTTTAATAATAACTACAACAATACATGTAAACATAAGAATTACTTTGTAAATATAAAGACCGTTATAGATTTGTGTTTTTATATTTATTAATTTTTGTTTTATGTGAACCAAAGTAGGTCATTTCAAATAAATAATCCATGATCAATACTTTGAAGAGTCAAATGTCGTTTATAGTGTGTAGTTTAGAGTGATAGTCTCATAACATTTGAAAATCAACTTTAATTTATAATATAGTAGCATCAACAATTAAAAAATGAAAAATTAATGTAGATAACGTGAAAAATATAACAAAATATGTGAAACAAAACACAAAACACTTGCATATTTATTCAAATATCAAATCGATATACAAACATACATTACTTTTAATATTAAAGAGAAGTATAGCAATATTCTAGGGTTTGTCAAAAGAAGTTAATATCGACCACATAATCCTTGTCTATTTTATGGCCAAGTGCACAGAGTTGCTTTGTAAGATCTTCGACCATAACGATCTTTTTTATTAGTTGCTTCAAAACATCTTCACCAACTTCTTATTCGCAAACATTCATTTTTAGTCATTCAATGAAACGGTCTAGATGAACATTACCTACAAAAACATTAAAACATACCCAATAAAAATAAATATAATAATATCTAAAAAAATGACTATCCAAAACTTTTGTACAATAAAAAACATGTAACATATACCTTCAAAACCATTTGGATGTTCATGTTCTTCCAAAGTAGGTGCCATGCCTAGAAAAATTACGTAAATAAAAAAAAATCTAAAAATTTCAAAACATATACATATATAATATACAAATCTTGAAAAATTCAAAATACATAAATCATACCTTCAAAAGGATTAGGATATTCATGTTGTTCAAAAGAAGTTTTCTTTCCTACAAAAATATATGATAAACTTAATATTAGAAAAATGAGAATCATAATAAACTTAATATTAGAAAGATCGAAGAGAAGTATGAAGATGTAGTATTTAAATATCTAAAGCACATACCTTTAAAGGTATTAACATCTTCATGTTCGTGAAGACGTAATGGGATTATGGGATGAATTCGGAGTTTTTGAGGGTTCATCCATTGAGAATTTTGGGAGCTTACAAATTTAATGATGAACAAACGGATAAATAATGATGTTATATTTAGTTGTAGAAGATGCTTACAAATAGGAATAGATATGAATAAATTAGTAAAAGATATTATATTTTAATTGAGATAAGCTTCACATCACGTACATGAAATATTTGACAATATCTTTTCCATTATTTTTTTATGCTGATAACCTTTTTTACGCTGTTTTTATATTTATTTATTAAAAGGATTAAATTGATTTTTCAGGGGAGTAAGGGTGGTAAGTGTAAGTATCATGAATTAATCTAGGTGGTTGGATCGATTTGGAAAAACCCAATCAAAGGTCAATATTTTCTCCATGGTATTTTGGTTTAAGTATATATATAATATAATATATTATAGATAGATTATAGATTATTATTATTATTATTATTATTATTATTATTTTATTATTATTATTTTTATTATTATTATTATTATTATTATAATAATAATAATAATAATATAATAATAATAATAATTATTATTATACCTGTTAATCTATTAAAATATGTTGTTGTCAGGACTTTTTGAAGTTGTTCTTTGTTGTAATTTCATTACATCCAATAACTACTAGACTGATCAAATCAAATAAAATTGAGTTAGGTCATCTATCAGCTAGTTTTGAGTTAAACAATAATAACAAGAGTAAATTTCATAAATGGTCCATGTGGTTTACATTGATTTACGAAAATAGTCCTTGTACTTTTTTTTAATGTTTTCAATCCAATAACTTTGGATTTGCTCGTAAATGGTCCAATAACTTTGAATTTTGCTCGCAAATGGTCCCTCCGTCTAACTTTGGATTGCTTGCAAATAGTCCCTTAAAGGACCATTTGTGAGCAAATTCAAAGTTATTGGACCAAAAATGTTAAAAAAATAGTACAAGGACTATTTTTGTAAATCATTGTAAACTACATGGACCATTTATGAAATTTACTCTAATAACAACTATACAAAGCACCTAATTTCCCTTCTTTTACTTTAAGTCAAGGAAATACAATTACATGACGGGGACATCAATTTTTATAAATCATGTCAACTATTTTATAATTTTTTATACCTTTCAACAATCTTTATCGTTGATATTAGAGTACTTATGTTAGTGATCTAATTGTATAGATGGGTTAGCGTCCAATTAATTTGTAAATTATTATATAACCGTTTTTGTTGAGCTAGCAAAAGAGTAGTATTGAAGCAACTACACTCATGAAAGACAGCTAAATCCAGAAACCCTTTTTAACATACTATTCTTTAGGTCCCTTGTGTCATTTTAACTGGTTACAAAAAATTGTTATATGTAAAGAGTATTTGATCAATGGAATGCCGTTTACACATATGTGACTTTCAAAACTTACAATATTGATTAAAAATAACTATAGTATTGTGTATAGGGATGACAATGGTCACCTGATCCGATGGATATCCACCCGATCCATCTACTTAATGGTGGATATGGCCGATCTAAACGGACGAATAATGGATATGAATATGGATATAGACGTGGATGGATAGTGGATCAATATGGATGAAAATTTATCGTATTTTACCCAAATATATATGTATGTATGTATGTATTATATGTATATGTATTATAATATTATATGTATGTATATACAAATGTAAATTTACATATTCACATAAGTATAAACCATAAACTATTAAGGTGTCAATCAAACATGTGTGATTAACTGATAAACATGATGAACACATTTACGTTTTCCAAAATATATATGTTTACTTGTAATTGTAACCAACTATGCTTCGTTGATTGACAATGTTTGCACATTTTTGTGAACAGATTTACGTATGTTACGTTATATTTATTTATTTGTTACAATATTTGTTGGTTTCATTTCATATTAGGAAGAAAAATTTACCATCTTTTAAATATCCAACGGACATCCATTAACCCGCTTAATCCATCGGATATGGATATGGATGGATAAATTGAAATCAAATGGATATGGATACGGATATGGACGAAAATATTAAATGTATATGGATGTGGATATGACATCATCTGATCTATTGTCATCCCTAATTGTGTATGTAAACAAATGAATAAAAGATTATTATGACGTAGTATTATTATTTTCTTATTTTAAAGTGGACAGTTATTTTAAAACGCATAAAATAGTCACGTATATAATTAAAATTATATAAAATAATATTACTAACTTATGATCAAATAGAAAGAATTTATTACTATATTTTTGTTAATTTTGATTTCTTATTCCCATTCGTGGGATTAACATGCCCATTCTAGTTAAGTATGATAAAATCTAATGCACTACATTTGATCTTTTGCTAACATATATCTAGTGCCTCTTGGATCTTGATCATACCGGTACTATCTTCTATCTTGCTTACGAGTTTAGAACGAGATCAACTCTCGAACTTAAGTCCAAAGAGGCTCAAGGCTGCTGAAATTCGCATTATCGTCAAAGAAATTTATGTTCTCATACAGGATTTGTTGTTGTAACGGCGTTGAGATTGGTGGTGGTGATGGTTGTTCCATTTGCATACGAATTAGAGTTAATAAATTGGATTGTCGACATTGCAAATTGACCATCTCGGCTTGTGTTTTGGCTAATTCCGCTTGGAGCTCGCTCACTTGCTTTTGAAGCTGACATATAGTGCCTGCGCAGCCATAAACCGGATCTCTCAATCTTGCATTCGCTTCGTACACCATACTGCTCACTGCATCGAGTCTATGAGACTCTGGAAGTTCCTATAAACACATTACATTGTTAAATATATAAGAATTAATTGCAAGTAAAACGATTTATGAGAGATCATAGTAGACGATGTAGTGAACTAGATCGATTTTGAGTAAAGGGCTTGTTTACTTATGCCCTATAGTCGTAATTAACTTGTTAATAACCATCTCTTGAATTATAGAAAATTAAAATTCAACATACTAGCTTGTAGATGAAATTTCATGTCCATTAACTAAAAAGCTTTTAGCAACATAACTTAGACATAACATACAATGATTAAGATTTTATATCAAATAATTAAATGTAATGTAATGAAAAATCCTAAAAGCTAAATAAAGTGGTCAAACATATAAAGAACGATTTAACTAGTTCAAAAGAATTAGACAAATTTTGAGTATTCACACTTATATTTAGTAGGGCCCGGGCCAATCTTTTTACAATTGTAGCCCAATATAATTTTAGTTATGAACCTACTAAAGTTTTTGGTAAGTTACCGTAAGTGTTTCATGAACTATTAACCCAAAAAAGTTGTACTATATACATACCTGCAATAATTTGATAATGTTACTAGCTCCAAATACTCTATGTGCAATTGTGAACTTGTGTGGGTCAGTTGGAGGGAAATAAGGTGCCAACATGCATTTGTCGATGCACCGACGTCGAAGAATCTTGCAGGCGGCACAAGGGCTGAGCACCACCGAATGAATCGGAGTTAGGACACTCGTGGGACTAAGTTGCGAGTGCGAGTATTCGGATTTTTCCGTTGGTGTAGGGATAGTCATTGGTGTGGTGGTTTTAAGGCAACTTTCCATGTTTTTGTAGAAGAATAAACAAAAGGCTTATGGGGATACAAAGGGAGTTATCTAAGGTGGCTTAGATTTTGTTAAAAGAGGGTGGTGGAGTATATATAGAAGTTAAAGTGGAGTGGGGTGGTTATGACGTCACTGATAGTTCATTGGATGCTGTGATGACGTCATCTAAATTGGAAGGATTTATATCCTGATGCGGCGGTTTAAAGGTCAACAAGACGGACCCCACCGGATGAAAGACCAAATGAACGAAGGGACGTCAAACCCCTTATATTTTCACACTTTTAATACTAAATTTCGTTGCGCGACCGAGTACTCGAGATTCGGGCTTGGTTCGAATCTTCAAGGTGAGTCGGACTAATTCGGCATAAAAAATATTCAACTTCAAGACTTCAGTTAATCAAGAAAAACTTAGTGTAACTCGATCAAACTCGGTTAAAGTCAAAACAAGTCAAGATTTTATATTTATTTTAATTTGTTTTTAATTAGGGTATTTCGATTATGTGTGTATTTTTTTAGACAATTATGATTATGTAAATGTTTCTTTCCTATATTATACACACATAATTATTCGCTAAGTAGTTCCCGCTTCGTCGATACATCATACAAAATCTCGACTGAGTACTCCCCGCATAGACTGAGTACTCCCCGCATAGCGAATTCAAGGACCTTCATATAAAGTTATACTTGTTGAAATAAACAATGACTGTTATTATTAATATATTATACGATTACAATACATTATTAAAAATATAACATATATAGTGGTTAAGCAATGTGAAACCGAATAATAGAGTATTTAAGCACTCCACATATAAGTGTTTGTAAATGTATCTAACTATGCATTGACTTCTTTAGCGTGTACAAAACTATCTTGACCGTCATTGTGTGTACGTAACCATTAAACTCGATCATTGTATGTACGAGATGACTTACCCAAACCTTAACCGGTTACAATTTAATATTACGTGTTATATTATTTGTTTTTAATTCCACGCGTCTAAATAAATAACACCTGGCATCCACGTGTATACAACACGTCATTTCCCGCCTATCGTTTCATTACCTTATTAAATTAGGGTTTCAAACACTTATCCCCAAATTTCCTTTTTCTCTCTAATCCAGAGGCGATTTCCACCCACCGTGATCCCGTAAATTTTAAAATCAACATCGTATTCCATCATATTCATATTTTCATGATTTCTACTCGGTTCTAACAACAATTTCAAGCACAATGGCTCCGAAACGAAGAGTGACGGTACAAGGTTATGAAATTGAAGTGTGCTACAATGGGGCTTTCATCTTTCAACCTTTAAGGTACGATTATGGGGATGTTGTTAATGTTATACTTTCCAGGATTGCTTATGAAGAATTTCATGATTTCATAGTTAAAGAGTGTGGTACTTTTCTTGGTGAAGCTTACTATGTTGTTGGGGATAATATGGAAAATGGGTTATTTAGAATAGGGACTGATTATGAGTTAGATAATTTTTTCGATCTTGCTGAGTCTTATGGTAAACAACGTTTGTATATTGACCACTATGACATGGAAGAAGAGTTAAGTAAGTATGCAACTAGGTATACAAAACCTGTAGAAGTAGATATGGGTAATGATGGATCTCAGACTGTAGACAAAGATGATGTATCAAAAAATGAAGTTCATGAGGGTGAAGAGGCTGATGAAGGTAATGATGTATCAAAAAATGAAGTTCATGAAGTTCATGATGGTGAAGAGAATATACACAATAATGAGGATTCCGAGAATCAAAACAATAATGATGGGTCTGGTCATGCAAAAAAGAATGATGGTGAAGAGACTAGTGACAGTGAGAATGATTATGTTCCTTTGGGCGATGATGATGATGATTGTAGGTCTGTGGCATCCTTAGATCATCTAAGTGAAGGTGAGGATGAGATAGCAGATGTTAGGAAGGGGAATGCTATAGCATCCATACCATCAGTTAGTCAACTTCCACAGTGTGGGCCATCCAAATTAAAAGAGGGAGAAGATGAATCATGAATGTGCAAGAAGAACATGATCAATTCATGAGTGAACTATTGGAGGCCTTGAGAAGACAAGATGGTGAAGAGAATGATCCACTTAGACCTGAAGAGACACAAGAAAAATGGCCAATTCATGACACTAAGGATCACTGGAGGGTGAAGAGGTCTAAGGTATATTTTATAGTACTTATAGTACTTGTTTATAGTAGTTGTATTTCAGACATATGTTTATAGTTGTATTTCAGACTTATGTGTATACTTAACTGAATTGATAGGTTGGAGAAAGGTATACCGGACCTAAACAACTGAAGGAATGCCTAACCCACTATGCACTTGCTGGAGGTTTTTCATTGTGGTATGAGAGGAGCTCAAGTGATAAAATCATTGCAAGATGTGGCACCAGACCACCAAGGGTGACAGACCCAGAGAAAGGTAAGACCACCAAACTAAATAGGTTTCCTGCTAATCATAAGTCTGAGATACAACAGTACTCATTTAGAGTGATGGCTAAGTGGATGGAAGAAGAAAAATCTTTTCAAGTTAGGTCATTAGTTGAAGAAGAAAAATCTTTTCAAATATGGAGCTTTAGTCAACTATAAATGGATAGGTAGACAATTTGCTCACAAGATTAGGATGAATCCAGAGATAAGATTGGTAGATATCGTTGATCTTGTGATGAAAAAGTATGGTTGTATAGTTACTTCACACCAATGTAAGAATGCTAGGACTTGGGCTTTAAGTGAGTATGAGAAAACAATTAAAGAACATTATGGGATGTTAAGGGCTTATGGTGATGCCATTGTGAAAAGCAACCCTGGGTCAACTGTTCAATTAGGTGTAACCATCAATCCTGATGGTGTGACATACTTTGATAGGTTCTATATTTGTCTTGAAGGTTTGAAGAGGGGGTGGAAGAATGGGTGTAGGAATGTTATAGCATTAGATGGTTGTTTTCTGAAAAACCCTTGTCAAGGTGAGCTATTAACTGCAATAGGTAGAGATGGAAACAATCAAGTGTACCCTATTTGTTAGGCTGTTGTGAATGTAGAGAATAAGGATAACTGGGTGTGGCGTCTGAGGTTACTGGGTCATGATATTGACATGCATGAAGGGCGTGAACTAACACTGATTTCAGATGGGCATAAGGGTTTACTTGAGGCAAATAAAGATGTCATGCCACATGCAGAACATAGGCAGTGTGCCAGACATATTTATGAGAATTTTAGAAAGAAGTGGAGTGGAGTAGAGTTTAGGAATCTGTTTTGGAAAGCATCAAAAGCTTCTTATCCAGCATATTTTGAGAAAGTGATGGCAAAGATCAAAGAGGCTAACCCAGATGCATACAAGTACTTAATGGACAGGGACCCTAAATCATGGTCTAGAGCCTTCTTTTGGAAATACCAGTGTTGTGATGCAGTTGAAAATGGATTCAGTGAATGTTTCAACTCCATTCTTCTTAGAGTCAGATACAGGCCAATCATTACTATGCTAGAGGCCATAAGGGTGATAGTGATGGTGAGAATGGATACTCAAAGGAAGATTGCAGCAAGATGGACTCAAGACATTTGTCCATCAATCAGAAAGAAGTTGGAGTTCAACAAGAATCAAGTCAGGTGTGTTTCTTTTTATGTTTTCTTAAATGTATCTTACTGTTTTATTCATGAATTACTTTACAAGAAATATATTACTTTCAGGTTCTGGACAGTCATTCATGCAGGGGGTGGTGTGTTTGAAATAAGGAATGGTGACTATGCATACACTGTGGATACATCAAAGAAAGTATGTTCATGCTTGTCCTGGGAAGTTTCAGGAATACCATGTCCACATGCTATAGTTGCCATTTTCACACAAAATGAGATGCCAGAAGATTTATATACCTATTTGGTTCAGGAAGAAGATGTTTTTGGCTGCATATAACAGCTATATGAAACCTGTAGATGGAATGGATATGTGGCCAACTAATACTGAGATCAAGTGTTTGCCTCCCAAGCCTAGGGTCATGCCTGGTAGGCCAAAGAAAAAGAGGCAAAAGGGTGCACATGAGCCCAGGGTTGGTTCTATAGGTAACAGATTAAGGGTGACAAAGCATGGTGTGATCATGACTTGTAGGGTCTGTGGAGTACCCGGTCATAATGCAGGTACTTGCACAGTTGAACCACAACCAAAAGAACCAAAAGTAAAGAAGAAGGCAGGTAGGCCAAAGAAAGATAAAGCTGAAACCAGTGCTGCAGACAGAGATGGAAGGGGTGGTAGAAGTGGTGGAGGTGGTGGAGGTGGTGGAAGGGGTGGTAGAAGTGGTGGACATGGTGGTGCTGCAGCTAGAGGTGGTGGAAGAGGAGTTAACATAAGAGGTGGACGTGGTGGTGCTCCAGGTATGAAGCTAGAATATACATATTTTTTGCAGACTTTATAATGTATAGTAATTAATTAAGAATATTTGTTTTTGTAGTGAAAACTATTGGTAAGGTGCTCAAAAGTGGTCCTTCTGCTTTTGGAGATGATGGTGTGGGCAGAGGTGGTAATATGGCAAAATGGTTTGAGTGCTCATCTGGTACTGTGAAAAGGGCCCCTAGTCAGAGGATAGCTGGACAAAAGTTGAATAAGCAAGTTGGTGGACCAGGGAGCACTCCAGGTGATGCAATGGAGTTGGACTAATTAATGGAAGAAAACATATTTTTGTACACTTTTGTGTAGTGATCAATGTTGATCAAAACTCTTAACTTAGTTAGTAATGTTTATGTTATGTCTAGTGATCCAATGTGGTCAAACTTTTAAGGTATGTGCAGTTAGATGAATGTGCAACTACATAGCTTTTGGGTATAGAAATATGGTTTCTTCTAACTGCACATACCTATATAGATTTTGGTTAGCATTTTGTAACTATCTAACCTGCTTGTGAAAGAAAACAATTCCACTTGTAAGTATCTAAGCAGTTTAATGGATGTATGCAAGACTGCAATTACTTTGGTCATTTTCATTTGGGTTATGTTTTATTGCAAGTCTAACAAAAAATATAACAACAATATCAACATTCAACAATACCAATTTCATTCATTTAGTAACTAGTACACAAATTACAACCAACAAACACACTACAATCCCTAACAATACAAAGATAAAACGGTCATAAACTTTCAAAGTTGACTTTGCCAAGGTCAACTCTTCCATGGCTTTCACCTTTGCTTCCTGGAGTTCATAAACCACATCTTCTAGATAACTCTTTGGCGCTCCAGAGTGCATCTCATTCAACAAATCTCTGTAGTATTTAGGAAGATCGGCATCAAGAAAACGAAATTTCACACAATCACTTGTTTTGATCTACAAATTAAAATATAAAAATTAGGGCAAAATTGAAGACAAATTTCACAAATTTTTAAACACCAAACTATTTACTATGACAAAATAAACAAAACCCCTCTAAGTATTTGAGAAAATGTGACGGAAATGTGGTGGCTTACATTAGGGCACTTCTCATATCTTCGAGCCGGATTTTTGTTACTCCATGATGTGCGAACATACATTCTTTCTCCACAAACGCACATCAAGTATCCATTATAGTGGCTTGATCGTTCGGAAGAAACCGAAGAAGAAGAGTGAGTCATGGAACCCTAATTTCTTTTGAAACCCCAACTTTGTTTGATATAAGGCTATTTGCATATATGATGCTTATATAATCGAGATGCTAAATGAAGTTAAAGAAGTCAATTGGTCGAGTTTAAAATGTGGTATTAAAACGTGGCATTTTATTAAAAATGTTTAATGGTAACCGGTTACACGTATGCAAGTCACCTGCTATTGCCCATCTCGTACATACAATGGTCGAGTTTAATGGTTACGTACACACAATGGCAGTCAAGATAGTTTTGTACACGCTAAAGAAGTCAACGCATAGTTAGATACATTTACAAACACTTAACCCTTTTAAAAATTGATTGAGAAATTAATAGTTTCAACAAGTATAGATTAAAATTGATCAAGGAATAACAATTCACATACTTTTTCAAAAAATTTAAACTCGACACCACTTCCAAATCTAGGCGTTTGGATTTCTGATCGTACCGCTAACAATTTGTTGGTTTTGATAAACTGTTACTAATACCATAATCGCTACTATTCATTGCAAATTGCCGGAACAAAATCCTTTTTAGGTTTATGCCACCATCTTCTTAGACCAACATTTCGACTTCACTGGAAAAATAAGTTCCGACAACTGTTTATGTCCTCTAAACTTTCTTGTTTTTTTATTTTAAATTATAAGAGCAGTTCAACGGTGAAACCATTTGCAAACCGGTTTTCAAGCAGTTGGATTGCTGGTGCTATCGGTGTAACCTGTTTCAAACCGGTTGGTTTGAACGCCGGTTAACCGATTTGTAATCCTTTGGTATTTGTGGGCCTGTGCGATTTTTTTAATGTTATGTACATGTTTTAAATAATTTAATGAAAATGAAATGGTTAAAAAGTGGTTAGTTATTAATGGCACGCAATAATTAGTTGTATATCAGTTAGTGAAAAGTTGAAGTGACGCTGAGGTGACAAGAGAGGTTTGGAAGTGATTCAACCTCATATGGGAGTGGTTTAAAAGACATAACTATTTAATATTAATACCCAACCAAATAAAAAGTGTGTGTGTATATATATATATATATATATATATACACAAACTAAAAGTAAAAAACTTGTGACAACTACTAGTTTACCTATTTGTTCACATGTGATTAACTTTATCCATATATTAACATTGATGCATGTACATTTAATTGATAAAGAAAAAGTTAAAAAAAATTAAAATTATAACAAAAAAAATATACAAAAAACGGATATATGTTCACATTTGAACGATAATGTGAACAAAAAATGTGTTTTAAGATGTAATTTTAGTATTTTTTTGACTTTTTCTTTCTTTCTCAATCTAACGAAAATCAATGTTTACATATGATTGAAGTTAATCACAAATGAACAAACACATAATCTAGTAGTTGTCAAAGTTCTTTACATATATTTGTTTCTCATTTGAACCTCCCACAAAATATATATATATATATATATATATATATATATATATATGTATTAGCCCTGTATAGATATACACACACATATACATCTCTTTCATTATACACACACTCACTAGCCGGAGGTCTTTTTGTAAAGCAATCTCTCTACCCTATGGTTGAGGTACGACTGTCTACATCTTACCTCTTATACCTTGCTCTTGACGGGATTGGGTATTGTTGTTGTTGCTAATTGATCAAGTATAATATGTACGCTTGAGTGTGGATTGGGAGAGTGTCGCACCCCCAAATTCATGATTAGCAGAAGCATACGTTTGGGTGCGACTAATCTGGTGATCAACAACACAAAGATACATAATGAACAACTCTATATGCGTCGTTTAACAAAATACATTGATTTGATAATTGTTTACAACATTTGAACCTATTACCATAGCTCGTGTTCTGAAAATGAGAGATTTCAATACATAATTACTTTTATAAAATATAATAATACAATAAAATCTCTGATGTTTGTATGATGACTCGAGCTAAAAGTATCATGATGGGCAGTCCAACCTACTTCTGAGTACCTGAGAATACATGCTAAAATGGTCAGCTAAAATCTGGTGAGCTCACAGGTGTATCTGATAAAATAATGCATGAGCCACAAGATTTATGTATGATTTTGCAATCAAGCAAATAAAATGAAGGTATACTACTGCCACGAGTCCATAGTTTGAGCTTAACTGAGGGGTCAGGATCCACAATCAAGGACCTGAGCGAGGTGCCTCGGAGCGAGTGCCTAATCTACACTCGTGTGAACAAACATGTGTCCGTTTGACATCACAGTCATGATAGCGCGACTACCCCGAACAGGTATTGTCAATCCCATATGGTACCATACACTAACATTCACGCTAAATCTATATAAACAAACTATGTGTGGAGGGCTTTCATGATTAGTCAATTGTCTCATGCAGTAAATATATCAAGTTTTGTACTTGTGTTCATATGTAAAACTGAAAACTGAGCATGTATTACCACCCCGGAAGTAAAAATAGTAAAATACGGGGCTATGAGACTCACCTGAGTCTGATGCGTTTATTCAATAAACGTGCGTTGCTAAACCAAGTAGTGATGTCCGAAGACTGTAACTTGTGGGCGTCCAAGACGCGCATTGGTTAATATATGAGTGGGTACCTCAAAATATCACCTATGCTAGTTGTTCATTCAACTAGTTATGTCCAAATACATTGGTTTGTTTGCGTTTTGAAAAATATGTACGGCACGTTGGTGATGGTTTGTAATAATAATTTCAGAGTGTTATCATATGTTTCGTTGTAATGTATACTTATCAAGGTATATGTGTTTCATGTACGAATAATCATCGTATAAGATTCGGTTGTTGTAAGTGTTTGACACTTAGTGTAAAATGTATTTTGAGGTTTCTGTTATTAGCAACACTTATAGCGACACTGGAGTGAGTAGCGACACTTGGTTAAGTGTAGGCCTGGCAATGGATTCAATTTGATCCGATCCGATCCAAATCCAATTATATAATTTGTTGGATCAAAAAATTTGATCCATCAATCCAATTACCAATCCAATAAATCGATCCAAAGATCCAATTAAACATTTGGATCGATCCATGATCCATCCAGATCGATCCATTTATAAAATAAAATTAAATAAAAGTTTGAGCCTCATTGATCTGGTACGCTACTTTACCAACACCGCTCAATCTCCATCAACGGCAACTCCAACGACTTCAGTCGCTCCGACAACTACGCCGCAACTAGGCCGTTAGGTGTTCTTAACTGAGCAAATCCATTAACTCCGACCGCTCCGTCAACTACGCCGCAGCTACACGTAAAACCCTAATTCCTCTTACTTTGATCCATTTCCACTTATTATTAATTGTAATTTCATATTGCTTGACTGATTGCTTAATTAGTAGAGTAAATTGCTTATATTCTGATTGCAATTATCACAGATAGCTAAAAGTAGAACATAAGGGTAAAAAGTGTTGCAATTGCTTACATTTGGGATCTGTATGACACCGTATTCATTACTATTAGATTATATTACTCATCGTTCAATTCAGTTACTACTAAAATGCATGTGTTTGATAAACATAGCTCTTCTGGAAATGATCATCTTGGTGGGTTATGGGTATTTGGTATTTGCTTGCTTGTTTTAGAACATCATTGTTAATAAGATGAGAATTAAGAACTATATTAAGTAGACCTCAAAAGTCAATGTGTAGCATATAGTAAAAAAAACTTATATATGTCTTTATCACTTTAAAACGGTTGAATCATTATTTCAAATATATTTTGGTTGAATTTCATTACAAAACTTACATGACATTTGTTAATATATAATCACACAAACACCATAATTACATTTTTAAGAAAAGTTCCTTTGATTGCATTGCATCATGCGTTTCCTTGATCCTGAACTTGCTCTTATCTACTTCCGTGTAGTAATTTTGGGTAGAATTTTGTGCAGAATTTTGATAACATTTGGGCAGATCTTTTATGTCAATTTGTTGTCATTTGGGGCAGAATCTGTGCAGAACTTTGATGTCAAATTTGGCTCATGTTTTTACTTTCGCTTATGCAGATTATTAAGATGGAGAGGGAGAGTGTTTCAACGGCCAATGGTAATGGTGATGGTGATGAGGACGAGTCCACGATGGTGATGGTAAGGGAGAGTGTTTTAACTTATGTGTCGCTGAATCATGAAATAAAATAGGGCAGCGACACTTGATGTTAGTGTCGCAGGTTAGTGTCGCTGGATGGCGACACTCAGAGTTAGTGTCAAATAATGTATAAATAAGTTAAGTGGCTACATTCAAGGTAGTGTCGCTAAAGGGTGACATTAAATTATGTAGCGACACTAGGGTAAGTGTCACTAGGTGTGAAATCTGTTTTTAGTGACACTCAAGGTCAGTGTCGCGATAGGCGACATTCGGATTTGTGGCGACACTAAGGTGAGTGTCGCAGGTAACGATTAAATTGCAGTTTTACGACATTTAGGCGAGTGTCGCTAGAGCTGAAGCTCCGAAGCGACACTTGCTTCTGGTCAGTTTCTAAACTGGTCGAGAACGTGGTCAAACGACCACGGTTTGACCCGAAACTTTTACCCAACCCTTAGAGTAGTTTATAGAGTTTGTAAGAATTGTCGGTTTGTGTCAGGGTTAACCCGAGGTGTCAGTTTTACAACATGGCCAAAACTTTAAGTTTTATATATATGTTTTGAAAATGAGTTTTAACATGTTATTTGGACAAATTATAGCATGATAAACAACAAGCATGCAAAATAATCATAATAAGAGAGTTTTCGAAAGTGTCAGGATCTTTCAAATCCTCATGCGGGGAATCCGAAAAGATACGAATGTAGAGCCGTTCTCGCGATCGTTTCTTCCCAAATGAGTTAAGTGATTTAATGTGTTTTAGTGGTGGTTTTCAGTGGTGGAAGTGGCGGTTTGGAGGTGGTGGTAGAGAGAGAGAGCCAAGAGAGATTGAGAGAGAGAGAGAGAGAGAGTGGGGAGCGAGTGATTGAGTGAGATTTTGGTGAATGATAAAATGATGGCGTTGATGTTGTTTAGTGTAGTCAAAAAGTAAGGAGAGGGGAGGCCATTCCCTCCATGTGGCCGGCCCCTATGGGTCCCACAAGGGGTGGTTTGGTCTTTTACTCGTCTCCTCAAATTTGTGTGTTGTGCTGCACACCAATCTTTGAAATTTCTAATGATGATGCGAGATAACAGTGGGTTTTAAATTTGTAAGGCTGGGGCCTAGGGTTACTATTATGCTAATCAAGGGGCTAGCAGATGACAAGTATGACCTAGGATCGTTCTTCAAAGTGCGACAAATTGAAGCTAGGGGATTTAGAAACTTTTATGTATTTAGCTAGGGAGAAAAGAGTTGGTTTTGGTTTTGGATTAAATTAAAATAAACTGGAAGGTGGAGGTTACTTCGGGCGTTCATCAATTAAAGCGATTATCTACTATGAAGTGGTTTAGGAGTAGTTGAATATGGAGAGTTCTAATGGGGATAAGTTCATAAGTTAATGTGAGCTATTAATGCAATCCTTCTATCGGGCTAACGCGAAGGTGTCCACAATCAGGCAAATAGAATGTCACGTGGGTTGCAACATATTTTGAAGCATACATCGAAAGTTCTCTCAAATGTACACCCATATTATCCGATAGTTAATCTCGAATCCTATTCCCCAATCTCGGTCATCAGAGATGTCCGAATCATGGCATAGTTCGTTGAATAAACAATCTTATGAATGAGGTTTACCCTCACCGGAATAGGTTGGACTAACTGGTCTAGGCGGTCGGATAATGTGTCATCACTTATTCGTACGAATTATCCACATTACTCAGGTATGCAAGAATACAGGGATGGTTTGTACTACAAATGGAAACTTAAGTAACACGTTTGTTATTCAATTCATAATATAACTACCTTCGGTCGTTCTCGACTTCCATACATTTGTACTCTGCCGTAGGCGTTTCCAGTACTATATCAGAGAACAGTCAAATAGGGGCCGTCATATTACTTCACTATATTTAATGCCAATTGTATTTCACTATTATGATGATCCTAAGGCAACAATCAAACAAGAACATGCAATAAGATAATCAAAGCAATAGTTCGATATAAGCATACAAAGGTATTATTTAAGTCGAGGATATTCCAAAAGTTATCTCAAAAATATCGTCTATATGAATTTAATCTTAATCTACCTCTATTCCCATATTCCATGTCTCTTGGATCCTATTTTGGTCTAGAGAACACCGGCCATGTCGAGCTCAATGATTCAATCTAGCTAAGTATAACTAAGTGACCTATACCCTATGAGTTAGCTACGTTCATTTTTGGATAAGGTTTTAGTTACAACATGAGTTGGGCAGATAAACAATAAAGATTTAATTCCTACATCTATTTATAATATAAACCATTCACAATCTCATAACATACAACACAATTACATATTTAAAACTTTCCAAACGACTATCATAGCAGACAATTGAGTTATCTAGTTAACCATGGCAATTCTAGCATGCATATTTAAATTTATAAAATAAAGAACAAACATATTTAAATATGGAAGATAGATTAAAACCTGGGAAGGTATACAAATAACTCATAGCTACAATGCGTCTCGGAGCACCTCCGTACAAATCTTCCTTAGTTAATTAATTAGCTATTCTAATTAATTAAACTATCCTAAAGGAAGAAATACTAATTTTACAAGAATAAGAAAGATATAGAATGTAGAAAGTGTATGATGTGTGTGTATCCAAGGCATATCTTCAAATGAACCATGGGCTCCCTATTTATAGGGGAAAATTGGTTTATTTTAGCAACTTGGGGCACATGTTAGCAAAAGGTGGAAAAGTTGCTAGCACATGTACCCTAAAGCGCGTAAAGGTCTAGCATGTGTACCCCAAAGTCGTGGAAAAGGCCTATCACGTGTACCCTGCGAGTACGAGCGAGGATGAAAAAGCGGACGGGGGACGGGGGGGGGGGGGCAGGCAACCGGTGGCGCCAACCAGGTGGCCGGTAGCGGCGCCCTGGTGGCCGGCGGCAGCTGGCAGGCTGCCGCCGCGGTTCGCCATCTTTCGCTTCATTACTTGATTCATGTGTATCTTATTCGTTATGCGTCTGTTTTCATCGATTATTTTTGCATTGGATTCGTTTTTCAAAATTGAAGACTTTGATGAAAAGAAATCCCAAAAATGTGTCTCTGATCTTTGGATGTCTCGTACGAATCATTTGAATCTTCCGGTGTACGTAGAATTTTCATTTTTCATCCGTTTTTGTTGATTCTTTTTCTGTTAGATTCATATTTTGAAAATGAATATCTTGGATAAGAGAAATCTCAGTGATGAGGACTTTTGTCTTTAAATCTAGTCTTGATGTCTTGAATCTTCAAACGGGTGTGAATATTCGTTTTTTGTCTGTTTTGCTTGATTTTTCTCGTGCAACTTCATTTTGATATTTTTGGCAAAGTTTCTCTAATTTGAGCATCTTTTGAGTCCAAATGCCAAGTATTGTTCCAGAATGAGAGAGATATCGGTAGTAAAAACGTGACTTTTTACGCGATATTAAGTATCACACACTTAGAGTTTTGCTTGTCCTCAAGCGAATTTCCAGAAAAACTGCTTCGAAAGTCCGGAAGGGTGTCTTCATATCCTGGAGAACTTTGATTCCTGTAGGCTAGGTGAAAAGATTTCAAATGGGGTTTTAACCCTGGATGCTTTCTCAAACTACCGGTTCTAACAAGCTTTCTTTACATGACTGGGGCCCTCACAGGTGGTCACTCAATTCACTCAAGTGTATCGGGTTTCCTAATTTCTAATTCACTTAGGGGCCAGTCATGTAGCTCTTTCGTCATCATAAGCTTGGTTGAGAATCAAATATGTAATACTCAAATGGGGACGGTGCTAATTATCCTTAGACATTTGTAAGAGGGTAAAGATGGATATGGAAGAGGGGTTTTTGTAGGTGGTTTAGTGAGGTTTTGATATAGCCTAAGAGTTTGTCTGTGATGACTTATCTTTGACGTTTTAGAGATACCTCTTTTTGGATTTCTCTCTTTGAGAGCCTTCTTTTCATGTTTTCATTTTGAAGAACCTTCCCCTTGACATTAAATGATCCTTGGGTCTTTTAGTTCTTTGGTTCCTCCTGGCAGCTTTGTTTTAGCTGAATTATGCTTCTCTTCGGAGTTCCCCTTCTCTTTATTTTTTTGGATGGTATTTTTATCCTTCAGGTGGGAGGGGTTTCAATGTGTTTCTTGCAGTAATTCTTCTTGACAGAACATAAACTTAGGCTATGGCCAAGAGATATAAAGGAAGGGTTGGTTTCTTGAAGTGAGTTTTTGAAATGAAAAGGCTAAGGCTCAACAGGTTTTCTACTTGATCTTCAATGCTGAAAGTGAGCATTGGTTTGGTTAGGCTTGAAAACAGGGGTTTATATAAGAGGGTTTTATCCTAGGAAATGTCGAGATCCTCTAATTTCACCTTCATCACGTATGATACCCGTCTTTGTAGTTTCAAAATGTATTGCTCAAGCAAGTTCTAACTTAAAAGGCATACATCGGCACACTCTCAATCAAAAAGTGAAGCATTAAAGATAAATTCTTTTATATGGCTCAAGATTCCTCACTTGTTTTGGTGGTTTAATGCCTAGTCATGCGATCGCTTGTTTTAAAACTTAGTTTAAAAATTTTTCAAAGAGTTTTACCCATTATTGTCGATTTCCCAAACCTTTGGATTTTCGTTGACCAGAAATACCCTTTTTAGACTTTCAAAAATTTGACTTTAAAAAATTTTCAAAAAATTTGATGAAAATCTGAGTTTGCTTAAAAGATTTATCAAAATTTTATGTTGCACTTCAGTAGTGAATACTACTGTTATCCCACACTTAAAAGAAAATTGCCCTAATGTTCCATTTCTAAGTTAGATTAATCCCACACTTAGATTTTTGAATGAGGGTCAATATTTTCGAAGTCATTCTCTGTTTGTGAGTCATAATCCCACACTTTAGAATTTTACTTAGAGTTTTAGTGTGTTTATCAAGCAAAGTAAGGTTAGATGAGATACTTCTTAATGTTGCGTGCGTTTCCACTGGATTTTATGGACCAGGTTCAAGTGTGTGAAATTTCTGGAAATGGACTAGGCTCATTAGAAATGAACTTGTTCCATAATTTCCACGTCAAGTTCTGCATAATAAATATCCTTCAGGAAACACAAATGTCAATACACGTTAATACTAAACAGAAATAACATAACTAATAATAACTAATCCATGTCAGCATAGAGCGCCTCCCAATCGGTGAAGTCATCATCCATAAAGATCGTGTTTTCCACGTCTGATGTAGGAGATGTTGACTCCACGATGGTATAGACAGGAGATGCAGTGCCATCTTATGGATCCTGAATCCAAGCATTTCCTGCAGCGATCTCCTCCTCTAGTGGGTCCGTAATAGTGAGGTGGTCTTGCGCAATCAGGTTCCAAGGTGGGAATAGGTCCCACAGTGGAATGTGCGGAGCAGGATCACGTCCCATCTGAAAAGGGCACACAGGTGTGGAAGGAAGGCCCAAAGCAGTGTAGATCTCAGTGATGGCGATGTGCTGGACCTCGAGGGCTCTCAGTATCGACCAAGTGACAGTAGGGTCCGCGGTAGTCACCCCATGATGAAAGGTTCTGGAGGTCCCTGCGGTCTGTCCCTCTGATCGACGAGATGAAGGTAACCTGGTATGAAGGGAACGTAAAAGGAATATCTCCTGAACGTTCACCTCCACCAAGTTTGCCAAGGTCTCGTCCAATCGAGGGGCTGGTGACTGTGATCCCCTGAGGGTCCTCATGCTACTACCCGGTGATGAACTCCGGGAGTGATACATGGCACGTGAGCGTCTCTGACTGGGGGCTCCTGCTCTAGCTAGCAGCGAACTCATCCTGCAAAATACAAAAGGTTAATGGTCGAAACATAATCATCAGCCTTTTATAAGGCGAGGTACTGTATTGGAATGGATTAGATCAAAAAGAAAAGAAAAATTAATGCGGAAAAGATAAGATAGGATTGGGATGCCTCCCAAGAGTGCTTTGTTTATCGAGTATCGTAGCTTGACTCATTCATACCTACTATTCTATTAGAGTGGTTCGTAGTTATAGACTTCCTCGGTTGTAAGATAGTCTTCTATGTAGTGTTTTAAACAGTGACCGTTTACTTTGAAATTCCCGTCTGGAGCCTCGAGTTCGATGGCACCATAAGGAAATACTTTAGAGATTGTGAATGGACCGCTCCACCATGTTTTGAATTTACCAAAAAACTTCTTAAATCTGGAGTTAAAGAGTAGAACTTTATCACCTGGATTGAAGCGTGTAGGGCGGAGCTTTGAGTCGTGGAGCAACTTGGTTCTTTCTTTGAATTTGTAGGAGCTTTCATAAGCTTGATCTCTTAACTCTGCTAGCTCGTTTAGTTGCATTTTTCAGTGCGTTCCCGTTATCGTCGGATCTAAGCTGCAGTTTTTCAGCGTCCGATAAGCTTTATATTCGAGTTCAATTGGGAGATGACATGCTTTTCCATAAATGAGCCTATAGTGGGTTGTTCCTAATGGCGTTTTATAAGCTGTTTGGAATGCCCATAAAGCATCGTCTAGCTTATCTACCCATCTCTCCTTATGCCGACCAACTGTTCGTTCCAAGATCCTTTTTAGTGCCCGGTTTGTAATTTTTTCTTGCCCATTTGTCTGTGGGTGGTAGGCCGTAGACGTCTTGTGGGTAACACCGTATTGTTGCAATAGTTTCATAAACTACGTATTGCAAAAGTGTGTGCCTCGATCACTGATGATCGCCCGAGGGGTTCCAAACCGGTAGATTAGATACGTAGTCATTTGTTGGAAAGGCTTGAGCTTCGGTCCATCTAGATACGTAGTCGACAGCTACTAGAATGTATTCTTTTCCGTATTATTTTGGAAATGCTCCCATGAAATCTAATCCCCATATGTCAAATATTTCACATGCTTGGATATTCGTTAACGACATTTCGTTACGTGTTGTGATATTTCCAAACCTTTGGCAAATATCGCAGCGTTTCACCAAGTCTTGTGCATCTCTGAAGATAGTAGGCCAATAGAATCCTGAGTCGTAAACTTTCTTTGCTGTCAAATTGGCTGCGTGATGCCCTCCGGTAGGTCCGTGATGGCTTTGGTGGAGTATATGTTCGGCTTCTTTCCCATCGACACATCTTCTCACAATTTGGTCGGGACAGATTTTGAATAAATATGGATCATCCCAAAAATAATGTTTGACGTCGCAGAAAGAATTTTTGTCTTCGTGATGATATGTAAGTCCCTAGTTCTAAGATCAATAACTTCGTTATCTGTAATATTAAGGTGCGGAATCCCTTAATACAATGTTATCTTACTATAACGAATAAGTTTGCATTTTGTTTTACTAATACTTAGCTTTAAACGATAAATCGTCAAAGCCTAGCCTTTAGAATATGTTTTCTCTGGATTATTGAATTCGTAGGTTGAATAAACGAATGGCAAAAGTTATGTTTTAGGTTTAACAAATCAAATATATATACTTTGGTTCAACTTGCAGGTCATGGGCCTGCGAGTCCAACTCAACTCGCAGCCCAAGCCCAGCTTGGCTTCGGTTCGCTATACCTATTACATTGCGAGTTCAGATGTCATCTCGCATCGCAATGCCTTGCGACTTGAGATCTCGTCTCGCTATACATATTTATTTCATTTCCAATATTCGTCTAACACTTTAATATACTAATATATTTAACGAATATTAATAACAAAACAAACATTGATAAGCATCAAATAGATACTATATTTTATATTATTTATCCCTATATTTGTATACATTTTATGCATTTATATGATTTTAGATACTTATTTTGTTAATATTTGCAGAAATGTATTTTAATTGGAAATTGAAGAAAGGGAACAAAAATAAGACCGAAACTAAAGAAATTAAAGCGATTGAAGAAAAGAAGAATAAACCTTAAAGAAATGAAGACTAAAATGATAATATTGAAGATTTGGGCCAAGAAAACAAGTTGAATCCGTTTAAGAAGAAAGAAAGCCCACATTGAAGCCCAAGCCGTTTTTGGAAAATTCTGGAAGAACAATCCAACCGGCGGTTGGATTAACCAACCGGCGGTTGGGGTAAAAGGTTTCAAGGCGGTGGAAAAGCGCAGAGTTGGAGTAGGATTCAAATAACTCCAACCGGTGGTTGGAAGTCCCAACCGGCGGTTGGAGGGTCGGCCAGAAACATTATAAATAGAGGCTTAGTTTTAGCTAAACCATATACGATTCTTAGAATACAAAGTCGATTATTAAAGTTTTAGGTCGACTAGAGGTGCGAATTTGGAGGCTAAGGAGCTAGGGTTTGAAGGTTTTCAACCCTAGGAAAAGCTAGTTCGTCAATTGGTTCGGTTTTTTTATCCTTGTAACTTCATTAACCTTTTGGGTTACTATGGATATTTTTTATTTGAATTAATTGCTTGTTAGATTTTCATTATGAATGTTTAAATGTATGTTTATTAGGTTTATTATTTGAATTATATGTTTATGTTGGAAATATATTATTGAATATTATTATGCAAGAATTATGTGTTATATTATGTTAATGATCATAATTAACTGATTTATAGATAAACTTCACTAATCTTTTGGGTTTTTAAATTAAGTGATTACGTTTCATTAGATGTTAAGTAGCATTATAATTCAACCGACCCTGGAATTGCATTAATAATATGCTGATAGATCTTAATAAATAGTGATACTTTACATAACCTTTGACTGTATTGCTATATGAAAATTTTCATAACCTTTGAGGTTTTCTACATTAGTAAATCACAATAATAATAGCCAACACACAAATAGACATAAGTTGATATAATAAGTTTAATAAATAATAGTTAAAGTAGTCATAATCTTCTATCCAATTGAGTATTCTTAAGTTGTTCCTTAAAACTTATCTATTAAAGAATCGGTATCTGTAACATCCATTCCTCGGGTCTAGTAGTATTTTAATATTTTCTGACTTTGAATTAATATTTAATGTGTCAAAAAATAGGTTCATTTGTTATTTGAAAATAAATGGGTAAAAGAGTCGAATAATTTATTGTGACTAATAAATTATTGACTGTTTTAATTTAATTTAGTTGACGGTAAAATAAAATAATGTTTCCCCGCAAATGGTTTTTAAGTTCCAGACAATAGATTTAAAAGGGGACAAAACTAGTACACATATTATCTAATATATGTGTTTAATACGTATGAAATATCCAAAACATTCCAGAGAGATCGATACATCGGGAGAGAAAAATCATAAACCCTAATTCATCAACAATCATCAAAATTTCTAAACTAAATCACATTTGATTGTTGTGTTCTTCTCCTGGTCGCACGTATTAAACCACAGGGATGATTGGTAATTTACAAAACAAAGTCTTGGAGTGAAATTGAAGCTAAGGAACTTTGAATTAAGCTTCAAAAACGTAATTAAATCATCTCCTTATCATTCTAATCATCTTGTAAGTGTTGATTTCTTGATTTATATAAACCCTAGAAATTGGGTTTTTGTGTATTAGATAAAATTAGTATGATTGATGTGAAATTGAAGCTTGAAATGATGATATTATTGTTAGTTGATAGTTAATCCATGATTATAGGTAAAGCCCTAACATAGAAATGAAGAATTTGATATTTGTTCATGAAGAAAGTTAGAGATTTGAGTAATTATTCATGAATAATGGTTTTAAAGCGTGGAATAATGATGTATACATTGATAAGTGTTGATTAATGATGATGATAATCATTATTCAAGTTAAAAGTTATAAATCGATTAAAGTGTTCTTGAGAATTATAGTAATTATGATGATATTCATAAGTTATATGAGAAATTCGGTATGGATTATGATTTAGAATACTTGATTGATAATCAACTAGTAAAGTTAGAACTTGTGTGACTAAGTATTCATTAAACCTTGTGTTAGGGGTTTTGAATGAATTAGTGATATTTGAAGTTAATGATCCTATAATGGTTCGATCATGTTAATTTGTGATAAGTAAAGTGAAGTTGTGATCATAATAATCATAACTTGATAAATGATCGTGATTGGTTAACTATGAAGTTTATAGTTACTAAATGTGTTGAATATTGATGACGAGTTTAAAATAGAAACACTGATATGATATAATGATTAGAGTGATAACTCATTGAGATTTGGATTATGAACCATGTAATATAATAATTAACATGAGTTGATGATTATGAATGAGTTACTAACTCATTTTGTTTAATTGTAATTCCAGATAAACAGAAGACTCAGTGACATTAGACTACTGAGTGGACAACTGAGGTATTCGGTGAGTGGATCTTAATCCTCTGTGTAATTTAGTTGTAACAGGTTTGGTTACAACGGGTAATCGTATTATTACTGCTTTTGGTTTGCCATGATTAATTTGGTTTGATAGTAATAATACTGTTGATAGACTGGTTAGTCTGATATGTTGACTTGATTGAATATGTGAATACGTGATCACTTGATATTTGGCCTTCGGGCATCAGTATTGAGGTCAACGTGTTGGTTGGTTGGGCTTGGTTACTATTGAAGATGACAGGAATTTCCTTGTACACATCGTTAATAGGAAATTAGGTCGTATGAGATTAGTACCAAGCTATCGGTCTAGTCTGTATTGGCCATACAGATTGTTGGGTAAGTGTTCTGGGAGAATCCCCGGGTATTATGATATCTCCAGAGCCACCGATCCTCATTGATATGTTGTGTATTGAGATGTTATCTCATTGATATTATGTGTACTGTTGGTATTCTTGGCTGAAGGTTTCCCCAAGAACCATCGATCTATTTGATGTTTTTGTTTACGATTAATTAATGTAAACAAAAGTTGTTATGCTAAGTTGGGCTGTTGGTTATGTATTCACTCACTTAGCGTTATGCTAACCCCACCACCCCACTTCTTGCAGGTTATGGTTTTGATATAAAGGAATTAGCAAGAAGTTGTTCGGGACGGAATGTTTGACCAAGCCTACTCTGATATTTGATTATACAAATCAATGTTATTTAGTGGTTTGGAAGTAATACCCATGTTAATAAACTATGTTTTTAAATTAGGTTGAAATTGAAATGTAACTTGGTATTGTTTAAAGTTGGACTAACGCTTCCGGATTTATTATATTTAAATGATGTAAATTGAGGGGTGTTACAGTATCAATTATAAATATGTTCGATCGGAACTAAAACGTCCCCCTATCTTATATATTATGGTATATTATTGTAAATTTGTATATTGACTGTAATAATTGTAATTAGGATAAATAATTAGTTAGTTATAGATTAAATCACGTTCCCTGTGTTCGAATCTGGACTTACTTATAAAACTATATTATATGATCAGGATAACACTTGCCTGAATTGTGTGATAGTATTATTTAGTATTTCCTTAATTAAAACTTGTAATTATAATTGCCTATACTTAGCACACATCAAACATTTATTTACAAATCTAAACCAATGTACAAACATGATAATAATTACACCAGTCCTATTTCAAGCTAGATCTATTGTCACAAACTATGTCTTAACAGACTCCCCCTTGACAATAGCTCTAGCGTCTTTATCTTCACGCTTGTCTTTAGTCTTTATTTGTAAATTTTACTTCCTGCATATATCTTCATTCTAATACAAGTCTTAACCATCATTTGATAATCTCGTGCTAAATCACCCCATGCTTCTGTCATCAAAATTCTATTCTCATTTAACTCAACAAATCTTTCTTTGACATGTTCATTAGGTGTCGATGGTCATAAACTTTGAGAATCTCACGTTCACCACCCTCAACTTCATCATCAACTTCAACCATGACAGCCTCTCCAGTTTCTGAATCCACGTGCCAACTTTTCATATTTCCTAGAATATCCTGTGGCATTGTTTTCATTGGAATCTGCTGAACAAACTTGACAGCTGGATATACTTTCTTTCTCCTTCTCCTTCCATTCCTTTGACTTCTATCCTGTAACTTTATCGTTTTTCCATTCCTTGGTTTAATCTTTTCAAACTTCCCTGAACGAACCTCAATCTTGATTACATGTTCTACATATCGACCAACAAAATCATTTTATGGATTCTTCAAAGATAAGAGCCAAGTCTCGAATCTCATATTTAGGTAGAGAACTGAACAGTGCAAGCTTTCGCTCAAAATATTGAACTCCGTCAAACCTTTTAATCGCGAAAAACTTCAGGTCAGAGTCAAAATACCAACCGATAATCCCTCTACGTGCTTCGCATTTTCCTGTGATATCAACCTCCGAAACTCCAACCCTTTTCTTCTTCATTTTCTCTAAAGGTCTGAACATCGGATTGTCTTTATGCTTATCAGGAATCTCTTCTTCATAATCGGTTGAGTCATCGATATGTCGATCTTCAAATACAATCTCTATTCTAGATGGGCTCACATGGTGTTCATCTATATTTGCATCTGGATCTACACCCATGTCTAGCTTTATCTCTGAAATAGCAGTCCAATCTTCAGGTAGTTGAAACTCTCCTTCTTCCAAATCATAATTAATGTCGTCATCTATCTCATCAAAAAAATCATCTTCTGAATCTGATAGATCAAGCCTTTCAATCCCTAGAAAACACAAACACAAATAAATATTAACAATCTAAATTCTTTCATTGATTTCCCTGAATCAATCTAAGAATTTCTTTATTAATCCTTTTGTGTAATTAATCCATAACATAAACGCAATTAATAACTTTTAAATCTTTTATTGATTACCCTGAATCAATCTAAGATTTCTTAAGTCTTTTATAAAACAGTTAACAAAAATTAATTAAACTTAAACTCTAATATTTTGTGAATAAACACCAAACATTTAAGTTTACAATTAATTAACTTATATATTTCCAAGACTTAATTAAACTGTTATCTTTCCAAACACTTAACTTTCAATTATATCTTTAAATTATATATCTTTGTCTAGTTAAAGATATTACATATTAAACTTGTCAGTTATAACAAACTCTCAAGTCTAAAATATGTATGTTATCATAGAAATTTGACCGCCAAAACTAATTGGAACACGCCGCTCGACTACTCAATGAGTTGGAAGACTTTCGATCACAATTCTATATATCATATATAACTTAAATAATTTCTAATATATTTAAATTGTAATAATAATCTCAAGCCGAATATATTACTAAAAATATTAAGTTACAATTATTTAATTACAATTATAATTTACAATCATAATTCAACTAAATCCTAAATACAAATAACTACACAAGTCTAAGCTGTCTTACCAGCTTCACTTGTACCAACAACACTTGTACCAGCACCATCACCACTTGCACCCGCTGACTCCCCCTGAATCAGTTTGCTCACCAGTCTTTGAAGGACCAGTTAGCTCACCATCTTTCGGTGCACTGGGATCATCGTCTTTGTCATTATCTCTTTTCTTCCTTATCTCATCTTGTTTGCAAGACTCTAAATATACCATTATCTCCCCCTGAGCTGATTGTCCTGAATTCACTCTTAACACTAAACGTTCTAAGGAATCAAGCTTCAGTCGCTAGGTAGTAAAATCTTGTAGCAATGTGGTATGAGTCTCCAGCAGTGTCTTGTAAGATGTACTCTGTTGAGTAATCTACTGTGAAAAAAGAAGATTATGAGCTACCAACTCTGGAATATTGGAAGTAAGCTTCTCTAACTCCTTAACCCGCAACTCTAAGGATGTAATCCTTTCAGCATCAGTTGTAGGGGTAACGGAGATAGTTGATGGTCCAGGTGGTGTAAGTGAAGAAATATGAGATGCAGTGGTAAGTGGTGGAGTAGGTTGAGATAAAGCTGCCGTGAGTAGACTAGCAGCAAATCTACTGGCTTTAGTAGTCGGAAACTGAACCGAATGTACTAAATCTACAATCTCATCCTGTCCAGTTATATACAATTAAATAAGTAATTGTTACAGATTACTCTGCCTCAATCTCTAATCAATTATATAACACATGTAGAACTAAACTTATATCCCTTACCTCCATAGGTACAGATATCGGTTCAGTAACCACCTGTTGTGACACCTGCTCATCCTGCTGTCTATCCCGAGCAGCTATCACAGATAAATCTGTCTTAGTTGATAACTCGTGATTAACTAACAAGATTATTAATGTCTAACGATATATAAACTAACCTAGACCAATAGTCAATTGTCTAGTAGAAGCGTTAGCCCTTTTACGGCTCCGAGTTTCCAAAATCTCTTCCTCCTCATCTAGATCCTTATCTAATACAGTAAAATCAGGATCTAAATCATCAGCTGTGCATTTTCCTTTTAAGCTCGGATCCTTTATATGTCCAGATCTATAAGGAATAATACCAGTTGGCGGCGAAATAGGTCGAACGTCATCAGAATCAGAATCTGATGTAGTTTCACCATCACGTCCACCTGACGGACCAGCCTCAGTTCCTATATATTAAGCATATTAAACATTAATGATTAGCATAATGCTCTATCATACACGTTCTATATGTCAAAAACATATAATACCTTAGAAGGTAGGACCACAGCCGAAGAACCTGTAGGTCTATCAACCTCTGGTTCCATATCCATCGGTTCCTAATTACAATAATATTAAAACTTTATGATTAGCTTAAAGCTCTATCATCCAAGTTTCTATATATGTTTTAAAGATTAATTTGATTTAATACCTTAGCAGGTAATACCTCAGATCCATCTCGCTGTCCCTGCTCACCCGCAGGTCTTACAATCACTGGGTCTGCAGTCTCAGCTTCCGGTGCTTAATGACATTCATATTGTATAATTAGATATATTGCCTAATCATCTAAATATCTATATCATTATCGTTAGATAATAATATTATACATCTATGACTAATAATAAAATCTATCAATTAAGTATCTATATTATTATATAATTTAAATTATACTTGTGCAGGTGCAGCATCAATATACTGATCAATCGCTTGAAGAAGTGGATAATTGGCATCATCATTTTGCCCTAACACCTCTTGCACTAGCTGTGCAGCAACCTGTGCATCAACCTGCTGTTCCGGTTGATCAGCCTGAATAAGAACATCTTCGAGCAGCTCCTGTGGCTCAGGTTGTGAAACCACATTCACAGCAGGCTCGGGAATAACTGCAGCATCATCATTAGCAGCAACAACATCCAACCAATCATTGTTCGGTGACGTAACGTAAGCCGCATCAAGAATATAGCCAAAAAGCTCACGAATCTTAGGCTTGACATATTCTTCCCGACGAATAGTCTGCTGAAACATAGCATTGTATCCTCTGAGCGTAATAGTATCAACACGTAAGTGCGGCTCAGGAATAACAAGCTCCGGAAGATGATGACGAATAATCATCATGCAAAACCTCGGGTAGATCAAAAATCTCGATCTAACAATACCCGATATCTGGCGTACCAGCTCACCAAAAATGAGATCACACAAACTGTATGGTTTGTTATAAACCAGTGTCAGTACAACCGATAATAAAGAAGGGCTCAGCTCATCAAAACCTCCTTTTTTCGGTCCAAAAACAGTAACGATAACATGCCATAAGAACCTCCATTCTCCAATAACGAGAGCTTTAAGGAACTGGCGTCCTCGTCTCTGACCGGTATATCCCATACTTCCTAGAGCACCCTCAATAAAATCCATAAGATACTCCGTCGGACCATCCTCCTGGTCTACTGTACCCAGACGTAAAATCTGACGTAAGTCAGATGCAGCAAAAACAACCAGTCTCTTATTGACCGTTGTGCGTATCACCGGTGGGTTGACCATCTCGTCATACTGAATATTTGTCCAAAAATCATTCAATATACCTTGAGAGATCGGTGGAGACTCCATAAGCGCATAACGAATGCGAGGACATGCAAAGAATGTAAGCACTTGAGCTACTTTGTTAGCTCCACGTGCACCGAGATCTAGATCAACAAGGATGTTGTAACCTTTATCAAATTGCCTAGCCATATCTGTAAAAAACACAAATGACTAAACAATTAAAAGCATGTTAGTAAGTTATAAAATATAATGTTTATGGATCAATATTCATCAAATATCTTAGTTCTAAATTATAATATATAACTTGTTACATTGTCGTCTCAAGTCGTATATAAACAATATTTAACTTATTACTAAATAGTCATAAGTTAATGTTATATATATATATATATATAGATATATATAAAACTTATTATTAAAGAATCAAAAGTCGTATATATATCAATAAAATATAAGTTATTACATGTTAATAAATAATTCGTACGTCAAAACATATATTAACTTTTGAAGTCGAAAGTTAAACTTTTATAACTTATTACATCAAAAGGTTAAATTACAAGTGACATTCTATTGTTTTCCAAAAGTTTTTATTTCAACTCGCTAAAAACAATGTCAACTCGCAATTGAACTCGCAAACTAGTCAACTCGCTAACCAAGTCAATCCGCAACTTCGACTCGCAAGTGATCCGCTAATTAACTCGGTCCGCAGGTCAACAAGTCAACGAACAAAGTCAACTCGCAAGGTGAACGAGTCAACATCTCAGTGTTCAACTCGCAAAACCAAATCTGCGAATTGAGTTCTGAACTCAACTCACACGATAAACTGTCGTTGCGGGTTGAACTAAATATCGATTACAACATCAATTTTAACATGATCAATCGATTCATTTACTTCCATTAAGATGCATTTAACATGAACCCTAGTGATTCTTGTCAAATAACATCTTGAATCTACATAAATCTTTCAAACTTTAAACCGAAACCCTGGTTTTATAAAACTTCAATTTCGAGTTAAATATACGGTAAAATCCGTTGGTTTATACATTAAAATGATCGCAAAGGAAAGATGTATAAATTCTACGGATCAAAAACTCGTTCCACTATCACGTAAAATCAAAATCAAATGAAAATAACTTTCGTCTCATTTCGCCACTGGTCGATTCGCAGGGATGAAGTGAGTTCGCAAGTTAATGTGGGTTCGATGGTTAATTTGACTCGTTTGACCACCCCTTTATACCTTTTACTCAATTTTGACTAGTCAAACTCGCAGAATTAAACAAAAAAAATGCGAATTAAATACTAAGGGTTAATTAAAACCCAATATTTAAACAAGTCTAAAATAATATTATTTTTCACTTGTATATTGTTACGAGTGTTCAACATAGATGAGATATATAAAATAATCAGTATAATTTAATTCCAAGGGGTAACACTTAATTAAAATTAAATAAAATAACTTTACATAACCGTAAAGCTAAAAATAAAATAAATATTACACATATAAACTAACAGTGGTATCAAGTACCATTTTATTAATCACTTGAAATAAAATAAAATATACCTCATGAAACAACTGAATAAGAATTTATCTGCTTAGGGATCATATTAGAAAGAACAAACTAGTATAATTTATGAAAAAGTCTAAGTAGATTGTTAGTATACATACCTCATGAAATTCAAATATATTACAATAGAATTACAGCTAATTTTATCATTTATTCATTTATATTCATAAAATTATATCTTAGGTACCTTTATCCACATAGCATAATTAATAAAAACATATTATTCACTTAAAGTGAATATTTTCTTATAGACAGTTCAAGATGATTACCAATATTATGATCCACATAAACAAATTATACTCACAAGTCTAAGCAACACCATTATTGTTAGTATGAATATTACCAAGTATTTTCTAAGATATGACATACTGAAGAATTCAAGCAACACATATTACACTGGTTTCTTTAGATTCAAGGTAGAGGTTTATCAAACTTACACTGGAATTTAAAATTTATACAAATATCAAACATCCTTTGAAGATGCTATGTTATCCAGGTCTGTACTTAGTACAACAGAGGATCCCTTTTAGCATAATTCAAAATACATTTGAGAATATCAATTTAATTAAAGGCTTCAGGTCTGTACTCAGTACAACAAAGTCACCAGTAATTAAGTTAATACCCATATTGTTACTATTTGTCATTTATAGCTTTATAATTACAGTGCATGTGAATGCTATCAGTCAACAATTAAGACTTATGTCATACACCATATAATAGAAACACTAGATAACAATCAAGTATATTAAGACTTCTTAAATGCTTATAGATGTTTATATAATTTTCCTACTAGTACATCATACAATGAAGCTATCTAGACATTTAAAACATGCAAATTATAACTTGTGGATATAGGTGTATAATCAAATAAATATAAATACATACCTGATAGAACCGTTGTAGTTCTAATGTAGCTTTAATTGAACCTACTAACACATCATACTTAGGACTTAAGCTTATTATTGTGAAGCTTATTCTCCTAATGTACTATCATCTCCCATAGTTTTTGCAGATAAAAACTTAAATATTTTTCTAAAAGAACTACTGTTGTTCTTTTATTGGAGGCGATTCCCCACAGGTAACAAGCAAATAAATGCCATACGCCCCCCCCCCCCCTTTTTAATAAATACATAAAAATTACTACTAACTATTACAAAAATACCGTTGGAAGACTAATCACTCTGGATTTCTCATTCCGTTTAGTTGAAGCAACATCTCAAATCTTTCTCTGTAGAATGCCTTTGTGTATAAGTATGCTAAGTTATCCAATGACGGAACCTTAACTAACTTTATCAAATTCTTCTCAGCACAGTTTCTAATAAAATGATGTCGAATATCAATGTGCTTAGTTTTACTGTACTTCACTGGATTGTTGGTGATCAACATTGTTGACTCATTATCAATCATCATAGGAGTATTGGTTATGTTTAACCCATAATCCCGCAGTTGTTATTGGATCCAAAGTACTTGAGAACAACAGCTGCCAGCTGCAACATACTCAGCTTCACATGGAGAAATGGCTACCGAGCTTTGCTTCTTGCACTGCCATGATACTAATCTACCTCCTAAGAATTGACATCCTCCGGTTGTAGATTTCCTATTCTGATTGCATCCTCCATAATCCGAATCAGTTTAAGCTATGAGATCTAAGTCTCCATCAGTCGGATACCAAAGTCTCAACTTTGGTTTTCCTTTGAGGTTACGAAAGATCTATTTTACAGCTTGCATATGTGACTCATTCAGATTAGCCTGATATCTTGCGCATATAAATACAGCGAACATAATATCAGGCCGAGAGGCAGTTAGATACATTAGTGATCCGATCATGGCTCTATATAGAGTTGGATCCACATCGCTATCACTCGATGTATCTGGTCCAAGGTTATGATTGACTGGAATTGGAGTATTGTAGACCTTACTTTCATCCATCTTAAAGTGTTCCAATAGCTCATATGTATATTTAGATTGATGAATAAAGAATCGATCCTTCTTTTGATCAACTTGCAATCCTAAGAAGAAATTTAACTCTCCCATTGCAGACATTTCAAACCTTTTTATCATGACTTTCTCAAATTCTTGACACATCTTTTCATCAGAAGATCTAAAGATAATGTCATCAACATACACTTGCACAAGTAGAAATTCTTTCTTCTTCCACTTTACAAAAAGGGTACTATCAATTGATCCTCTTGTGAATCCATTCTCAAGTAGATACGTTGATAGTATTCCATACCACATCCGAGGTGCTTGATGTAATCCATATAGAGCCTTATTCAATGGATATACTCTATCTGGATAGTCAGGATCAACAAACCCCGGTGGTTGTGAAACATACACCAATTCTTCAACTTTGCCATACAAAAGGCACTCTTAACATCCAACTGATAAACTTTTATCCCTTTGAATGAGGCACATGCTAAGAATACTCTAATTGCTTCTAGCCTAGCAACTGGTGCAAACACTTCATTGTAATATATTCCTTCTTGTTGATTAAACCCTTGAACCACTAGACGAGCTTTATTGCGAGTAATGATACCTCGATCATCTCTCTTACACTTAAATACCCATCTAGTTCCAATTGGATACTCCCCATGTGGAAGGTCAACCAACTCCCTTGTAATTTTGAGAACTGGGATAGTTCTTCTTGCATTGATTCCACCCACGAACTTTCCTTTAGATCCATTTGAACATTTTTAGGCTCAAATTGTGAGATAAAGCATGAATATAGACATTGATTAGAAATCCCTGTCTCTTTCATTTCAGAATACAAGCTTGGGTGATCTTGGTTGTCAGAGATACTAGATTAACTTGTCCTCTAGTTAACATAGGTATTTGAGGATCACCTATGATGTTCTCAGGTGGATGATTCTTGCTAGTCCAAGTAACCGTTACCGGTTCAACTGGTATTTCATCCTTTAAATTAGTACCTATTTCATGAGTACTATGAGATTCAGGTGTGTCTTCCAAATCTGGTACCTCCTCACTGGATGGCTGTGAATTATTAATATCAAAAGATATTCTAAATTCTCTAAGTGGAGTAATGATATCATCCACTAAGTCTTGCAACGGCTCTTCCTCATCTGGAGGTGTATTTACTTTGGATCTTTGAGATCCACTAGTAGATGGTTGATTTGGATCAGCACTTGTCTTGATTGCAGAAGATTGAGCATTCGATGTTGGAGTGTGGCCAATATCCTCATTTCTAGACAATAAATGTTCAGAAATCTCTGAATCACTGACAAAATCACTCACAAGAACTTTAAAAGATGCAAAAAGATCAGAATAATCAAATTGCCAATCTAAGCCCTTATGTACATCTGGTGTGTAGCTTGTAACTTCAATGTTATACACTACCTCCAAACGTCCTATGACTTTATGAAAAACCCTCTTGTTTGGCGAATTAGGCATATTACCTAGGAAAAATCCTTCGTCGACCTTTTCACCAAATTTAGCTTGATGTCCAGTTTTTAATATAGTGCAAGAAACTCCAAAGGGTTCAAATCCTTTTAAGTTTGGTTTCTTATTGTTCAAAAGCTCATAACAAGTCTTGTTCTGCTTTTTGACCATAAGAACTCTATTTAGAACATAACATGCTGTATTCACTGCTTCTGCGCAAAAGATGACAGGAAGCTTTGAATCAACAAGCATTGTTCTAGCAGCCTCTATCAATGTTCTATTATTCCTTTCAGCTACACCATTCTATTGATGTTCATAAGGTGCACTGAATTGATGAATAATCCCTTTGCTTAAGCAATAGATATTCAACGTTGAGTTTTTGAATTCTCTTCCGTTGTCACTACGAATATGCTTCACTCTCGTTTTATAGACATTCTCTACTAGATCAAAGAACTCAATTAGAATTCCAGGAGTTTCGTCCTTAAATCCCAAAAAGAACACCCATGAGAATCTAGAATAATCGTCTGTGACAACCAAACAGTACCATTTGCCACCCAAACTTCTCTTACTTATAGGGCCGAAGAAGTCCATATGTAGCAACTCAAATGGTGAGGAGATCGAGTTTTCAGTCTTAGATCTGTGTGGTTTCTTGTGATGCTTTCCTTTCATGCAAGAAAGACACTTATCTTCAGACTCGAAACATTTTTGTGGTACACCTAGAACTAACCCATTTTTGGTTATGAAATTCATCTTTCTCCAGTTCAGATGTGCCATTCTCTTATGCCATAATAATGCGTCTACTTCTGAGGGCTTGGATAATAAACATATAGACACCATTGAAGAATTAGGAACACCCATGTTGATAGCATAGATGTCCTTTTTCCTTGGTGCCCTCATCACTATTCACTCTTCAGGAATTGTGAAGCCTGGCTTCAGAACTAAAGCCTCCTTTTCATTAAAATGAATTGGATGACCTTTATCGCAGACTTGGGAAACACTCACTAGGTTGTGTGTTAGTTCTTCAACATAATTCACATCCTCTAGAGTCAAAGTTCCATTTGAAACCTTTCCTTTTCCCGTAATTACTCCTCCTTTGTCTCCTACAAAATTAACTTTTTGCTGGAAACCTTCTTTGAAGTCCTTTAGTAGACTTCGTTCTCCAGTCATGTGCCTTGAGCATCCACTGTCTACATACCACCAGCTATCCTTGTTCACAGTAGGCTCCTGCACACAACACAAAACGCAATCAGTTTTTAAGAGGGACCCAAGCCATTACGGTCTTGGTTTGTCCCTTATCATCAACAAACTAAAGCTCTTTAAAATAACCATCCTTCCCATCAGGAGCTTTGGTTACTTTCGAAGATGCTTGAGCTTGTGGACGATCAGCCTTAAGAGGTGAATTGGAGGAGAACCACCTAGGCACTGAATTAAGATTTCTATTATTATAATTATAATTAAACTCATGTGTTCGTGAAGTAGAACCACTCTCATAATGACTGTGATTTCTACTTTGAGTTCGAAACCTTGACGGTGTTATATCCCTAGGCTTATTAGAAGAATTGTCACTTAGATTATATGGCCGTTTAGGTTTAGGTGGGGAGACACTATGATTACCATCTCTTTTAAGAATGTTAACAGGTTTATTACCTAACTTAGGTTTGGTATCTAACCTATCCACATTCAAACTAGAGTCAGTCGGTGTCTTTTCATCAATCACAAGCTTATGTGATGCTTCCAGCTTCTTATTTGGACAACAAGAAGCTATGTGTCCCTTTTGGTGACACTTGAAACATGACATCTGCTTTCGTGATTTACTAACTTTTGCTTTCTGATTCGGAGTCTTAGGGACTAAAGATTCAGATGTTTGTTCCTTATTAACCTTATCATCAGTCTTAGTATCATTAATCACTCCACCCGATACAAACTGAATTTTGGTGAGAGGTGAAATATTACTATTATCTGATGACAGATTCTTAACAACATTCTTCTGTGCCTCAGATTTATCAGACTTATTAGCTACTATAACCTCAGGATTAGCATCAATCATTTCAGAATCTTCAGGAATAAGAGTGTAATTGGAATTAAAAGGAGGGGCTACATCATTGTATCCTATCCCAGTCTTGTCCTTTACACTACGTTGAGCATCAAGCATTTTATTCATTTCAATAGTTTAATAAGACTCAAGCTTACGGTTTTGCTCAACAAACTTCAAATTAAGATTCACTATATCCTGATCCTTACTAGCAATTGTTTCATTTAAGTCTTTAATATTCATGTAGAGACCATATATGATAACTGATTTTTCATTTATGGTATCTCTAAGAGCTGTTCTATCAGAAGTATCAGACTTAATCTTATCTTTTAAGGCCTGTTTATCATCACTTAATCTACGCACATCCATAAGAGCTTGGTCAAGTTCAGATCTAACAGTCTTATAAGATTCTCTATCCACATTCAGTTGGGATGACAAATTGCTATTTGACACAGTTAACACACTAATCTGAGATTGTAAATCAGTAACTAAATAACAGATATCAGCAAGAGTAAGAATATCAAGACATACCATTTTCTTATCTGTTTGAACTTCAGCCATGTGTGCCACAAACTCTTCTGGACTCATTTCTTGAGTTGAATCCATATACAGCACATCATCATCACTTGCTTTCACTTCAGACGCAGGCACCTCTACTTGTTGTTCTACATCAGTAGGCATGTAGGACATTGAATCAGCCGTTCTCTCTTGATCCTCAATCTCAGCCATCAAAGCCTCTTCAGACTGAGCTTTCCAATCATAAGAACCATCTAACTGCTTTACCACCAAGACTTTGGAAGCAAGAGTACTTCCCGAACCTTGTTTTCATTTCCAGTTTCTACCTTAGGTCTTTGGCATTCACGAGCAAAGTGTCCATAACCTTGACAGTTAAAACACTTGATCTTGGTTTTATCAAACCCTTATCGGTTGCCAACAACCTTCCTACCAGTCCTCTTTAAGAAACTTTTCACTCTCCTTGATAACATAGCAAGTTGATCTCGGAGATCTATTTCTTCAAGATAGTTAGAGTCGATTTGACATAATCTTCATCAAAAAGAATCGGATAATTGATTTTACTCTGAATGTAATTCTCATACGAAGCAACAAAGGAAGCAAGAACAGACAGTTGCTGTTCAGCATATTTCACACTCATAGGCATCTTCTGATGCTCTTGAGATGAGTTCTCAGTACCTTTTCCTTTTGCTTCACTACCAGATGAGGAAAGAAAACATATATCTTCAGTTATCATTTCACCAGTATCACCAACTAACAAAGCAGTGGTCAAACTGGAGAACGCAGTCGAAAGATTTGTCTTACTATGATATAACCCAGGGTTCTGAACCTGATCAGAATCAATATCTCTTGACTTTTTGGTGAAATCATTGCCTTTGAGCTTGTCAATAGCCTGCTCTAAGGTCATGGTAGATATCGTGTTTCATTATCTTTAAGCATAACACCATGTAATTCCCACTTAGAAGGCAAACCCTCAATAAATTTGTCAGTTTTCTCTGCTTCTTCTACAGTAATCTCATGGTTTTCTAGCTCACTCAATAGATGGTAGAAATGGGTAACATAAGCATCAAGATTTTCTCCCTTCAAAGCTTTAAATACTGTAAACTGTTTCTTGAGAAGATTCTTCTTGCCAGTTTTCACTTGTGGACTACCTTCACCTCTTTTCTCAAGAGCTTCCCAGAGCTCTTTAGCACTATGAAAAGATTTTAGTTGATGATTGATCTCTTTAGGAAGACACATCTTAATACAAGAATGAGCTTTGTTCTCTGCTTTAAAGTCCTCCTTTTGTTGATCATTCATATTCTGATAGGTAATAACCATAGTGGCATTTTAGACAGATTTAGTAGGTGCAGTGTATCCAATTTTGATATACATCCAGATTGAGAGATCATGGAATCTACAGTAGATTCAAATCTATATCTCCAACTATAATAATCTTCAAGTGTTAACAATTTAGGTGGAACATTAGATTTTAAAACCTCGTGTTCCATCTCAATCATTTTACTTAAATCAGATATATTTAAAAAATCAGACTATTCTGCGAATTCAGATAAAATTCGATTCGCAACTCAGCTCAATTTGCAATCTCAGCTCGACTCGCAAACTTTAGTTCGCCAATCTCAGTTCGGATCGCAACAGATGTCAACTCACAAGTGATCTCGGTTTGTAGGAGATCTCAATTCGTAGCTAGGTTCGACTCGCATAACTGGGTTCAGTTCGCAAGTTCAACTCGGTTCGCAGACGTAGCTGAAACCCTAATCTCAACTCACGAAATGGCTGAAAAACCCCAGAAATGAAATTTTTTGTTATTTTTACGATTGAAACTAGAAATTTCGTACATAAACAAACCCTAAATTGTCCAGAGAATGATTTTGATCGTTAATATGTACTAATGCACGTAAAAACAACCCGAAATCAAACGCGATGATCACAAAAACTTCAAACTTACTCGTATTTAGCCCGAAAGCTCTGATACCAGATGTAAGTCCCTAGTTCTAAGATCGATAACTTCGTTATCTGTAATATTAAGGTGCGGAATCCCTTAATACAATGTTATCTTACTATAATGAATAAGTTTTGTTTTGTTTTACTAATACTTAGCTTTAAACGATAAATCATCAAAGCCTAGCCTTTAGAATATGTTTTCTTTGGATTATTGAATTCATAGGTTGAATAAACGAAAGGGGAAAGTTATGTTTTAGGTTTAACGAATCAAATATATATACTTCGGTTCAACTCGCAAGTCATGGGCCTGCGAGTCCAACTAAAGTCGTAGCCCAAGCCCAGCTTGGCTTCGGTTCGCTATACCTATTACATTGCGAGTTCATATCTCATCTCGCATCGCAATGCCTTGCGACTTGAGATCTCGACTCGCTATACATATTTATTTCATTTCCGATATTCGTCTAACACTTTAATATACTAATATATATAACGAATATTAATAACAAAACTAACATTTATTTACAAATCTAAACCGGTGTACAAACATGATAATAATTACACCAGTCCTATTTCAAACTAGATCCGTTGTCACAAACTATGTCTCAACATAATATCATCCCCTTTCTTGTGATCCCTCCAACTATGAAATTGGCAATGTCTCTGGAATTGTGAACCTTGCATTTGTTCTCCTAAACTCATTAACTGCTCCTCTGGAAATTGATCTTTAATATCTCTTTCTGCAAGTTGTTCCATTGATGGGTTTTCTAATCGACTTAAATGATATGCGGTGACATTTTCTGCTCCTTTCTTATCTTTTATTTCGATGTCGAATTCTTGTAGGAGTAGAATCCATCGTAACAATCTGGGCTTTGCGTCTTGCTTTTTGAAGAGGTATTTTAGAGCTGAGTGATCCATGTATACTATTATTTTGGACAGTATTAGGTAGGATTTAAATTTTTCAAAGGCAAACACTACGGGTAGCAGCTCCTTCTCGTTGGTTGTGTAGTTCTCTTGAGCGTCTGTGAGTGTTTTGCTAGCGTAGTAGATTGGTCGAAAGTGATTGTCCTTCCTTTGCCCTAGAACTGCTCCAACTGCGAAATCACTAATGTCGCACATGATCTCAAATGGTAGACTCCAATCTGGAGCGACCATGATTGGTGCATTAGTTAGCTCCTTTTTCAGATAATTGAAAGCTTTCATGCAGTTCTCATCAAATATGAACTTGATGTCTTTTCCTAGTAAGTGGGTGATGGGTCGCGATATCTTGGAGAAATCCTTGATAAAACGGCGGTAGAACCCAGCGTGTCCTAGAAAGCTTCGAATGGCCTTAACGTTGGTTGGTAGTGGTAATCTGCAATGGTTTCGACTTTTGCTTTATCTACTTCGATTCCTGACTTTGATATTCGATGTCCTAAAACTATTCTTTCCTTCACCATAAAGTGACATTTCTCCCAATTCAAGACGAGATTTGATTCTTCACACTTGGCGAGCATTCTATTGAGGTTGGATAGACATGATGCGAAAGAGTCTCCAAAGACCGAAAAATTATCCATAAAGACCTCCATGCATTGTTCAATCATGTTGTGGAAAATTGCAACCATGCATCTCTAAAATGTCGAAGGTGCGTTGCATAATCCAAACGGTATTCGTCGGTATGCAAATGTTCCATATGGGCATGTGAACATTGTCTTCTCCTGGTCCTTCGGATCAAGTGGGATTTGGAAATATCCAGAAAAACCGTCAAGGAAATAATAGAATTCGTTCCCTGATAGCCTTTCGAGCATTTGGTCAATAAATGGAAGAGGGAAGTGATCCTTATGAGTTGCTTCGTTTAACTTCTGGTAATCGATGCAAACTCTTGAACCGGTAACTGTCCGTGTTGGTATAAGTTCATTTTCTTCGTTTGTAATGACCGTCATTCCTCCCTTCTTCGGGACGACTTGAACAGGGCTAACCTAAGGTGAGTCGGATATTGGGTAAATCATTCCAGCATCTAAGAGTTTGATAACCTCTTGCTTAACCACATCCTGAATCTTAGGATTTACCCTCCTCTGCCTCTGTACGGATGGTTTGAAATCGTTTTCCATGAGTATCTTGTGTGTGAAATAGTTGGGACTGATTCCTTGTACATCATATATTTTCCATGCGATTGCCTTCTTGTGCGATTTCAGAACATCGATGAGTTGAGCTTTCTCCTCTGGTTTTAACTCTTTTGATATTATCACCGGGAGTTGTGATGTTCCATGTAGGTAAGCGTATTCAAGGTGGGGTGGTAATTCTTTTATTTCAAGGTTTGGTGGTTCTTCAAAAGACGGCTTCATTCTAGCTATCTCGTCTCTATTCATTTTCTCATATTCAGCTTGGAATGGCGTATCGTCTATCTCGGGTTCAGATGTGGAGATTGATGCTATTTCAACCCACTCGTTTTTATTTGAGAATTCTTCCATCTTTAGCTCGTATTTGTTGACTGATGATGAGGAAACTTCATCATTTCTGGTGAGGATGATCTCTCCATCGTCGGTGAACTGGAACTCTTGAAATTGAGCGGATAAGGATTGGTTTATGGTGATATCAGGGTTTGGAAATGGTAGTGGTTCGGGTTAGTTGGTTAATTGAGGCTCAAATGGCGGTGGTTCAATACTCATTCCCTTGAATGAATCTAGGATTTCTTCAATTGAAGGAAATGGGTTTGGTCCGTTGAATACGGGTTTATCTCTTTTTAGCCAAGGTATCGATGTACCGCATCCTAATGGAACAACGATTGTTTTGCCATCGGTGCGAGGAGATTTCTTTTCAAACAGGGGAAATAGTAGTTCGTCGGATGTTGTTGGTGAAGTGTCGCGGAATGCAGCCCAGGGTCCTCATTATATAGCTTCCGAACAGTGATAGTGCTAGTACTTCGTGGAGATGTTCATCAAAAATATCCTGCATGGTATCACACAAACCAAGGTCCTCTTCCAGAGGGTGCTTCATTAATCGATCGACATTAAAGCTGACATCCTCTTTCCAAACTCTTGATTTTAAAGATTTTTCGTTAACGTCAATAACGGCCTTGGCAGTATTTAGAAATGGTCTGCCTAGGATGAGCGGGATATGAGTGTCTTCATATATGTCCATGACAATAAAGTCTACTGGAAAAATGAACTTATCGACTTTGACCATGACATCTTCAGCAATTCCTCAAGGGAGCTTAACTGATATGTCAGCTAATTGGATGGTCATACGAGTAGGCAATAGATCATCTAGTCCAAATTTCTTATAAAGGGAATAAGGCATAAGATTAACACTAGCACCTAGGTCTGCTAAGGCGTTACTAATTTGAATTCCTTGGAGAAAACAGGGTATAGTAAAGCGTCCAGTATTGCCTAATTTAGGTGGGAGACCATGTTGTACAATTATAGAACATTCAACATTCAAGGGTAAACTAACTATTTACCTAAGTTTTTCTTTGTTTGAAAGGAGTTCTTTAAAGAATTTGGCACACGAGGGCATTTCCACTAAAGCATCTAATAATCTAACATTTAAGTGCAGGCTTTTAAATATTTCTAGATATTTAGCGAATTGGGCTTCTTGCTTTTCCTTCTTTAGTCTACCAGGATAAGGTATTCTCGTGTGAGGTACATTATCTGGAGTTTTGGATGGGTCAGATGTTGTGACAGGGATATCAATTGACACATTTTCACTAGCTGTAGGTTTTGGTAAAGAAGTGTTATCGGGTGTGTTATCGGGTGGTGGTGGATCAACTTAGGTTACCTTTCCTCCTCTCGTCACGATTAACACATCATCGCTTAGTGGTTTGTAGGTGAGGAAACAACCAAAAGTTGGGTTAAAGGTCCATTGGGTGTGAGGATATTCAAATCAAAATAGGGTGTTGACATGATTGGTCAAGAGTGGCTAAAATAAATCTAAACTAATTCTAAAGGTAAAAAAGGTAACTTTTGATTGATGTTAATCTCTCAAAAGGATCTCTAAACACAAAAGTTGCTAAATTCCTAAAATCGGTTGCCGACGCTCTCCGGCAGCGGCGCCAAAAACTTGTTGCGCTGCACACCGGTTGTTGGAATTTCTAATGGAGATGCAGCACAACAGTGGGTTTTTAATTTATAAGGCTGGGGCCTAGGGTTACTATAATGCTAATCAAGGGGCTAGCAAAGGATAAGTATGACCTAGGATCGTTCTTCAAAGCGTGGAAAATTGAAGCTAGGGGATTTAGAAACTTTTATGTATTTAGTTGAGAAGAAAAGAGTTGGTTTTTGTTTTGGGTTTAGATTTTCTATTGTAAATTAAATTAAGATAAACTAAAAGGTGGAGGTTACTTCGGGCGTTCAGCAATTAAACCGATTGTCTACTTCGAAGCGATTTAGGAGTTGTTGAATATATATAGAGTTCTAATGGAGATAAGTTCGTAAGTTAATGTGAGCTATTACTGCAGTCCTTCTATCGGGCTAATACGGAGGTGTTCACAATTAGGCAAATAGAATGTCACATGGGTTGCAGGATATATTAAAGCATACACCGAAAGTTCTCTCAAATGTATGCCCTTATTATCTGACAGTTAATCTTGAATCCTATTCTCCAATCTCGGTCGTCAGAGATGTCCGAATCATGGCATAGTTTGTTGAACAAACAATCTTATGAACGAGGTTTTACCCTCACCGGAATAGGTTGGACTAACTGGTCTAGGCGGTCGGATAATATGTCATCACTTATTCGTACGATTTATCAACATTACTTAGATATGCAAGAATACAGGGATGGTTTGTACTACAAATGGAAACTTAAGTAACACATTTGTTATTCGATTCATAATACAACTACCTTCGATCGTTCTCGACTTCCATACATTTGTACTCCGCCGTAGGCGTTTCCAGTACTATATCAGAGAACAGTCGAATAAAGGCCGTTATATTACTTCACAATACTTAATGCCAATAGTATTTCACTATTATGATGATCCTAAGGCAGCTATCAAACAAGAACATGCAATAAGACGATCGAAGCAACAGTTCAATATAAGCATACAAAGGTATTATTTAAGTCGAGGATATTCCGAAAGTTGTCTCAAAAATATCGTCTATAGGAATTTAATCTTAATCTACCTCTATTCCCATATTCCGTGTCTCTTGGATCCTATTTTGGTCTAGAGAACACCGGCCATGCCGAGCTCAATGATTCAATCTAACATAGTATAACTAAGTGACCTATATCTTATGAGTTAAGGTTTTAGTCACAACATGAGTTGGGCAGATAAACGATAAAGATTTAATTCCTACATCTATTTGTAATATAAACCATCCGCAATCTCATAACATACAACACAATTACATATTTCAAACTTTCTAAACGACTATCATAGCAGACAATTGAGTTATCTAATTAATCATGGCAATTCTAGCATGCATATTTAAAATTATTAAAGAAAGAACTAACATAATTAAATATGAAAGATAGATTAAAACCTGAAAAAGGCGTACAATAACTCGTAGCTACAAATGCATCCCGGAGCACCTCCGTACAAATCTTCCTAGATTAGTTAACTAGCTAATCTAATTAACTAAGGAAGAATTTACAAATAAAGAAAGAAAAAGTGAAAGTGTGTGTTTTCTAAGGTATGGAAGGTGTGGTGTGGTGTGTTGTAGGTGTTTTTGGTGTGTCTTCCAAATGAACCAAAGCCCTCATATTTATAAGTGAAATCCGGCTTACGTTAGAAACTTGAGGAGCACTTTAGCAAAAGGTGGAAAAGGTGGTGCACCGGGTACGTACAATCGCGCAAAGGTGTGGCACCAGGTATGTACAATCGCGTAAAGGTGTGGCACCGGGTACACGGAAGGACCAAAAAGAGGAAACGAGACGGGGGAGGGGAGGCCGGCGGCGGCTGGCTGCCACCCGCCCTGGTTCGTCGTCTTTTGCTGCGTTTCTAAATTTGCGCGTGTTTTCTTCGTTATGCGTCCGTTTTTGTCGATTCTTTTTTCGTTGGATTCGTTTTACAAAAACGAAGACTTTGATGAAAAGTAATCCCAAAAGTGAGTTTCCTATCTCCAGATATTGTGTACGAATCATTTGAATCTTCCGACGGGTGTAGAATCTTCATTCTTTATTCGTTTTTGTTGATTCTTCTTCTGTTAGACTCGTATTTTGAAAACGAACATCTTGGATAAGATAGATGTTGATGATGGGCACTTTAGTCTTTAAATCTTGTTTTGATGACTTGAATCTTCAAACTTGCGTGGATACTTCGTTTTTCATCCATTTTGCTTGATTTTATCGTGCATCTTCATTTTGATTTTCTTGGCGGATTCTCATTGATTTTGATGTTATTTGAGTTAAAATGCTCAGAATCGTTCAAGAATGAGAAAGATATCGGTAGTAAAAACATGACTTTTTACGCGATATCAGTTATCTACGTTCATTTTTGGATAAGGTTTTAGTTAAAACATGAGTTGGACAGATAAACGATAAATATTTAATTCCTTCATCTATTTATAATATAAACCATTCGCAATCTCATAACATACAACACAATTACATATTTAAAACTCTCTAAACGATTATCATAACAGACAATTGTGTTATCTAGTTAACCATGACAATTCTAGCATGCATATTTAAATTTATAAAATAAAGAACAAACATATTTAAATATGAAAGATAGATTAAAAAATCTGGGAAGGTATACAAATAATTCGTAGCTACAATGCTTCCCGGAGCACCTTCGTATAAATCTTCCTTAGTTAATTAATTAGCTATTCTAATTAATTAAACTATCTTAAAGGAAGAAATACTAAATTTACAAGAATAAGAAAGATATAGAATGTAGAAAGTGAATGATGTGTGTGTATCCAAGGTATATCTTCAAATGAACCATGGGCTCCCTATTTATAGGGAAAAATTTGTGTATTTTAGCAACTTGGGGCACATGTTAGTAAAAGGTGGAAAAGTTGCTAGCACATGTACCCTAAAGCGCATAAAGGTCTAGTATGTGTACCCCAAAGTCGCGGAAAAGGCCTAGCACGTGTACCCTGCGAGTACGAGCGAGGACGAAAAAGCGGACGGGGGACGGGGGGCAGACAGCCGGCGGCGCCAGCCAGGTGGCCGGTGGAGGCGCCTTGGTGGCCGGCGGCGGCTGGCAGGCTGCCGTCCCGGTTCTCCGTCTTTCGCTTCGGTACTTGATTCGTGCGTATCTTCTTCATTATGTGTCCGTTTTCATCGATTCTTTTTGCGTTGGATTCGTTTTTCAAAAACGGAGACTTTGATGAAAAGAAATCCAGCGATGACCCTCAGGCAGATATTGATTCAGAAGGGATTACTCCCTCCAGATGAGAAGAGAGTGTCCAGTGGGCAGCAGTCAGTTGTAGGACCTCCGGCCCCACTTGATGACATACCTGCAGAGGATCCTTCATTCTAGACTATTTATCTTGTGATTTATGTTTCATATCACTGACTTTCGTATTGTATTGATTACAATGACCTCTATCTTGCACTTGGTTAAACTTTTTGGGATATTTGTCAACCTTGATGGTTGAAACTTTATTATAATATTTTATTTATCGTAGTTACTTATTATGTTTTTTTCTTTATTTAGAATAAGTGATTGAATGTGTAATGATTAATGAGCAAGAAACCATATGAGATGACGAGCTTTCAAGAAAAGGAACCGTGGAGTCAAAGGAAGACAACCAAGGAATTCACAACTGCGGACCGCGGAACTTACACACATCTCGGGAGAGGAGCTTTGGTCTATCTTCTTCTGAAACTCGCGCATGCACCGCAAACTCTTCAAAGATCTAAGTGTGGGATTTCAACCCACACTACATGACATCTTAGCAAAAATCGTCTCCAAATCTTAAAATCACAAAAGTGTGAAATTCATTTCCACTTACATTATGGATCGACTCTTAGCTAAGCATGAATGGGAAGCGCTGAGCACCAGAAAAGGTCTTGCGGAGCTGAATCACTCTTAATGAAGATCTTCGAATTCTCAGCTTTTGCCTCTAAACCTTAAAATCGTCATCTGGGGAGTTTCTTACCTTTCACTTCGTTTTCATAAATTGATTCATTCTGTTAACTTAGGAATGCAAAGTAATCTATACTCTATCCTAAACTTATCACTAAGTGTGGGATTCCAGCCCAAACAAAACACTTGAGAAACATTTTCTATATGTTCAAACTCTAAGTGTGGGATTGTACTTGCAATACAATCTCAACTAAAGAGAACATTAGGGACAATGTTCCTCTAAGTGTGGGATAGTAGGTATAGAATACCTTGAATTAGATATTTACTGATTTTAATGTCCGAATAGCTTCACTCAGAAAATGTTCCTCAAAATTTTCAAAATTTTTAAACAAAAATAATAAAGTATGAGCAAAATCATCCGATTAGCTCTACTATTTTTGAGTTAGGATACCTTTCAAAGAGGAACCATTTCTAATATGAGTTAGTTATTCAGGAATATTAGGGAAATAAAGGTAGAAATTTCTTAAATAAGTATAAACAATCTAAGGAGCATGGCTAGGTGCATAAAAACCCTAATTTGCAATGAGGTTTTGAGCCTTAAAAGCATTCATTTTAAATGCTACATTGTTCATTTCTTGTGTGTGCCGATGCTAGTATCTCTAAATTAGAACTTGTTCCTGACATACGCTTCGAGACCACATTGGAGAGTACCGTACACGGTATAGGTGCAATTAGATGATCTCGACATTCCTTAGGATTTAACCCATTCTTACATAACTTTTCAAGCCCAAAACCCTTCCGATACTCATTTTTAGTATCGATGATCTGCCTAGAAAACCCTGTTGAGCCTAAACCTTTCGTTTCTTCAAAACCTTACATCTTTAACCACTATTCCCAAATTCCCAACAACTTATCTTGGAATTTCTAAGGTTCTGAAAAACATCTTGAAGAATCTCCTTCTGAATTGATCTACTCCTCCGTGTTTACCAAAATTAGAAAATCATGAGTGCGAAAAATTGGCACCAGAAGAAAAGACTCGAAGAAGTCTGTGATAAGAAAGAAAAGCAAAAATATCCTTGGAAGTTCTCTGGCAAAGAAGTTCTGAAGAAAGAAAAGAAAATAAAAAAGCAGAAAAATAAAGAAAAGAAAAGAAAAGAAAATAAAGCTAAGTGCTTCAAAGTATCAATCTTTCAAAGAAAGATCCGATGAAATACGAGTAGCTACCTTCTCCGTTCTACAATAAGTTTTTCATGATTCTTAAAATGCCTAAGATAAGCAACCCCCTTAAACCAAAGATCACCACTATCCATACCCCTTAACCCTCACAAACATTACAACCCACTCGAATGTCTTGGGATAATTAGCGCCGTCCTCTTCCTAAGTGTTGGAGATCCGATTCTCGACCAAGCTTATGATGATAAGTGCTGCATGACTGGCTATTTGAGCGATTTCGGTTGTGCTAGATTGATAGGACACCCGATACACTCTGAGTGAATTGTGACCACCTTTAGTGAGATCGCCTAGTCATGTATACTTCAAGATCACGAGATTTGGAAAGTATGCCTGGGATAGTCAAATACTTATTTCTGAAAGGATCATCTTAGCATTCCCTATGTTCTCTAAATAATTTTCCCATATGACAAAGTGGTAACATTTTGGGAGTGCTCTAACTCACCTAAAAACTATAAAATGTTTTTACGGGACACAACTGAGTGTTGCTTGAGGTCAAGCAATGCTTAAGTGTGGGATACTTGATGTGACTCAAAAAGTCATGTTTTTATGTACTTATTTCCGCACTTTTTGGACTATACTCTGGTGAAAACATTTCAAAACAATCATTTATCATCAAAAATCACCAAGGTAGTCTAAATACGAGCGTTGCTACAAAAATCAGCTAAAACATCCAATTTACACGCAAACCGAGGCAAAAACAATCACCTTAAATATTCCATTCTTGATTATCCTATCAAGTTAGATCTTAATGCATATTTTATGATTCAATAGGAAAATCCAAGAATGGAGGTGAAAGAATCAAGAGAAACGGGTAAAGAATGAAGAAGATGTGCAGTGTAGAAGCCCGCCGATCGTCATTCGGAACACGCAAAAGTTAAACACCTCCAAATTTGGAAAACTTAGTGTCATTAGAAGCGTAACGGAAAAACGAATCCAACGGCGCAAGAATCAAGGAAAACGGACTCCAAAGGAAGAAGATACGGATGAACCAAGCAACCGAGAAGTCAGTATACAGCAAATGAAGCACCAACCCCCCCTGGGCACCTAGGTACCGTATACGGTACCCTAGGTTCCGTATATGTCCCTTAGGGTGCCGTATACGGGGGTGTTGTGCTTGTGAGGTGCCGTTTGACCCCCCTTGGTCCGCTTGCCCCGTATGCTCCTTTGATGCTTGTATTCAATGCTTCAAGACTTGTACCATGACTACCTCCCTTCTCCTATAAATAGTGGCTTCATTTCCACCATTCCACACACCTCTCATTCACAAATCTTCTCTCTCTCTCTACTTTCTCTCTCTAGCACTTCTCTAAGGAGTTAGAGGAGAATTGTTCTTGTAGTTAATATAGTTAGTTCTTCTCTCTAGTTTCTCTCTCTAGAGTACTAGAGAGATATAAGTTAGCGGTTAGAGCTAGAGGAAAGTTGCAATTGGGTAATCAAGTTGTAGCAAGGGTATTCAAGTCAGACTGTTGTAATCCTCAGTATTACTCTTCTAATCCGGTGATATTATCTTACTCTCTTACTGTTATAATGTTTACTTTGCATATTATTTCAGTACGATTCATGATTATTGCCATGCTGATTAACCAGATTAATATGTGATTGTTGAAATGTAGATGTTAGGATTAGGGATGATGTTTAATTAATATATCTTATATATGATTGGTAGTTGTTATGCTGCATACATGTTTAGACTTATCCTGGATGTAGACTTAATTAATCACCCTTTCTGGTCTTTCACGTGACTGTTGCCTTAGGATAGGATCTGATTAACCCTAACTACGAATACACAGTTATCTCCTGTTTGTATGAAACTGTGGGATCGCCGTAACACGGCTGAATACTTGGTATAGCGTTGGAAATACCACTGGTAGAGTACAAATACGTGGAAGCCAAGGAAATGCCGATGGTTTATCTCACCGTGGATTACCTGGACGCAACCCTTCCAGACACGGGTCTAGGTCCTGTTAAGCCGTGAAAATGCAATAGTACACCGTTAAACTACCTCTGGTTATAAAGTTGTGTAAAGATACATTAGGTCTTTAAAACACCGTAGATATACCTAGGGTTAGAGTACTGTGGAAAATAAGGACACTATATACTGTACGCATGCCTAGGGATGAACGACCGATAGCAAAGGAGGGTCTAATCCATGACGGAAGTATTAGAATTAAAACAGATAAAATATGAGTTAGGAAATGAAAGAAAAGATGTCAGTTGTGTTCCCAGATGCTTAAAACCCCTAATCTCTACTTAACCGATAGTTTAACTTATTCAGCATACAACCAGTATTACTCTGTTAAAATTAGATAGACATAGGTGTTAAGAAAAGTCAGTGTTGTAGACTGTCGCCTTATTCCTTAACTCAATTTAGAGTCGCTTGGTCTCCGAAAGAGACGGTGAGGTGGGTCTGAAGACAGTCCCATCTGATCAGAATCAGGATAGCCTAGGATTCAGTGACATATGCTTTAGGGTTACACCTAGACGTAGGGTCCTAGTGTTTACACCGACCGTTTAGAATATTCTTAGCTAGAGTAATCACCTATCATCAATATAATATCATCGCGAAACCCTAATCATCGAAGTTTCAGCAATCACTCTCTACTTGCTGCTTCTATTCTCGTTTACTTTCCTGCATTTTAATTCTTGTCTTTAGATTAGATTAGATAAAACCAAACCCATACCTACCTTGTTTCTAAACCCATCCTATTGTCAAGTTATCGTTGGTAGGTTCTAATTCAATTCAATTCATTCCGATTTTGGACGACACTCGAGTTATACTTGCCACCTTACCCACAAGGTAGGTAGCTAGCATAGTTTGAGCCCAACAAAATATAAATTTTAAAACTTCCACCGACGTGCTGCCATACGGTCGCGTTGACGACCCGTGACGGTTGGTGGCGCGTCAAGTTTTTAGCGCCGCTGCCAGGGATCGGTTTCGTCAAGAATTGAATTCTGCCTTAGATAATTAACTTTAGGAGATCCTTCCTTAAGATTATCATTACTTAGGAAGTTAATTGCTTATCAGATTAGATAACTTAGTTCTTAAAACCCTAGAAAATACATAAAAATTAGAAAATGGAAAACCCTAATTCTCCTTCAAACCCCATCTCTCCTCTTAATCAAATGATGACGGATGAGGTGACGGTTTGGTAGATACGGAATTCTTTGACTGTCCAGAGTATGAGTCAAACTCCTCTAACGTTAGAGAAGTCTGTGTTAACCATGAAGTTGAGAACCCAAAAATATCGAGCTTAGACTTAGGTTTTGATGAATCTCAGCAGAAGATTCCAGCTTCTGTTACTATTGCTTTAAGTGGTCAACCCACACTTGACCCTGAGATTTTGTCAATCTTGTCTAGGTATCCGCACTATATTAGACCTGCTACTTTACCTGATGATGAACCATTTGGAGTCGAAGTGTTCTTTTATCCACCCATGCCTTGGATGGATTTGAATGAACGTCTTCACTGTTTAGATGAATACTTTGAGTACGATCTCCCAGATATTTTGCGAGCCCACCCCACCACTCTTTATTCAAGTGTAGTTGAGGAAGAGCGTCTCCAATATCAGGTTGAGAGTGAACTTAGGATAGAAACACCAACCCGATTAAACACTAAAACCAGGAATCATCTACCCGAATCAAAGACCGACCTTCACTTAGGAAATTCTCTAAAGCCCAACAGGAGGATAGATATTTATGCCAACTTTCTGAAATACCTTAAGATATCTGATTTTCCATTTACATGTGAGCAGAGAAAGACCTTTGTTGAAATTGATAGGATAATTAGACTTCTCCGTGCTAACCACACTAGAAAAGACGAGCTATTGTTAAAATCAGAGTTAGATCTTTTAATTGATTTACTTGCCAGCACTGATTATTCCTCTATTTCACAACCTAGGATAAATCGTTATGTTGCGGCCCTGATTGACGAGCTTGAATTTTGGATAGAGAGAAGCCCTATCAAGTCTGTCTTGGTTCTTAGTGATATTCCATTCTTTGTTGATCCTGCTACTTATTTAACTAACGAGCATAGAGCTATTTTCCCCGAATCAACTGAGGAAGCCATGGATGCTGCTTTCTTTGCAAAAAGGAAACAGATCCATATCCAGCTGATCCAGTTATTCCAAAAAATCAAATTTCCGTTTACTAACCAACAGAAGATTTATATCAAAGAGCTTTCACAAGCAGTTCACACTACTTACGGAAATCCTGATTCTTCTGAGGAAACGGAATTTGTGGATTTACTTTCAAAACTGCTATATGATCTTTCTTATCTAGATACATGATTTATGGATGGAATTTCAAACCAGAAAAAGGTGAAACGGGAATTTAATCGTTTTGTCGATGCATTGTTATAACTCAGTCAGGAAGAGCGAGAATTCTTAACAGAATTTGAACGGTATTACATAAACCCTGCTGATTTAGTTTACTATGTCATCTGAGCTCTCCGAGGTATGTTTATTTCCCACTATACCTTGTCTCTATCCGAAGCATCAACGTACCCAAAAGTGTCATCTCGAACACTATCCGGTAAACCAGTAAGTCTGGTATGGACGAGCTTTCATCTTTAACAAAGCGCTCTTGGGAGGCACCCCAAGCTTATCTAGGATTAGTTAGTGTTAGTTTTAGTTTAAATTAATTTATTATTTTTAAAGCAAGAAAACGTTCTTTAAACTTTAATCCGATTTGTTTTAAAAGTTTAAAGTACACAAAAATATTGTTTCATTTTAAAATAAACTCGTTTTGTTTAAACGCAAAGAACTTTCCGCGCGCAATTTAAATCACAATTTTAATTCGCGAAAATTTCTTATAAAGTTTTGTATTTACTTTTGGTTACTTCATTAAAAATCTTGAAACCATTCGAAAACCAATCGTACATATCGTATCTTTCGCGTTTTAAATCAAAACGTATTTAAACCAAGAGGAAGGTACTCACTACCAAACAAAAGGTCAAAAAGTCAAAAAATTTCTCCCTTCCCCTTCCCCAAAACCGTCGGCCCCAACCCCCCGTCACCAAACTCTCAATTTTAACCATTTTTTATGATTCAAAGCTTCAAGTTCTTCATTTTATCATCTCTCTTGCATACATAACATCATTTCATCACTTGCAAGGTAATTCCTAACTCAAATCTTTAAATTTCATTAACTTTTTAAAAAAGTTAGGGTTTCAACTCTTGATCTATGAATTACATGGTGAAAGCTTGTGTTTTATGGTTCAAAAGTGTTCTTGCATAGTTTCTTAACATGATTCCATGCTTGATTGAGTAGATTACTTGATAATTTGTGACTTTGATCTTCAAGTGTTGACTTTATTTTGACTTTAGTGGTCAAACTTGCTTGATTTGTTGACTTTTGATAACTAGTAGCTTGTTTTGACTTGTTTTGATTAATTCATGCTTAGTATGACTTGATAAACATGATTACATGATTGCTAGTTCATTTTGAATGATCTTTAAGAATATCGAAAGTTAAAGTAGGCATGTTGTGATTAAAATTTATCAAGTAACATACTTTATTTCTAAATCTTTAATTTTAAAATGTTGCTTGAGTTAATTAAATCATGTCAAGTTTCTTAGATTTTCAATAAATCCTTAGTTAGCTTTTGGTCCTTGATTATTTTTAAGTATTCACCACCTTAATTAATAAAGTGTTGAATATTTTTAATATGACCATTACACATAAGCTACCGTCATTCATTTATCAAAATCTTCAAAATCTTGCAAAATTGTTAAGTTAACACGTATCTTTAACCGTATGGTATTTGCATAAATGCTCTTTTTGGTTTACTTGATATATTTGAGGTGACTACATGGTTTTTGCAAACCTCATGCTCACTTAGATTACGTTGCCATGAATGAAAGTAAGAATATTTGCTAGTTGTTTGAAATGACAAGTTCACTTAGATTAAATGCTATTATTGTTATTACTTTAATACCCTTAGAATAGGTTAAAACACTAATGGTTGTGAAAGATTGCGGATTGAGGATTGGTTAGGCCTAGGTTTAGTTTAAAATAAATTGCGGATTTATTCATATTTTAAAGCCTACACTTCCAATTTTTGTTTAAAATTTGGAAATGTATTTAGCAATTTGTTATGACTTATGCATCTCATTTTCGTTGAGGAAGCTTGCTTCATCCCCCGAGAATATGGACGAAATTGAGAAATGGATGGGATGATACTTAGGGTCAAATTGAGTTATCATTTGGCCGAATATGAGACGCTTGGGTATTAGGGATGAGTTGGAAGATTTGATTAAGTATGATACAGATGGTGAGGAACATGCTGCATTTTTCCATCTTTTCTCCATTGATGAGGCTATATACCGTGAGGTCGTCACTGAGTTTATGATTACATACGAGTTCCGAGAGAGGTTGGAGATCACTGCAAAGAAGATCGCTTTTCGGTATCGTGGGAAGAAGTATCGTATGACAGTGGGAGATTTCGGGGTATACCTTGGCCTTTACACATGATTACAGGCCATTTCTGATTGGTTCACCAGCAGTTTCCAGTCTATCTCTAGTCTACCGTCACGGGATCATAAGGAGATATGGAGGGATTTGACGGGGACAAATTTCAGGAGTGGAGTGAAAGCTTCACTCATGACCCGACCAGCTCATCATACTCTTCACAAGCTCCTGTGTTGTACTATCTTTGGGAAGAGAGACGCGAGACCTGTTACATCAGAAGAGCTCAAGTTCATGGATACGATCATAAGGAAGCAGAACCTGAATGTCGCATACATCATCACGGATAGATTGTGGAAGGAGAAGAGAGAGGATAGACGCCACGTATTCATGGGAGCCATTATCACGAGATTATTAGTTGGTATGGGGATTCTCACTGACCGCCACCGTGAGGATTACACACATCACGCTAGTTCGCAGCCGTTCGATCTCGAGTACTGCAAACTGATCAGGATGATTGACGAGGGGCCTGACAGACAGTTCTTGTGGTATCAGACTCGGCAGCCCATTCCTGGATGCTTCATGACCAGGAAGCGCGCGACTACAGAGGATAGAGATGTTGGTCCCCAGCCACAGAGACCAGTAGCAGCAGAGATACCTGAGCCAGCACGAGAAACAGACACATCAGTACTGCCTACACATGTCGTTGTGTATCACACGGATCCGGTCACTCCTCTTACTCAGTACTATCTATTACATGCTTTACAGGTTCTCCGTGATCAGTAGGTTCTGATAGCTAGGAGACATGGTACCCCTGAGCCTGATCACTTCCTATACAGATGTGGACCACCACCACCACCCACTACCCATACCACCACTCACCCATATACTACCACTCGCCCATACACTACCTTTCCTCCATCACACCCAAATACTTCCATTCCTCCATCACACCCACATACCTCCACTCAGCCACCACGTCCACATAGACGCCCTCGCATACCTACCACCTACTCCGCACCACTACTCACTCATAGATCTACATCTAATACAGCTAGGGTCTACTCAGTTCACGTACAATCACCAGCCCGTCAGCAGGCATCATTGCCTCGTCCGACTGTACCCATTCCGACCCATGATCAGCACCCAGAGGCTAGCACATCATATAGACCAGATTTGCTCTACCTTGATACCGATGCATTATTCACTGGTAGCCTCGGCCCTTACTTGGATTTGGGCCCCATCTTTTCAGATCAGGTTCCTACTGAGAGCACTCTCAGGCAGCTCTACCTTGATATGTTACAGACAGCAGGTGTCACCACTGAGGATATGCTCGATCTTGGTTATGATAATGTGATGTTACTTCCAGCGATGACCCTCAGGCAGATATTGATTCAGAAGGGATTACTCCCTCCAGATGAGCAGAGAGTGTCTAGTGGGCAGCAGTCAGTTGTAGGACCTCTAGCCCCACTTGATGACATACCTGCAGAGGATCCTTCATTCTAGTCTATTTATCTTGTGATTTATGTTTCATATCACTAACTTTCGTATTGTATTGATTACAGTGACCTCTATCTTGCACTTGGTTAAACTTTTTGGGATATTTGTCAACCTTGATGGTTGAAACTTTATTATTATATTTCGTTTATCATAGTTACATATTATGTTTGTTTCTTTATTTAGAATAAGTGATTGAATGTGTAATGATGAATGAGCAAGAAACCATATGAGATGACGAGCTTTCAAGAAAAGGAACCGTGGAGTCAAAGGCAGACAACCAAGGAATTCACAACTGCGGACCGCGGAACTTACACACATCTCGGGAGAGGAGCTTTGGTCTATCTTCTTCTGAAACTCGCGCATGCACCGCAAACTCTTCAAAGATCTAAGTGTGGGATTTCAACCCACACTACATGACATCTTAGCAAAAATCGTCTCCAAATCTTAAAATCACAAAAGTGTGAAATTCATTTCCACTTACATTATGGATCGACTCTTAGCTAAGCATGAATGGGAAGCGCTGAGCACCAGAAAAGGTCTTGCGGAGCTGAATCACTCTTAATGAAGATCTTCGAATTCTCAGCTTTTGCCTCTAAACCTTAAAATCGTCATCTGGGGAGTTTCTTACCTTTCACTTCGTTTTCATAAATTGATTCATTCTGTTAACTTAGGAATGCAAAGTAATCTATACTCTATCCTAAACTTATCACTAAGTGTGGGATTCCAGCCCAAACAAAACACTTGAGAAACATTTTCTATATGTTCAAACTCTAAGTGTGGGATTGTACTTGCAATACAATCTCAACTAAAGAGAACATTAGGGACAATGTTCCTCTAAGTGTGGGATAGTAGGTATAGAATACCTTGAATTAGATATTTACTGATTTTAATGTCCGAATAGCTTCACTCAGAAAATGTTCCTCAAAATTTTCAAAATTTTTAAACAAAAATAATAAAGTATGAGCAAAATCATCCGATTAGCTCTACTATTTTTGAGTTAGGATACCTTTCAAAGAGGAACCATTTCTAATATGAGTTAGTTATTCAGGAATATTAGGGAAATAAAGGTAGAAATTTCTTAAATAAGTATAAACAATCTAAGGAGCATGGCTAGGTGCATACAAACCCTAATTTGCAATGAGGTTTTGAGCCTTAAAAGCATTCATTTTAAATGCTACATTGTTCATTTCTTGTGTGTGCCGATGCTAGTATCTCTAAATTAGAACTTGTTCCTGACATACGCTTCGAGACCACATTGGAGAGTACCGTACGCGGTATAGGTGCAATTAGATGATCTCGACATTCCTTAGGATTTAATCCATTCTTACATAACTTTTCAAGCCCAAAACCCTTCCGATACTCATTTTTAGTATCGATGATCTGCCTAGAAAACCCTGTTGAGCCTAAACCTTTCGTTTCTTCAAAACCCTACATCTTTAACCACTCTTCCCAAATTCCCAACAACTTATCTTGGAATTTCTAAGGTTATGAAAAACATCTTGAAGAATCTCCTTCTGAATTGATCTACTCTTCCGTGTTCACCAAAATTAGAAAATCATGAGTGCGAAAAATTGGCACCAGAAGAAAAGACTCGAAGAAGTCCGTGATAAGAAAGAAAAGCAAAAATATCCTTGGAAGTTCTCTGGCAAAGAAGTTCTGAAGAAAGAAAAGAAAATAAAAAAGCAGAAAAATAAAGAAAAGAAAAGAAAAGAAAATAAAGCTAAGTGCTTCAAAGTATCAATCTTTCAAAGAAAGATCCGATGAAATACGAGTAGCTAGCTTCTCCGTTCTACAATAAGTTTTTCATGATTCTTAAAATGCCTAAGATAAGCAACCCCCATAAACCAAAGATCACCACTATCCATACCCCTTAACCCTCACAAACATTACAACCCACTCGAATGTCTTGGGATAATTAGCGTCGTCCTCTTCCTAAGTGGTGGAGATCCGATTCTTGACCAAGCTTATGATGATGAGTGCTGCATGACTGGCTATTTGAGCGATTTCGATTGTGCTAGATTGATAGGAAACCCGATACACTCTGAGTGAATTGAGTGACCACCTTTAGTGAGATCGCCTAGTCATGTATACTCCAAGATTACGAGATTTGGAAAGTATGCTTGGGAAAGTCAAATACTTATTTCTGAAAGGATCATCTTAGAATTCCTTATGTTCTCTAAATAATTTTCCCATATGACAAAGTGGTAACTTTTTGGGAGTGCTCTAACTCACCTAAAAACTATAAAATGTTTTCACGGGACACGACTGAGTGTTGCTTGAGGACAAGCAACGCTTAAGTGTGGGATACTTGATGTGACTCAAAAAGACATGTTTTTAAGTACTTATTTTCGCACTTTTTAGACTATTCTCTGGTGAAAACACTTCAAAACAATCATTTATCATCAAAAATCACCAAGGTAGTCTAAATACGAGCGTTGCTACAAAAATCAGCTAAAACATCCAATTTAGATGCAAACCGAGGCAAAAACAAAAAATTCCATTCTTGATTATCCTATCAAGTTAGATCTTAATGCATATTTTATGATTCAATAGGAAAATCCAAGATTGGAGGTGAAAGACTCAAGAGAAATGGGTAAAGAATGAAGAAAATGTGCAGTCAAGAAGCCCGTCGATCGTCATCCGGAACATGCAAAATTCAAACACCTCTAAATTTGGCAAACTTAGTTTCATTCGAAGTGTAATGGAAAAACGAATCTAACGGCGCAAGAATCAAGCAAAATGGACTCCAAACGAAGAAGATACGAACGAACCAAGCAACCGAGAAGTCAGTATACAGCAAATGAAGCACCAACCCTCCCCCGGGCACCTAGGTACCGTATACGGTACCCTAGGTGCCGTATACGGCCCATAGGGTGCCGTATACGGGGGTGTTGTGCTTGTGAGGTGCCGTTTGACCCCCCCTGGTCCGCTTGCCCCGTATGCTGCTTTGATGCTTGTATTCAATGCTTCAAGACTTGTACCATGACTACCTCCCTTCTCCTATAAATAGTGGCTTCATTTCCACCAATCCACACACCTCTCATTCACAAATCTTCTCTCTCTCTACTTTCTCTCTCTAGCACTTCTCTAAGGAGTTAGAGGAGAATTGTTCTTGTAGTTAATATAGTTAGTTCTTCTCTCTAGTTTCTTTCTCTAGAGAACTAGAGAGATATAAGTTAGTGGTTAGAGCTAGAGGAAAGTTATAATTGCGTAATCAAGCTGTAGCAAGGTTATTCAAGTCAGACTGTTGTAATCCTCACTATTACTCTTCTAATCCGGTGATATTATCTTACTCTCTTACTGTTATAATGTTTACTTTGCATATTATTTCAGTACGATTCATGATTATTGCCATGCTGAGTAGCTAGATTAATATGTGATTGTTGAAATGTAGATGTTATGATTAGGGATGATGTTTAATTAATATATCTTATATATGATTGGTAGTTGTTATGTTGCATACATGTTTAGACTTATCCTGAATGTAGACTTAATTAATCACCCTTTCTGGTCTCTCACGTGACTGTTGCCTTAGGATAGGATCTGATCAACCCTAACTACGAATACACAGTTATCTCCTGTTTGTATGAACTGTGGGATCGGCGTAACACGGCTGAATACTTGGTATAGCGTTGGAAATACCACTGGTAGAGTACAAATACGTGGAAGCCAAGGAAATGCCGATGGTTTATCTCACCGTGGATTACCTGGAAGCAACCCTTCCAGGCACGGGTCTAGGTCCTATTAAGCCGTGAAAATGCTATAGTACACCGTTAAACTACCTCTAGTTATAGCTGTGTAAAGATACATTAGGTCTTTAAAACACCGTAGATATACCTAGGGTTAGAGTACTGTGGAAAATAAGGACACTATACATTGTATGCATGCCTAGGGATGAACGACCGATGGCAAAGGAGGGTCTAATCTATGACGGAAGTATTAGAACTAAAACAGATAAAATATGAGTTAGGAAATGAAAGAAAGGATGCCGGCTGTGTTACCAGATGCTTAAAACCCCTAATCTCTACTTAACCGATAGTTTAACTTATTCAGCATATAACCAGTATTACTCTGTTAAAATTGGATAGACATAGGTGTTAAGAAAAGTCAGTGTTGTGGACTGTCGCCTTATTCCTTAACTCCATTTAGAGAATCGCTTGGTCTCCGAAAGAGACAGTGAGGTGGGTCTGAAGACAGTCCCATCTGATCAGAATCAGGATAGCCTAGGATTCAGTGACATATGCTTTAGGGTTGCACCTAGACGTAGGGTCCTAGTGTTTACACCGACCGTTTAGAAAAGATTCTTAGCTAGAGTAATCACCTATCATCAATATAATATCATCCCGAAACCCTAATCGTCGAAGTTTCAGCAATCACTCTCTACCTGCTGCTTATATTCTCGTTTACTTTCCTGCATTTTAACTTTAGATTAGATTAGATAAAACCAAACCCATACCTACCTTGTTTCTAAACCCATCTTATTGTCAAGTTATCTTTGGTAGGTTCCAATTCAATTCAATTCATTCCGATTTTGGACGACACTCGAGTTATACTTGCCACCTTACCCACAAGGTAGGTAGCTAGCATAGTTTGAGCCCAGCAAAATATAAATTTTAAAACTTCCACCGACATGTTGTCATACGGTCACGTTGATGACGTGTGACGGTTGGTGGCGCGTCAGGATGTTTAATCCTCAGTGTGATTTAGTTGTAACAGGTTTGGTTACAACGGGTAAACGTATTGTTACTGCTTTATTTTCCATGAGGTTTTTGGTTTAATAGTAATAATACTATTGATAGATTGTTTAATCTGATATGTTGACCTGATTGAATATGTGAATATGTGATCACTTGATATTTGGCCTTTGGGCATCAGTGTATTGGGGTCAACCTGATGGTTGGGTTTGGTTACTATTGTAAGACGACAGGATTTTCCTTGTACTCATCGTTAATAGGAAATTAGGTCGTATGAGATTAGTACCAAACTATCGGTCTCGTCCGTTATGGCCATACGGATATGTACAGTAAGTGTTCTTGGAGAATCCCCGGGTATTATGGTATCTCAAGAACCACCGGTCCTCATTGTATTTAGATGTTATCTCATTGATATTATGTTATATTGGTTGTGTGTCCTTGGCTGAAGGTTTCCCCAAGAACCAAGTATTTCATGTAAGATTGTGTGTTTACTATACTTGTCTGTAAACAGAGTTGTTATGCTGAGTTGTGTTGTTGATTATTTGTTCACTCACTTAGCGTTGAGCTAATCCCCCACATTGATACTTCTTGCAGATTAAGGATTCCTTATTTGGGGGGGGGGGGGGCAAGAAGTTAGACTGGATGGAGTGTTTGACAACCAAGCTCTAACTCTGATATATTTAATAAGAAAATGATGAATTTATATAACACCTCGTGTGGTATTATTATTATTATCGTTGTAATAATTGTTTTAATGTTAGGTATCAAGTTTTGAAAACAAATTAGGTACATTTTATAAGATATATGTTTTAAATATACGCTTCCGAGTCAAAATCATTATTATAATGGTTTAGTAAATGAGGGGTGTTATAAGTTGGTATCAGAGCAAAGGTTTGGGTAAATTGTACATTGTAAGATGTTCAATCCCAAACCTAGATTTGTGTCAAGTCAAACATTCCATGGTGTGGGATTAGTGGTTGTATGAGTAAGTGTTTATTGGATATGTACTAACGATTAATAAGATGCAAAAGTGTTGTTTTGGTTGCAGAGACGGAGGAACATGAGGAACCGAATGGTATTCTCAATGATTCCTCAATATTTGTGGGCCTAAGTGTATCAGGTACTTCTCATTAAGCTTGGTGAATTTCAATAAACTTGAATTGTTTACTTTGCTATGATATGATTAGTAGTAAAGTAAATTGAGTCAGACTGATATGATTCCCCTGTTATGAGTCATTGCTGATTATTACTTGTTAACGTGATGATAGAAATATTAATGAGTAATTTTGAATGAACTTAAAATGACAGGATAAGTGTTGAAATTGTGTAGACACATTGTTGACTAAAGTGTAACTGTGATATTGTTTGAAGTTAAAAGGTGTCTACAATATGAATAAAGTATAAGTTATTGTATGATTTTGATCTGATAAATGCAAGGTGTGATTATGAATCCTTGCTAGAGAATTAATCGATACATGATAAACTGAACTGATGTGACTCCCTATAGTGAAATTAATGAGATGCTGGTATATCTCAATTAATAGGTTTGGAGTCATGTGACTGTTTAAATGGGAAAGTGTCTAGTTGTTGCAATGTGTGCCTTTGACTTGGTAAAGTCAAAGTTGAATGTAATTGTGTCAAACTTGGTAATAGACATGTTATAAATTGATAAATGTGGATAAATATTTATGTATTTAACATTGATCATGATTTTGGTTGAATTATGATCTATGTATTAAAAGTGGTAAAGTAAGAAAGTCGAATTAGTCAACGAGTTTTTTTATGTGTTAACAAATTTGGAAAAAGTCAATATTGAACACTAGTTGTAATTGGTATAAATATGAGGAATTTTATGTGAAATTAGTGTTCTAAGGTTATAATATGACACCAATAGCGAAAATGATTTTGTTTGACTTAGAATAGTCAAAGAAGAGTGAATTGGGTGTTAGAATAGTGATTACATGGGCGGAAACCCAAACTTAGTGATAAAATGGTTAAAAAGAGTTGTGGTTCATGTATGATGAGTGTTAAGATGACTTTAAGTCCTACATATAGTGGGAGGTGTGTTGAAAGTGTTAATGTTGTCAATATGGTTGATTTTGGTAAAAAGTGTCCAATTGGACCCTTAAACGGGTCAACGAGTTAAAATATGATAGAATGAGTGTATGAGGGTGATGGATATGCTCACACGTCACAAATATATGTATAAACATGTTAAAAGGTTGGAGCCAAAAACCATGTGGATTGGATTTTGACGTGTCAACCAAAATGAGCTAAAATGGTCCAAAATGAGTCGTATATTCGTTTTCGTGTAAAACATGTAAATTGAAAAAGTGTAAAAAGGAAAAGTTTCATTTTGGCATAGTGGAGGTGCCTGTAAAATTTCAGAGTCTAACTATTTACGGTTTGTAAGATATGCTCGTTTGAATTTCGTAAAATTGCATAATATGGTGCAGGTTGTAGGCAACTGAGTTTTTCTGCATAGCCCCTATTGTTATTGAGCCGATTGGGTATGTGATGGTAGCCGATCGGGTAAGGTTAGCCTAACGGCTAAAATAGAACAAAACGTTTACGGTACGTTGCATCGGAATAAAAAGCCTCGAACACGTTAGATTAGCCGATTGGGTAGATGAGAGCCGATCGGGTAAGATTTCATAGGCGATCGGGTATAGTATGTTTGGTGAGAAAATCGGATTTCCTTTTATCAGAGGTTTGAAATGACGTTTAACGTAGAACTTTCCGCTATAAATTTTCAGCGTCCGATTAAGACGAAATTTACATGGTCACTCGGAAACGGCCCAACGGACAAAGCTCTTCGCTTTGCTATGAGCCCGGCAGTTTTGGGCAGTTCGGGGTCGTTTGGGGCCCGAAAATGGCATTTTATTGTTTTCCGGACCTTATATCGGACTTTTGACTTACGTTTTGTATTGGGCTTTTGTTTTTATGAGCTCAAGGATCATTCCTATGATTAAATACAATATTATAACTTGTTTTAAGAGGTCCACATACTCTCGTCGGGTATGAATTATTTTCGAGTTGTTTACTACGTTGCATTGATAACTGTTACTAACATGATTGGTAAACACTATTATGAAATTATGCAGATCATGTTATATGGATTACTTGAAATATAATGAAGTAATTGGATCATGTGAAATATTATAAAGTTTTGAATTGAACATATTAAAAGTTTACAAGATAAGTACATGAGCTTACCTAAATGTGATAATAGAATATCAAGGCTCAGTTATTATTTAACTAAGGAAATAGATATTGATGATTATGTGTTGAGTAATACACATGATGTTGACAAAATATCGATATTAAATGTTTATAAAGTACTATAAGTGTTAATTGTCATACTAGTGATTAGTATTGAATCAGGTAATAAAAGTGTTGATTGATGTAATTGTGTTGAATACATCTGTGCTAATGAGATAGTGAAAATAGTATTAAATGTCTATGTTAATTATATCTACCTGATTATGTGATTAGTTGTACATGTAAAGTGATAAATGGAAAATGGTAGCAAGTTAATACTTGATAGCGTACTTCTTACTAAGGTGTTATTATATGTGTGCAAATGGTTGATATCACCGTTGTGATATATAATAGAGTAAACATGAATCCCTTTGAAGATTGATGGTATGAAGTTGCCTGAAAATGAAGTGTAAATGACATAATATAACGACGTCTGGCCAACGTATTTATATTATGCCATTTCACATGGAATTGTTGAGACTACTAAGTACCAGATAAAGTTAAGCGGTTTTAAAATAACAGGTAAAAGATGTTGACCTGTAGTTGAGAAATAGTTAGTGATTGACTAAAATGAAAGAGTAATAAACCACTAAGTTGTTGTTTTAATGTGGTAACTATTGTATAAAAGATGAGTATGTGATAAATTGCAACTAGTAATAATTAAAAGATGATTTAAGCAAAGTAGAGGTCAATTGACTGCGAATAATATATGTTGATTTAGCATCCAAGTTGATGTTATAGGATGCTAATTGATTATGTGATAATGATTTTACCCATAAGATTTGACCTCTACATACTGCTTACAGATTTTTCGTACGTGTTAATGGTTATATGATTTTGATTCCCTTAGAGTAAAGAGTTTCATATAACCTAGTTGTGTTTATAATTACAAGTTGTAAAGTAGTAATTAATTAATTACCAACATTAGAGATTCTAGCAAGTTGTTAGCTAAAGAAATATATGATTATTAGCTAAATTACTAGTTGTGAATTGAGTTGAACTTTTATTGTTAATGTGCATGTTGTGGTATTTATTACCACTTGTTGTAATTGTGGTAAAGTTGAAATGTTCACAAGAATATGTGTTACAATTATTACTAGTAATTATGTATTTTAAAATGTTTACATGGCTAAGTATGAATGGTCATATAATTGGTCGATTAACTTATCAGAGATAGGGTATATACACAGTATTTGTGCAGCAGAACAAATAGAAACATGTACATGTAAACATGTACATATAAGTATGAATGGTCATGTAATTGGTCGATTAACTTATCAGAGATAGGGTATATACACAGTATTTGTGCAGCAGAACAAATAGAAACATGTACATGTAAACATGTACATATAAATATGCACATGTGGATATGTGCATGTAGAAAGAAATGAAAACATGTGCATATAGTTATAAGTTGCTCAAGGGAGTGACTTAAGTAATTAATGATATTATACTTGTTGCCAAATAATGTGATTCTGTTACGCTAGATTGACTAAGTATGATCAGATTTCGAGGACGAAATCTCTTTAAGGGGGAGAGATTTGTAACACCCATTCCTCGGGTCTGGTAGTATTTTAATATTTTCTGACGGTGAATTATTATTTAATGTGTCAGAAAATAGGTTAGTTGTGTTATTTGAAAATAAATAGAGAAAGGAGTCAAATAATTTATTGTGACTGATAAATTATTAACTGTTTTAAATTAATATAGATAACGGTAAAATAAAATAGTTTTCCTCGCAAATAGTTTTTAAGTTCCAGACAATAGATCTAAAAGGGGACAAAAACTAGTACACATATTATCTAATATATGTGTTTAATACGTATGAAATATCCAAAATTATTCCAGTGAGTTCGAGAGAGCGAGAGAAAGGTTTCAAAACCCTAATTCATCAACAATCATCAAAATTCTTGAATGAAATAATACCCTTTTTCCCCATGTTCTTGTTTGGCCGTACATATCAAACCACAGGGACGATTGGAACTTTTCAAAACAAGTCTTGGAGTGAAATTGAAGCTAAGAAACTTCGAATTAAGCTTCAAAAACGTGATTGAATCATCCTATCATCATTATAAACAACTTGTAAGTGTTAATTTTTTGATTTTCATAAACCTAGAAAATTGGTTTTTGGGCAAATGATTAAATTAGGGCGATTAATATGAAATTGAGGCTTTTAATGATCATATAGTTGCTAGTTAATGATTGCTTTATGATTATAAGTGAAACCCTAATCTAGAATTGAAGAATTTGATATATGTTCATGAAGAAAGTAATGAACTTAATATGTATTTTAAGAATCAAAGCTCTTAAGCTTAAGTTAATGATATGTAGTTGTTAATAGTTGTTAATGATCATATTATAGTTGATTATTGATTATGAAATGTGATTAAGTTGATGAAATCACCTATATCATATTTTGATACAATTGAGTAAATTATGAATGAAAGTGTTAAGCTTGTGTTAGTGGTATATAATTGATAATTGTTGTTAATATGATTCTAAGTATTGAACTTAGTTACTTGTGAAGTAGTATGGTAATTAATTACCACTTGATCATTGATAATAGTTGATACCAAGTGATAATGGTGTACTCATAACATGAGTTGTTATAATTTGGTGATTATTTGTAGTTTGATATTATCATATTTTGAGATATGTTTTGGGACTAGTTACTAACTCATTATTTATATTGTATTCTCAGATATGGAGAAGACTCAGTGACATTAGACTACTGAGTGGACAACTGAGGTATTTGGTGAGTGGATGTTTAATCCTCGGTGTGATTTAGTTGTAACAGGTTTGGTTACAACGGGTAAACGTATTGTTAGTGCTTTGTTTGCCATGATGATTTTGGTTTAATAGTATTAATACTGTTGATAGATTGTTTAATCTGATATGTTGACCTGATTGAATATGTGAATATGTGATCACTTGATATTTGGCCTTCGGGCATCAGTGTATTGGGGTCAACCTGATGCTTGGGTTTGGTAACTATTGTAAGACGACAAGAATTTCCTTGTACCCATCGTTAATAGGAAATTAGGTCGTATGAGATTAGTACCAAACTATCGGTCTCGTCCGTTATGGCCATACGGATATGTACGGTAAGTGTTCTTGGAGAATCCTAGGGTATTATGGTATCTCAAGAACCATCGGTCCTCATTGTATTGAGATGTTATCTCATTGATATTATGTGATATTGGTTATGTGTTCTTGGCTGAAGGTTTCCCCAATAACCAAGTATTTCATGTAAGATTGTGTGTTTACTATACTTGTCTGTAAACAGAGTTGTTATGTTGAGTTGTGTTGTTGATTATTTATTCATTCACTTAGCGTTGAGCTAATCCCCCACATTAATACTTCTTGCAGGTTAAGGATTCCTTATGGGGGGGGGGGGGGAGGGTAAGAAGTTAGACTGGATGGAGTGTTTGACAACCAAGCGTTAACTCTAATATATTTAATAAGAAAATGATGAATATATATTATTATTATTATTATCGTTGTAATAATTGTTGTAATGTTGGGTATCAAGTTTTGAAAACAAATTAGGTACATTTTATATGATATATGTTTTAAATATACGCTTCCGAGTCAAAATCATTATTATAATGGTTTAGTAAATGAGGGGTGTTATAATTTTAGGTGTATTGTGATGTTAGTTGTTGCTTATTAACTAGCTAAGGTTTTAGTTGAGGTTTCCCTCCTTATAAAGGGGAAAGGGGCACGTCCAACAAGGAAACCCATTAGTTAGGGAGCCCAAGTATGCAAGTATACGGTACACGATCACTAATTATAAAAAAGAAATTTGGTAATTAATTATCGTTTGTGTAAATTTACGTAAAACACATTTCTAGCTTTATTACAAATTGAAAATTTAATATCCTAAGTTAAGAAGTTTATGTTGTGATATGATTCGGTTTCCTAAATTAGTGGGATTTACAAATCAAGTTTAACTTAGGGAGGAAGTTAACTTGAAGAACAAGTAGTGTGTAGTTAATAAATATAGACGTTTAGGTAGGGTTAAGGTGAGGAGGCTGAGAGAAAAAGAGAGATCATATGAGAGTCGTCTCCCTTTGTTATGTGTGATGGTTTCGGTGATTCAATAACGACGGTGTGAATTCCGTTATTGTAATCTACCGTGAGAGTGGGGTGAGATACGTTATAGTATTTAAGAATGTTGAGAGGAGCGTCCATTTTTGTAATATTGTTCGTATATAGTAGAATTTTAAGTGGCTGCTGGTCCCGTGATTTTTACTCTCCCTTGAGAGGTTTCCACACAAAATATCGTGTGTTATTGCGTTAATCTGTTTTGTGCATTTATATACCGACTTATATAAGGTTATATGAATTGTTGTGGTGAGGATCGATCCCAAAAGGTTGTATGAGAGTGGGGTCAATCCCAACAACAATTTAAAGTTATGTATCTTAAATTGAAATATATGAAAAGTATATTACCTTTTACGTTTTCCTATTTTAAACACATATTCTTTTAAATTGAAATATATCCCCAGTCGCCCTATATGAAATATATCGAGTAATATTGTATTGAACGGTATCCACTATGGTCTATGGTATGTAATAATTAAACTATAATCTATGTATAAGGTCTAGCTTTTAAACTAATCTATACACAAGAGTTATTCATAAACTCTATTTACAAAATTCAAATAGTTGTATAAATTCTAAAGGTTACTAAATAAAAGGACTAAATTGATACTCGTATATGTAGATAAATAGCAATTGAATTATTTAATAAAATTATCCAAATTTAATTACCTTCTAATTTAATCAATCTTATTAAATTACTAACTACGGAGTATTATTCATGGCATCATGTCCTGAAGTATAACTAATTGGACAAATTAAAAAAATTAAATTGTCTCATTGAATTTTTCTGACATCGTTACACACTTCCTATATTATTTTAGTGCGATTAGAATAAAGTTTTATCATGTTTTCTTCTATTCATACTCAAGAACATCGTCATCTAAAACTTTTGAAAGACTTATTCCTTTAAATATGGATGGAGGAGAACGCACGATTTTTACAACAAAAAGTTATGGAAACTCTATTATAAATTAAAATCATGGGTTTACCGTTTCTTATATATTAAACTTTACACTTTTTACTATTGTATGCGAGATACGTTCATTTGTTCAATTGTACGTAATGAACTTATAAGTACGGTCTATTGTATGTATTATTTCTTTTTTGGGCAAGGTCAAAAAAAGGAAATTTTCCTATTTGGGCTATACACAAAAAGGGAATTGTACATACAATATACCATATTTACAAGTTAAATACATATAATAGAAGTTTTCAAAGTTCGAATCATTGAATAGTAAAAAGAGCAAATGACCCGAAAAGGTAACTAAGTTTGTCAAAATTTTACAATAAAGGAAATATGAAATTTATCGATGCCCAAAAAGAACTTACATTTCAAAATTGTGTCATAAAAGGATTCAAATTGTCAAAAAAAATTCAATTAAAGATAAAAATTACTGTTTTATTTTAAAAACGTGCCATAAATGGATTTAGTATATTGAAATCATGCAATAAAAGGATTAAAGTTTTTAAAATCATGTGATAAAAGGATTTAACACTAAAAGTAAAAAATCGGGTTCAAACACTCAAAAAGAAAAGGGTTAATTGTTTCATTATGTATTTAACTTTACCTTTTTTACTATTGTATGCAACCAACTTTCAAGCGTTCTATTGTATGTATCGAACTTTCAAAAATGTCTATTGTATGTGTGATTCCCTAATCACTATTATTTAGTGATTGTGAATCGTTAACAGTGAGTTAATTGTAGAAGGGGGGTTGAATACAATTAAAAACTTTTTTGTTATAAGGTGTTAGCTTCTTTAGCAAGTTTTTAACCGTATTAAAGTGACAGCAATATGAACACAAATATATATATAAGATAAGCAGTTCAGTTGCTGGTGCAATTCTAGCTGAAAGATAAATTCTTCTATTAATAAAATTTATCTCTTGTTGATTGCGGAATAGATTAGCCAAAGCTAATCCAAATCAAACAATACAGCTATTACAAAGGAGATGAGCAGTAGTGGACAAACACGCTAACTTGCTCACTCGCTGAAGTAAACTAGTAGTGGACAAACACGCTACTAGTTCACTCACTAGTGTTACTTGTATCTTAGACAAACTGGTCACTGACAAACAAGTGACAATACAAGTAATCGACACCAAAATGAAGTACAACATACTACACTATTTATAGTGTAACACCCGCTAATTTAGGACTTTAATTAGTGCCTAACTACTTGTAATTACATGTATTTAGTATTATATTAATCTAAATATATGTAACTTTCTGTGTAATTACATACACGTTATATGATTTGTTTAAATCATACACACTTGAACCGGACGAGGTCCGACACTATTTATTATGGACGTTGGTGACAAACTGTCAAAAATAATGTGGATTTAACCAAACAAACATTATTTACTTTAATATATTATACGATTATACATTTTATTAAAACGTAACTTTACGCAACGAAAACGCGTGGAACGCGCCCGACGGATGAAATAAAGGCAAAGTATGTCTTATGTCACATTATTAAGTATTTTAATAAAATACTTCAAGTAAAATATCGTCTTTTAAATCTTTAACGAAACGCACTGAATAAAACGTTATACGATTAATTTAAAACGCGAAACGAACGGGTAAACGAGCACCCCACTTAATACAAATTGAAGAAAACAATTTAGACATCATGTGTGGGTGGGACCCACGCCTTTTATGCAGAAAATCTGCAAGAAGCATGGCATGCCATGCCTTGTTGCTTCCAAATCAAACCAACACCCTTCCCCCATTTCCATTTCCTTCACCATTCATCACACATATCCTCAATCTCTCTCTCCCTCCCCCTCACCACGAAAATCCTACTGCTTTTCCATCCCTCACAACCACCTAGATCATCACCATAATCCACCATCCATCCATCATAACACTGCCAAGCCGATTTTCAAGATTTCGCGAGGAGACGAGCCTACAACGTCTTTCTTTCCTCTCTTCACCATTTTCCTTGTAAGGACTCTTAAACTTTTCTTAGATTTACTTAGTTACTACTTATTAACATTTCTATATGCTTATTCAACTAGCTAATGTCCAAAAGATAAGTCGAAACACAAATTAAAAATCGAAAACAGGAAGTTAACCTTCCTGTCCAGATTCTATTTCCATTTTCCTGAATTTTATAAAAATCATTAAAACACCAAAATGGACGTTTCTTGAGCCTAAAATCAATTATAAGAAGTCTATCTTCATAATCTGTAAGCCTCACGAAAATTGAAGTTAATTTGCTATTTTTAGTTACTAAAATAAAAGTACATAGCAGATCTGATGAATCTGACCAGAATCTTGACCAATTCAAAAAGAGTATATCTTGGGCTATGGAACGAATTAGAACTTGAAACCAACGGGAAAAGATCACAAATTTTGTTAGTTTTCCAAATCCTACTGGAACTTCTTGTGAAGTTTTGTAAAACTTAACTTATGACCAGATTATTGAGCATATGTCATAAAAACGATCTGCTGGACTTACTTCAATTTAACAATTTTCATCTCGAGTTGTGCTTGGTTAAAATCGATGAAAAAGTATTTTTTGGAAAGCTAAGACATAGGAGAACCTTGTGTAAAAATTTCATAATGATTCGTTAAGTTTTACTTGACCAAGTTGATGTTTTAACACGGGTGAAATATAGGTCCGCTAATAGTAAAAATCCGACAATGACCTCCTTCTTGAGACCATATCTTGAGTTCTAGACCTCAAAAACGTATGAGACCACTTGGGAAATCTTGGTAATTTTGTTATATACAAAAAGTTCTTCTTTGGCTCATCCCAGAAATTCACTCATTTCTCCAGAAAATTTGATTTGTGAGAAGTGGTCTAATCTCGGATTAAAATGAATACTGACACTTTGTGAATTTTTATAAAATATCAAACCACCTCCAAAAATCATAAAAAAATTACAGAAAGTACATAACATATGTAGGAACTTTGTGTAAAACTTTCAGAAGGATTTGATAACGTTTACTATTTTAGATAAAAATCACAAATAATCCGTGAATGTATTGTCGCATAAAAACTAAATTCCATGAATACATACTATTGTCGTATAAATAAACTCCGTGAATACATATTGTCGTATAAATAAACTCCGTGAATACATATTATCGTATAAATAAACTCCGTGAATACATATTGTCGTATAAATAAACTCCGTGAATATCATTAACACAACCAAGTCCGTGAATATCTTATTGTCGCATGAACAGTGCCCGTGAATACCTTATTGTCGGAATTGATTATCAGATGATTATCCCCTTCGATTGTCGCATGAAACCATATTGTCGTAATACCATTGTCGCATAAATTTTTATTTCCGAAAATCCTTATACATAGGTACAATAATTGGACAATCAACAACAGATACATTAATAAGTATACAACACCGCAAAACACATAATAATATTTGAATTGTTATTACACTTCCGTCACCAACGGGCCACACTTATTTACAAAATAATTACAAAAGTACAAACAAACACTTGGACATAACTAGTTGAGTGGACAACTAGCATGAATGATCTTTTGAGACATTCACTTATACATACAACCTTATATGCTTAGGGTATTAGGAGGTTGCGGGTTCGCGGAACCTACGGATTACTACCGCTTCTAGACTTTGCGTTTATTAAGTTAAACGCTTGCTTGCTTGACTCAGGTGAGTCTTACAGCCCCACTTTTACTGTTTTACTTATGGGGTGAGATGCATTGCTTACGTTTTCTTGAACACAAGTGCTAAATTACTTACTTTTCATATACGGGCTTGCATGAGTTACTTACTAATCCACTGAAGTCCCTCCATCATAGTTTCGTTAGTTATGGACTTAAGCGCGAATATTAGTTAATGGATCCATTAGGGACTGACCCTCCCCGCCCGGGGTAGTAGCGCTACCACGAACCGTTATGTATAAACGGGCGACTTTTATTAGTTTCGTACGAGTGTTGGGATTGGGCACTCGCGGGGGCACTATATGGTACTTGGCTGTACCACTGATTTACGGGTTAAGCTTCGACTATGAGCTCATGGCAATGGTATATACATATTTACTTATTATTTGCTTGGTTGTAAATACTTGATTACGCCTGCGGGCACAACTGATAAAAATCTTGTGTTCAAACTATTACTTACTTACAAACCTGTGAGATTCACCAACATTCGTGTTGACCCTTTTTAGCATGTATTCTCAGGTACACATACGGAGTAGGATTACTTTAGGATTACTAGCTAGAGTCGCATGATTTCCAAACTGCATTAATGGAGATTCTTTAGCATTATCTTTTGTAACTTTGATTATGTAATAGAATCTTCCGTTACGTACGCGGACTCTAGAGGACCTTACTTTTGTAACGAAAACATTAAGTTTTCAAACCCTATTTTATAATGGTATGTAACTATTTTACAAACGTCTCATTTAGAAGTCGTTTGCTATACTTTGGTGCTTGATTATTGATTAGTAACAACCAAAGCTTGCTTCCGCGCAATATTAAATTTGGGGGTGTTACAGATTGGTATCAGAGCCTAAGGTTATAGCGAACTAGGTTGCATTTAGTGGGCCTAGACTATGACCGTTAGGCAGTATTCCTTATTAAGTATGATTAGGTTCAGTGACTACATGATATTGGTTTAATTTAACATAGCCTGATCAACTATGTACAATTAAAAGAATATGATGTGAGATCTGAAAGGAGTCATGACTAAACAGGATACACTAGTTGACTCTGACCACGAGAAAAACCGGGACTCAAACATGTCTGTTTTAGACACTTTAGGCTATTATGTGATATGTATATATGCATAGATAGGCCTCACTCTCGCTCAATATCTTAGGCTATATTATATATGCATTATATGAATATAGGCCTCATTCTTTCTAACGTTTTGTCTCAAAATGGATACCTTCCTACCGTTGCACCAACCGATTTAGGAAACAAAAACCGAAGCTTTATCTTCTACGATAGGGGCAACCACAATAACCGCTCACACGAATGTAACGAGCAACGGAACTATAATCCCATGAAAGATCCGTCACACAATATTATGGCACTTGGTGCTACATTCACAGTACATTTGTACTGCATTACGGTACCTCGGGTACTGCATTCCCGGCACTTGGTGCTGCATTTGGGCACTTGGTGCTACTTTCGATACATACGTTTGAAAATGCACGATTTATTACTCATCCCTGGCAATAAGTGCTACAGTCGTAAATCATATGATTTACACCCACTTCTGGCTTTTGTGCCACATCCGAAACTCACACGACTTTTAGCCTTCGTGCTACATTTAGAAGTCACATGAGCTATACTTATATTAGCCATCTTGCTATTGTTTTCTACTCTTATCATTGCCATATGTGAAATTCTCACACACGTACTACTCTCTAGGCTATTGTATATCGAATATGTACGAATAGGCCTCACTTGCTCATTACAACCCTGTCATCAAGAATGATAACACGTTCCGCGTACTACCTACCACTCATGAGAAAGATACTGCTTTGTGTCCTTCCTACCACTCTTATCCTTCGGGATCGCGTATGAGACGTACTACTAGAGAAAATTACTAGGTCTCCTCGAGCTAGATCTTAACTCATACACTTGTCGATTTCACTATACATGGAACACACCAAAAGGCAGTCGCCCACCGAAGGGGCTGGCTACATGTTGCTTCTATTTGGAAATTCAAACACAACAGTTGAAACACACTTAACACTTGCAACATATACTCAAGGACTAAAATCCTTTTTGGTATTCGACCGGATGTAATAATCTCGGCAACTTTGTAAACTCTATGCTGATAATCTTTTGAACTCATTACCTAGAATGGTATCGAACCTTATTATCTAATGAACTTAATTGTCACTTGTACGGTTGTATATTATTACTTCCCGATACATACATTTTAATTAAATATACCTTATGCATGATTGCACTTTTAACCTCACCAACGAGCCCCTTTCCGTTGACCTGAAGTTTCGACATCATTGTTGGTTTGGATTGGTTGTCCAAGCACCGAGCTAAAATCATTTGCTTCGAGAAAATCATTCGAATTCCTCTCGCCACCGGTAATACTTTGATCATACAAGGGGAGACCGGTGGGACGAAACTGAACATCATATTCTTTATGAAACACCGGAAATATCACCCATCTCTAAATGATGGAGACCAGCGATGAAGTCACCACCTTACGACTAAAATTAGGGTACAAAATAAAACCCTCTGGAAACCAGTGAAAAATTTCTCTAAGAATGCATAGTTTGTGTGAAAACAATTCTCAACAATTTTTCGCTAGACATCCTTCGAGGACCTTTCTCAAACGTAAATCTTTCTACAAATTCTCATCGAACATCTACTCCAAACTTTTCACAAATTTCGTAAACGGAATTCCAACGTATGGTCGATGACAAAGAATTTTCAACACATTTGATTAACTTTCAGTTTTCAATGAAATTCTATCATCTTAAGTTTTCAGTGGATTTACACCAGCAAGGGTTTGTAAATAAAAATTTTCCCACAAAGAGCTTTATGAAATTTTCAAAATCCATAAGTTATTAACAAAGTTATCTAAAATTCGATAATGTTCCTTTTTTTAGCCAGAAGAAAACCACATATATGAACCGACGCTTGATTGTCACTCAATTTATCGCTGTGATCTAAACCCTAGTCCCACTTTAAAACTAGGACAACGATAACAACTTATACAAGTGAATACCTACGGATCCTATAATGATTTACATACTGAAGCTAGGTTCCAACGGTTCATCTTGGATGTAATCCAACGATTCACTCGCGTTTTCATAACTCATGGTAGGATGTTATCCATCATACTCATACGAAACTCGTTACTCGATCATGTTTGGTCACTATCTCAACACATAGAACAAGCGATCCACTCATAACATAAAACACATTATCTAATCATAATTTGATCACCTTTGACTTTGATTGTCATCAATTTCTCATACTCCTTATTGGATCATGATTGACCACTACACGATTTGACTACCGCTCGAACGATGAAATAGTCTTTATTGGACTACTATTTTAACAACAAAATGGCCAAGGATAGACCACTTTTTATAAATCGATTTAGGCTGGTTAGCACAATTCAAATCCCACTTCAAGATTGCGGATTAAGCTCTTCTCTCTAGACATGATAATCAATCAAGATCGAAATACGTCCGTAAAACAAAAGCTCTGCAGTGCACTTATTCTATCCTTACCCGAAGGCAATGATGACTTCGTGGTATACTGTGACGCTTCACACCAAGGTCTCGGTTGCGTGCTGATGCAACGAGACAAGGTTATTGCTTACGCCTCTCGGCAACTCAAGGTCCACGAAAAGAATTACATCACCCATGACCTAGAGTTGGGAGCAGTTGTATTCGCTCTTCAAATTTGGAGACACTACTTATACGGTACCAAGTGTACAATTTTCACCGACCACAAAAGTCTCCAACACATCTTCGACCAAAAAGACCTAAACATGAGACAACGCCGTTGGGTCGAACTACTTACTGATTACGACTGCGAAATACGTTACCATCCAGGCAAGGCAAGCGTTGTTGCTGATGCCTTAAGTCGTAAGGAACGAGTGAAACCCCTTCGGGTCCGAGCACTTAGTATGACTATACACAACGACCTGATAACCCAAATTCTTACCGCTCAACTCGAAGCACTCAAAGCTGAAAACGTGAAACACGAGGCCTTGCGAGGCATGAACAAACAATTTGAAACCAAATCCAACGGAGCCAAATACTTCTCAAACCGAATCTGGTTGCCAAATTTTGGGAACCTACGAGACTTGGTGATGGATGAAGCTCACAAGTCTAAGTACTCTATACACCCTGGTGCCGATGAAAGGTACCATGGCATCAAGGAGTTGTATTGGTGGCCCAACATGAAAGCCGACATTGCTACCTACATTGGCAAGTGTCTCACTTGTTCTAAGGTTAAAGCCGAACATCAGAAACCTTCCGGTTTACTACACCAACCGGAAATCCCCGAATGGAAATAGGAGCAAATCACCATGGATTTCATTACCAAACTCCCAAAAACCTCTAGCGGTTGCGATACCATTTGGGTGATCGTAGACCGACTCACTAAATCTGCTCATTTCCTAGCCATCAGGGAAACTGAAAGATGGAACGTTTGACATGGATTTACCTGAAAGAGATCGTGTCAAGACACGGTGTGCCCATCTCGATTATCTCTGACCGAGATGCTTGATTTACTTCTCGCTTCTGGCAATCATTACAAAAATCTCTTGGTACTCGTCTAGATATGAGTACAGCTTATCATCCTCAAACTGACGGCCAGAGCGAACGAACTATACAAACACTGGAGGATATGCTACGAGCCTGCGTAGTTGACTTCGGTAAAAACTGGGAAAATCACTTACCTTTGTGTGAGTTTTCCTACAACAACAGTTATCACACCAACATCAAAGCTGTACCCTTCGAGGAACTGTACGGTCGTAAGTGCCGGTCGCCTATCTGTTGGACTGAGGTGGGGGAAACACAACTCACCGGTCCGAAAATCATACATGAAACAACTGAAAAGATCGTCGGCATACAAAATCGACTGAAAGCTGCGCGTGATCGTCAGAAAAGCTATGCTGACGTGAGACGCAAACATCTCGAGTTCCAGGTTTGGGATCGAGTACTCCTAAAAGTGTCACCTTGGAAAGGCGTTATTCGTTTTGGCAAACGTGGGAAACTGAATCCCAGGTACATTGGGCCATTCGAAATCCTTGAAAGGATTGGTCCAGTGGCGTACAGACTGCAGCTACCTCCTGAACTCAGTAGCGTGCACCCTACCTTTCACATTTCTAACTTGAAGAAATGTCTGTCTGATGAGACACTAATCATACCTCTTGACGAAATACGTATTGACGACAAACTACACTTTGTCGAGGAACCCGTGGAAATTATGGACCGTGAGGTCAAACGCCTAAAACAGAGTCGTATTCCCATTGTTAAAATCAAGTGGAATTCGAGGCGTGGTCCTGAATTCACTTGAGATCAAACAATACAGCTATTACAAAGGAGATGAGCAGTAGTGGACAAACACGCTAACTTGCTCACTCGTTGAAGTAAACTAGTAGTGGACAAACACGCTACTAGTTCACTCACTGGTGTTACTTGTATCTTAGACAAACTGGTCACTGACAAACAAGTGACAATACAAGTAATCGACACCAAAATGAAGTACAACATACTACGCTATTTATAGTGTAACACCCGCTAATTTAGGACTTTAATTAGTGCCTAACTACTTGTAATTACATGTATTTAGTATTATATTAATCTAAATATATGTAACTTTCTGTGTAATTACATACACGTTATATGATTTGTTTAAATCATACACACTTGAACCGGACGAGGTCCGACACTATTTATTATGGACGTTGGTGACAAACTGTCAAAAATAATGTGGATTTAACCAAACAAACATTATTTACTTTAATATATTATACGATTATACGTTTTATTAAAACGTAACTTTACGCAACGAAAACGCGTGGAACGCGCCCGACGGATGAAATAAAGGCAAAGTATGTCTTATGTCACATTATTAAGTATTTTAATAAAATACTTCAAGTAAAATATCGTCTTTTAAATCGTTAACGAAACGCACTGAATAAAACGTTATACGATTAATTTAAAACGCGAAACGAACGGGTAAACGAGCACCCCACTTAATACAAATTGAAGAAAACAATTTAGACATCATGTGTGGGTGGGACCCATGCCTTTTATACAGAAAATCTGCAAGAAGCATGGCATGCCATGCCTTGTTGCTTCCAAATCAAACCAACACCCTTCCCCCATTTCCATTTCCTTCACCATTCATCACACATATCCTCAATCTCTCTCTCCCTCCCCCTCACCACGAAAATCCTACTGCTTTTCCAGCCCTCACAACCACCTAGATCATCACCATAATCCACCATCCATCCATCATAACACTGCCAAGCCGATTTTCAAGATTTCACGAGGAGACGAGCCTACAACGTCTTTCTTTCCTCTCTTCACCATTTTCCTTGTAAGGACTCTTAAACTTTTCTTAGATTTACTTAGTTACTACTTATTAACATGTCTATATGCTTATTCAACTAGCTAATGTCCAAAAGATAAGTCGAAACACAAATTAAAAATCGAAAATAGGAAGTTAACCTTCCTGTCCAGATTCTATTTCCACTTCCCTGAATTTTATAAAAATCATTAAAACACCAAAATGGACGTTTCTTGAGTCTAAAATCAAGTATAAGAAGTCTACTTTCATAATCTGTAAGCCTCACGAAAATTGAAGTTAATTTGCTATTTTTAGTTACTGAAATAAAAGTACATAGCAGATCTGATGAATCTGACCAGAATCTTGACCAATTCAAAATGAGTATATCTTGGGCTATGGAACGAATTAGAACTTGAAACCAACGGGAAAAGATCACAAATTTTGTTAGTTTTCCAAATCCTACTGTAACTTCTTGTGAAGTTTTGTAAAACTTAACTTATGACCAGATTATTGAGCATATGTCACAAAAACGATCTGCTGGACTTACTTCAATTTAACAATTTTCATCTCGAGTTTTGCTTGGTTAAAATCGATGTAAAAGTATGTTTTGGAAAGCTAAGACATAGAAGAACCTTGTGTAAAAATTTCATAACTATTCGTTAAGTTTTACTTGACCAAGTTGATGTTTAAACACGGGTGAAATATAGGTTCGACAATAGTAAAAATCCGACAATGACCTCCGACAATGACCTCCTTCTTGAGACCATATCTTGAGTTCTATACCTCAAAAACGTATGAGACCACTTGGGAAATCTTGGTAATTTTGTTATATACAAAAAGTTCTTCTTTGGCTTATCCCAGAAATGCACTCATTTCTCCAGAAAATTTGATTTGTGAGAAGTGGTCTAATCTCGGATTAAAATGAATACTGACACTTTGTGAATTTTTATAAAATATCAAACCACCTCCAAAAATCATAAAAAAATTACATAAAGTACATAACATATGTAGGAACTTTGTGTTAAACTTTCAGAAGGATTTGATAACGTTTACTATTTTAGATAAAAATCACAAATAATCCTTGAATGTATTGTCGCATAAAAACTAAATTCCATGAATACATACTATTGTCGTATAAATAAACTTCGTGAATACATATTGTCGTATAAATAAACTCCGTGAATACATATTATCGTATAAATAAACTCCGTGAATACATATTGTCGTATAAATAAACTCCGTGAATATCATTAACACAACCAAGTCCGTGAATATCTTATTGTCGCATGAACAGTGCCCGTGAATACCTTATTGTCGGAATTGATTATCAGATGATTATCCCCTTCGATTGTCGCATGAAACCATATTGTCGTAATACCATTGTCGCATAAATTTTTATTTCCGAAAATCCTTATACATAGGTACAATAATTGGACAATCAACAACAGATACATTAATAAGTATACAACACCGCAAAACACATAATAATATTTGAATTGTTATTACACTTCCGTCACCAACGGGCCACACTTATTTACAAAATAATTACAAAAGTACAAACAAACACTTGGACATAACTAGTTGAGTGGACAACTAGCATGAATGATCTTTTGAGACATTCACTTATACATACAACCTTATATGCTTAGGGTATTAGGAGGTTGCGGGTTCGCGGAACCTACGGATTACTACGGCTTCTAGACTTTGCGTTTATTAAGTTAAACGCTTGCTTGCTTGACTCAGGTGAGTCTTACAGCCCCACTTTTACTGTTTTACTTATGGGGTGAGATGCATTGCTTACGTTTTCTTGAACACAAGTGCTAAATTACTTACTTTTCATATACGGGCTTGCATGAGTTACTTACTAATCCACTGAAGTCCCTCCATCATAGTTTCGTTAGTTATGGACTTAAGCGCGAATATTAGTTAATGGATCCATTAGGGACTGACCCTCCCCGCCCGGGGTAGTAGCGCTACCACGAACCGTTATGTATAAACGGGCGACTTTTATTAGTTTCGTACGAGTGTTGGGATTGGGCACTCGCGGGGGCACTATATGGTACTTGGCTGTACCACTGATTTACGGGTTAAGCTTCGACTATGAGCTCATGGCAACGGTATATACATATTTACTTATTATTTGCTTGGTTGCAAATACTTGATTACGCCTGCGGGCACAACTGATAAAAATCTTGTGTTCAAACTATTACTTACTTACAAACCTGTGAGATTCACCAACATTCATGTTGACCCTTTTTAGCATGTATTCTCAGGTACACATACGGAGTAGGATTACTTCAGGATTACTAGCTAGAGTCGCATGATTTCCAAACTGCATTAATGGAGATTCTTTAGCATTATCTTTTGTAACTTTGATTATGTAATAGAATCTTCCGTTACGTACGCGGACTCTAGAGGACCTTACTTTTGTAACGAAAACATTAAGTTTTCAAACCCTATTTTATAATGGTATGTAACTATTTTACAAACGTCTCATTTAGAAGTCGTTTGCTATACTTTGGTGCTTGATTATTGATTAGTAACACCCAAAGCTTGCTTCCGCGCAATATTAAATTTGGGGGTGTTACATATAGATGCTGAAATCCTTAATTTCCGGATTGGAAGGACACGTGTTGCTGCTTGATTGGAGAGGTAGTTGAGATGTGATGTATCATGGCACGACATTCTGTCTTGGAAAATATCACCTTGTACCATAGACCAATCAAATGCTTCCACGTTACTCTTTTCAAGTTTCGAGGAACACGTGCTGCGCCGTAATAACGCCGAATGTCAACTTCTTATTTAATGCGGCATTTAATGCTGCAGTCACTGATAGGAACAACAATTCTCCTCATTCTCGCTGCGAGCTAACATGCTCTAAAGAATGACTTGAACAGCTAATCTTCAGTGACTTCTTTTATTCAGCAGAAGAGAGAACTCAAGAAGACTTGGAGACTCTCGCTGATAGATGAGTATCAGCGACACACATAGTTGAGTCTTTTATCTTGATAAGATCTTCATCTACTGGATTAACATATAATCAGCGACTTAGAGACCTTCAGCAACAGGAGCTTGACTTGAATCATTTTCTTTATGGAACATAAATGAGAAGATCATAGACTGTGAACATATAGCATGATCAGTGACTTCACTCATCAGTGAATAATGACTTTAACAATCTCTTATATAATCTCCCCCTTAATCCTTGTGATCAGTGACCACTTGAGTTCAGCGATCAGTGACTCAACAATCTCCCCCTAAATGGTTTAAGTCAAAGCTCCCTTAGACAAACTTGTTGCAGGAAAGTTTTTAGTCTCTGAAGTTAAGTTGGTTGCTCAGAGACTTGTACTTATAAATTTTGTTGTTGAAAAGATTTTAGTCTCTTACAGTAGGTTGGTCGCCCAGTGACTTGTACTTGTAGATTTTCTGTGTCAAGCCTCATTTATATCATTGAATAAATATTTACAGAAGCTAACTATTACAAAATATCTAATTTATTTATCTCTCCACATCTCCTCCTCTTTCACTATGCCAAGCTCAGCTTCAAGTTCATACTTGTCTTTGGAGGGCAGGTATTTGAATTTTCTTGCCAAGGCTTCATCGAGAATAGCTTTTCTGATCTTTGAATTTGTAGGAAGCATGCTAGCTGACCTGATTAGGTGTATGATTTGTTCTTGATCAACCTTCTCAAGTTCAGCTTCTCTCTGAAACCTAAGGGCACCATTTAGGTCCCTGTATACCAGACCCTTCTCCCCCTCAGTGACTTCATGTCCTTCAAGCTTTGGCACACCAGCAGGAATAGATAGATTTAACCTTGAAGTGTTGGGGATTCGATAGATGCTGCTAGTGCCTGACCTATACCTTGGGCTTGGTGGCTGAACAATCTCTTCACCAAATGTGACAGTATCTTCTGGTCTGAGAAGTTGCAGTGACACCATCTTTTGATATAGTCTATCAATCTCTTTCAGGACATCAGCTTTAGCTGCACTTGTAGAGTGGCTGATAGCAAGCCTGATCTCATTCCATTCTTCTCTGTGCAGCTTGCATACTTGATCAAGTAGCATGGCTTGAGTCTCTGAACCTCTTTGAATAAGCAGCTGAGGTTGAGATTGATTCTTAGACTTCTTCAACTTTACCTTGGTAATAGGTGCAGGGTTTGATCTCCCTGTCATTCGGGCAGCAAACCTTTTTCTATCTATTTCATCCCATTTCCTATCCACTGCTGTTCTGACAGCTCCCCCTTTCTTTTTAGAGCTCTTGCTAGCTGATGTTTTCAGTTTTTGTTGCTCTAGCTCACTCTCTTCTATCTCAGCAAGTACCCTGGCAATTACAGCATCAGACTCTTCTTGATCTTTCTTTTGTTTAAGAAGTCTGGCCCTTTCATTGGCATCTTTAGAGCTCAATTCAAGTAGGTATGCTCTGTCAGCATCTGATTGCTCTTTCAGCAACCTTTTCCTTTCTTGTTCCTCTCTTAACTCAGCCTGAAAAGTTATTTGCATTATCATCTCCTGCTCCCTGTCCTGTCTTGCCTTTATTTTTCTGGCAACTCTCTGTTCTTTTGTTTCATCAGGACAGGGGGTATCTGAGGCTGAGTCAGAGGAAAGGCATGCTGTAGGGGAAGTATCTGAAGTGGTAGTGTTGGAGGGAGTTGCTATGGAGATTGGTATTATTGTTGCTGGGGTAGGTGTGGTTATTTGGGTTGTTTGGGTTGTTGTAGTTGTAGTTGCTGTGGGTGAGGGTAGGTTTTGGGTTGCTGGTGGAGATGAAGGTACAGTTACCTCAAATATGACAATATGTGATTGAGGGTCACTGACCTGTTGTTTCTTTGATGGAGGAGTAGATGCAGGAGAGGTGTCACTGGTCCTTTTTCTTTTTATGACAGATGATATGGGTTGCTGATCCTCCATATTTACATCATCTTCATCTTCTGAACCCTGACCATTTCCATGACCACCTCCCTGGCAATCATCATTGTTGTCATCATCATTATCATCAGCATCATGCATGATGGTATCATCTTCCTCATCATCAGATACATCATCTACCACCTCCCTATTCATCCATTCCCATCGAGCCAATTCATAGCTCACTGAGGTACCCTCTAACCTAGTAGTTTCATCCACTGCCCATTGCTGTACCAGCCCATTGTAGTTCCTGAGCTCTTCAGCACTGAACTCAGGAAAGCTCTCAGTGATATCCACCATATCAGTGGCTATCTCCATATCCACCCAATACAGTTCAGCAACTGCAAGGGCTTCCAACTCCGGTTGCTCAGCGATTGGACGCAGTGCATAAGTGTTGAGCACAATGTCCCTGTGAGCTTTGTTTGATAGCGGATCAGTCATCTTTCGGGGCATCTCAGGATCAGAGATAAAGTCCTCTTCTTCACTCTCACCCTGACTGGTTCGCTCAAACTGATCAACTGCCCTAAGAATCTGTTCAGTGAAAGCAGCATTTTCCTCTCGCAGGGCAGCGACCTCAGCTCTTGTCTTGGTAAGCTGTGAGACAACCTGTGGAAGTACCTTAATAACTTTGTCAGTGTTATACAGGTAGTTGGATACAGAAATGGTTAGATCATTTTGGTTGGTGGTGAGTTGGGCAATGGCATTGGCATGAGTGTTAAAGTTGGTGGTGGAGGTGGAGGCTAGCTCAGTGACTGCATGGTTTATTGCAGCACTAGCATCAGCTACTGTTTGTACTCTCTCACTAACAGATGTGCTCCATGGTTCAATGGAGTTGTATACATCAGTGAGAGCAGTAACAGCTTTTTGTAGGACAGAGACATTGCCAATAAGTGTCTCACGGTCTTCAGTGAGCATCTTAATTTGGGTTTGGGATTGGGCAATGTACTCCATCAGTAGCTGATCTGATGTGGAGTGGGTGGAGGTGTTTGTGGGAGTAGTTTGGGTAACAATAATGGGGGTAGGTGTAGATTGGGCTACATGATCAGGGGGTGTGGTCTGATCAGCAGCAACTTGGATGTTGTCACTGGAGAAAGAGGTGGGGGTAAGCTCTCTGATAGGAGAGTTGGATGTGGGTAGAGGAATGGGTTGGGTGTCCTCTGAGGTATCCATGGGCATGATTTCCTCATCATCAGCTTGTGATTTAGCTGGTGGTTCATTGGAAATAGAGGTAGCGACCTGTATCTCACCATGGGTCAGTGGTGAGACATTGACAGCCGGTGCAGTGATAGATGAGAGATGGCCCGGGTCTGTAGCCAGTGGTGTGACATCAGCTATGAGTGTGTTATCACCCACTGATGTCACTAGCCCTTTGAATGAAATGTCACCCTTTTGTGAGGATGACAAGTGGCTGGGTTGACTCAATCTGAGGGTGTGGGGTGCACCCGAATCACTGCTAACAGTGGTTTGATCCACTGCAGCTGTCTGTAGTTGTCCCTTTATAGAGTCACTGGACTTTCGGGAGGCCAGTGAAGCAGGTAAAGTTGAGGGTTTAGCAGTGGTGCCCTCAGCAACTGAACGTACAGTCACTGATTCACCACTGGCATCCGTAGATGTCTTCTTTTTGTTATGTCCCTGATCCTTTAATGTCAAGGACCCTAATTTGGATTTTTTCTTGGGAGCAGTGGGTGGTTTCTTGACTGGTGGTTGACCAACAGTAGTCACTGGGGGTGTGGTCAGTGACGTGGTCGATGGGGGGGCAGCAACTGACATATGTACAGAAGTTACAGGCTGGGGTGCAAGGATCCCCGGGTGTTTCATAAAGGCGGGTAACACCGCAGTCGCTGGTTTAGCGAAAATTTGAGATCCTACCAGGGTCGGCTCAAAACCTTGAAAAGATACCCTATCGTAGGCAGCAAACTGATCCCTGAAGATCAGTGAGAGAAACCTAGGGTAGGGTACATATTTGGCCTTGGCAGGCTCAGCGACTTTGGTGATCAGTTCGTTAAAGATCACACTTGCATAGTCAACTCGTAGAGAGTTGACCAGTGACCAACTGATCTGGGCCTCCAGGGAGCTGAATTGATCATAGCTCCCTGATTTTGTACCCAACGATTGGATGAAATTGGTAAAAATGGCATTCCAAACACCATCCATTTTTGTTTTGTGGACCGTAGAGTACTTACAGTTGCCACTGCCATCGACTGAGTATTTACACTCAATCTCAGTAAGATCGACGAGGCCTTGTTTGGCTACGTCGCTCTCTGGCAGTGACTCGTACGACTCATAGGTCGGAAGTTGTAAAATGGAGCGGATGGTGTTGGCAGTTATGGTGATGGTTTGGGTACCATTGTCTATAAAACCCTGGAGTTGTGAAACACCAGAGACAACAGAGTGAGTGCAGGTATACCAGAACTCACTGAGCCATTCTGGGTTCATATCCCCAGGAGACAAGGTAAGAGCAGGGAGGATAAAGTGATTTTTAAGAAAGGTTATCACCTCCGCATACTCAGGTTTAGGGCAGGTTACATTTCCCAAATAGTTAGATTTGGGAACTGTAATAACAAGCGTCTCACTGACCGCAGAGGCTCGAAGAGCTTTAATCTCTGGGGTCGGTGTGTAAGCGTTGTTGAAAAATTTAGTTCTTGCCATTTTTAAGAAAAGAAAGTAGAAGATTTAAAATGTGAGATATTTGCAGAGAAAATGAAGAAGATGAAGTTTTGAGAAATTAGAAAGCGTAAAGAATGAAAAGGAAAGGGTTTCGCTGCTTATATACGGTTACTGATGTACAGAATGTGTGGTCAAAACGAGTATGTACGTGGTCAAAAAGTGATGGTTGGTGGTAGGGGAGTAGGGTGATGATGGTGATGAGTGGTAACATTAAATGGTGATGGGAGTGGTACGCCGGAAAGGTATACGAGGTGTCAGAAAAAGTGTACCTTTTCGAGTTCTCATAAGATATTTAATAAGGCATTTATTAGGAATATAAATCGTTAAAAATTAAATACAAAATGTATTAATTGTAAGGAATATATGTCGAAATAAATGCTATATTAAATAATAACAAACTTTTGCTGATGCATTATGTCTCAGCGAGATGAAAATAAGTTATATCTTAAAATAAAATAAATATTATGTTTCATATTTGATGTCGCTGATCAGATTACAACTTAGAATACTAATCTAATCAGCTAGTCAAGTTTGTGAAGCATAAGATATATTTTATTTATATGATATAAAAGGTTTTCATGTGTAGTTACAAAGTATATAATTTATTGATCATAACTATGCTAACTTATTGTTCTTGCTGATTACATCAGTGAGAATAAGAGGCCAGCGAGTTAAAATAATAAACTATATATTCTGTAATTACCTTTTATTAAACAATCGGGTTTTAATCATTTAAGTTCAACATTCCCAACTCGCTGATGAGAAAGGTGAATCTTTTCTCATCTAAAGGTTTTGTAAATATGTCAGCGAGTTGGTAATCAGTTGGAATGAAATGTAATTCAATGTCACCTTTCATGACGTGGTCCCTGATGAAGTGATATCTGACATCAATATGCTTTGTCCTGGAGTGCATCACAGGATTATTTGCTATGGCAATAGCACTTTGACTGTCACAATAAATTGGAACATTGCCAAATTCAAAGCCATAGTCAGCGAGCTGATTTCTCATCCACAGAATTTGAGCAGTACAAGCTCCAGCAGCGACATATTCAGCCTCAGCAGTGGAAGTTGAGACAGAATTTTGTTTCTTGCTAGACCAGCTTACAAGCTTTTCTCCAAGAAACTGACAGCTACCAGAGGTACTCTTTCTGTCCATTTTGCATCCAGCATGATCAGAATCTGAATATCCCTTCAGTGAGAAATCTGAACCAGATGGGTACCAGAGACCAAGATTTGGTGTAACCTTCAGATATCTGAATATTCTTTTGACAGCGAGCAAATGGGATTCCTTTGGATCAGCTTGATATCTAGCACATAGACAAGTAGCAAACATAATGTCTGGTCTACTAGCAGTTAAATACAGCAGTGACTCGATCATTCCTCTGTAAGCAGTGATGTTTACAGATTTACCATCAGGATCAGCATGTAATTTTACTGCAGATGACATAGGTGTAGCAAGAGATGAGCAGTTGGTGAATTCAAATTTCTTTAATTAATCTTTAACATATTTTCCTTGATTTATAAAAATACCAGTCTTGGTTTGCTTTATTTGCAGGCCAAGGAAAAATGTTAGTTCACCCATCATGCTCATTTCATAACTTTTAGTCATGAGGTCACTGAATTCCTTGCACATGTCATTGTTAGTAGACCCAAAAATAATATCATCAACATAAATTTGGACCAATATAACATCTCTCTTATCCTTTTTAATAAAAAGTGTGTTGTCAATTTTACCTCTGACATACCCACAGTTAGTTAAGAAGGTAGAGAGAGTGTCATACCAAGCTCTAGGAGCTTGTTTTAGTCCATATAAAGCTTTTTCCAGCTTATAGACATAACCTGGATGCTTGGGATCAGTGAATCCAGGTGGTTGCTTCACATACACTTCTTCCTGCAGCTTTCCATTCAAGAAGGCACTTTTCACATCCATTTGATATACCTTGAACTTCTTGTGAGCTGCATATGCTAAGAACAACCTGATTGCTTCAAGCCTAGCAACTGGTGCAAAGGTTTCATCGTAATCAATTCCTTCTTGCTGACAGTAACCTTGTGCAACCAGTCTAGCCTTATTCCTTATTACAACACCATCAGCATCCATCTTGTTTCTGAACACCCATCTTGTTCCAATCACAGATTTCCCAGCTACTTGAGGTACTAACTTTCACACTTTATTCCTTTCAAACTGAGATAGCTCATCTTGCATGGCAGCTATCCAGTGATGATCAGTGAGTGCCTCATCAATTTTCTTGGGCTCAATCAGTGACACAAAGCTTACAAACAAACAAAAGTTAGCAGATGCTGATCTGGTCTGGACCTTGGATTGTGGATCACCAATAATCAATTGATTATCAATATGTCTAGTCCATTTAGTCACTCGCTGAGGTTCAGCAGTGACTTGATTTTCCAGAGATGATCCACCAGACACATCAGCATTAGAAGCATGATTAATGTTTAAGCTTTGGTTAGGACAGTGGGAGTTATCATTTTGATGCAGATGATGAGATGATGATGATGGGATATTAATAGGCAAAGATGAAGTTCCTGAATCATTCTTGGCTAAAATAGAGCCAGAAGTTCCTTCAGGGACATCATCTTCCCTTTCAGAATCTGATGGATGAATCTTATGCTTGTTATCACTAATTGTATTAAAAATAAGATTTTCATAGTCTTTTGGATCAGTGAGTGATTTATCATAAGATTCATCAAAGGTAACATCCATTGATTCTTCAATACATTCCCTTCTTTTATTATAAACTCTGAAAGCTTTTGAAATGATTGAGTAACCAACAAATATACCTTCATCAGCTTTGGGATCAAACTTCCCTAAGTGATCTCTTTTGTTTAAGACATAGCAGGTACTGCCAAAAACATGAAGAAAACTTATGTCAGGTTTTCTCCCCCTTAACACCTCATAGGTTGTCTTATCATGTCTCTTGACAATCAAAGACCTATTCTGAGTGTAGCAGGCAGTGTTAACTGCTTCAGCCCAGAAATGGGTCTTAAGACCAACATCTATGAGCATTGACCTTGCTGATTCAATCAAGGTTCTATTTCTCCTCTCTGCAACACCATTTTGTTGAGGTGTTCTTGGTGTAGAGAAGTTTTGAGAAATACCTTTTGAATCACAGAAACTTTCAAGGTCAACATTTCTAAATTCAGTGCCATTATCACTTCTTAAATGTTTAACTGAACAATTATTTAAGTTTTCCATCTTTTTGATAAAGGATATGATTTCCTGTGTTGCATCACTTTTGGCTTTGAGGAAGAATACCCAAGTATATCTGGAATACTCATCCACAATTACCAAGCAGTACCTTTTACCACCAAGACTGGGAGAACTCACTGGACCAAATAGATCCATATGCATCAGTTGAAAACATTCTGTCACTGAAGATGTTTGTTTGCTTTTGAAAGAAGAGATGTGATGCTTTCCCTTCTTACACGCTGAACAAAGCTTGTCTTTGTCATAAGTAAGCTTTGGAAGACCATTTACCAAGTCATTCTTGCTGAGCTTGCTGATGGCCTTGAAGTTCAGGTGAGAAAGACGCTTATGCCATAACCATTTTTCTTCTGAAACGGTTCTGGAATAAAAGCATGTTCCTGATTGTGCTGAGTCCATATTGACTACATATGTATTGCCTTTTCTTTGAGCAGCCAGGACAGCACTTCCATTCTTGTTGTAAACAACTCCAGCTTCATGATCAAACAGCACTTTATTCTTGGCATCACAGAACTGACTAATGCTTAACAAATTATGCTTCAGTCCTTCAACATATGCCACCTTCTTAAACATAACATTACCATTGGTCAAGACCCCATACCCTCTGGTCTTACCAATGTTGTTATCACCAAACACTACATCAGGACCTCTTTCATCCTGGTAGTCACTGAGCAAGGACTTACATCCGGTCATATGTCTGGAACAGCCACTATCCAGATACCAAATTGTCTCTCTGAGAATGCCCTGCATCACACACAAACAATTAGTTCAATTGATGAACCCATCCTGAGATGGGTTCATGGTGGTCAGCCTTTGGTTCAGGCTTCCACAGGCTTGCATCAATAATATCTAAATGCTCACTGATTATTTGAGATTTTGAAAATGATGTAGTTGAACATTCAGATACCACATGCTGACATACTGATGATGGTTGACAGAGTGAAACTTGTAATGATGAACAATCTGATGACACATGGTGTCTACTTCCACATTTGTAACATTTTTTATTTGTGGACTTAGATTTCTTTAACTTACTGTTCATACTGGACAAAGACATAGAAGTTCTCAGGTTAACTTCCTCATTTTGCTTCTTTGACTTCAAGTCACTGATAGTCAAGTCATCAGTGACAGGAGTGTCAGAAGTGAGGTCACTGATAAACTCTTGGTCATCAGTGATAGTTTTGACAAGAGCAGTGCAAGTAGTTGATTCATAAATTTCTAGTTTCTCAAGTTCATTTATACTTGCAACAATATCATAACTATTAGTAACCTGTGAGCTTCTTACAAAGTAATTTGGTTTAGGCTCACTGACAATTGATATTGGTTCAAAGATAAATTCTGAGAATGTTTCATCAGGATTGAATATTTGATCAACTTTGGTTGCATCAGCGAGAGCAGCAGCAGTTTCATAATCGCCTCCCAGAATAACTTTAACTTGTTTTGGGATTTGATTACTTATGCACTGATTCACTTTTAATGCAGACCTACACCATGACTTCATCACTTCATTGAGTTGTGAAAATTTAGTTTCAAATTTTACTTTTTCTTGAATGCATTTTTGATTTGCATGTATTTGTGCATCAAGATCAAGTGTAAGATTCTTTATTTTTAACAAATTTTCTTCTTGAAGTTGAAGTTTAGATGTTAAGTCACTGATCACACATTCTTGTCTTTTCTGAATGTCATGAGCATTAGATAAGTCAACAATCAAGGTTTCAAAGATTAAATCATTTTCAGTAGCTGATGCTGACTTAAAACAATGTACCTTGTAGAGAGTCTCTGGATCCCAGCCAGATGCTGAACATTTATGTGCTACTTCTTTGATGTCTTCGTGAAAGGCAGCATCGTCAACCATCAGGCAGTAATCCCTGCCCATGCAGATCATAGCTTCTTCCTCATCAGATGATGAAGTTGAGTCAGAGTCGCTGATAGATCCTTCCTCAGCAATAAATCCTTTATTCCTCCTCTTTGACTTGGACATTTCCTTCAGCTTCTTGTACTTTGTTTTGTACTTGTTGTACTTGTCAAGTCTGAAGCTGGATTTTTGATCAGCGAAAGAGTTGACAGCTTTGGACCGGCATTCAGCTGCAAAATGGCCAGGCTTGCCACATTTGTAGCACTCACCTTTTGGTTTAGAATCATCATTTGATGATGCACCAGCAGATCTGTTGAATCTGCTGTTCTTTCTGAAGTTTGCAACCATCCTGGCCATATCTCTTTCCAACTTCTCTAGTCCTTCATCATAGCCTACTTCTGACTGATCTTCAGCGATACTACCTTCTTCTTCTGCAATCAGCGACTTAGAGCTCATCTTGGTGAGCTTCGCTTTCTGCTTTTGATCAGCTTCATCAAGCTCAGCTACAAGGGCATTAGAAATCTTTTGTCCTCCTAGTGCAGCACGAATGTGCTCACCTTGATCAGCTAGTTTCTCAGATTGTTCCCAATTAAGCAAAATTCCATAAACTTGAGTTAGATTGAGAAAGTTATAATCGTTTCTTTGTCTTATGCATGTTGCAATGGTTCCCCAGATTTTCCTAGGTAGTAACTCTAGAAACTTTTCAACAACAAATCTCTGGTCCTTTCCTATATTTTCTTTTTCCATTTTATTAATTAAAGCTTGATATCTAGTATAGGTAGATGCCAGTGATTCATTTGGTTCCATTGCAAACAATTCATATTGACGAGTTAGATTAACTTCTCTACAGCGAATTATATCAGGAGTTCCAATATATATGTTTCTAAGAGTATCCCACATATGTTTCGCTGTATTGCACAATCTAATGGATTCAAACACTTCATCAGGAAGTGCCATGCTTATGTAAATTCTAGCTTGTTTATCTAGTCTTACCATACGTTTATCCTCATCTGACCACTGTTCCTCCCTTTTGGGCATAACCATTTCAGGTATAGCAGGAGTAGTTGCAGTAGCTGCAACCGCAGGAACAATAGTAGTTGGGGTGTATGGACCATCAGTAATTATAGCACAAAGACGATCATCGGCAAGATCTAAGAACATCATCATCCTGGACATCCAGGTTTCAATTCTAGATGGATCAAAAGCCGGTGGTTTGGTAGTGGAGCCATTTCCCTTCTGGTACTCAGAATCAACACAACTGTATTTAACCGATTCCATTTGCAGATCTGATTTAATTATATCTAAACCAACTCTGCTCTGATACCAATTGTGAGTCCCTAATCACTATTATGTTAGTGATTGTGAATCGTTAACAGTGAGTTAATTGTAGAAGGGGGGGTTGAATACAATTAAAAACTTTTCTGTTATAAGGTGTTAGCTTCTTTAGCAAGTTTTTAACCGTATTAAAGTGACAGCAATATGAACACAAATATATATATAAGATAAGCAGTTCAGTTGCTGGTGCAATTCTAGCTGAAAGATAAATTCTTCTATTAATAAAATTTATCTCTTGTTGATTACGGAATAGATTAGCCAAAGCTAATCCAAATCAAACAATACAGCTATTACAAAGGAGATGAGCAGTAGTGGACAAACACGCTAACTTGCTCACTCGCTGAAGTAAACTAGTAGTGGACAAACACGCTACTAGTTCACTCACTGGTGTTACTTGTATCTTAGACAAACTGGTCACTGACAAACAAGTGACAATACAAGTAATCGACACCAAAATGAAGTACAACATACTACGCTATTTATAGACGCTGAAATCCTTAATTTCCGGATTGGAAGGACGCGTGTCGCTGCTTGATTGGAGAGGTAGTTGAGATGTGATGTATCATGGCACGACATTCTGTCTTGAAAAATATCACCTTGTACCATAGACCAATCAAATGCTTCCACGTTACTCTTTTCAAGTTTCGAGGAACACGTGTTGCGCCGTAATAACGCCGAATGTCAACTTCTTATTTAATGCGGCATTTAATGCTGCAGTCACTGATAGAAACAACAATTCTCCTCATTCTCGCTGCGAGCTAACATGCTCTAAAGAATGACTTGAACAGCTAATCTTCAGTGACTTCTTTTATTCAGCAGAAGAGAGAACTCAAGAAGACTTGGAGACTCTCGCTGATAGATGAGTATCAGCGACACACATAGTTGAGTCTTTTATCTTGATAAGATCTTCATCTACTGGTTTAACATATAATCAGCGACTTAGAGACCTTCAGCAACAGGAGCTTGACTTGAATCATTTTTTTCATGGAACATAAATGAGAAGATCAGAGACTGTGAACATATAGCATGATCAGTGACTTCACTCATCAGCGAATAGTGACTTTAACAATCTCTTATATAATCTCCCCCTTAATCCTTGTGATCAGTGACCACTTGAGTTCAGCGATCAGTGACTCAACAGTATGTATTGGGTGATTTGCTCAACAGGTAGCCGGTTTTTATGTGTTTGCAACCAAATGCCACGTAGGATGACAAATCAGCGTCACGTCAGCATGATTGGTGTCACGTCAGCAAACAGGTCACCCGATACATACAATAGACATTTTTAAAAGTTCGATACATACAATAGAACATTTGAAAGTTGGTTGCATACAATAGTAAAAGAGGTAAAGTTAAATACATAATGAAACAATTAACCCAAAAGTAAAATTAGTATTAATATTGTATGTTTTCTAACTTTAAAATGTCACCTAATAATTGAATTTTTGAGATTTAAGCTCCGCATTACTTAAAAACGATCTAAAATTGAAATAGAAAAAATCTGAAAATAAATACACCTTTAATTGAACTTTTTTTACAAGTTAAATACTTTTACGGTACAATTTTAAAATGTGAGCCCTTTTTGGGCATCGTCAAAAGTCATATTTCTTTTATCGTTAAATTTTGACAACATAGTTACCTTTTTGGGCCAATTGCCCTATTGAAAAGTGTAAAGTTTAATGCATATCGATATAATAAACCCTAAATCATTTATACTACTTCGTAATAGTAATGATATTCGAATACATGTGATTGATATATTGAATTTAGAATATTATATTTATATATGTAATTTGACGATACGACATTACTAGGGGTATTCAAAATATTCCGAAACAAGAAAACCGAACCGAAAATCGGTAGATTCGAACCAAATTTTGGTTAACTGAACCGACTTTTTTTCATTTTTCGGTTTCGGTTAACCAAACCGAAATTTTTTCAGTTTACCGGTTTCGGATTCGGTTCATGATTTTGGGATAGACGTGATAAACGGTTAACCGAAAAAACCGAAAATTTTATATATAGTTTTATATATATGTATGTATTTATATTGTACATATTACATTTATATATAGATATTACACTTATATTTTGATAAAATCATTTTTATTTCCTTTTCACTCATTTTAATGTAACTTACTAGCTCAATTTTGACTAAATATGGTAATTATTACTACTTAGTTTCTAATTATATTCAAACGATTTACGTGCGTATAACATATATACACAACTATAAGGAGTAAAATGGTTATCGTTTGATATTTCTATTATCAAAATATTTTAAATATAGTAAACACTGAAAAATAAATTTTAATATGTGTATTTCTAATTACTTTTTAAATAAGCATTATTAAATAAACGGTTAATTTGGTTAACCGATTAACCGAACCGGAAAAAAGGTTAACCGATTTCCGGTGAATCAATTTTTTCGGTTTCGGTTTAGATCCAAAACTATTATGAATCGAGACCCCAGTTAACCGGTATCCGGTTAACCGGGTCTCCGATTAACCGTCCATAAACACCCCTAAACATTACTATGCCTTAAGTCCCTTGATATGCATAAAATTTTATTCTTTTTTCCGAAATAGAAAACGTTCCCATCTCTTAAACCACGATAAGTCGATAACACACACACTTTTATGTTTAAAAAAAAAAAACTTGAACTCGCAACATTTTTATTGACGAGTTGTTGTCACGTACCGCTATGCACAAAATAAATTTATTCAAACCTTTTCCAATCTAATTTCCATTTCTATTCATTTAGATGGTTTCGGTTTACAATTACACTTTTACGCTTGATGCTTTTACTTTGCACTATGTACAAGTTGGTTGAAATGATGATTTAACAAGGAGAGTAAAAACTGTCGGGGTGCCGACAATGTACGGCCCAAGGAGCACTGATCTCGAGGCAAACAATTGGTGCCACATGGGCATCATAGCATCCGCCCCCACCATCCCCAACTAACTGCATCCTACATGGCATTTATTATTTTATTATTATCTATGTAATATCATTATACTTTTGCCTTGCTTCATACACATATCGTACATATGAATTTGCACAATCTTACACTTACACAACTTAAATGGCGATAGAAATAAAAAATACGAACAAACAAATACGATTCAAAGAAACTTCTCTAAACGACATGGAAAATGTACACAAATCGCCTCTAGTTTCATAACGTGACTGCACAACAGAAAACATGTTTACGATAGTGTTATGTTATCACTAGAGTTATATTTATATATAAGTTTAAGCTATTTTTCTACTGAGGCTTTCCGATTTAGTAGTTGAGGATATAATCGGTGATGTTGATACCTGACAAGTTGGTGATATAATCGGTGATATAATTGGTGATGTTAACCAATTAACAACCGATAACTTTACATTATTAGCCCGTCAACTATTTGACATATATAGGTTTAGGACATATGGGCTGTTTTCTGAGTCACAAAACAAGAAAGACCACGCTAAATGATCATATCTACAAAGGGCTCGTACATATAAATCAAACATTTGTTTAGAGATGCAACAAAACCTCATAAGGTTTCAAAATATACAACTTGTCAAAAAGTAAAACATACCCACCATAATAACTTAATAAGATGGGTCTTGAAGAGAAAGATATGATTATACCGACTGTCATGATAACAGAACACATAAAATCTTGATTTAATATTACTATGTTGTAAACTTGCAATCAATATAAATCATCTCGGTTTTCAAAAGCATAATGATGAAACATAAAGTTTACTATAAAGCAACCTAAAAACGCCTTTGTATCTTTAACCTAGCGGTACGGGACATGCTACATAAAGGCGAAGGTCACATGTTCATTCCCTGTCGTCCTCATGTTCCTTTAACCACATGTTACGCAATTTACCTCTCTCGTGGTAACTGTGGACCAGTCGGTGGGGGCGGTCAGAGGGTCAGTTTTGCCCCTCATCTACCATACGTATGGACACGTTGACATGTTATAAAAAAGAGCCTTGCACTTTTAATTCAATAATATAGTCGTCCCGAATTACATAACTTGAATCAGGAAACGATTAAAATTGTTACTTAAAAGCCAAAGTAAAAAAGAACTCAATTGGGTAAAGAGGGTATTCCCTAAGCAGACACATAACATGTCATCAAATCATGAATTGACACCAAATAGAAGCCATCATTATATATTTGTTCCAATTTAATCTCCATCGTTAAACATCCTTCTGTTTTCACCTTATCAACTCGAATAACCTCATTCTAATCACTAATTAGTAATTATTATACTTGCAACTTTGATTCTTTGGATATTATTTGTGGTATTCCCCCAACTGATTATTTATCACTCTTGCAAACCAAAAAACTTCATGGCTGACCCAGATAATGTAACAAGTGAAAACGGATTTACATATTTGACAAAAATCATAACTACAAGATACTACTGATCATAACTTAGGTTTTCAAAACTCTTGTTGAAAACTATAACAAATATTTGACGATGCTTTTATGCATCTGGAGAGTAGACTGGAAATATGAAGGTTGGATGAAGTATTAATGGAAACTCTACTGACCCGAAAGGCCAAAAGGGTATTGAACTGTTTAACTCATTTTTTGTTGTCACACATGTCTACGTGTACTGTGAATCAGTGATTTGTATATTGGAGGTTGACTGAGCAAAATACAAAACACTTGACCCCTGAAGAGTCTAAGGTGCATAGCATAGACTAATTTGGCTTAGCACTTGGCTTACTCAAATGTATGCCTCCAGACCCAATTTATAAGAGAGTATTTTCGGACTCCTTTGTGACAAGTGTCTCTAAGGGTCTAATGGGTATATCTTTTATATGAAACTATATAAACAGACTAGAAAGGGGGTCCTGAACAGCTTAAAAATTGGTCTTCACCAACGCCGATCAACTTGAAAGCCACAAAGCTGAAATTCGTTGCAACAACTTGTTGTTGCTCACCATCGCCAACGTTATGTCACTTTTACATATCCAACATCATCTATCATTTATTTATATTATTATATAACAAGCATTTTTAAAGCTTAGTATTAACAGAGAGATTAGGTAGGGGTGAGTTTTTAAGGGACGAAGAAGATATGTGTTGTAGAGAGAGATTTTAGTAGCTAATACTCGTACACATAATTTTTCATTTTGTAGTAATGTTTTTGTTTTTTGAATTATATAATCAGTAAAATAAATGCCAGTTGGAAAAAATATTAACAAAATAATAGAAGTATGCAAACACTAACTTTAACATATACAGATTTATTTTAAGATTTTACATCTTCATATAAATTAAGATAAGAATAAATTAAGGTACATCAAATAAATCTGTTTTAGCATTTTAGAGTCTTTGAATTTAATTAAGGTAAGTAACAGGATAGGCTTATTTAGTATTCAAGATATTTAGTTCACAATAAAATGAAAGGGAAAAAAAGTTAGATAGTGACCCAATCCGACCCGGTTTGACCCAGCCCATAAGACCTGTTTATATAATAACCTGTTAGACCCTGACCCCTAAGGCCCTAACCCATTTGACCCCATGACCCAGCCCGACCTTTTTGCCACCTAGACTTAAATTCAGGAGCCTAGTTACGCACTGAAAAGTGTTTTTTTTTTTTGTAAAAGCCATGAAATATATAAAGAAGAAAAGAATACAAAGAGGGGGCTTCAAGGAGACAACAAAGATACAACAACAAAACTAGCCCTAACAATTAAGACGCACTGAGAAGTGGTTGATCTCAAAAGGTTGCTCTATCCACAATTTCTGTCTCAGATGAATATGAGAACTAAATAAAGTAATCAAACACATACTCAACTGCATCACTCTACTTAAAGATGTCAAGTCGTCACAAACCAAAGGGTTTAACTTTCCTTGTTCTAATTGCAGCAAAGGGCTTAACAGAATTAAGGAAGGTTTCTATTTTCTAAATATAAGTTCTAAATATATTATGAACTTCTAAAGTAAGGATACCTCTTTTTTGGAGCTAAGATTCTAAATGATTAAGCTATGCAAAACCTGATCGGATTCAGAACCAGCCTGACATCATGCATATCAGCGCAATTCTAAAAAAGGCCCAGCGTATATAGAAAGTCGATAAGCTATATGATAATAAATCGGGATTTCATTCTTTTACAAGTAATAAAGAACCAGCAGTAGAAGTCCATAAGGGTAAAGATTGCATTCAAGTTTATATTACCATCTCTACTGGATTATCATAGATTGGACATTTCCATTTAATCATGTTCTTGTGATTTCAAACACACCTAAATAACTCTCGGTAAAAATTTAAATAAATTCAAGACTTAATTAAATGGTAGGTATTAATTATTCTCAATTCCCTTAACATATTTTATTAGACTTTACTGTGTTAAGTTCTGCTTGGCTCCAATGCTCTAACTGACCCTCATATATAGTATATCGAAATCAATATCAAATACATTATGTGCAAGAAACCACAAAGCTAATGCAAAAGAAGCTGCTAATTTAATATGCATCTATGTTCTAATTTGTCTGATTGTGTACATCATAATGGCATAGTGTATGTAATGTTCTAATCTTATCTTGATGGTTGAATTTCACATATAGATACAGAAAATGTTAAGCAAATCTCGAGTAGTTATTCTAATGGTCAAAGAAAATAACACAAATCTACAAACACCGAAACATAAGTGATAGAAAGATACATGGAAGAATATGGTTACATTTCCCTTTAAATTGCCCTCTTTATCATTAAAAGACGTAAAGTGGCCTTACTAGTATTTGTTCTCTCTTTTGTTTAGTAGATTTGTGATTTTCTACCTTGACCATTTATAATAACATGCAGTATTTACTATATCCATACAAATAAAGATAATGATAAATTAATCATATGCAAGTATATTAATCCATAATAGATAGTAGGCAATTGTATATGACTATATGATATTAATAATAAGGAAAGATTCAACCTGCTGATATGTACAAAAATAGGTGGGTCAATAACAGTATTGGAGCCAAAGTAGAGAAGCACGGAAATGTAGAAGAAGATATAATTATTAAGGAAACAATGAAAAAATCAAGACTAATGATCCTATATAAGTCGGTATTATTTATTGATGCTCATAAGTAAAATATACATGAAAAGTGACCCTAAGTTTATGAAATGCTTTAAGTCTTTAACACATCGTAAAACACTTTTTCAAAGAATTAGATTGTTATTTCAAAAATTTAATAATATGGTCTTTAATACTCTTATATAGCAAAAGGACAAAGAAGTATTGACGGGCCAGCCGACCGGTTACACTGTATATAAAAGCCAACTACTTTGGCCCGTTAACCAACCCGCCATTTTGTCCACCACTACTACATTCCAGGTTCATTTCCAAGATGCCAACACAAACACAGCAATTGTTGCACAAGATACAATCTAACATTAACTGCATGGGATGTAGCAGACTTGCTAAATAGTAACAAATATAATAGTTATAAATATAACTCATGCTAAAAAACTAATCTAGACAAAAGTTTTACCTAATTATTTTATTGAAAACAAATAGGCATGCATTCTTACTTGTCTTTCAAAGGACAATAGGTTACATTGGTACAATTACTCGCTCCTCATTGTAGCTCCAGAAACTTCAAGCTCTACTTACCACTATCCGTTTTACCTGCAACATTTAATAATGCAAACTCATCAGATATCTAATCCATAAAACATCTAAAAACCAAAGAAGTTTCTTAGAGTAACAGTTACTCACAAGCTGAAAATAACTCATAGCCATGACAACTCTCCTCAAAGGTTATATATTTATAGATACGATAGTGCATAATGTACATTGATAGTCCAAGTTCACGAACATGTCTCTTTGTATACCTCATTTTCATCAACTGAAACTAGAAACAATTTATGTTATACATAGTTTGCACATCATTAACACAAGAAAGCATATCAGGTAAACTAAAAAAAAAAAAATTACCAGAAACCGGCAGAAAAGATACCACTTAGCATGCATCAGTGGTATCCTGGGCCAATGGAAGCGGAAAAGGCTTGTACGAGATCAACGGAGTATAATTCAGTTCATAGTTTACTACAATGGAGCCAAAGATGTTAAATTTTCCCGCACTACTGTGAGCAACTTCGGCGTCAGAACATTTCTTAAATACCACTCGAGCCCGCCCACTTTGCCTATCGACTTCAGTTTCTGATTCCATTAAAGGCCCAAACCGTCTAAACATTTTATTTAGATGAATTTCTGAAGGGAAATATATACCCTCAGTAAACTTCATCAAAACTTCAGTTGCCAGATTCAACCGCCTCCTTTCTATAAGCTCCGTTTGTTCCTTTGCCTCTATTTCATGATTGCTACTGAAGAAACGCTTTTTATTCGATCTACGGGTTGGTTTTACAGGTTGTTTGTCTTGTTCATAAGCCACAATTTGATGTTCTCCACCTCCATTCTGATGTTCTTGCAATAGTTGTTCATCAGGATAGTTCTGAATAATCCGATCTGTCCAATAAGAATCATTAACATCATCAAATTCAAACTCTTCTGGATCATTTTCATTCGAAATTTTTCTCTTTCTAGCATCGATTGAATCTTGTCTAATCTTGTTTAAAACAGCTGCTCGGTGGCTATTGAAAAACGGAATTACAGTATTCAAGAAACTGTATCCTTTCATGGGGTCCTGAGCAGCCAAGTGAAGTTGTAATAGCAACTCAGCTTGATCTGAAACCGCACTTATGACTACTTGGTCGGCTGGTTCACCCTTAGAAAGTGGTCCGGTTAGTTGACTTGCTACTTTTTGAATGCATGCACCAACTTTGAACGAAGGTTTAGCTGTTGCTACAGGTTCGATATGCAAATTAGGTCGCTTCTCCGAACCGTCAGAAATGGAATCAAGGGCCTTTCGTTTCTTAGAACCATCATCAATATACGTTGCATCGTTCATAACTTGATCAGCTTCCAATAGATCTCCACATAACTGAAACTCAACCAGCTGGCGGTACCCTTTATAACGACCATAGGATGATAATTGAGCTTTTGCCATCGTAATCTCCATTTTATCATTTTCACCATACGGGAATTTCGCAAGTAGTCTTACATAGTCGACGAGTTTATCAGGTTCAAACGAGTTAACACTAGCAGATTTATCTATACCATGTCTTTTACTAGATTCTTGCTTGATTCCTGCATTTTCTACAATTTGACATTTGATGTTCTCATAAATGTCATGAGGAATGCATGAGCATGCGAGTCCTAATTCCACCCGTCTCGACACTTCTTCTAAAGCACAGTGGACAGCGTTATTAAAGGCTTCTGAATTAGTGTGGTTTGCTATTTGGGAAAAATTTGACCGAAATGGTTTCAAGACTGCTGACTCATTCCAAGCAAAAGTTCGGTCTCCAAAATAGGCTACTAAAAAGCAATCTTTTTTGTGATGTTTCACGGCTTTCTCTGATGCATCAGAATGATCGAATATTTGCCCGGGCCACCATGGATGACTCCTCACTTTACCCCATACTAAATCAGAGACTGAGAATTCACCTTCGTTTTCTGGTGGGTGGAAATAACACGATTGATGTAATGAAACCGCTGTTTCATACCACTGTTTAGCCTCCAAAGTATGCTCTAATGCATCAATTTCTTGCTCTTCAACATCCACATCTACATTCTCGTCCATATTTGAGAGATTCGTGGGGTCCAACTTTTGCTCGTCCAATTCATCTTTCCAACCAAGTACTTCATCAATGTCCATTCCTGCATCATCTCCTCTGTCCATGTGAGCTTCGTCATATGAAAAATGTGTGTCTGTAGGTAAAACAACATGTTCAGCATAACCTGCATGAGTTGTCTCATGGTTAGCTTTGTCAAAATCTTCAATAGAAGTACGTGGCACACCCATGGTCAGAACTTCAATATGCGGTTCTGCTGTTTCCTTGCCACCATTATGAAGGAATTGTTCATTAGACGGAATCGCATCAAACCCTTGTTCTTCGTGAGAAACATGTTTAGAGCTTTTTGCCACGTCATTGGCTTTTAGGCTATCATCTTCAACCAAAAGCTCGCTAGCAGTTGAATCTTGCACAACGGAATTTGGTAACTTATCAGAAGCTATCACAACACCAGTTTCAGATCTTTCATTTGTCAAAACTTCCTCAGTTCCCACATTAACAACCACTTGAGGTTCATCTTTTCTTTCTAACCCTTCTTCTACAACCTCCACATCAACTTCCTCCGAGCCAGGATTGGCCACCGTTGATGAGTCTGGAATCTTTGATGAATCTAAAGCCTCAGCCTCTTTTTCAGTTGTTTCATCCATCACATGATCTGCATCAGACACTTCTTGAACAGATTCTGTTGGTTGGTCCACGGTCCCCTTGGTCAAACCTATTTCCGGTTCCTTTTCTTGATCTGCAACAGCAATTTCTACATCCCTCTTGGGAACATCGTGTGTTTCAGCTACTATATTTGATTGTGAACTTTCTTCTTTGCTGATTTCAGCTTTCTGGTTCAAATTTCCAGCATTTTCTGCGTTGACCACATCACTTGATACACTAAGATTATCTGCATGTATTAAACTTGGATCCTCAGAAACACCAACGTGAGCTTCATGTTTTCCAGCAAAATTCTCCACTACAACCACCTCATCGACTTTAATCAGGGACTCGGAAACCTTCGTGGAGTCTAAAACCTCATCGGTACTTTCTGTAACAGATTCTATAGCCCGTTCAACTGCCTCCTCTGTCAAACCTCCTTCTGGCTTCTGAACATCATTCGCTGTAACCTCATCGGTTGACTGCAAACTCACATTCCCCGTTTGATTAACTCCAACTCCCTGTTCCTCGTTTTTAGTGCTCTCATCAGCATTACTTTCACCTGTTCCTACTATGCCCTCCTCTGCAACTTCTGAAACCTTAGACGAACTTGACACCTCAGCTTCCGTCCTAATTTCTTCATCTCCATCAGCAGCCACTTGTTGAACAGACTCTAAATTCGGTTCCACAGCCTCCTCATCTCTCACAGCAATAGTTTCTTCTCCACCGGCTTCAGTCTCCTCGTCTGACGGTTTTCTTGAGCCTTCCACTACTGTCCCATTTCCAGATTTCTCTAAACTTACATCTTCCATAACCCGATCACGAGTATCAGAACTCTGTTCCACGATACCATTAAGCCCTAAATCAGCACCAACAACATCAACCACCGTATCCTCACTTTCATCTTTCTCACTTACAATTTTATCTTTTACATCAGCATTCAACAACACAACATCAACCTTATCTTCTTTCATGTTTTCACAGTTTGCAGATCAACCAATTAATTTTACTATTACTTACACCTGATGCAGATTGAATATTAAAATCAAGCAAATTCAAAACCCTAATTTCGTAGCGGAAGTGTATAATTAAAGTACAAAACAAAAGTTTAATTAAAGAAGAATATAAATAAAGGAAAGCCTAGGGTTTGAGATAGCGTAGTGTACCTGTTTGACGAACTCAAAGATGAAGGCTTTTTAGTTGAGTTGAGTTGAGATGAGATGGGGTTTTAGAGAGAGAAAGCGAGAGTGAAGTAATACGATGAGTTTTTGGGTTTTCTGTTATTTTCATAGATTCGCAGTACAACTAAAAAGGCCTCGAAATAGAGGCTCTGTTTAGTATGGACGGGCTTTTTATCTTTAGAAAAGTATAAAAAAAAAGTAGAAAATGTGTTCAATTTTTGGAAAACTTGAAAACATGTTCAAATGCATCACTTTTCTTGTTCACTTTTCTTGTATATCACTACTTATAAAATAATAATTATATGATACAATTATACTCGTATTGATTTGGCAACTCATATTGTCGCACCCCAAAACACGTGGCAGCGGAAGAATGAGGTGTCATTGGGGGTGCCAACCAAATTAAATATCACAACACAAAAACTAAAGCAAACGACCTCTATATGTGTAACACCCGTCAAATTTGGGCTCATCATTAGGTCCAAATCATTTTGTAGTAAGTGTAATTAGTGTTGTATTAGACTAATTGTATGTATTTTTACGTGTATAAATATATATACGTATCTACGCGATTGAATTAAATCGTGCATTTTATTATATCGGCCGAATTCCGCTACACTCATACGGACGTTGGTGAACATCGTTTTATTAAATAATATTAAATTATTGATAAGCCTAGTTATTTCCAAGTATTATTTCAATAATATTCTATAAGTATCTCGTATCACATTGAAAGCCCTACGCAACCGAAACGCGCGAAACGTGCCCGACAACTGAATAAAGACCAAAATACATCTCATAAGTTTAAAATATATCATTTTATGTGTAAACATTATTTAAGTTTTAGTATTTTAAATTAATAACTAACACGTTTTATAAAAACGTCACATCTTATTTATAAGCGAAACCCGAACCGGTAAACATGACCAACGCATTTTCAAATCATTTTAATAAATGTTTCGAGTATTAACAATTAAGATTTCAAATTAAAAATATTAAAGATTTAGTTTTTATTTATTTAAAAATGTACGTAAAATAATTAATTAACATCACAAATAAACGTTTAAACGACCGGGGAAACGAACACCGCACGGAACGAGGTTTGGGACACACCCACAAAGGGGTGGGCCCGACAAAAATCTGCCCAAAAGGGAGGGAGATCCCCTCCCCATCCCTCATTTCCACTCTCTCTCTCTCTCTCTCTCTCTCTCTCTCTCTCTCTCTCTTCATCCTCTTTCTTTCTTTCCTCTCAAAACACTCACCACCACCACCACACTTCCACCACCAAAATCCACCATCAAACGGCCTCGGCTCATCTTGCCTCTTTGAAGAAAAACGTTCACCTCGCGACGATCTACCTTCCTATCTTTTCGAAATCTTTACGCGCAAACTTGTAAGATTCCCGACAAATCCCGAAAACTCTTAGATTTCAATTATTTTACTTAAAAGTTGTTTATTTAAGCTCATAATGTCCATTTAAGGGTTGGGTAAAAGAATCGGACCAAACAGAAACCGGAAAACTCGTTTTTGGCTCAAAATCCGTCGAACAGACATAAGTGTCGCATAGGCCACACCAGTATAGCGTCACTTTGTGCGTCACTTAAGTGCCGCATTAAGTTAAGTGACGCATAAAACCCTAAATTTGCGTCACTTGCCTAAGTGCCGCATAAAACCCCTTTTCCCGACACTTACATCCGTCACTTGTCTAGTGACGCCTAACACAACTTACCGACACTTCTAGCGTCACTCGCCTAAGTGACGCCTATAACCTAAATCTGATTTGTACCGTCACTTGCCTAGTGACGCTTAACACCTTTACATAATCATTATGCAAACCTGTGAGCTCACCAGCGTCAGCTGACCTTTTTAGCATGTGTTCTCAGGTACCCAACAGCAGTAGGACCTGTTCACTCAGGATGCCCATAGCTCGAGTCAGCATACACATCAGGAGATTATTTTGCATTACTACATTTTGTAACTAGGTTATGCCGATTAATCTCTAAACATTGTAATTATTGGGCTTTTGTAAACATTTATACATTGTAAAACTTTCTATTATCAATGTATTTGTAAAACGACGCATATAGAGTCGTTCATTATATGCCTTGTGTGTTTTAATTATTGATTAGTAGCACCCCAAAGCTTGCTTCCGCTAAACCGTAAATTTGGGGGTGTTACAGATTGGTATCAGAGCCTAAGGTTATAGTGAACTAGGTTGCATTTAGTGGGCCTAGACTATAACCGTTAGGCAGTATTCCTTATTAAGTATGATTAGGTTCAGTGACTACATTGTATTGGTTTAATTTAACATAGACTGATCAATTATGTACAATTAAAAGAATATGATGTGAGATCTGAAAGGAGTCATGACTGAACAGAATACACTAGTTGACTCTGATCTCGAGAGAACCGGGACTCAAACATGTCTGTGCTAGACACTCAATAGGCTATTATGTGATATACATATATACATAGATAGATCTCTTTATAAACTTTAGGCTATATTATATATGATACGAGTATAAGCCTCATTCTTTCTAACGCTTTGTCTCAGAAATGGCAAACACACCACCAAACTCGTCACGCTCTCATCCGTACGAATCACAAAACTCAAGGTTAGCTAGGAGGAACACTGGGTTGCCTCGAGCTAGCCCATACCATGTTCAAAACCAACTCAATAACCAGTCCCAAAGGCAAACAACAACTAGCCAGTGGCGATGGTTATCAAACCGACTTAACACCTGGAGGGATGAGGAAGGAATCCAACTCCCCACACCGAACGGAGGACTTTCCAACATGGACGTCTCTCCCTATACTCAAGAACCTGCTCACTTCACTGTACCTGTCCTGGCTGCCAGAGTACACCGTCACGAGCAACAACTACGCGATATGGACCTCGAGCTACAGGAAACTCGCGAGCACTGGAGACTCACAGCAATGGAACGTATCAATAATGTTGTTGAAGACCATGAAAACACCGTTAACAACATGGACGTCCTTTACAATAAGGTGATAGATTTAGCCGTGGAATCCGCACTGTTACGGCACAGAATGGAAGAATGTGAGCAACGTTTGCGGGATACTGAAGAGTACGCCCGTGGTCTAGTGCAACGGCTAGTCTTGGTAGAAGACAACGCTCGATAGGCCAGCAGCCTTGCAAACACCGTGGATCGTCTTGTTGCATTAATGGAACAAATTAACCTGCGTCAAGATTAGTGTAGCCTTATCTTATAACTTTTCTAGTATATATGTAAAAATCATTGTAATTCGACCGGATGTAACAATTCCCGACATCTTTTGTAATCCTTATGTTCTGTATCTTTTGGAACTCGCGCCTTGTACCCAACTTAATTATCTAAATGGATTATGATTATCATATTGTGTTATCATTGTATATTTCACCACATATACAACTGTGATACATCATAATGTCCTATAAACATCTCACTTGTTCTTTTTCCTGATTCAGCAATATGCCTCCGAGACGATACACATTCAGTGATACCGAAATCGCCCAGCTCATCGCCTAGAGTGTGGCTCAAGCCATGGCTACCCGAACAACAAATTCTGGTAGCGAAGACACGGCCGCCAACGGGCCACAACCTAGGCCTTGTTCATACAAAGATTTCCAGAACTGCAAGCCGTTGAACTTCAAAGGCACCGAGGGTGCCATCAGATTATTACGTTGGTTGGAGAAAGTAGAGTTAGTCTTCCGCATATGCAACTGCCTGGAGGACTGCAAGGTCAAGTATTCCACCTGCACCTTTCTGGATGGTGTACCTATGCTCAGACTGTGGGCATCGATACTGCTTATCTGACTCCGTGGGAAGAGTTGAAACAGATGCTGAAGGACGAGTACTGTCCTAGAGACGAGATTTAACAGCTAGAACACGAGTTCTGGCACCTCACCACCCAAGGCAATGACATTGCCGGATACACTACCAGGTTTAACAAACTGGCACTGTTGTGCCCATCTCTTGTTGATCCGGAATACAAGCGGATCGAGCGTTACATCTGGGGACTTCCCCCACGCATTCATGGTTTAGTCACTGCTTCCAACCCCGCCACTATCCAAGCTGCCGTCCGAATGGCACATAACCTCATGGCACAGGTGGTCCGTCGAGGAACATCTGCAACCAACAATCTGAACCGGTCTGGGGATAACAAACGCAAATGGTCGGGAAACAACAACGACAATACCTCATCATCCAAGAAACCTGAAACCATCAAGGCCTACTCTTCTGGGTCTGAACCAAAAAGGGGCTACTCTGGAAACAAGCCCTTCTGCTCTAAGTGTCGTCGTCACCATGATGGCCCTTGTAGTACCCAATGCTCGAACCGTCAGAGATTTGGGCACATGGCCAAGGACTGCAAATCTACCACCAACTCCAACACCAACCCAGAGCTTGCTACGAGTGCGGTAATCCAGGACATTTCAGGAACGAATGTCCCAAATTGAAGAACAAAGGCAACAACACTGCAAAAGGTAGAGCCTTTGTCCTGAACTCAAAGGATGCCCATCAAGACCCGAATGTGGTCTCGGGTATGTTCCTCATCAACAACTTATCTGCTTCTATTCTATTTGATACTATTGCTGATAGAAGTTTTATATCTGATGAATTATGTCCACTACTTGACATCACCCCTGTTGCATTAGATTCTAAATACGTCGTAGAGTTAGCTAACGGCAAACTCATTGAGACCGATAGTGTGATACCCAATTGCACTTTAAACCTCACCGACGAATTGTTTTCAATCGATCTTATACCCGTCGAGATCGGAAGTTTCGATATCATCATCGGCATGGACTGGCTATCTAAGTATCACGCCGAGATCGTGTGCTATGATAAAATTGTTCGCATACCCCTCGCCTCTGGTGGTACTCTAGCCATACAAGGGGAGACCGGTGGAACGAGGTTGAACATTATTTCATGTATGAAAACCCGCAAATATCTAAGAAAGGGTTATCCGGCAATCCTCGCTCACATTATGGAGAAAAAGTCGAAGGAGAAGAGACTTGAGGATGTGCCAATCGTTCAGGACTTCCCAGAAGTCTTTCCTGAGGAATTACCTGGTCTTCCACCGTTTAGGCAGGTAGAGTTCTCCATCGATCTTGTGCCCGGAGCAGCACCCGTGGCACGAGCACTGTACCGTTTAGCTCCATCCGAACTTCAAGAGTTATCCTCTCAGTTACGGGAACTACTGGACAAAGGGTTCATCCGACCAAGCTCTTCACCTTGGGGAGCTCCGGTCTTGTTTGTCAAAAGAAAAATGGTTCTTTCCGCATGTGCATCGACTACAGGGAACTGAACAAGTTAACCATCAAGAACCGTTATCCACTACCATGCATCGATGACCTATTCGAACAACTTCAAGGGTCAAGTTTCTATTCCAAATTTGATTTACGATCCGGCTACCACCAGTTACGAGTTCGCGATATTGACATTCCAAAAACTGCCTTCTGAACTCGTTACGGGCACTATGAGTTTCAAATCATGCCCTTCGGTTTGACAAACGCACCGACTGTATTCATGGACCTCATGAACTGAGCGTGTAAACCATATCTCGACAAGTTTGTCATAGTATTCATTGATGACATTCTAATCTATTCGCGCAACGAAGAAGAACACGCGCAACATCTTAAGATCATTCTAGAACTTCTTAAACACGAAGAGATACACCAAATTCTCTAAGTGTGAATTCTGGATACGAACCGTTCAATTCCTTGGACATGTTGTAGATAGTCAAGGAATTCATGTTGATCCATCAAAGATCGAGGCTATCAAGGGTTGGCAAGCGCCGAAAACGCTGACCGAAGTACATCAATTCTTGGGTCTCGCTGGTTATTATCGACGTTTCATCGAAAACTTTTCAAAAATAGCCCAGCCTCTCACGATCCTCACTCAAAAAGAAAAGAAATTCGATTAGACTGACAGACAAGAGTCAGCTTTCCAACTCTTGAAACAAAAGTTATGCAGCGCACCTATTCTATCTCTGCCCGAAGGCACCGATGACTTCGTGGTATATTGCGATGCTTCGCATCAAGGTCTCGGTTGTGTGCTTATGAAACGAGACAAAGTCATCGCCTACGCCTCCCGACAACTCAAAATCCATGAAAATAATTACACCAATCATGACCTTGAAATAGGAGCCGTAGTGTTTGCACTATAAATCTGGAGACACTACCTCTATGGCACTAAGTGCACGATCTTCACCGACCAAAAAAGTCTCCAACACATTCTCAATCAGAAAGATCTCAACATGAGGCAACGTCGCTGGGTCGAGTTGCTTACCGATTACGACTGTGAGATCAAATATCACCCTGGCGAGGCAAATGTTGTTGCCGACGCCCTCAGCCAAAAGGAATGACCGAAACCACTTCGAGTCCGAGCCCTCAGCATTACAATCCACAACGATCTTATCACTCAAATCCTTACCACTCAACTCGAAGCCTTGAAACCTGAAAATATCAAAAACGAAGCTTTGCGAAACATGGAGAAACAATTCGAAACCAAACCCAATGGGGTTAAATATTTCGCAAACCGAATCTGGTTACCGTGTTTCGGGAATCTCTGATACTTAGTAATAGACGAAGCCACAAATCCAAATACTCTATACATCCTGGATCTGACAAGATGTATCATGGCGTCAAGGAACTGTACTGGTGGCCAAACATGAAAGCTGAAATCGCCACCTACATCAGTAAGTGTCTCACGTGCTCAAAAGTCAAAATCGAACACCAGAAACCTTCCGGCTTACTTTAAAAACCAGACATACCTCAATAGAAATGGGAACAAATTACCATGGTCTTCATCACCAAGCTCCCAAAGACGTCAAGCGGTTGCGATACCATTTGGGTAATCGTTGATCGTCTCACCAACTCTGCCCATTTTCTCGCCATCAAGGAAACCGATAAAATGGAACACCTCACCCGAATCTACTTGAAAGAAATTGTATCCCGACATGGCGTTCCTATCTCGATTATCTCCGACAGGGATAGTCGTTTCACCTTACACTTTTGGCAATCATTACAGAAATCTTTAGGTACTCGCCTCGATATGAGTACCGCGTATCATCCACAAACCGACAGCCAAAGTGAACGAACCATCCAAACACTGGAAGACATGCTACGAACATGCGTAGTTGACTTCGGAGAAAATTGGGAACACCATTTGCCCTTGTGTGAATTCTCATACAACAACAGCTACCACGCCAGTATTGGAGATGCGCCATTCGAGGCACTTTACGGTTGTAAGTGCCGATCACCCATCTGTTGGACCGAAATGGGAGACAGCCAACTCACCGGTCCTGAAATCATTCATGAAACCACCGAGAAAATCGTTGGTATCCAACAACGGCTGAAAGCCGCACGTGATCGTCATAAAAGTTATGTTGACGTAAGACGCAAACAACTTGAGTTCCAGGTTGGAGACCGAGTACTACTCAAGGTATCGCCTTGGAAAGGCGTCATCCGATTCGGTAAGCGCGGGAAACTAAACCCCAGATACATCGGACCATTTGAAATCCTCGAAAGGGTTAGTCTGGTGGCGTATCGATTGCAACTACCAGCTGAACTCAATAGTGTACACCCTACGTTCCACATTTCGAACTTAAAGAATTGTCTATCCGACGCAACACTCATCATTCCCCTAGAGGAAATTCAGATCGACGACAAACTCCATTTTGTTGGGACACCAGTGGAGATTATGGACCGTGAAATCAAACAGCTTAAACAAAGTCGTATTCCTATCGTCAAAGTCCGGTGGAATTCGCGGCGTGGTCCGGAATTCACCTGGGAACGAGAGGATCAGATGCGACTCAAATATCCACAACTTTTCTCTGACTCCACTGGCACGACTACACAGACTTAAATTTTGGGAGGAAGTTCTTCTAACAAGGGGAGAATGTAACACCCGCCAAATTTGGACTCGTCATTAGGTCCAAATCATTTTGTAGTAAGTGTAATTTGTGTTGTATTAGGCTAATTGTATGTATTCTTACGTGTATAAACACGCGATTGAATTATGTCGCACCCCCAAAACACGTGGCAGCGGAAGGCATGAGGTGTCACGGGGGCTACGACTAAATCAAATATCATAACACCAAGATTAAAGCAAACGACCTCTATATGAGACGTTTGAAAATAGTTACATTACAATAATTCAAAAGATTACAAAAGTATTTGGAGTTCGCATAATAAAAGTAGAATTACATAATTATAACTAGTAATATAATAAATGCAATTCAAAATCCTTGATGTTTGAAAACAATGCGACTCGAACTAAGCCATCTAAAAGCATCCTACTGCCTGTGGGTAGTCCTATAGCGTCTGTAAACCTGAGAATACATACTAAAAGGGTCAACATAAAGTTGGTGAGTTCATAGGTTTGCAGTAAATAAACAGTTGTGAACACAATCAAGTTAAAATATTGCATGAGTGCAATGTAGTGAATATACAATTGTCATGAGCATCATAGTCGAAGCTTAACACGTCTATAAAGTACAATCAAGTACGCGAAAATTTGCCCCCGTGAGTGCTAATCCAAAAACACTCATGTGAAACGAGTAAGAAATGCCCGTTTATATAGTACGGTTCGTGGTAGTGCGTGCTACCCCGGGGCGGGGATGGTCAGTCCCAAATGGATCCATTTACTAAAACTCGCGCTTAAGTCGATAACTAACAACTATGATTCAGAGGCATTCAGTGGATTAATCGTAACTCATGCAAATCAGTATATCAATAGTCTGTAAGTCTGTAAAATAGCAAGTCTGTATATGTGTTCAGGTAAAAGTAGTTGTGTAAAGCAGTTGTAGTATGTATTCTCCCCCAAAACAATTTAAAACAAGTAAAAAGGGGCTATGAAACTCACCAGAGTTAAGCAGGTAGCAAGCAATAATCAAATAGCAAGCAAAGTCCAAAGTGCAACCTTCTAACGTCCTAAACGTATAAGGTTGGGTAAGTAGATGTCTCAAAAGACCATCTATAGCGATTGTATAAGTGGGGGTTTATGTCCACTTAAGCCAATCGGGTAGGTGGGGGGTTTATGTCCACCTAAAGCTAGTTCACTCAACTAGTATGTCCAAGTAAGTTGTTCAAGTTTGTTTATTAAATACGTGTACGACCCGTTGGTGAAAGTTTGTAATAATTCTTCATTTAGACATTATTATTAAGTTTGTTTTGTTGTATATTATTTATTAGTACATATCGTATGTTGCAAACAGATTATTTAGTTCGTAAAAACCTTAAACTGTAGGTCAAAGTTGGACAATTCATTGGTCAAAGTTGGTCAAACCTGGTCAAACTGGTCAAAGGTGGTCAAACCTGGTCAAACTGGTCAAAGTTGGTCAAACCTAGTCAAAGTTGATCAAAGTTGGTCAAAGCTACCAACTAAGTCACCCAAACCCATTTTTGTTACCATTTTCTAAAAATAGTAAGTTTGTCGGTTTTTAGAAATCGAGTCATGTTTTTGTTGACTTGGTCAAACCTACTCGGTTTGACCTGAAAGTTTTACCCAAACCTTATATGTGTTTATGGACCATAAAAAGTTAGTTTGCCCATGTATAGAAAGCCCGCAAGTATCGGTTTTTAAAGTGTTACTAAAATCAGTCCACTATCTCATTTTCCAGAAAATACACTTGTTTGTCAAATTTTTAATAAATTGTACATTCTGAATTTACTCCCAAGAAAAATACCAATTATTCCCCCACATGTTACCTACTTTCAGTAATTTTTCCATGAATTTTAGAGTAGTCTAAGTATTTGTCGCACCCCCAAAACACGTGGCAGCGGAAGTAGGAGGTGTCATGGGGCGCCGACCAAATCAAATATCACAACACAAAAATTAAAGCAAATGACCTCTATATGAGACGTTTGAAAAATAGTTACATTACAATAATTCAAATGTTTACAAAAGTTATAGGAGTTCGCATGACAAAAGTAGAATTACATAACTATGATTCTAAAATATAGTAAATGCAATCTAGTTCCTTGATGTTTGAAAACAATGCGACTCGAGCTACGCTATCCATAAGCTTCCTATTGCGGCGGGTTACCTGAGAAATACATACTAAAAGGACAACATAAAGTTGGTGAGTTCATAGGTTTGATAAGTAATCAGTTGCTAAAATGATCCACAAGATTTCACAAGTTTTGCATCATTCGTCAATTATAAGTAAAAGTATCGTTAACCAACGACAAGTAGAAGTATTGCCTACAGAAATATAAGTATACTATTTGCATGAGTCTCATAGTCAAGCTTAACGTTGTTTGCCTCCGGTAAGTGTACTAATCCGATACACTTCTAAATCACAAGTAATACTGCGCCCGTGGGTTGGCTAGCGTGACTAGCCCGGACGAGGTTTGTCAAACCCTGATAGATCTATCCAATAATACTCATGCACAAATTTTAATGACTATGATAGGTAGAAGACTTTAGTGGATTATTCAGGTCTCATGCTATCTGTACAAAAAAAAGTTATTTCCAGTACTTGTGATCATAAAGCAGTTTATAAAACAGTTGTATGTATTCTCACCCCAGTGAAAAACAGTAAAAAGGGGCTATGAAACTCACCAGAGTTGAGCAGGTAGCAAGCAATATCAAATATTAGCAAGTAGTGGGTGTTCTCGTTCCCGTGTGCAACCTCCTAACGCCCTAAACGTATGAGGTTGTATAAGTAGATGTCTCAAAAGACCATCTATAGCGATTGTATAAGTGGGGGTTAATGTCCACTTAAGCCAATCGGGTAGGTGGGGGTTTTATGTCCACCTAAAGCTAGTTCATCAACTAGTATGTCCAAATAAGTTGATTATTTTGTTTAAGTTTTGGAAAACAGGTACGGCCCGTTGATGTGGTTATGTAATAATAATTCAAAGTATTATTATTATGTTCATCGTGTTGTATACCTCTCGAAGCATATGAGTTTCATATATGATTTTACATCATAAAGGTTTGATCTTTGTAGGTGTTTATTGCTTTTATATATATGTTTATATATATGTCCGACGTGTTAAGTCTCGGGATTTAGAGTCTAAAATTTGATTTTCTGAAAATTAATTAAGGGTCAAAAAGTCAACTCTCAAGGTCAAAAAGTCAACTTGAAAAGTCAACTCGCGAAGTCAAAAAGTGAACTCGGGAAGTCAACTCGTAAGTCTTCAGTTCGCAAGTCAAACTCAACTCGCAAGTCTTTCAATTCGCAAGTCAAACTCAACTCGCAAGTCTTTCAGTTCGCAAGTCAAACTCAACTCGCAAGTCTTTCAGTCTTTCAGTTCGCAAGTCAAACTCAACTCGCAAGTCTTTCAGTTCGCAAGTCAAACTCAACTCGCAAGACTTTCAGTTCGCAAGTCAAACTCAACTCGCAAGACTTTCAGTTCGCAAGTCAAACTCAACTCGCAAGACTTTCAGTTCGCAAGTCAAACTCAACTCGCAAGACTTTCAGTTCGCAAGTCAAACTCAACTCGCAAGACTTTCAGTTCGCAAGTCAAACTCAACTCGCAAAGTCAACAGTTGTGTTTTTGCTTTGGTAACATGGTCAAACGGGCTCGATTTGACCCGAAATTTTTAAGGAAGCCTTAGATTAGTTCATAGAGTCTCCAGAAATTTTTGGTTCGTGTCGGAGTCATTCCGAGGTTTCGGTTTTAAAACGCATGTCAAACTTCAAAGTTTCAAGATTGCGGTTTTTGTCGGTTCATTTCGCCAATTTTTCTTAACTAGTTATGTTTCGAATTAAAGTCCACAATTTTTACCAGTTATTCTCCTATGTGTCTAGTTGTTAACCTAATTTTTCCGGTAATTATAGAGTCCATCTAGATAGGTAGAAAATTCTGTGTAAGAACCGAACTCGGTTTTCGACAAATCTCAGACCAGGCTCAAAGATCGGCTTATACACAAAATTACGTACAGATCTGGAAAAAGTGTAAAACACAAAAGTTGTATCTCTTTTCAATACGCAAATTTTAAAAAAAAATGCATCATCTAACTCTTAGTATACGATTTTATACGAATTTTTCTTTGAGTCTGACTTTTCTGGGCAGATTTGTGCATGTTAACATATGTTATGTAAAAATGATTTTTGATCTTATATTTGGACATAAGCATGTTAGATGAGCAACTATACATTGAAATCAGTAGCATGCAAGTATATTTATGAAGGGTTTATGTGATTTCTTACAAAGAAAATGGTGAGAAAGGATGGAGATGGTGAAGAGAAGCTTGATTATTGTTCCTTCCTTCTTCTTGTTCTTGGACCTTGAAGGATGATGATTATTTTGATGATGGTGAACTGATTTTTCTGGGTTAAAGATGATGATGATGTTGATTGGGAATAGAGGGAAAAGGGAGAGGGTTTGTGTGTGAAATTTGCAAATGGAGAAGTGATGGAATTAGGAGGAGTGTTGGTTGGTTTTAGTTAGTCAAAGAAGGAAGTCAGGGGGGAGTGGGGGCAGAAATGGGGGCCGGCCAAGGGGGCCCACGGGCTGGTCTTTGTGATTTTTAACCTCGTTTCTAGACTGTGTTACGATCGGTGCTCGTTTCCTCGTTCGTTTCGTCGTTTATTTAGGTGCTTAACGTTTAATACTCGCGTTTTAAACATCAATTTAAATTTTGATATTTCTTATTGAAGTATTTATTAAAATAATAAAAAAAAACATTTATAAAAATGTTCCTTTAATTTATTAGCCTCGATTTGCGTGCACATTTTACGGAGGTTAAATCGCGTAATGTTTTAATTATCCGTTATCGATTTAAAATACGATATTTTAAATGAAAGTTTTACTCGAAATGATATATTTTAAACTTATAAAATATATTTTGGCTTTCATTTGGTTGTCGGGCGCGTTCCGCGTATTTTTGTCGTGTTTATGATACTTTATACGTTACGTTTTACATGTTAAATATTATCAACATAATATTTAGAGATTTTTGAGTTTATTAAATAATTTCACATTATTTAACATTTTGTTCACCAACGTCCGCATTTATAAAGTTTTGGAATTTATCCGATAGTGAAATGTACGATTTAAACAAATCGCATACGTGTGTATATATATAAACATATATCAATACACATAGTGATACACATAATTAGCCCTAAATATAACTAATTACATGTATAAGTATAATGATTAGGCACTAACACAAGCCCTAATTGGTCGGGTGTCACAGTATTTATCAAAATTGCATGTGTCCTCTGAGGTCCAACAGTTGACCAATCTGGACACATGCATTAAGATCGAGTTTTTGGGAAAAATCTACAATTTTAAAAGAAAAAGCTATCATTACAACTTTTGTAGCTAACAATATTTTTAAGATTTTGACGGTGGTTTCAAGTCATTTGAAGTTGTATAGCTCAAGATATGGTCAAAACCATATGAACAAAGTTTCTGACTTTTCAGAGCAGATTGTATATGTGTTTTTATATAAATTATTAAAAATAGTAAATGATCTCAAAAAGATATTAGGTTTGCGGGATTTTAAATCTAACACCTTGAACTTGATTTTAGACTATAAAAACGTCCAATTTCATTAAGAAATGAGTGAGTTATGGTTTGGTACATTTTGTGTTAAAATCTGGACAGAAGCTGAAAATGTATTTTCATGAACTTAAAGTTAAGAAAAACGATTTTTATGCCACATTTTGTTATATACAAGTTGAGTGAACTTAATAATTATGTTATTAGAGTATTAAGATGAAGAAATGGTTCCTTACAATGGTGGTTTTGAAGGAGGAAAGACTGATTTGAGATGTAGTGTTCCTAAGCTTTATTTCCTTGCAAAAATCTTGAGAAATGGTGATGTATTTAAGTGGTGGTTGTGGGTGGTGATGTGATGGTTTATGGTGGAGATATGGTGGCTAAGAATCTGTAGTTTTAGAGAGAAGGTGGAGGAAATTTGGAGTTGAATGAGATGTGAAATGAAGGCTTATGCATGTAATTAGAGTGTAAAGAGGAAAATGGAGTGGGAATCAAATGATTGACTTTTGCATGAGACATGAGAGGTGGAGGAGGGAGGTGGACGGCCCCACATGGGCCCCCATCTGATTTTGTGATTTAATTTCTGATTTCCAAACTGTGTTGCGTTCAGTGTTCGTTTACTCGTTAATTCGTTAATACGTTAAATCGCGTAACGTTTTCTTTTGTCGTTTAAATTCACGATATGTTTGGGAATATTATTAATTGAAGTATTATTAAAATACTATATTTTAAGTTGTCAAAATATTAATTAGGATTTCGTTTGGTTGCCGGGTTTAGTTTGCGCATTTTCACCGCGTTTGTTACGTTTTAAACAAAACGTCGAGGTTTTCGTGTATTATTATATAAAAATAATAATATATGATAAGTAACTTCTAAAAATAGATTTAAGTTATTTATAGAATGGTTTTCACCAACGTCGTATAATGTGCCGGACTCCGTCCAATCGTTTCACGTAATTACAATTAATTACGTATGCGTAATATAAAAAAATTACGAGAGTGTATATTCACATAAATATACAAATAGTTACATGTAATTACAAGTATTTAGCCTAAATCACATCTAAATACACATAATTAGGGTTTCGGTTAAGTTTAAAAGTAAACCTAAATTGTCGGGTGTCACAAATTAAATCATGCATTTTATTATATCGGCCGAATTCCGCTACACTCATACGGACGTTGGTGAACATCGTTTTATTAAATAATATTAATTTATTGATAAGCCTAATTATTTTTAAGTATTATTTCAATAATATTCTATAAGTATCTCGTATCACATTGAAAGCCCTACGCGACGGAAACGCACGAAACGCGCCTGACAACCGAATAAAGACCAAAATATATCTCATAAGTTTAAAATATATCATTTTATGTGAGGTCATTATTTAGATTTAGTATTTTAAATTAATAACTAAAACGTTTTATAAAAACGTCACATCTTATTTATAAGCGAAACCCGAACCGGTAAACATGACCAACGCATTTTCAAATCATTTTAATAAATGTTTCGAGTATTATCAATTAAGATTTCAAATTAAAAATATTAAAGATTTAGTTTTTATTTATTTAAAAACGTATGTAAAATAATTAATTAACATCACAAATAAACGTTTAAACGACCGGGGAAACGAACACCGCACGGAACGAGGTTTGGGACACACCCACAAAGGGGTGGGCCCGACAAAAATCTGCCCAAAAAGGAGGGAGATCCCCTCCCCATCCCTCATTTCCACTATCTCTCTCTCTCTCTCTCTCTTCATCCTCTTTCTTTCTTTCCTCTCAAAACACACACCACCACCACCACACTTCCACCACCAAAATCCACCATCAAACGGCCTCGGCTCATCTTGCCTCTTTGAAGAAAAACGTTCACCTCGCGACGATCTACCTTCCTATCTTTTCGAAATCTTCACGCGCAAACTTGTAAGATTCCCGACAAATCCCGAAAACTCTTAGATTTCAATTATTTTACATAAAAGTTGTTTATTTAAGCTCATAATGTACATCTAAGGGTTGGGTAAAAGAATCGGACCAAACGGAAACCGGAAAACTCATTTTTGGCTTAAAATCCGTCGAACAGACATAAATGTCGCATAGGCCAGACCAGTATAGCGTCACTTCATGCGTCACTTAAGTACCGCATTAAGTGACGCACAAAATCCTAAATTTGCGTCACTTGCCTAAGTGCCGCATAAAACCCCTTTTTCCCGAAACTTACATCTGTCACTTGTCCAGTGATGCCTAACACAACTTACCGACACTTCTAGCGTCACTCGCCTAAGTGATGCCTATAACCTAAATCTGATTTGTACCGTCACTTGCCTAGTGACGCTTAACACCTTTACCCGACACTCACACCCGGCACTTGCTTAAGTGTCGCATCTCATGCGTCACTTCCTCAAGTGACGCTAGTACCTCAGAATTTCTTATTTTATGTGACACTTCCTGAGTGTGGCATAGACCCTAAGTGTCGCTATAAGTGTCGCATGAAACAGAACCAAGAAAACACATATTTTTACTAAGTATCGAGACCTAAAATTTTACCACTTGATTTCACCCAAATTCAACGAGGGGCCAGCCCCTTGGACCCCGCCAGAGGTTGCCACCCCTGGGACCCCGCTAACCAGGGGCGCTGCCCCCGGACATCCGTCACCTAAAGTTTGTAAATACTTTTTAAGTATAACACTTCGACATAATAATAATATTATTGTGAATAATCACCAACGGATTGTACAAGTTTTCAAAACTCAAACTTATTAATCAAATCAAATTGTTGGACATTACTAGTTGGATGAACAACTAGCATAGGTTATCTTTTAAGATACCTACTTATTTTATTTAACCTTGTGCGTTATAAACGCCCGGCAGGTTACAGTCTTCGGACACCCCGTTTTACTTCACCACATTTGCTTCATTGCAACTCGTCAGGCTCAGGTGAGTCTCATAGCTCCGACTTTTTACCGTTTTTACTCCCGGGGTGGGAATACATGCTCTAACTGTTTTACACGTGAACACGAGTACAAAACTCGCTATATTCTGCATGAGCTATTTTCTAATCACTTTTAAGTCCTCTACGATCATAGTTCTGGTAATACTTTATATAGCGCGAATGTTAGTGTATGGTACCATATAGGACTGACCATCCTCGTCCGGGTCAGCAAGCACTGACTGGTTAAACGGACGCATTAACTTTTGTTCATACGAGTGTGGATTAGACACTCGCCCGGAGGCACCCATGATCAGACACTTTATTGTGATCCTAACACCCACGTTAAGCGTGGACTATGACCTCATGGCAGACATATACATCATTTGATTCATTTCAAATGGTTATCATTAAATCTTGTGGTTCACACTTACATAATCATTATGCAAACCTGTGAGCTCACCAGCGTCAGCTGACCTTTTTAGCATGTGTTCTCAGGTACCCAACAGCAGTAGGACCTGTTCACTCAGGATGCCCATAACTCGAGTCAGCATACACATCAGGAGATTATTTTGCATTACTATATTTTGTAACTAGGTTATGCCGATTAATCTCTAAACATTGTAATTATTGGGCTTCTGTAAAAACATTTATACATTGTAAAACTTTCTATTATCACTGTATCTGTAAAACGACGCATATAGAGTCGTTCATTATATGCCTTGTGTGTTTTGATTATTGATTAGTAGCACCCCAAAGCTTGCTTCCGTTAAACCGTAAATTTGGGGGTGTTACAATATGAGACGTTTGAAAAATAGTTACATTACAATAATTCAAATGTTTACAAAATATATCTGGAGTTTGCATAAACCGTTTAGAAATTTCTAATACATTACTGAATTTACAAAATACATCTACATGCAATCTAATCTCTTGATGTTTTGAAAACAATGCAACTCGAGCTAAGCTTTCCAAAAGCTTCCTACTGCGGCGGGTTACCTGAGAAATACATACTAAAAGGTCAACATAAAGTTGGTGAGTTCATAGGTTTGTTAAGTAAACAGTTGCTAATATGATCCACAAGATTTCATAAGTTTGCATCATTTAACAATGATAAGTAAAAGTATCGTTAGCCAACGACAAGTAAAAGTATTGCATATCGCAATATAAGTACACCATTTGCATGAGTCTCATAGTTCAAGCTTAACGTTGTTTGCCTCCGGTAAGTGTACTAATCCGATACACCTCTATATCACAAATAATATTGCGCCCGTGGGTTGGCTAGCGCGACTAGCCCGGACGAGGTTTATCAAACCTTGATAGTACTATCCAATAATATTCACACATATATTAACGAACTATGATAAGTAGATGTCACACCCCCAAAATCGGTAATCGTGTTTGTTAATGGTTTAGCGGAAGCTTTAGTTAATTAGCGGAAGCATTTTAATAATAGTTAAAACAGCGGGGGTACTGACGTTACAATAGTGCATTCATTGTATGAGAGCATATGATCATACAGAACTTATATATTTAAGATGCCAAAGTTAAAGTTATTACAAAAGGGTACGACTTATAAAGTCGTACATGTAGTAGTGTTGTAGAACAACATAAGTTTTCACAAATACAAGTTCATAAAAGTGGGATTTCGTAAGTATAACCATTGAGATTGGTAATACAGAAGAAATCCAAGTGTCCCAAAAGTGGCATCATAAATAGTCTGGGTTGCCTACGTCCTTTATGCATGCAGATGTACCTAAGTCCTAATTCCCTGAAAAACATAGTAAACCGTCAACATTGAATGTTGAGTGAATTCACAGGTTTTGTATAAATCATTCATGTACACAAACATAATGTTTATATGTATAGTAGGAAACACAAGTATTTTATTTAAAGAAAACATTTCCTATTTTATGTAAGAATGCCATTCTTACTCCAAGTAATAGCTGTGTAGGAAACACAAGTTTAATCAAAAACATTTCCTAATAAATAGTTGGAGGAAACACAAGTTTAACATTTCAGTAAACATTTCCATATGAGTTGTTGTAGGAAACACAAGTTTAACATTCAAGTAAACATTTCCATATGAGTTGTTGTAGGAAACACAAGTTTAACAATTAAGTAAACCTTTCCCATAAAAGCAAGCGTGTAGGATCACCTATCCTATCGGTTACCACAGGGATTATCCTTCCCAAAACAGTAGTTGAGTATGTTGATGCATATTTGTTTGTCTGTCAGTTGGTCTATCGAGTTGTAAAAGTGTCATTAGTCGTTTGATAGAAATATAGATTTTATATAATGCGACACTTAAGTTTTAGGTTAGGCGACACTTGCCTAAGTGACGCATAGCGACACTTAGGTAAGTGACGCATTAAGGCGGCCACATGCGACACTTCACAAGTGACGCACGTCGGCCAGAATTTGTGTATAAATAGAAACCTACGGGTTTTCGGCTAGGGTGGACGAAACCCTAGAACCATTTGTCGACTAAACCATCTGTAAACAAGTTCCATACGTTATTCTAGCTAATAAACACTTTTACTTTGTTTGAATCAATTGTTTTGGTTTGTGTTTGTTAGTGTTTTGTGCAATTGAGTGTTTCCGCCTCTCAATAGCAGTCAATCATCACTTAGGTCCAACGTCTAGGGCACTCTCAACTGGTATCAGAGCTAATAGGTGTTTAGAATGACACTTTGAAGACGTTTTGGAGTGATTTCGGTTTAGTTCGGATCAAGAATTGAGAATACCTACGGATTTCGAGTTGACAAGGTGATTTCCAGACGATATTCATCATTAACAACAGGTTTCGTCCATTAGGGTTCAAGGAATTTTCGTTTGGATTACGAAAATTCGATTTTTAGGGTTTTTGGGATTTTACAGCCATTTCTGCGATAGTCGCTGCGTCACTTAGAGCGGCACTTTGTAATCTCAAATTAGGGTTTTACCGTCACTTGAATGCGTCACTTGAACGCTTCACTTGAAGCATCATTTGAGGTTTATACGACACTTAACTTAAGTGTCGTCTATTTTAATCAACAGTCACTCACGTGCGTCACTTTAGCACGTCACTTGAGTGCCAAGCGTCACTTCTGCTAGTGACGCCTGTTTGATTTTCTGCGTCACTTCCGTTAGTGACGCCTTTTGATTTATTACGTCACTTTTACTAGTGACGCCTATTTGTTCTAGTGCGTCACTCAAGTACGACACTTGAGTGCGTCACTTGCTAGATTGAGCGACACTTGCTTACAGTGTCATCAGTCACTTCATCCGTCACTCGATAGCGTCACTTACCAAGTGACGCTAGTCGTTGCGGCACTTGAGTGCGTCACTTACCAAGTGACGCCTTTGGTACTAATTAGTTTGCAAGTTCTTGCTTTTGAGTTAATTTTCAGGTTAATTTTTAATGGCTGCTGTTGCTGATAAAGAGGATATTCGGGGAATTAGAGATATGCTAAAACAAAATCATGATGTTGGTTCCAATAATAAACCTCCTCTATTTACTGCTGATATGGATTACGCATATTGGCACGATAGATTTGAACAATATGTAGATTTCCACTGTCCGGAGCTCTGGGGTCCGCTCAGAGAAAGATATGAAGCTCCTGTAGCTGAGGGAGACTATCGTGGTATCCCTCCTTCCAAAACATACAAAGCCATGTCTCCTGAAGAGAAAAAGGAGTACGATATTGAAAGGAAGGCTTATTCAGCCATCTGCATGTGTCTTACTAAAGATGTATTATGCCTCTTCAAAACACATGACATAACGTACGATCTCTGGAAGGCTATTGAGACGAGATGTGGTGGAAATCAGAAGTACAAGGAGGCTAAATTGGAACTGATCAAGAAGTAGTATGATCTGTTTGATTCTCTGCCAAATGAAACTGCTTCGGGTGTGTTTACTAGATACTCACAGTTGGTTAGTGAGTTGACTGAGGGAGGATATAATTTCCCTCAGATTGAAATAAACAAGAAGCTGTTGGACGTTCTACCGAGTAGTTGGGATGTTAAAGTACAGTTTCTGAAAGAAAGTCAAGAATTAGCCACGATGAACTTAGACGAGCTAATTGGTGTTCTTCAAGCCCATGCGATGGAGTTGAAGAAGAAAGAATGTAAGTCGGGTGGTTTTGTTCAAGACCCGACGTTATATGGAGGTAAAGTCAACACCGAAAAGACTTATGGTGGAATGGCTTTTGTTTCTTCTACAAGTTCTCCACTTCAACCTTCATTGCAATCTACCGGAGTTTATCATCCGGTGTATGCTTCTGGACCCTCACAAGGGTCACAACCGCAAGTTCCAGTGTCCCCTGCTATTCAAGAGCAGGCTGCTATCTATACAGCCTTTCTCAGCTCTTACAAGGATTTGGTTTCACAATCGAATTCTAGTTTAGAACTTGCCAAAGAAGATTATGCTCAACTAGATGACGATGATCTTGAGCAAATGGACTTAAACTGGAATATTGCCATGATATCCAGGAGAGTTCAGAAATTCTTGCAACGAACTGGTCGCAAGAGTTTGCAAGGAGATGTCAAAACCAGTTTTGGTTTTGATAAAAGCAAGGTTCGCTGTTATAATTGTCAGAATCTAGGACATTTTGCGAGAGAGTGTGAGAAACCCAAAGTTCCTCCATCGGGTTTCACGAAGCCTGATGCTCCCAGAACTCCAGAGAAAGATGAGGTGAAGCAAGCGACAGCTGATGCACTAGTTGTCTTTGAACCTACCAACACCGACTGGAGCATGTATGCTGATAATTATCAACAATGTCTCATGGCTCACATTTCTAATGAGGTACGCAATGAACCAGAAGAACCTTTGAACTGTATCTCATGCATAAAGTTAACTGAATCTTTAAGGTGTTTTCAAGAAGATAACGTAGACTTAAGGAAAAAGGTTGAAAAACTTAGTGAGTCGAATAAATACCTAAAAGCCAATGAACAATTGTATGATAAGAAAATTGAGGCTTATCAACAGGACACGCTTAGGTATAAATCTAAGGTTTTTAGTCAACAGGATGCTATTAATAGTTATCTTGCTGAAATAGATCTTTTGCGAAAGGAACTGTCTGATCTGAAAGTTGAATATGATAAATATAAAAGTAAGATTCTAGGTTCCTCTTCTTCTACGGTTGCCTTCAACGAAATCCTTAATAAGCAAAGGACAGATAGTAAAACTAAGACAGGACTAGGTTATACTGTAGTCCCGCCCCCCACTGAATACTGTCCTATGCCAGTTAAGGAAGGCACCGAAGAGATTCCAGTTGACTATGCACTGTTATATGGGGTCAAGTCTAAGGTTAATAATCAAAACAAACAGGCAAAGGAGAAAACCAAATGGTCAGAGTATCCTTCGCCTCAGTTTGTTAAGTCAGAATGTGAATCTCCAGTTAGAATTGAGGAGATTGTTGAGATTGAGGATATAACTGATCAGGAGTATCCTGAATTTAAAAAGAAGGTTGAAGTAAAATCTGTCAAAATGATTTCAAAGGTTGAACCTACAATTAAGGTTCAACCTAAAAAGGAAAAGAATAAGGTTTTAACTACAAAATCTCAAACTTTACAGTCACCTGTAAAGATTTTGCAACATCAAGCTACACGTGCAAATGATTTTTGTGATAAACCTTCTACTTCAACCTCTCAACCAAAACAAGCATTTACTAAGACGTGCACGAAATGTTCATGTTCTAGAAATGTTTCTCCTACTCCTGTGGTAAATCCTCAGCCTCAACCAGTTGCTGAGACCCGATCATGCTTCTATTGTAAAAGACAAGGACATTTAATTCGTGAATGTCCTAAACTGTCTCATCAGCACTATGGGAGAGAAATGCCTAGGACATCTATTTACAGAAATTCATTTTCAAAATCTCCACCTAGGCGTTACTCAACCTCTCCCAAGCCTGCTAAAAAGTCGAGTAATATTGGGCAAAAACCTTTGCCAAAACAAAAGCCCGATATTACTCCCAAACCAATTTCCGAACAACCTAAAGTTTGGAAACGAAAGGAGTCTGTTAGTGACTCTTCTGTCATCAACAATAACACATTAGATGAAAATTCTAATTTGTTACAAAATAAAGTTCTGTCCGATGTGATTATTGTTGATGACCTTGGTAGACCTAAGTCTGTAAAGGCTTGGTCACCGTTTCTCACTAATCTCCTTACTTTATGTGTTGCAGCAGTCAGAACGTGTTAAGGATAGTGAATGGTTTATGGATAGTGGCTGCTCGCGACACATGACTGGCGATGTGTCTCTTTTGACGGATGTTAAACCACATGCCGGAGGACATGTTGCTTTTGCTGGAGATACAGGAGGAACCATCACGGGAAAGGGAACGCTAACTAACGGAAAAGTTAGCTTCGAGAATGTGAATTATGTGGCTCAACTTACTCACAACTTGCTGAGCGTTTCACAAGTCTATGATAAGGACTTTACCACTGAGTTCACGAAGACTGAATGTGTGATATTGAAGCCAGGTTTCGTTATCCCTGAAGAATGGGTGCTTATGCGGGCGCCACGGAGAAACGACACCTATGTAATGAATATGCGAACTGTGGAGACTACAGATGAATACACCTGTCTCCTGTCAAAGGCTTCGGAAAAGGAATCACTATTGTGGCATAGAAGAATGGGACACATCCATTTTCGTAAGATGAATTTCTTAATAAACAATGATTTGGTAAATGGAGTTCCAAAACAGTCATTTGCTTTAAAAGATGACTGCATTGCATGCCATAAAGGGAAACTTCACAAGAAATCCCATAAGTTGAAGATAGTGAATTCCATTGCTGCACCACTGGAGCTCTTACACATGGATCTGTTTGGTCCTATATCAACTAAGAGCATAGGCGGTAGATCTTACTGCTTAGTAGTCACCGATGACTACTCAAGATTTTCATCATTAAATAATTTGAATCTTGAGATAGCTCCGGATCAGCGATCCCTTCTGGTGCCGACACCTATGCTTCTTCGAGTCTTCAATGACTGCAAGCTCGCGCCAAAGGGTGAGCAAATTTTGGCCGACCGTGAGCTTTTTGGGCACATAGTCAATGAGAACTATGTTGTGCTGCTTAATGACGGTTTTGAGGATGATGTGATTCCTCCGGTTAATGAGGATGACCTGGTTGACACCGAAATCGCTTAGGATTTAGATGATATTGAGCGTGTTGACCGGGTTGATGACGATTATGATGATGGTGGGCCCACTCCACCCGATTCTGAGGGTGACGTGCCCCCACAATCCTCTTTAGATGGGATTCAACTCACCGATCCTCGACGCTTTAAGCGTATCTTGAGACGGATTTCTGCTGGCAGGGTCCACGTCCCGAGGAATCCAGGCAAACGTCCTGCTGGGTCTTCTCCGTCTTATGCAGATTTACCTCTTAGAAGACGCCAGCGGACTACGGTTGTTATTGAGGAACCTACTTCTCAGCGACCACAACCTCCACCACCGACTGAAATGCCATCACTTTAGATGATACTTGCTCAGATGGAGCTTTTGGCGAAACGATTTGACGACCAACAGGCTATAATTGCTGCTCAGGCTTCCCAGATAAAGGATTTGGAGCTCAAAGCTGCCGAGGTTGATAATCTCCAGCTTCAGGTGACGAATCTGTCGTCTAGGGTTTTAGAGTTGGAGTCTGTCACAATTGTTTCGGGGGAGGATATTCCCAGGGAGTTAGAAACAAATGTAACTCCTCCCCCTGAACCAGAAAATGTACAATCTTCAAACATAAATGAAAATATCTCTTTAGATTACTTTGTTGATGTTCCGGGACAACCAACTCCAATTGCAGCTGATTATTCAAATGTCAATCTGACATATCTGCAGAGTTTGGTTAATCAATTTAATGAAGTTGACAGATCTTTTGATCCCGATGATATAGAAATGGATGCAGAGGTTCCAGGGTCGGATGAGGAATATATGGATAATCCAAATCAAGAACCGGCGCCTGAACGAGAACCGGAGCCAGCGTTACGACAACCTGCGCAAGCATATAACTTTGATGCTCCGGTTATTGAAATAGATTCTTCAGAGGATGAGGCAGAACCTGAGATGGAACAACATACTGATGAATCAGTTCCTGTGTCTACATCTTCTAGAACTTCGAAACCACAAGTGGTATACAAATCAATTGCACCTGAGTTGAAGACTTGTAAAACTTATCTTGTTAAAGGTGAATTGACCGGATTGATCAGAAGATGGAAATTTGATGTTGATAACTTTCTTATTTTGATCAAGAGAAGTGATGGCGAGCAATACTTTAAACCTAGATTCAATCATATCAGCACACTGCCAAAGGTTGAACTGAATCGTCTTGCTCAGCTTAATATTGTTAATCACTCTGAAGATACTCGAGGAGTTCTTTTTCAGAGAATTTTGAGAAAAGAAATCTATAGCAAGAAATATATGTGGATTAGACCAGAGCTGGGAGTTCGGTATTCATACAAGAAGAAGATTGATTTGAGAACTCAACAACCAATCGTGAAATATCATTATCCACCAGCTGCTAGTCTCAAGACTGTTCCCCTACAAGAGTTACCACTGGATTTCTTACGAGATTTAAAGTATTGGTGGTTTGACTCTGTCACTCAAGAAGCCGTAATTGAATATTCTACAAAGACTGCTGTGGTTCAAACACAGGATATATGGGGTGAATGGCCAGTTAAGGAGTTCGTGGGAAAGTCTATTCGAGTTTTTGATCCGATCAACCTAATAAATTTGACGAAGAAAGATTTGAAAGCTCTCTACAAGAATAAACTTCAGTATAATCAAGTTGATTTAGAGGAAGCTTCAAAGTTTACAAGGGTGGTCGAGATTTGTTTGAAGGTGGGAATACATGCTGGAGGAACATTCCCAGAAGGGTGGTGCTGAGTGAAGTGTTAAAGTTTTTGAAGATTTTGAAGACCAAGCTGAAGACACGGGGGAGTTTGTTGATGCATATTTGTTTGTCTGTCAGTTGGTCTATCGAGTTGTAAAAGTGTCGTTAGTCGTTTGATAGAAATATAGATTTTATATAATGCGACACTTAAGTTTTAGGTTAGGCGACACTTGCCTAAGTGACGCATAGCGACACTTAGGTAAGTGACGCATTAAGGCGGCCACATGCGACACTTCACAAGTGATGCATGTCGGCCAGAATTTGTGTATAAATAGAAACCTACGGGTTTTCGGCTAGGGTGGATGAAACCCTAGCACCATTTGTCGACTAAACCATCTGTAAACAAGTTCCATACGTTATTCTAGCTAATAAACACTTTTACTTTGTTTGAATCAATTGTTTCGGTTTGTGTTTGTTAGTGTTTTGTGCAATTGAGTGTTTCCGCCTCTCAATAGCAGTCAATCATCACTTAGGTCCAACGTCTAGGGCACTCTCAGAGTAGTTGTTTAGTTTAAGTGGGAAATATAGACTATGATCCCTCTAAGGTGAGCGACACCTTTAAAGTTAAAGTAACGACTCCTAGTGCTATGACCAATCCACGACTAGTTGTTTTGTTGTTGCCTCAGTAACATGGTAAGTATACACTCCTCGTTACGACTGCCGTCGTGTGGTTGGAATGACCAACGAGTTATATCCTGGGAGGATTGTCAAATCGATAGTACTATCTGTATACTTAGTGGCTAGAGTCACCTAGCTAATGGTTATAGGTTGCAAGCACTGGGACTTATGTGCACTACAACTACCTCACGTAAACCTAGGATCGTACCAAGATTCGTTGTCTTATTCCCAAAAAGTTGTGAAAACGTTTTATATAGTTAACAGTTGAATATAAAGCATATAGCATTTATATAAATCAGATTAATATAAAAGCATGTCAAGCAATTATATAAAATAAGTAGCATGTAATAACACATAATTCTATGTTTTCCACCCATGGTTTTAAAAGCATTTAAAACAAGAAAAAGGTAGGGGCTGTGAACTCACGGTGTATGTGCAGATGTGAATGCTAATGAGTAGTGGTAGCGTTTCTCAAAGAAAATCAACCTATACGCAATAACCTATTAATATAAGTACTTTGATAGTTTGTCAAATTATGTTAACAGTTTGATTGTTTTGAAGAAATTATTAATTTCTAAATTTTGTACGAGTATCATCGTATAAGGTTTAGTCATGGTAAGTGTTCGATAATTAGTGAGATTTGTATTTTCATGATTTTGTGGATTGTGACCTTAGTTATTACTGCCCTTGATAACTCGTTATTACTGCCCTTTATAACTCGTTATTACTGCCCTTGATAACTCGTTATTACTGCCCTCGATAACTCGTTATTACTGCCCTTTATAACTCGTTATTACTCCCCTTTATAACTCGTTATTACTGCCCTTTATAACTCGTTATTACTGCCCTTTATAACTCATTATTACTGCCCTTTATAACTCGCTATTACTGCCCTTTATAACTCGTTATTACTGCTAGTTCATTTGACAGATTTTTAACAATTTTCGATCTACTTTCGGGTCTGTTTTCGGAGGTCAAAAGAAATCGAACACTTCCGAAATTTTTTTACGATGTTCCCACATATGTCACCTACTTCCAGTATCGTTTTTATGATTTTTATATGTTGATCCCAGTATGGATCTTAATATGTATTACTTTGATTGATTATTAATAAGCTTGCGGAATAGTTTATTAATAACTTGAAGAACTAAATTTATAACACAGAATATTAATCAAAAGCTTCAATATTATTATCAAATAATACGAACACACAAACTGTGCTAGGGTTTACAACCTTGAAGCTAATAACTAGAAATTCGTCACTCATCTAGAGTTCTACAGGATCTCTATTTATAACATATAGAGTCCTTTACAGAATCAAACTAATATGGAAATCATATCTATTCCATAATTATCTCTAACCGACTACTAACAGTGGTTGAGCTATACACTAACAGGGGTAGTACCCGTATATAACCAACAGTGGTTAAACACTTGATTACAAAATACACTTATACCAACAGTGGCACTGTTAGACTAATTCTAACTAACAGTGGTACTGTCAATACACAACTAACTAACAGTGGTACTATACTAGCAGTGGCATAACACTTGTCTTCTGAGCAAATCTGGCAGTAGCTCAGGACTTAACAATCTCCCCCTAAACTTGATCATTCTCAGTAATGATTCAAGTTTCTTCATCTTTCTTCTCATCATTGGAAGCTTGATTCTGTTTTCTTCTCTTCTCCTCCTCTCTTAACCTTTCCAATTCCATTCTCTTATGAAACTGATTTAACACCATATACAGAGCATTAAAAGCACCTTCTGAAACCACAGTAACTCTTAATCTAGAAGCAAGTACATTCCTCAAAATCTGAGTCCCCAAGACATATTGTCTTTCATCAAACATGAAGATTGTGACTCCATCTCTAAACATAATCATATGTATCCCAGTTCTAATAAAATGCCTCCAAGTAAGCACATGTTCAATACAATTCAAAAACAAATTTGTGAATGGTTCAGGTTCAAACAACATATTCAAACATCTACCCAAATCTCTTTCCATTATCACCATAGATGCTTGCCTATTCCTCTGACTGTTAAGCTCATACAGATCCACAATATCTAACCTATTCAATTTTCTGATCACATCAATTACAGATGATAGATATTGTTCATTCCCATCCTCTCTGACAATCTTGATCTGCTCTCTAATAACATCATCAATTTCTGACCTTTGTCCTTCCCATTGAACTATCTTTGAAGATCTATCATGATGAATGTGAATATTTTCTTTACTGTCATTCACCTCTTTGATGTACTTTTTCAATTCTGTAGCATCTTTCTCCAGATCAGGTACCAGATTGTCACTAGCAAGAACTCCATCCCATCTAATCTTAAGATTTTTATCAGAAAGCCTTTTCAACTCTCTTTCTTTTGCTTCTATCTGTTCTTGCTCTTCCTTTTCAATCCTCTCCTGTTCCTCCATTCTGACCTGTTTCTCAATCTTTTTCCTATCCTCAAATAGCTTTTTCTCAATAAACTTATCTTGCATAAGCTTCTGTTCAAAGTCAACTAATCCTTCATTTTGATGTCTAGCATAAGCTTTTTCCAACCTATCCAACTCCCAACCTTCCAGAATACTCCTTGGTGCATACCTTCCACCAAGAATTCTGATTAAATCCTTTTTCCTTTGAGCAGCAGTTGGTGGTTTATTTCTTTTCTTTTCAAGCTCTGCTTGTCTTTTCTTTCTAACCCTTTCTTCATTTGCTTGTTTTAACATGACAAACCCTGGGCTCAACTCATCCTTACCATCCTTCTTGTTGATCATATTATGAATTTGTTGTGCAGATAACCCTTTCCCTTTTTCAGCCATATCATTCAACATCTTTGCAGCTCTTTGAGATAAAGTTACTACACTCATGTCTTCCAGCACAACATCAACATCAGGACCCTCATTCCTTTTAGACTCAACAGCCCTCCTTAACATTCTTTCATCATGCTCCTCCTGAGCTCTCCTTGCCTCATTCAAGTCAATTTGAGGTTCTACAACCTTCTTTTCCTTTCTCTGTTCTTCCAATTTTCCCTTACCTTTGTCTCTAGAATCAATCTTTGGAACATCAGACTTAGATTTGGGTGGTGAAGATGGTTCTCTAATAATAACAGGTGGTAAAATTGTTCTTGTGACAGTGGTTGATGGTGTAGTGATGACAGTGGTTGGTACTGAACTAACAGTGGTTGTGGGTAAATTGACAGTGGTTGTAAGTGAACTGACAGTGGTTACTGCTGAAATACCAACAGTAGTAGTATCTCCAGCAGTGGTTGTTAGACTACTAGCAGTGTCACTAGCAGTGGGTATAAAGCTGACAGAGGTAGTTTTCTTTGATGTTTTCTTCTTTGCCATAGACTTTCTCCTACCATAAGTCATCTCTACATCATTTCCCTTGACATTCACATTCAATGTTCTGCTTTTCACATCTCTCACAAATATGTTCACTGCCTCCTTGTAGCTTAAACTGCTATTAATAGGAAACACCTTATCATCCACCACATCCCTTGACTCTTTTGGTATATATACTACCAACTGTTTTTCACCATCATCCACTCCTTCATTCACAATATAATCAGATACAGAAACATCAAGCTCATCCTCCATCACCTCATTATTCTGCATATCATCACCAGCATGCAAATCATCACCAATATCATCATCACCACATATTTGATCTCCTGCTCCATCCATATCATCATCATTATCTTTCTTATCTTCAGGCATATTATCTCTCTCTTGATTTCCATCATTATTCTCCCCCTTGCCTGAAGATTTCTTTAAAGCTTCAGCAGGTTGTAAGACTTGTGTAACAACATCTTCTATCACCGCTAGTCTAGATCTTAAATCTGCAATCTCCTGCTGCTGCCTTTGCAGTAACACATCCTGAGCAGCCAACTGTAATCGTTGCTCTCTTCTTAACTCCCTTTCTTTCACAAATTTCTCCCAGATCATTAGGACATCATGTGCCAAATCATCAATCGTTAATTCCTCAGTTTCATTACTAGTCTCATCAACATTAGAGTGTAACCTCTTAGAAGAATCATTGACTACATCTGGCACTTGCTCAGATGCCCCTTGATACATGGTACTGGGACCTTCACCTGCATCATTACCCGTAGGTTCAGCATTAGAAGTTGCCTCTGGTTGGGTCTGAGTAATGTTACCACTGTCCTGTCCTGCCAGTGGGCTAGAAACAGTAGTGGCAGCCCTTCCAGAATGAACATTTTCATCAAGTATGTCCACCTGTTGTAAAATTTCCTGTGACTGAGACTGTGAAGAAACAGGAATCTCCACAGCCTGTTTAGCTTTCTTGGATTTCTTAGCTTTGTTGTGGGTAGGTTGTTGAGTCCCTTGTTTTCTTTTTGTGGTGCCACCTCTTGATGTGTGTTCAGAAACAACTGGTGTTGTTGTCCTGTCATCATTTGGTCCAAGTGGTGTTGGTAATACACCACCAGTAGCAGAAGGAGCAACTGACATTGTGGAAAACAATGCAGTTTCCTTCTTGGAAAAAGTGTTTTGATACTGATACATAGCTCTAATAGTTTTTACAGATAAAGTAGAGCTAACTATAACACTTTTATCTGCTGGCAGATTTGGCAACTGTTTATTCAACAAAAGTTGAATAAACCTAGGGTACATAATGAATGTATCACCCTTTACATTTTTAATCATATTATCTAAGATGAACCTAGATATATTAAACTTAATACCCTGTGCCAAGCAGATTATAGGATATGCAATACTAGAACTAAACTCATTGAAACTAGTTCTCTTTTGTGATAAACATACCAGGAAAGTATGAATATAGAACTTCCATTGTGGACAGAACCAGGACTTCAAGAAAGTATATTCTGATCTTGTCTTTCCAGTACCCTCATATCCCATAGCATGTATTCCTTGAAACAGATCTGCTCTTGACAATTCCATAACCCCTCCTTCATCATCAAACTGCAGAAGTTCTCTAAGAACAATCTCAGTTATCATCACTCTATTTCCTTGAACAGTAGAGTGAATATGAGGAATGCCATTTACAGTTCCTTCTTTAGCATTCTTCCAGAATTCCTGAATATGTGATCGACTCAAACGTGGAGCAACAGTAAGGGCATAAGTAACTGGACAGTTACTTAAGAAATCGATAATTGGGTGAAAGTAGTCATCTGCTATTTCTTTATTCAAGAAAGCCCTCATATTGTGTTCAGAATGAACACTCAAAATAGAACGATCAGTATCAGAAGAAGATGATGATGCCATTTGTGAAATAGATGAAAGAAAGAAGATTGATTGAAAACACAGCAAGAACGATTTGTAGAGAATTTGAAGAAAGTTTGAAAGCGTAATTGAAAAAGTGAAGTGTTTAGATATTTATATGTTGACAGTGCCAAGCCCTAGTGAAAATAACTAACAGTGGCACTGTTAGTTATGCACCAACAGGGGCACAACCAACACATAAAACTAACAGTGGTTACTTCACTTGGTCAAATTCTAACATTGACTACGCAATAAACCAACAGAGGTAACAGTACTAGCAGGGGTACACTAGTACTAACAGAGGCAAGTACTTCATTTTTTTTTTTTTTTTTTTTTTTTTTTTTTTTTATAATCAAAACAACAAATAAACAGCATTATATTCCAGCTCTCCTAATGTCTCTTGACAGTGGCTTAAACCTGTAATATTAAACTAAAAACAAACTAGCAGGGGTTAAATTAAAAATATATACAGCAGAGGTTGAAAATACATTGACAGTGGCATAGATAAACTAACAGTGGTACCACTTGGCCCTGTCACTATATAATTCACCTCTGTTAGTATCGACTCCTGACCAAAACACTTAAGTGAGATTTATCATACCAATATTAGTTATCAAAAATGTAAATCTTCCTACATCAAATGCTTTGGTAAAAAGATCTGCAAGTTGATTATCAGTATGAATTTTGAAAATATGAACCAATATTTTATCATAACAATCTCTTATAAAATGATATCTGATTTCAATGTGTTTGGTTTTTGAATGCTTAACAGGATTTTGTATGATACTAATAGCAGAAGTATTATCAATATAAATAGGAGTGTTCATGAAAGTCAAACCATAGTCCATCATTTGATTCTGAATCCAGAGCACCTGTGCACAACAACTGGATGCTGCAACATACTCTGCTTCTGCTGTAGATGTGGAAACTGTGGTCTGCTTCTTGCATTGCCATGACACCAGCCTATTCCCAAGAAATTGACATCCACCACTAGTTGATTTCCTATCCATGTTCTCACCACCATAGTCACTATCTGTGAAAGCTTTGAGCTCAAAATCTGATCCTTTAGCATACCAAAGTCCCAAAGCTGGTTGACCTTTCAAGTATCTAAAAATTCGTTTCACAGCATACATGTGTGACAGCTTTGGATTGGTTTGATACCTAGCACAAAGACATACTGCAAACATAATGTCAGGTCTAGATGCAGTTAAATACATCAAAGAGCCAATCATTGACCTATATAAGTGCACATCTACTTCCTCCCCCTCAGGATCAGAATGAAGATGTTTGTGTGTCTCCATAGGAGTGCTAGCTATCTTGACATCTTGATAACCAAATTTAGTCAAGATATCATTCACATACTTCCCTTGGTTAATGAAGATTCCATCTGACTTCTGCTTAACCTGCAGCCCTAGAAAGAAGGTGAGTTCTCCCATTGAACTCATTTTAAACTTCTTATGCATTAGCACCTCAAAATCTTTACACAATGAATTACTTGTAGATCTAAAGATAATATCATCGACATAAACTTGTACCAGCAAAATATCTTTCTGAATTTTCTTGATAAACAAAGTCTTGTCAATAGTACCTCTTTTGAATCCATTCTTGAGAAGATACTCAGATAGAGTGTCATACCAAGCTCTTGGTGCTTGATGTAAACCATACAAGGCTTTCTTCAATCTGCACACTCTATCTGGAAATGTTGGATCTTCAAACCCTGGAGGTTGGCATACATACACCTCATCATCAATCAAACCATGAAGAAAAGCACTCTTCACATCCATTTGATAAACCATGAAGCCCTGATAAGATGCAAAAGCTAAAAATAATCTAATAGCTTCTATCCTAGCAACTGGAGCAAAGACATCATCATAATCAATGCCTTCTTCCTGTGTATACCCTTGTGCAACCAACCTGGCTTTATTCTTGATAACTATCCCTCTTTCATCTCTCTTATTCTTAAAAATCCACTTGGTGCCTATAGCTTTCTTTCCTTTTGGTAAATCTACCAAATCCCACACATCTTGCAGCTTGAATTGCAGCAACTCTTCTTGCATAGCTTCAATCCAGCTATGATCCTTGAGAGCTTCCACTGCTTTCTTTGGTTCCATCTGAGAAAGAAAACAAACATATAATGAAGTATGTACATCTTCTTCTCTTACCTTTGACTGCTGTCTTGTCACCACAGGAGAACTAATATCACCAATAATCAGATCCAAGGAATGATCTTTATGAACCAGATATTTAGATGTGGATGTATTAAGTAATTCCCTTTCTAAATTCTGACCCAGAAGATTATCCATTTCTGATTCAGAAACAGAATCTCTTTCCTGTCTATCTTTTTCAAGCTGTGAAGTTGTTTCAGAATCTGATAGAGAATTCCTTTCCAAGACTTGAAATGGTGAAAATCCCTTTGGAGATATCTGCTCTTCATCTGAATCATCCTCTACATCTGATCCATTTGGTGCAGGATTTGATTCTTCAGTTTCTGTTTGATCCTGTAGAAAAACTGCTGGTGGATCTGGAGTCCAGTTTGGAAACAATACATACTCCAAGTCATTCTTTTTAGATTGACTGGAGTTGCTCTGATTATCTGCACCATCACCTGCACTAGTACCTGCACTAGTAGATACATCTGGATATCTAAAAGCATAAGTTAGTGCATCAATATCAAACAACACTTCTGGACCTGTTCCTTTTACATTTAATGTATGTTCATTAAAAGTCACATTCATGGTCTCCTCAATAATCCTAGTCCTTTTGTTAAACACTCTATAGGCCTTGCTTTGAATAGAGTATCCAACAAAGACAGCCTCATCCACCTTACTTTGAAACTTACCTAGGTGATCTCTGGTATTTAAGACAGTACAAGGACATCCAAATGGTTTTAAAAAGCTAACCAAAGGTTTTCTCTTAAAGAATAACTCATAGGGTGTCTTGTTATGAGGTTTGACTATCAAAATCCTATTCAAAACATAACAAGCAGTGCTAACTGCTTCTGCCCAAAAGGACATTGGAAGTTTAGCATCTGCTAGCATGCTCCTAGCAGCTTCAATTAGTGTCCTATTCCTCCTTTCAGCTACTCCATTTTGTTGTGGAGTCCTAGGTGCACTAAACTGTCTTTCTATACCTTTCTCATCACAGAATTTATTCATCTCACAATTCTTAAATTCTGTCCCATTATCACATCTGATGATCTTAACCTTTTGATTAGTTGAATTTTCAATCCTAGTTATGAAAGATCTAAGTGTTTCACTTGTCTCATCTTTTGTCCTAAGAAAGAATACCCAACTCATCCTAGAATAGTCATCAGTTATCACCAAGCAGTAAGATTTCTTCCCTTGACTAGCTACATTGGTAGGGCCAAATAAATCCATATGTAACAGGTGTAGGGGAGTGGTATTGGTATTAACAAGCTTGGACTTATAAGAAGTCTTGTGTTGCTTGCCTTTGAGACAAGCTACACAATGGTCACTACATTCAAATAACTTTTCAGGTAAGCCTCTCACTAGCCTATCCTTAACAAGTTTATTCATGGTCTTATAATTCAAGTGACACATCCTCCTATGCCATAAATCAGATTCAGAAACAGTAGCTTTAGATATAAAACAATTTGCATTTTGAGAGTCCATCTTGTTTAAATCACTACAGTATACATTGTTCTTTCTTGGAACTCTCATTAAAATTTTGTCTTCAGGAATTTTGAGTTGTTCAGAAAGAATAATGCATTCTGTGTTAGTGAAATAAACAGGATTTTGCTTATCTGTGATTTGACTCACACTAAGCAAATTATATCTCAATTGCTCAACATAATAAACATCATTGAAAGTGAGCTTACTGCATTTTACCTTGCCTTTACCTGTGATTTTTCCTCCTCTAGGGTTACTGCCAAATGCCACATCTCCTCCATTAAATTCTTTAAAATCCTGCAGTTTCTCCCTATCTCCAGTCATGTGCCTTGAGCATCCTGAGTCAATATGCCATAAGCTTGGCTTGCTCTGCACATATCAAAAGAGAAATAATTAGTTTCTCTTGGGAACCCAAACCAATCTGGCTTTGGGTTTCCCTTTAGCATTTTAGACATCAACCCTCTTAAAGGTGATTGATCTCAATGCTTCATTGGTTTTGAACACTTTTGATGTATATGCATTCTTATATCTCCAAAAACAATCTGTTTTAGACCTAACAGTGGTTAATGGTCTGACAGTGGTCACTTTTAAGTTTGTGTTTATTACCCTAGCAGTGGTAGCTTTACTTGGTATAAACATTTTGTTCAAATGTTTAATACCAGCAGAGGTACCATGCCTGACAGTATTCAAACCCTTCCCTGTTCTTGTTCTGCCTCTGTTAGCCTTTGACAGTGGCACTGCTGTAGTATTGACAGTGGCTGCAGCATTACCTCTGTTAGCTTTTGACAGTGGCACTGCTGCAGTATTAACAGTGGCTGCAGCATTACCTCTGTTAGCTTTTGACAGTGGCACTGCTGCAGTATTAACAGTGGCTGCAGCATTGCCTCTGTTAGCTTTTGACAGTGGCACTGCTGCAGTATTAACAGTGGCTGCAGCATTGCCTCTGTTAGGCTTATTTCTCAATACTTGACTTGTACCACTGTTCCTATTATTTTTAGGATTGTGATAGCAGTCCAGCTGAAGATGGTTATACTTACCACAAATAAAACATGATTTTCTTTTCACACATTCAAACCCATTACCCAGCCTTTGTGTGACTAATTGATTCCAATTCCTCTGATTCCCTCTAGGTGTAGGTTTGATTATTTTATTTGCAGGATTTTCATCATGTTTGCCTGCACACTTACTACATTCAGCCTTGATGTTTGACACAGACCCTAGAGTAATTCTAGGTTTGTTAATCCTATTCTTTTGTTCAAGTTGTTCTTTAGCTTTCTCTATGAACATCCTCTTGCCTTCTAATAGTTTATCACTCTTAAGTTCTGAAATGAGACCAGTAATAGACTTGTTGAACTCATTCACAGACTTTGCACTAGTTGAACTATCACTATCATTCTCATCTTCCTCAGTCCAATCAGATATGTCTACTTTATCAAAATCTACATTATCATCACAATTAACTACTGGATCTACCTTAATAAACTCTTCTGACACACCTTTCTTAAGTTGTCCTAAGTCAAACTCAATTTTAGATGGAAAGTAAGTATGATTATAAGGTGGGGGAACAGCATTAAGGTTGTATCCTAATCCAGTTTTTAATTTATCATGAATTTGAGACTTGATTAAGTTTTGAACACCTTTTGAAGCATTTTCCAATTCATCAACTTTCAACTTAATTGACTCCTTATCAGAAATTGCCTCAGTCAACTTGGCACTTATCATATCAACTTTTGTTTGTAAAGCTTTCTTTTCCCAATTTAAATATTTAATATCTAATTGAAATTGTGATTCATTCTTTTCAAAAGCTTTAATTTGAGTTTCCAAATTTTCAATAGCTAAGGTTGCATGTTGACTTTTGATCTCACATGCTTTCAACTCATTGCACACAACAACATTATGATCCCTATAAAACTTAACCATTTTCTTGCATTCAGGAGAACATAATTTAAGTTGTACCTCATGTGGAACATCTGAAGATTCTGGTTCTTCTGTGACAGCCATCAATGCTTGATTATTGATCACAAGCTCTTCTTGATCACTCCAGTCAAATCCCCCCATTCCATCTTGTGCAACCAATGAATCTGAAGTGGTGTTCTGTACAGGTACCATTCTTCTCTGAGGACCAGAATTATTTCTAATAATTCCATTAGCAGAATTCATAGATCCTCCATCCTTTGTGTTCCTGCATTCTCTAGCAAAGTGGCCCATCTTGTGACAGTTGAAGCACTCCACCTTACTCTTGTCAAAGCCTGCTACACCATCTCTTTTGAATGTAAAGTTTATGTTACCAGACCTTTGCATAAATCTCTTTGCTCTTATGGTAATCATGGCCATTTGCCATCTTAAATCCATCTCCTCAAGATCTTCTTCAGTCACCTGTTCTAAATCTTCTGTTGTTAAAGATGAATTTATGTGGCTAGCAAAGAATGCTTCTAGTACATTATCATTAGCACCAGTTGTGCTATTACTTCCAGTATCACCAACAGAAACAAAAGCAGCATTGTTAGAAACACCATTAGACTGTTTCATAGCTACAACCTCAGGCTCAAAGTTTCTTAGATCATTGTACAGATCCTCAATTTCCTTTTGATCAAGATCTGTACTTTGTCTAAGTCCCACAGTGTACATATTCCATTCAGTACCAAGTGATCTTAAAAATTTCCTATTAAGATCATCCTTGTCAATCTTAACATTATGATTTTCAAGATCTCCCACCAGTTTCTGAAACCTGTCAAAGGTTTGTGTTAAGGTTTCTGACTTAACTCCAGCAAAGTTCTCAAACTGTTGTTTGAGAAGAGACCTCTTGTTTTTCTTTGTGTTATCATTCCCTCCAAACCTGGTGACAATAGCTTCCATAAGTACTTTGGCATCTACACATTTATCAAACTTCTTTTGATACTCATTGGGAATGGACAAGAGTAGAGTACTTAATGCTTTCCATTCAGTAGCTCTTTCTTTTCTCTCAGCATCTGTTTTGGGTGGTGGTCTTGCTACTTTTTCACCATCTGGACCCTTTGGATAATTAGGTCCATTGATAACCACCTCCCACATCATATAATCTGTGAGAAGCATGTACTGCCTTATTCTTGTCTGCCATAATTCGAACTCATCAGGTTTGAGCATAGGAATCTTGGTAGCCTGTATTCCTTCCATTGTTTCAGTAGACATCTTGAAATTTGAATAGAAAGCTTTAACCTTTAATAGAATTCTTCAAGATCAAAGCAATATCTAGCTCTGATACCACTTGTTGATCCCAGTATGGATCTTAATATGTATTACTTTGATTGATTATTAATAAGCTTGCGGAATAGTTTATTAATAACTTGAAGAACTAAATTTATAACACAGAATATTAATCAAAAGCTTCAATATTATTATCAAATAATACGAACACACAAACTGTGCTAGGGTTTACAACCTTGAAGCTAATAACTAGAAATTCGTCACTCATCTAGAGTTCTACAGGATCTCTATTTATAACATATAGAGTCCTTTACAGAATCAAACTAATATGGAAATCATATCTATTCCATAATTATCTCTAACCGACTACTAACAGTGGTTGAGCTATACACTAACAGGGGTAGTACCCGTATATAACCAACAGTGGTTAAACACTTGATTACAAAATACACTTATACCAACAGTGGCACTGTTAGACTAATTCTAACTAACAGTGGTACTGTCAATACACAACTAACTAACAGTGGTACTATACTAGCAGTGGCATAACACTTGTCTTCTGAGCAAATCTGGCAGTAGCTCAGGACTTAACATTAGATAACTATAACACCCTAAATAAAATTGTGAACCGAGGTGTGTCCGGAAACATATTTTTGTGACCTTTGTGTACAAATCAGTTAATAGATCAAAATCGATGTATTTCTAGGAAAACTTGGTCTCAGCGAGAGTTATAGCTAACAAACATACGAAGATTTTTCAAGTGGTCTCATGTGTTTATCTTACTCCTACGATTTTATACAATTTTTCTACCGAGAGAACAGAATCTGTCCAGAAAATCGACATCACCAAAGTTTAGTTTTGTTGAGTTTTTGGTATGGTTTTGCTTATAATCTTTCAAGTCATAAACTAATAACATGTTATAAACTAAAAATCATGTAATATAGGTGAATAAAAATAGATCCTTACTAAGCTTTAAGGTGGAGGAAAAGAAGATGAAGATAATGGTTCTTGAAGCTTGATCTTGCTTCTCCTTTTTACTAGCCTTTTGTAGATGCTTAAAATGATTATGATGACGATGTGAAGATGATGATTAATGTGATTGTTTGTTTCCTTGTTCTACCTTTTTCACTAGATCTTCAAGAATATTAAGATAGTGATTTTTTTTGTGATGATGATATTGTTGCTGTTGGTATTGAGCCGAGAGGGAGAGTAACAATTTAGGAAGTTTGTAGTTGAGTGTGTGTATGTGTCTTCAATAATTGTGAAAGTAAAATGGGTAAGGTGGTGGTTTGAATATGGGAGTCGGTTCACAAGTCAAAGCCAGAGGCATAACTTTGCCATGTTTTGCCTCTAGATATTTTGATGAATAAGTTAGGTGTTTAACCCGTAATTTTTGTGTACGGGTCCAATTATTTGTACCCCGTGTCCCACTCAATTTTCCGTTTGTTTAAATTTTATTTTAAACATTATAATTGATATTATACCAAAAATGGAATACTTTATTTAAATGATTATTAAAATTATTCACAGTAGTGGTACTGTACAGTTAAATTGTGTGCCAAATTTTGGTTGAATTTTAAAATTATATTTCGAGGTAATGTTCCAAATACTAAAACAGGATTGGGCAAAATATTACTTTTAGTATTTTTGACCTTTAGACACATTTTATAATTGTTTCTGTTCGTGTATAACGCGTATAAAACGTATAATATAGTATATTATTTCAATAATATAAGTTAATAATATTTGTAATTAATAATTTTCGAATTATTAATTATTTTGTATCACCAACTTTATTGTATTGAGTTTGTCATGTTTGATACGTTCATTTAGTACAGTAATTATATAATAATAACTACTATTTAACTAGTACGACACGTATTATATAGTAAGTTTTGTTAAACTTATCACACAAAGATAGTTTTGAATTCACTAATCAGGGAATTACTCTAGGTAATGCATGCAGTTAGGTAAGGATTAATTCCTTAAATGGAGGATTGTCACAGTAGAGGACTTTAGTGGATTATCATAAGGTCTCATGCAATCCGTACGAAAAGTTGTTGCCAGTACTTGTGATCATAAAGCAGTTTATAAAACAGTTGTATGTATTCTCACCCCAGTGAAAAATAGTAAAAAGCAGTTTATAAAACAGTTGTATGTACGAAAAGTTGTTTCCGGTTTTCGTTTGGTCCGATTCTTTTACCCAACCCTTAGTTGGACATTTCAAAGCTAAATAAACAACTTTCAAGTAAAATTATACAAAATTGAAGAGTTTCGAGATTTGTCGGGAATCATACAACTCAACGCTGGAAGAAACCGAAAGGATAGAAACGTAGATCGTGATACCGCGGTCACTTTTCTCCAAACGAGCGTGAGGATCCGAGGTGGTTTCGTGGTGCTTTTTGGTGGTTTAATGGTGGTGGTGGTGATGGTGAGTTGAGAGAAGAAAAGAAGAAGAAAGAGAGATAGATGGTGAGAAATGAGAGAAGAGGGAAAGGGGAGGGGGTGATGTCCCCTCCTTCGGGACGGTTGGGTGGGGGCCCACCGGAGTGTGGGTCTCCAACTTTTAATCCCGTGATTTCGCGTTCCGTGCGGTGTTCGTTTTCTCGGTCGTTTAAATCATTTTTCGTACATTTAATTATAGGTTTTGAAATACAAATATTTATTCGATATTTTAATTGAAGTATTTCATAAAATACTTAATAATTGAGTTATAAAATATAACTTAACTTGTTTCGTTTTGTTCACGAGTTTATTATTTTAATCGCGTAAATGTTGTTAATACGATACGAATTTGAGTTGAAATATTATCTAAATAATATTTTGGATAAAATAGAGTTATTAAATAATGTCATATAATTAATAAAATTGTTCACCAATGTCCGTATTAATTGAATCGAATTGCAAACTCGTACGATTTAATCAAATCGCATACTTGTATATATTCCACAATATATATATTGATACATTAATTAGCCTAACATAGAACTAATTACATGTATTACACTTGATTAGGCACTAATTACTAGTCTTAATTTGACGGGTGTCACATTCTCCCCCTGTTAGGAGAATTTCGTCCTGAAATTTAGTTTGAAGTCGTGTTTGAAGTAGCGTCAGCAAATAACTGAGGATACTTGAGTCGCATCTGGTCCTCCCGTTCCCAGGTGAATTTTGGCCCATGCCGCGAATTCCACCTGACTTTGACAATGGGAATACGACTTTGTTTGAGTTGTCTGACCCCACGGTCTATGATTTCAGCGGGCTCTTCAACGAAGTGAAGTTTGTCATCGAAGCGAATCTCGTCGAGTGGAATAATGAGTGTCTCATCAGATAGGCATTTCTTCAAGCTAGAAATGTGAAAAGTGGGATGCACGCTGCTGAGTACGGGTGGCAGCTGCAATCGATATGCCACTGAACCAATCCTCTCGAGGATCTCGAATGGTCCAATGTATTTGGGATTTAACTTCCCGCGTTTACCGAATCGGATAACACCTTTCCAAGGTGAAACCTTGAGTAGCACTCGATCCTCAACCTGGAACTCGAGTGGTTTTCATCTCATGTCAGCATAACTTTTCTGACGATCACGTGCGGCTTTGAGTTTGTTTTGGATTTCGAAGATCTTTTCAGTACTTTCGTGGATAATCTCAGGACCAGTGAGTTAACTGTCTCCCACTTCGCTCCAACAAATTGGTGAGCGGCACTTACGACCGTACAGTGCCTCAAAGGGTGCAGCCTTAATGCTGGTGTGATAACTGTTGTTGTACGAAAACTCGCACAACGGTAGGTATTTTTCCCAGTTTACACCGAAGTCAACCACGCAAGCTCGTAGCATGTCCTCTAATGTTTGAATTGTTCATTCACTTTGGCCGTCGGTTTGTGGGTAGTATGCGGTACTCATATCAAGACGGGTACCCAATGATTTTTGAAGTGATTGCCAAAAGTGAGATGTGAAACGACTATCCCTATCGGAGATAATCAAGATTGGAACACCGTGTCAAGAAACAACCTCTTTGATGTAGATTCGTGTGAGGCATTCCATTTTGTCAGTTTCCTTGATTGCTAAGAAGTGAGCAGATTTCGTGAGATGATCGACGATCACCCAAATGGTATCGCAATTGCTCATTGACTTTGGTAGTTTGGTTATGAAATCCATGGCAATATGTTCCCATTTCCATTCAGGAATGTTGGGCTGTTGGAGTAAACCAGAAGGTTTTTGATATTCGGCTTTGACTTTCGAGCAAGTAAGACACTTGCTGACGTATGTGGTGATTTCGGTTTTCATATTCGGCCACCAATAAAATTCCTTGATGCCGTGATACATTTTGTCGGATTCAGGATGGATAGAATATTTTGACTTGTGAGCTTCGTCCATCACCAAGTCTCGCAGGTTTCCAAAACTGGGTAACCAGATTCGGTTTGAGAAATACCTAATCCCGTTAGGCTTGATTTCGAATTGTTTGTCCATGCCTCGTAAGGCTTCGTTTTTGATGTTATCGGGTTTCAGAGCTTCTAGTTGAGCAGTGAGAATCTGAATGTTTAGATCGTTATGAATAGTCATACTGAGGGCTCGGACTCGAAGTGGTTTCGATCGTTCCTTTGGACTGAGGGCGTCGGCAACAGCATTTGCCTTACCCGGATGGTATTTGATTTCGCAATCATAATCGGTGAGCAACTCGACCCACCGACGTTGTCTCATGTTGAGATCCTTCTGATCGAATATGTGTTGGAGACTTTTGTGGTCGGTAAAGATCGTACACTTAGTGCCGTAGAGGTAATGTCTCCAGATTTTGAGGGCAAAGACGACAGCTCCAAGCTCAAGATCGTGGGTGGTGTAGTTCTTTTCATGAATCATGAGCTGTCGTGAAGCGTAAGCAATGACTTTGTCCCATTGCATCAACACGCAACCGAGACCTTGGTGAGAAGCATCGCAGTATACCACGAAGTCATCAGTGCCTTCGGGTAAGGATAGAATCGGAGCATTGCAAAGCTTTTGTTTAGGGAGTTGAAATGCGGACTCTTGTTTATCAGTCCAGTCGAACTTTTTATCTTTCTGAGTCAGTGTCGTGAGTGGCTGAGCTATTTTTGAGAAATTTTCGATAAAACGCTACCCTGCCAACCCCAAGAATTGGCGTACCTCGGTTGGAGTGGTTGGCGATTGCAAGTCTTTGATAGCCTTGATTTTTGATGGATCGACATGGATTCCTTGACTATCGATGACGTGTCCAAGGAATTGAATGGTTTGCATCCAGAACTCACACTTAGAGAATTTGGCGTAAAGCTCCTCGTGCTTAAGTAGTTCTAGGATAGTTCTGAGGTGTTGCGCATGTTCTTGTTCGTTTCGTGAGTATATGAGAATGTCATCAATGAAGACAATGACAAACATGTCGAGATATGGCTTGCATACCCGATTCATAAGATCCATGAATACGGCTGGTGCGTTGGTTAGACCGAATGACATCACTTGAAATTCGTAATGCCCATACCGGGTTCAGAAAGCAGTTTTTGGGATATCGGAGTCGCGAACACATAATTGGTGATAACCTGATCGGAGATCGATCTTTGAATAAAAACTCGACCCTTGTAGTTGGTCGAACAGGTCATCAATACGAGGAAGTGGATATCGATTCTTGACGGTCAACTTGTTCAACTCTCGGTAGTCGATACACATTCGGAAGGAACCGTCTTTCTTTTTGACAAACAGGACCGGAGCTCCCCAAGGCGAAGAAATCGGCCTAATGAATCCTCTTTCTAGGAGTTCCTGTAATTGATTGGACAACTCCTGAAGTTCGGATGGGGCTAAGCGGTATGGCGCTCGGGCCACAGGTGCGGCACCTGACACGAGGTCGATTGAGAACTCAACCTGTCTTGGTGGTGGTAGACCAGGTAGTTCTTCGGGAAAGACTTTTGGAAAGTCTTGAACGATGGACACATCCTTAATTCGCTTCTCCTCTGACTTTTTCTCCATGATGAGTGCGGGGATTGCTGGATAACCCTTTCTCAGAAATTTCTGGGTTTTCAAGCAGGATATGATGTTAAGTCTCATCCCACCGGTCTCCCCCTGTATGACCAAGGTTCTACCAACGGTGAGAGGAATACGAACGATTTTATCGTAACAAATGATTTTGGCACGATGCTTGGACAACCATTCCATACCAATGATGACATCGAAACTTCCAATTTCAACAGGCATGAGATCGATTGAGAAGGTCTCGTTGGCTAGGTTTAAAGTGCAACTAGGTATCACACTATCGGTTTCTATGAGTTTACCAATTGCAAGTTCTACATGTACTTAATATCTAGAGCAATAGGTGCGATATCAAGTAGAGGGCAAAACTCATCAGAAATAAAGCTTCTATCGGCACCAGTATCAAGCAGAATAGAAGCAGATAAGTTGTTGAGAAGGAACATACCCGTGACCACATTCGGGTCCTGACGGGCATCCCCGGAGTTGAGTACGAACGCTCTTCCCCTTGCGTTGTTGTTGTTGTTGTTGTTGTTACTCTTGTTCTTGTTTTTAGGACATTCGTGTCTGAAGTGTCCCGTTTCTACACACCCAAAGCAAGATTTGGGTTGGTTGGAATTGTTGTGAGAGGTGTTCTTGTTGGATTTGGAGCTCGGCAATCTTTGGTCAAGTGCCCATACCTCCTGCAGTTGTTGCAGAGAGTACTGCATGGACCATTGTGATGGTAGTTACACTTGGAGTAGTATGGCCTGTCCCCAGTTTATCTACGCTTGGGTTCAGAATTTGCGTTGTAAACTTGGATGGCATTGGATTTCTTGTTCTGGTTGTTGTGGTGTTCAGACGATTTGCGTTTGTTGTTGTTGTTGGAGGAGGATGTATTGGATGTCTCACGACTGACAACCATGGCCATGAGTTCATGAGCTAATTGGATTGCACTGTCAACAGTGGTTAGTTTAGATGAGGCGACGTTCCCCTGGATATTCTCCGGGAGGCCGCAGATGTATCTTTTGATGCATTTTTCCTCCAAATCAACCAAACCCGGGCATAACAAAGGAAATTGCTAGAATTTGGTGGTATATCCAGCAATGTCAGTTCCCTGCACTGTCAAGTGCCATAATTCTTCCTCTAGACGGTGCAGTTCTTCTTCGGGACAATATTTTCCCCTAAGCTTTTTCTTCAGTTCAGCCCAAGGAAGTCGGTTTGCTATCTCAATGCCCACAGAGTTTGCGTGGGTGTTCCACCATGTAAGGGCACCTTCCTGAAAGGTGTAGGCAGCAAACTTGACTTTGTTATCCTCCTTACAGTACAGAGGTTGAAGACGTATTCCATACGTTCAATCCATCTGATAAGACCAATAGCACCTTCCGTGCCTTTGAAGTAGAGTGGTTTGCAGCTAAGAAAATCCTTGTAAGAGCAAGGTTTGATAACAGGAGTATTGAATGGGGTTTCGTCATTGCTTTGAGAGTTTCGAGGTGAATCCCGAGCAGCCAAGGCATCGGCTACTGCTCGAGATACGACAGCAGCAAGTTCGACATCACTGTAACTTTTTCCCTTTGGCGGCATGATTCTTCAAGAGAGATATAAGAGGCACATGAGAAGTTGTACCAGAATGATAATTCGATAGATGTACATATATTAAAGTGGCAATATACAACATCACAAAGTGAAAATTAACAATGTAAGATAGTTGAGAGAAATTGTCGATTGATATTACGATGTTAAACGATTACTGACAATTTCGAGTTACGTGTCCCAAAAGTTACAGGATTAGACTTTTAACAAAAGGTGCCAGGATTTGTTACATCCGGTCGAATTACATAGGTCCTACGAAAGTATGATAAAGTACAGAATTAGCCTAAGCTAATCCTGACGTAGATTGAGTTGTGGCAGTAGTGTGGTGAGATGGTCCACAGATTCTGCAAGCTTGCTAACCATTCGGAGGGCATCCTCGGTTTCCCTTAGACGTGTCTCACACTGGTTCAGCCTTGATTGTAGGATGGAAATTTCGTTTCGGTTGCCAATCACTTGGTTGTGGACAACCTCCATAGTTTTGATGGTTTCACCCAGACGGTTGTCAAGGGTGTCCATGTGGTTGACGGTATTTTCGTGATCTTCGGAGACTTGATTGATACGTTCGAGTGATGTTAGTCTCCAGTTTTCGTTGGTTTCTTGGAGTTCGATATCCATAGTATCAAGTCGTTGCTCGTGTCGGTGCAGCCTAGTGGCTAAGTCCGACAAAGTGAAGTGAGTGGGGTATGGATCAGCTCGAGGCAACCTGGTGTTCCTCCTAGCCACCCTTGGGTTTCATGATCCATACGGATGAGAGCGTGACGAATTGGGTGGCGTGTTTGCCATTCTGAGACAAAGCGTTAGAAAGAATGAGGCATATATTTATATAATACATATATAATATAGCCTAAGCTATTGAGCGCGAGCGAGGCCTATCTATGTATATATATATATATATATATATCACATAATAGCCTAGAGTGTCTAACACGGACATGTTTGAGTCCCGGTATCTCTCTTGGTCAGATTCAACTAGTGTATCCTGTTCAGTCATGCCTCCTTTCAGATCTCACATCATATTCTTTTAATTGTACATAGTTGATCAGGCTATGTTAAATTAAACCAATACCATGTAGTTACTGAACCTAATCATACTTGATATGGAATACTGCCTAACGGTCATAGTCTAGGCCCACTAAATGCAACCTAGTTTACTATAACCTTAGGCTCTGATACCAATCTGTCGCACCCCCAAATCCGGGTTGCGGAAGTGAATCGGGTCGGGGCGCGACTAATCAATAATCACAAGCACAAAGATCTAATGAACGACCACTAAATGTGTTGTTTTACATTGTATTGATAAAACCAAAGTTTACATCAAAATATTGTTTACATTAGCTCAGTTCTTGAAATTGAGAGATTTACATTACATAATTAATCTATACAAAATATAATAATACAATTAAATCTCTGATTTGATTGAATGCAGACTCGAGCTAATGATTCCTGATTGGGCAGCCAACCTACTGCTGAGTACCTGTGATACATGCTAAAATGGGTCAGCGAAATGCTGGTGAGCTCACAGGTTTGTATGTCAGCACATATTTGTATGAACCGCAAGATTTAATTGAATTTAAAATGCAATTAAGCAAAATAAAAGTTATACAGCCATGAGCACATAGTCTGAGCTTAACTTGAGCGTTAGGTCCAATAAAAGTTGCCTCCTACGAGTGCCTAATCTATACTCGTCTTCCCAAATGCTAATACGTCCGTTTGACCAGTTAGTGTGTGCTAACCCGGACGAGGATTAGTGAAAGCAACTCATGTAGTATTTGATTTGTATTGTACTTGCGTTCATATTGTAAAATAAAATGAGCAATGTAATCACACCCCAGATGAAAACCATAAAATAGGGGCTATGAGACTCACCCGAGTCTTGAGTGTTTTAACTTAATAAACTTGAATTGATTAGCGGTTAATTGATGTCCGATGACTTGTAACCTGAGGGTGTCCAAGACACGCGATAGTTATAAACATGAGTAGGTATCTTGAGAGAATACCTTTGTAGTTGTTCGTCCAACTAGAATGTCCAAATTACCACGATTTGGTTGTTTAACTTGTCCAAGTTACTACGACTTGGTTGATTTGATTATATTTTGAAGATGTGTACGGCCTGTTGGTGAATTGGTTGTAATAATAATCACATTATCATTATTATGATTTGAAAGTGTTATGCTTGAAAACATGTTCCAATGTGTTTTAGAAGTCGTATCGTATAAAGGTTTGAGGTTATATAAGTTCGACAATTAGTGTGAAAAAGAGTTGCAAACAGTCTGTTTTTAACGTCACTTATAGCGACACTTAGGGTCTATGAGACACTCAGGAAGTGTCGCATAAAATGAGGAATTATGAGGTACTAGCATCACTTGAGGAAGCGACGCATGAGGTGCGACACTTAAGCAAGTGCCGGGCGTGAGTGTCGGGTAAAGGTGTTAAGCGTCACTAGGAAAGTGACGGTACAATTCAGATTTAGGTTATAGGCGTCACTTAGGCAAGTGACGCTAGAAGTGTCGGTAAGTAGTGTTAGGCGTCACTAGACAAGTGACGGATGTAAGTGTCGGGAAAAAGGGGTTTTATGCGGCACTTAGGCAAGTGACGCAAATTTAGGGTTTTATGCGTCACTTAAAACGGCACTTAAGTGACGCACGAAGTGATGCTATACTGGTCTGGCTTATGCGACACTTACGTCTGTTCGACGGATTTTGAGCCAAAAACTAGTTTTCCGGTTTCCGTTTGGTCCGATTCTTTTACCCAACCCTTAGATGGATATTATGAGCTTAAACAAACAATAAACAAGTGAAAATAATGGAAATCGGAGTGTGTCGGGATTTGTCGGGAATTTACGAACTTTACGCCGGAGGATTTCGAAAGGATGGAAACGTAGATCGTGATGCGGTGGTTCTTTTTCATCAAACGAGCGGGGTGATTCAAGGGTGTTTGATGGTAGTTTTTGTGGAATTAAGGTGATGGTGGTGTGGTGGTGGAATGAGAGAAAAAGAAGGAAGAAAGAGAAAGAAGATAATGAAATTAAGAAGAAAAGGGGGTGGTGGGGGTTTTCCCCTCCCCTTGGCCGGCTAGTGGGGCCACCCCTTGTAGGTGTGTCCCAATTTTTGTGTTTTCTGTGTTTGTGCTTCGTGCGGTATTCGTTTTTCCGATTGTTTAAACGTTTAATAATTTTCTTTAAAATACGAATAATTATTAATATTTTTGTTAAAATATTTCATCAATTACTTGTACTTGAGTTATAAAATATAACTTAACTTGTTTCGTTTTGTTCGCGAGTTTATTATTTTACTCGCGTAAATGTTGTTAATACGATACATATTTGAGTTGAAATATTATCCTAATACACTCGTCAAATTAGGACTAGTAGTTAGTGCCTAATCAAGTGTAATACATGTAATTAGTTCTGTGCAAGGCTAACTAATGTATCAATATATATATATATATTGTTGAATATATACAAGTATGCGATTTGATTAAATCGTACAAGTTTCAAATCGAATGCAATTCGATTCAATTAATATGGACATTGGTGAACAATCTTATTAAATAATATGACATTATTTAATAACTCTACTTTATCCAAATATTATTTAGATAATATTCCAACTCAAATTCCTATCGTATTAACAACATTTACGCGATTAAAATAATAAACTCGCGAACAAAACGAAACAAGTTAAGTTATATTTTATAATTCAAGTACAAGTAATTGATGAAATATTTCAACAAAAATATTAATAATTATTCGTATTTTAAAGAAAATTATTAAACGTTTAAACAATCGGAAAAACGAACACCGCACGAAGCACAAAAACGGGAAACACAAAAATTGGGACACACCTACAAGGGGTGGGCCCCACTAGCCGGCCAAGGGGAGGGGAAAACCCCCACCACCCCCTTTTCTTCTTCATTTCATTATCTTCTTTCTCTTTCTTCCTTCTTTTTCTCTCATTCCACCACCACACCACCATTACCTTAATTCCACAAAAACTACCATCAAAAACCCTTAAATCACCCCGCTCGTTTGAAGAAAAAGAACCACCGCGTCACGATCTACGTTTCCATCCTTTCGAAATCCTCCGGCGCAAAGTTCGTAAGTTCCCGACAAATCCCAACACACTCCGATTTCCATTATTTTCACTTGTTTGTTGTTTGTTTAAGCTCATAATGTCCATCTAAGGGTTGGGTAAAAGAATCGGACCAAACGGAAACCGGAAAACTCGTTTTTGGCTCAAAATCTGTCAAACAGACGTAAGTGTCGCATAGGCCAGACCAGTATAGCGTCACTTCATGTTCACTTAAGTGCCACATTAAGTGACGCATAAAACCCTAAATTTGCGTCACTTGCCTAAGTGCCGCATAAAACCCCTTTTTCCCGACACTTACATCCGTCACTTGTCTAGTGACGCCTAACACTACTTACCGACACTTCTAGCGTCACTTGCCTAAGTGACGCCTATAACCTAAATCTGATTTGTACCTTCACTTGCCTAATGACGCTTAACAACTCTACCCGACACTCACGCCCGACACTTGCTTAAGTGTCGCATCTCATGCGTCACTTCCTCAAGAGATGCTAGTACCACAAAATTCCTCATTTTATGCGACACTCAAGTGTCGCATAGACCCTAAGTGTCGCTATAAGAAAACAGACTGTTTGCAACTCTTTTTCACACTAAGTGTTGAACTTCTATAACCTCAAACGTTTATACGATACGATTTCTATAACACATAGAAACATGTTTTCAAGCATAACACTTCGAAATCATAACGATAATGATAAGATTATTGTTGGTGCATTTTGTGTGTCAATCAGTTGGTCAAACGTTTGTAATTGTCAAAGTCAATTAGTCTGCATATGTATAGTGTTTAGTGTGTATATGCAAGCTTGTAAACGAATAGTGAAATAGAAAATATACCCAAATTATAGTTTAGGTGACACTAAGCTAGTGTCGCATATGGCGACACTTGGCTAGTGTCGCTATAGGGTTTGGACAGCCTATAAATAGTCATGTTAGGGTTCATTTGTAGGTTAGACTTTGTGAGAAGAGAGTGAGCCGTTTTTGTTAGAGAGGAGATGAGAAAAACGAGTTTGTGTTTATGATTGTATAGCTTTACGATTCAATTGTGAATATATACAAAAAGCTTATAAAAAATGTTTGTGATTGATTGTTTGATTTCTGCGCTTACAATTGATTATACGATCTGATTTGATCTGGCATAAGGGATCTACAAGTGGTATCAGAGCCGTGAATCAAGGATTCGACAGTTTCAGATCGTGTTTAGAACGTTTTCGGTTGATTCGCAAAGGTATTAATCGATTATAATTAGTTTCTGGGTTATTTGTGTTGATTATATCGATTTTTGGGTTGATTTTTGGTGCTAGATCGTCGGCTGTTCGTCAATTTTCGTCAGGGTTTCAAAAAATTTCGTTTTTAGGGTTTTTGGAGCTGACAGCCGCGATATAGGGTCACTTAGTGAATCACTTAAGTGCGTCACTTTGTGCGTCACTTCTTAGCGTCACTTCCTAGCGTCACTTAGTGCGTCACTTCCGTGCGTCACTTGATAGCGACACTTAGTGCGTCACTTGGCTTTCAGCGACACTTATCCTAGTGTCGCCATCTGATATTGTGCGACACTACCTGTTAAGCAATACTTCTTAGCGACACTAATCTAGTGTCGCTCTAGATTAAAAAAAATATATATATATCTATAGGCTTAAAAGTGTTCAATTTTAGCGGGAAATTCGTGCGTCAGACCAGTATAGCGTCACTTCGTGCGTCAGACCAATATGACTATTCACAACGATAAGAGTGGGAGGAAGAGTGTAAAATAGAAGAAGTAGATGTAACGCGCCTAGGTGACGACTTCTCATGTTGGTCCAGTTTTATTGGTTCATCCTTAGGCGGAACCTCCTCAAATGGGTCATTTTATGGATAGATTCTCCTCCTTGGTACTTGGTAAGTTGTCGCGAGGGCGACCAGTGACGTAATCATAATCGTCGGTTGATATGGCGGCGTGGGATGAGGGTTGCGACAAGGTAAGACTACAAATAGAAGATTTAGTCCCTAAGACGATTAGTGATGTGTCCTGACGGGTTTGTTGAGTAAGCAATGTGGGAAAATGACGTGTGGTTTCCACTCTATTGATCTTTAGGGTTCGATTCACTAGTTAAACGTGCGGAATATTGTTTAACGAGTTTATGTATGCGAAATCAAGTGCCATTTAATACAAACAAGAGTAGTAAAACTATTTCTCTATAATTAATCAGAAACGATTACAGTATCACATAATATTGCTCAAGCACAGACAGAACGAACAGTCACAAATCAAGACACAACCACTGTATATATATACAGTAGCTATAGCAACACCCCAAGTGTTGCTATCATGTACTTAGTGTCTCTTACAAAGATCAAGATTTGACTAACACCTTAAACAAGCTACATTGACATTATGCATTAACATGTTAACCTCGAAATGATAAGACTAAAATGGAGGTATACTTAGTTACTAACAGTGCTACTATGGATGCCTACAATATGCAATGCACACACACAACGTTTGCTTTTCATAGGTTTAAACAAGAAAGAAAATCGAACATAATCATAGTACACCTACTCCGTGTCTCGCATAATCTTACCTAAATTAAACATAGGTGATCAGGCTATGTCTAATTGAGGTCTAATAATGCAACACACGGGTTAGCTATACTAGTTATGCTCGGTTTAGTTAAACTAGTAATGTTTTTGGTGTTTTAAGAAAATATTATTTAAAAATGTTGGTTATAGTTGGGGTTTTTGTTTGAAAAACCAGCATTCTCTATAACCTTAGGCTCTGATACCAAATCTGTCACACCCCGCTAAAGCGGAAACACGAGATGTAACAGCACCGGGTAACAATGCATAAGATATAGTAGCAACACCATACATAATTTAGAGATAATATCACACATTACTACAAGTTTCAACCACAGTTCGAAAAGAAATTATAATAAGCTCTTAAAGTTTCCAAAAGAGAGTCATAGTTTCAAAATAAAGCAAACGCGTGTGAACATGCATCCATGCTAATGTACTCCTAGAGTGCATCTTACTGTCGTTCTCCTGAAAAGCATGATAAAACAACAGGTCAACTATGGACATAGTTGGTGAGTTCACAGGTTTAATGTTACACATAAATGAACTAAAAGCTTTTGTCCATAAAGACATGAATAAAAATGATTGGTTGTAATTGTTGCGAATATGAAAGGTAATATACAAGAGTGTTAATGCAATTGAGGCCACTACTAAACCGATTCAACCGACACATGCCCCAAGCTCCATGTTCTATCGCTAACATGAGTAAGGTGATACTATGCACTCACGAACAGTGTGAGTGAGGAGTGGTTTCCCCCTAAATAGCGCTATCCATAAATATCAACGGCTCGTCTGGCTCTCGGACGAGTTAATAAGTAGTGTAAACTGTATTTTCGGGGACTTTAGCACGATAGTACTCAAGCATAACAATAGTATATACCAATTCGCATAAATAGTATAACAAAAGTTCAACAAGTTCATAAAGAGTACAACCAATTTAGTTAAAGTTCGAGATCATGCTTTTCACCCCAAAATAATAAACAAGTAAAAAGGGGCTGTGAAAACTCACAATTGAGCGTATGAGTAAACGATGAATGTAGCGCGCGTGCTTGTCGTGTATGACTCCTATCCAAGACCTATGAACACGAGGTTTCTAATTAGTTCCTTGGTAATTTAGGTTTATTAGGATTGCTTAACTAAGTATTTAGATTACGAAGTGCCAACATGGTTTGTTTGCTTTTGAAGTTTGTTAGTGTCCAATAATCGCATGGAATATAATAATGATTATACAAGTGTATAATATCTCACGATTGTTAGTGTCTTAGAATCATAATGTTTTGAGCTTTGGAACTTTGGTTCCTTCCGAATTATGGTTAACAACACACAAATCAATAAATACATCATAAGACGCCCGAACCCCTTTTGGTTATCATTCATTCCCAAAAATAGTAAATTTCCCGTTTTCAAAATCGGGACCGATTATTGTTGACTCGATCAAAACTTCTCGGTTTTACCCGAGACTTTTACTCAATCCTTAAACATATTTATGGGTCAAAAAAAAAAAGAGTTAGTCTTTCCTTAAGTAACAAGTCCGCAAGTGTCGGTTTTTAACTTTTACCAAAATCAGTCCATATTCTTATTTCCAGAAAATTGCCTCAGTTGGTTTAATTTATTAAAAATACTTATGATCCGAAATAAAATAAGGAAAAAATCACAGATCATCTTCAATATGTTATCTATCTACTGTAATTTTTCCATGGATTGTAGTGAAGTCCAAGTATTTATTATTTTTACTTTTACCATCTGAGGTCAGATCTGAACACATGCATGCAATTATTATTTTTGTACAAAATGTACAAGGAATCAATAAAAGTGGTCTTCTTGAAAGTTGTAGCCAATGAAAATTTTAAACTTTTGGCATTGGTTTCAAGTCATTTGGAGTTGTAATGCTCCAGTTATGATTAAAACATTGAGATGAAAGTTTCTGCCTTAATCTAACAGATTATACATCTCTATTCACAAAAATTATAAAAAATATCAAATGAACTCATAAAAACATGAGGCTTATGTGGTTGGAAAGTTAACTTCCAGAAATTGATTCTAGACTATAAAAACGTCCATTTTCATGAAGAAATGATTTTTATAAAAATCGTTGAAGTGGAAGAAGCCTTCTGGACAGAAAGTTGTAAACTCATGTTTGAGTGTTTCATTCAAAATAATGAACACCAAACATGAAATAAGGAAGATTATCATCTTTTGATCTTTAAATCCATGTTCTAACACATGCATGGTGTTGAAATACATCCAAGATGTGTTAGATATGATTATTAACATAAGAACAAGTTTTTAAATAAAGATGAACAATATTTCCACAAGTTTACCAACAATAATCGGTTTTCACTTGATTTTCGGTTTGATAATGGGTTTCCCTTTCTTTTAACACATAAAGATGTGAAAAGAGATAACCTACAAACATCAAGTTTTGTATTAGGATTTTAGCCATGAAAAAGGCATAAATTCCGAATTTTATGAAGGAAAAACATATTTGTAGAGATTGTAAGTAAAGAAAGATGTTAGAGACGTTGTGTTTTACCTTTATGTTCTTGAAATAGCTTGAGGACACCTTAAAGTTTCTGGGTTTAGGTTGCAAAATGACTGATTTCTTAAGAGGTTTTAGAGAGAAAAGAGTGTGAAAGGTTAGAGAGAAGTGTGTGTTTTGGGAGAGTGAAATGAATGATTTGGTGTAAGAAAAGAGGGGAGATGTGTGGGGATAAGGGGGAGGCCGGTTTTGGGGTCCCAAGGAGGCCTTTTAATTTCTTTTTATTTGTTAAATAAAGTTTATAAAAGTTGTATTAAGTTTGTATTAAAGATGTGTAAGTATATTGTATGGTATAAGGTTTATTTTGTGATGTTTTGGTGATTAATATTTGAGCTATAAAAGTTTGTGTTCTTTAGTTTATAAAAGTACTTTAATTTATGATTGAATTGCTTCCAATAGGTATTCAAGTGTTAGTTTATTATATTCGAGTTTCATTTACGGGTTTACGGAATTTTAGCAAACCTTGGTTGTGCGACAAGATAGTATTTTTGTGATAATTCATGAGACTTGATTCTTTTGTTTTTCATGGCACTTCATAACTTAATTTAGCATGTCTGAATGAACTTATGGTTCACTAAGCAATCTCTAAGACGTTCTACAGCTTTAACAATTTAAGGAGTCATAACCTAGAGTTTTCACTAGGATTTAAGGAATGCTGTAAATTTAAGATTCAAGTGCGGTAATGACCTGAGATTTCTGACGGTTGTCACATTATCCCACTGTTGAAATGAATTTCGTCCCGAAATTCAACTGGTCCTATTGGGTGACGAAGCACTAGTGAATCGGTGGGGGTAGTTTCGTCTCATTAAATCTTCCTGTTCCTATGTGAACTCAGGTCACAACTGTTTGGTACCTCTATTAAGGATTTCAGTGGGTGCTTCACTAAAAGAAAGTAGTCAATCATCGATTCGAACTCTTTTAAGGGTAAGGTCTGAGAGTTGTCAACTAGACACTTCTTAAGGTTTGAGACATGAATATGTCATGAACGCCATCCAACTCTTTGGGTGATTCTAGTTCATAAGCCACCGGCCTATTTGTTTCAAGATTTTGTATGGTCCAATTTAGCTTGGGCTTAGCTTGCCTTTCTTGTTGAAGTGCACAAGTCCTTTCTGAGGTGATACTCTCAGGAACATTCTATAACCCGTTTGGAATTTTAATGGCTTTCTGCGATTGTCAACGTAGCTTTTCTGAATGACGTCTAGCCTTGTCAAGTGCTTCTCACCGACTTCATGCCAACACAACGGTGATAGGCATTTTTGTCCATATATGGCCTCAAATGGCGCACACTTGACGCTAGTCTGGTAATTGTTGTTGTAATAATCCTAACGGCTTTTGGTACATAATTTCGCAATCATAGTCGTTAAGTAACTCCATCCACCTTTTTTTGCCTCATGTAGAGCATCTTCTACTCGAGTATGTCCTGGAGACTCTTATGATCAGTAAACACAGAACATCTGGAACCGTATAGGTAATGTCTCAGGGTTTTAAGTATGAAGACCACTGCTCCTAGTTCCAAGTTATGCGTAGTACAGTTCGCCTCATTTTTCTTGAGCTGTGTGGAAGCATTCGTAATTACTTTATTCTTCTGCATCAGATGGCAGCCCAATCCCTAGTGTGACGCATCACAATATACCACAATCTGTTCCTTCAGGCAATGATATGATTGGCGCATTGCACAGTTTCTCCTTCAGCGTTTGGGATGCCTTCTCCTTTTCAATATCCCAAATGAATTCCTTCATCTTTTGGGTCAGTTCTATCAAGGGCTTGGCGATCTCTAAGTAATTTTCTATGGACCTTCTATTGTATACAGCAAATCCTAGAAATTGACGGATTTCCGTAGGGGTCCTCGGGACTTTCCATTTCTCAATCGTCTCGATTTTAGTTGGATCCACATGGATCCCTTCTATGTTCACCATATGACCGAGAAAGTGTACTTCTCTGTTCCAAAACTCACACTTAGAGAATTTGGAGTACAACTTCTCTTCCTTGAGTGGTTGCAACACTTGCCCTAAATGTTGCTCGTGATCCTCTTTACTACGCGAGTAGACTAGTATGTCATCGATAAAAATCACAAATTTATCCAAGTATGCTCTCCAAACTCTGTTCATTAAGTTCATGAATGCCGCAGGAGCATTGGTTAGGCTGAAGGGCATAAGCATAAACTCATAATGTCCATATCGTGTTTGGAACACCGTTTTGGGTATAACTTCTTTGTGAATCCATAATTGGTGATAACCTGACTATAGGTCGAGTTTAGAGAAATAGGAGGCGCCTTGCAGCTGATCGAATAGATCGTCGATTCAAGGGAGCGGGTACCTATTCTTAGTTGTTAATTTGTTCAGTACTCTATAATCAATGTACATTCATGAGGATCCGTCCTTTTTATTAACGAATAAAACAGGAGCACCCCATGGTGATGAGCTGGGGCGAATAAATCCCTTATCGGAGAGTTCTTGGAGTTAGTTAGACAACTCCTGCATTTCCATGGGCGCTAGGCAGTACGGTGCCTTAGCTATTGGAATTTCTCCAGGAATTAAGTCGATTCAGAATTCAACTTGCCTATGTGGGGGCAATCTAGGTAGATCATCTGGAAATACTTCGGGGTAGTTGCATACCACTGGGACATCTTGTATGCGTCTTTCCTTTGGCTTAGTCCTGACGATGTGTGCCGAAAGAGCGAGACATTCTTCGGTCAGATATTTGCAAATTTTCTTGGATGACACTATCTTCTAATATCTTCCAGGTCTTTCTCCACGTAATAATAGTATCTCATTCATTCAAATGGGTACTTGCATAATCTTCTCATGACAACTTGTGTCTACATGATTTTTGGCCAACCAGTCTATGTCGACTACTATATCAAAACTTTCCATTTTCATCGGAATAAGGTCTATACTGAAGGATTCACCTTTCAGTTCTAGTACGTAGTTGTGTATTATTTCACTAACAATCAGTTTGTAACCACTAGCGAGTTTTACCGCATACGGAGGTCCTAAAGGTTGTGATTCCCTATGGATTAGGGGCCCTAATAGATGTCAGATAAAGCTCTTGTCTGCCCCTTAGTCAAAGGTACTGATGCGTAGTGGGTATTTAGGAGAAAGGTACCTGTGACCACATTGGGATTTCAATGTGCTTTCCTAAAATGTTTAGTGTTTCCACACTCGTAACAAGCTCTTGATGCATCAGAGTTTAGTCTCTAAAGATATATAAATTTCTAGTATCATAAAAGGAATTTTTAACTATCCCAAGTTTTAACACAAAATAGCTAGTACTATTTCTGGTTAAATTGGCGTCGTCTCCTCTATTACTAACGTAATCGTGATTTTGATAACTTTGTTAATACTTTATGGATTTGAATATTTTATAAAACATTTTGTGGAAGAGTTGTCATAAAATCTATTGAAACATATTTTACGTTGAAAATCTGTTTTTACAACTTAGAGTTCGTTGAAAATTTAAGTCAGTATTTTGAAAACTCTTGTCACTGACAAATCGTTTAAAAATTCTGTTAAACAAGATCCGTTCGAAAGATTGAACTTGTGGAAAATTTTGATTAAATGTCCGATGAAAATCTGATGAAGACTTGAGTCGATAAAATACGTTGAACGCTCTGGTCATTGAAAAGTGTTGAAAATTCTGTTTTATCAAGAATTTGATGGAGGATTTATGTTTGTGAAAAATCCATGGAAAATATCTGACAAAAATTTGGTTGAAAATGTTTCTCACACATTTTACATGTATAGTGGAATTTCTACTAGTCTTAAATGAGTTCTATTTTGTACATTAGTCTTAATCGCAAGGCAATGACTTTGCCTCTGGTCTCCATCACCAGAAGATGGGTAGTTTCTATGGTTTCACTAAGACCCTGTTGGTCCTCATAGATGTGTACATCTCGGCCTTGTGCCAGTCGCACCTAGCCTAAACGGGTTTCATGTTGTTCTAACTTCATAGTATCTATTCTATTCTCGTGGCGGCGTAGCCTAGCAGCTAGTACCGGGAAGGTATGGTGAGCGAGTTCATGTGTGTAGAGAGATTTGCATGTAGAAAGCTTCTTCGCCCTCTGTAAGAATCTATATTCCTTCTTCTATTCTCCAAGTCTCAAGAGTTGCGGGTAATTAATTCCATTGACGGACATTTGACCGACGACGGGTCCTAGTGGTTGGAGTATCACTAATAGTGTAGATAGTGTAAGGTCTAGTTCAAGGTGAACTGTCAGTAATTCTAGTCGTGTATAGCACACACGATTCATAGGTTTTCGATAAGAGTGGGAGGAAGAGTGTAAAATAGAAGAAGTAGATGTAACGCGCCTAGGTGACGACTTCTCATGTTGGTCCAGTTTTATTGGTTCATCCTTAGGCGGAACCTCCTTGTTGAGTCCTGAGCCACTGCCAGATCTGCTCAGAAGTCAAGTCTTGTGCCACTGTTAGCACTTTACCACTGTTAGTTAGTTTTGTATTGACAGTGCCACTGTCAGTTAGAATTAGTCTAACAGTTCCACTGTTGGTATAAGTATATTTTGTATTAAGTGTTTGACCACTGTTGGTTATATATGGGTACTACCCCTGTTAGTGTATAGCTCAACCACTGTTAGGAGTCGGTTAGAGATAATTATGGAATAGATATGATTTCCATAATAGTTTGATTCTGTAAAGGACTCTATATGTTATAAATAAAGATCCTGTAGAACTCTAGAAAATAGACGAATTTCTAGTTATTAGCTTCAAGGTTGTAAACCCTAGTACAGTTTGTGTGTTCGTATTATTTGATAATAATATTGAAGCTTTTGATTAATATTATGTGTTATAAGTTTAGTTCTTCAAGTTATTAATAAACTATTCCGCAAGCTTATTAATAATCAATCAAAGTAATACATATTAAGATCTTGATTGGGATCAACAAGTGGTATCAGAGCTAGATATTGCTTTGATCTTGAAGAATTCTATAAAAGATTGCAGCTTTCTCTTCAAATTTCAAGATGTCTACTGAAACAATGGAAGGAATACAGGCTACCAAGATTCCTATGCTCAAACCTGATGAGTTTGAGTTATGGCAGACAAGAATAAGGCAGTACATGCTTCTCACAGATTATATGATGTGGGAGGTGGTTATCAATGGACCTAATTATCCAAAGGGTCCAGATGGTGAAAAATTGGAAAGACCACCACCCAAAACAGATGCTGAGAGAAAAGAAAGAGCTACTGAGTGGAAAGCATTAAGTACATTACTTTTGTCTATTCCCAATGAGTATCAAAAGAAGTTTGATAAATGTGTAGATGCTAAGGTTCTCATGGAAGCTATTGTTACAAGGTTTGGAGGTAATGATAATACAAAGAAGAACAAGAGGTCTCTTCTCAAACAACAGTTTGAGAATTTTGCTGGAGTAAAGTCAGAAACCTTAACTCAAACCTTTGACAGGTTTCAGAAACTGGTGGGAGATCTTGAAAATCACAATGTTAAGATTGACAAGGATGATCTTAATAGGAAATTTTTAAGATCACTTGGTACAGAATGGAACATGTACACTGTGGGACTTAGACAAAGTACAGATCTTGATCAGAAGGAAATTGAGGATCTGTACAATGATCTAAGAAACTTTGAGCCTGAGGTTTTGGCTATGAAACAATCCATTGGTAGTTCTAATAATACTGCTTTTGTTTCTGTTGGTGATACTGGAAGTAGTAGTACATCTGGTGCTAATGATAATGTGCTAGAAGCATTCTTTGCTAGCCATATAAATTCATCATTAACTACAGAGGATTTAGAGCAGGTCACTGAAGAAGATCTTGAGGAGATGGATTTAAGATGGCAAATGGCCATGATTACCATAAGAGCAAAAAGGTTTATGCAGAGGTCTGGTAACAGAAACTTTACATTCAAGAGAGATGGTGTAGCAGGCTTTGACAAGAGCAAGGTGGAGTGTTTCAACTGTCACAAGCTGGGTCACTTTGCTAGAGAATGCAGGAACACACAGGATGGAGGATCTATGAATACTGCTAATGGAATCATGAGAAATAGTTCTGGTCCTCAGAGAAGAATGGTACCTGTACAGAACACCACTTCAGACTCATTGGTAGCACAAGATGGAATGGGGGGGTTTGACTGGAGTGATCAAGAAGAGCTTGTGGTAAAGAATCAAGCATTGATGGCGGTCACAGAAGAACCAGAACCTTCAGACATTCCACATGAGGTACAAGTTAAATTATGTTCTCCTGAATGCAAGAAAATGGTTAAATTTTATAGGGATCATAATGTTGTTGTGTGCAATGAGTTAAAAGCTTTTGAGGTCAAAGGTCAACATGCAACTTTAGCTATTGAAAATATGGAAAAACAAATTAAAGCTTTTGAAAAGAATGAATCACAATTTCATTTAGATATTAAATATCTAAATTGGGAAAAGAAAGCTTTACAAACAAAAGTTGATATGCTAAGTGCCAAGTTGGCTGAGGAAATTTCTGATAAAGAGTCAATAAAGCTGAAAGTTGATGAATTGGAAAATGCTTCCAAAGGTGTCCAAAACTTAATCAAGTCTCAAATTCATGATAAATTAAAAACTGGGTTAGGTTACAATCTTAATGCTGTTCCCCCACCTTATAATCATACTTACTTTCCATCTAAAATTGAGTTTGACTTAGGAAAACTTAAGGAAGGTGTGTCAGAAGAGATTATTAAGGTAGATCCAGTAGTTAATTGTGATGATAATATAGATTTTGATAAAGTAGACATATCTGATTGGACTGAGGAAGATGAGAATGATAGTGGTAGCTCATCTAGTGATAATTCTATGAATGATTGTAACAAGTCAATTACTGGTCTAGTTTCAGAACTTAAAAGTGATAAATTGGTAGAAGGCAAGAAGATGTTCATGGAGAAAGTTAAAATTCAGCTTGAACAAGTGAATAGGGTTAACAAATCTAGAACTAATGTGTCAAATATCAAGGTTAAATGTGATAAGTGTGCAGGCAAACATAATGACAAATCTGAAAATAAAATAAACAAACCTACACCCAGAGGGAATCAGAGGAATTGGAATCAATTAGTGTCCCAAAGGCTGGGTAATGGGTTTGAACGTGTGAAAAGAAAATCATGTTTTATTTGTGGTAGGTATAATCATCTTCAACTGGACTGCTACCACAATCCTAAAAATAATAGGAACAGTGGAACAAGCCAAGTGTTGAGAAATAAGCCTAACAGAGGCAATGCTGCAATCACTGTTAATACTGCAGTAGTGCCACTGTCAAAAGCTAACAGAGGCAATGCTGCAACCACTGTTAATACTGCAGCAGTGCCACTGTCAAAGGCTAACAGAGGCAAGACAAGGACAGGGGAGGGTTTGACTACTGTCAGGCATGGTACCTCTGCTGGTATTAAACATTTGAAAAAAATGTTTATACCAAGTAAAGCTACCATTGCTAGGGTAATAAACACAAATTTGAGAGTGACCACACCATTAACCACTGTCAGGTCTAAAACAGATTGTTTTTGGAAATATAAGAATGCATATACATCAAAAGTGTCCAAAATCAATGAAGCATTGAGATCAATCACTTTTAAGAGGGTTGATGTCAAAAATGCTAAAGGGAAACCCAAAGCCAGATTGGTTTGGGTTCCCAAGAGAAACTAATTATTTCTCTTTTGATATGTTCAGAGCAAACCAAGTTTATGGCATATTGATTCAGGATGCTCAAGGCACATGACTGGAGATAGGGAGAAACTGCAGGATTTTAAAGCATTTAATGGAGGAGATGTGGCTTTTGGCAGTAACCCTAAAGGAGGAAAAATCACAGGTAAAGGCAAGGTAAAAAGCAGTAAGCTCACTTTCAATGATGTTTATTATGTTGAGCAATTGAGATACAATTTGCTTAGTGTGCGTCAAATCACAGATAAGCAAAATCCTGTTTATTTCACTGACACATAATGCATTATACTTTCTGAAAAACTCAAAATACCTGAAGACAAAATTTTAATGAGAGTTCCAAGAAAGAACAATGTATACTGTAGTGATCTAAACAACATGAAATCTCAAAATGCCAACTGTCTTATATCTAAAGCTACTGTTTCTGAATCTGACTTATGGCATAGGAGGATGTGTCACTTGAATTACAAGACCATGAATAAACTTGTTAAGGATAGGCTAGTGAGAGGCTTACCTGAAAAGTTATTTGAATGTAGTGACCATTGTGTAGCTTGTCTCAAAGGCAAGCAACACAAGACTTCTTATAAGTCCAAGCTTGTTAATACCAATACCACTCCCTTACACCTGTTACATATGGACTTATTTAGCCCTACCAATGTAGCTAGTCAAGGGAAGAAATCTTACTGCTTGGTGATAACTGATGACTACTCTAGGATGAGTTGGGTATTCTTTCTTAGGACAAAGGATGAGACAAGTGAAACACTTAGATCATCAGATGTGATAATGGGACAGAATTTAAGAATTGTGAGATGAATAGGTTCTGTGAAGAAAAAGGTATAGAAAGACAGTTTAGTGCACCTAGGACTCCACAACAAAATGGAGTAGCTGAAAGGAGGAATAGGACACTAATTGAAGCTGCTAGAAGCATGCTAGCAGATGCTAAACTTCCAATGTCTTTCTGGGCAGAGGCAGTTAGCACTGCTTGTTATGTTTTGAATAGGATTTTGATAGTCAAACCTCATAACAAGACACCCTATGAGTTATTCTTTAAGAGAAAACCTTTGGTTAGCTTTTTAAAACCATTTGGATGTCCTTGTACTGTCTTAAATACCAGGGATCACCTAGGTAAGTTTCAAAGTAAGGTAGATGAGGCTGTCTTTGTTGGGTACTCTATTCAAAGCAAGGCTTATAGAGTATTTAATAAAAGGACTAGAATCATAGAGGAGACCATGAATGTGACTTTTAATGAACATACACCAAATGTAGAAGGAACAGGTCCAGAAGTGTTGTTTGATATTGATGCACTAACCCATGCTTTTAGATATCCAGATTTGTCTACTAGTGCAGGTACTAGTGCAGGTGATGGTGCAGATGAACAGAGCAACTTCAGTCAATCTAAAAAGAATGACTTGGAGTATGTATTATTGCCAATTTGGACTCCAGATCCACCAGCAGTTTTTCAACAGGATCAAACAGAAACTGAAGGATCAACTCCTGCAACAACTGGTTCAGATGCAAAGGATGATTCATATGAAGAACAGAGATCACCAAAGGACTTTGAACAACGTTCACCGTTTCAAGTCTTGGAAAGGAATTCTTTGTCAGATTCTGACACAACTCCACAGTCTGCAAAAGAAAGAGAGGAAAGAGATTCTTTTTCTGAATCAGAAATGGATAATCTTCTGGGTCATAATTTGGAAAGGGAATTGCTTGATACATCCACATCTAAATATTTGGTTCATAAAGATCATTCCTTGGATCTGGTCATTGGTGATATTAGTTCACCTGTTTTGACAAGACAGCAGTCAAAGGTAAGAGAGGAAGATTTACATACTTCATTATATTTTTGTTTTCTTTCTCAGATGGAACCAAAGAAAGCAGTGGAAGCTCTCAGGGATCACAGCTGGATTGAAGCTATGCAAGAAGAATTGCTGCAGTTCAAGCTGCAAGATGTATGGGATTTGGTTGATTTACCAAAAGGAAAGAGAGCTATAGGCACCAAGTGGATATTTAAGAATAAGAGAGATGAAAGAGGGATAGTTATCAAGAATAAAGCCAGGTTGGTAGCACAAGGGTATACACAGGAAGAAGGCATTGATTATGATGATGTTTTTGCTCCAGTTGCTAGGATAGAAGCTATTAGATTATTTTTAGCTTATGCATCTTATCAAGATTTCAAGGTTTATCAAATGGATGTGAAGAGTGCTTTTCTTCATGGTCTGATTGATGATGAGGTGTATGTGTGCCAACCTCCAGGGTTTGAAGATCCAACATATCCAGATAGAGTATGCAGATTGAAGAAAGCTTTGTATGGTTTACATCAAGCACCAAGAGCTTGGTATGACACTCTATCTGAGTATCTTCTCGAGAATGGATTCAAGAGAGGTACTATTGACAAGACTTTATTTATCAAGACAATTCAGAAAGATATTTTGCTGGTACAGGTTTATGTCGATGATATTATATTTGGATCTACAAGTGATCCACTGTGTAAAGATTTTGAGGTGCTAATGCATAAGAAGTTTAAGATGAGTTCAATGGGAGAACTCACCTTCTTTTTAGGGCTGCAGGTTAAGCAGAAGACAGATGGAATCTTCATTAACCAAGGGAAGTATGTTAAAGATATCTTGACTAAATTTGGTTATCAAGATGTAAAGATAGCTAGCACTCCCATGGAGACACATAAACATCTTAATTCTGATCCTGAGGGGGAGGAAGTAGATGTACACTTATACAGGTCAATGATTGGTTCTTTGATGTATTTGACTTCATCTAGACCTGATATTATGTTTGCAGTGTGTCTTTGTGCTAGGTACCAGACCAATCCAAAGCAGTCACACATGTATGCTGTGAAAAGAATCTTTAGATACTTGAAAGGTCAACCAGAGTTGGGACTTTGGTATGCTAAAGGATCAGATTTTGAGCTCAAAGCTTTCACAGATAGTGACTATGGTGGTGAAAACATGGATAGAAAATCAACTAGTGGTGGATGTCAATTTCTTGGAAATAGGCTAGTGTCATGGCAATGCAAGAAGCAGACCACAGTTTCCACATCTACAGCAGAAGCAGAGTATGTTGCAGCATCCAGTTGTTGTGCCCAAGTGCTCTGGATTCAGAATCAAATGATGGACTATGGTTTGACTTTCATGAACACTCATATTTACATTGATAATACTTCTGCTATTAGTATCATACAAAATCCTGTTAACCATTCAAAAACCAAACACATTGAAATCAGATATCATTTTATAAGAGATTGTTATGATAAAAGATTGATTCATATTTCAAAATTCATACTGATAATCAACTTGCAGATCTTTTTACCAAAGCATTTGATGTAGGAAGATTTACATTTTTGATATCTAACATTGGTATGATAAATCTCACTTAAGTGTTTTGGTCAGATCACACATTCAAGAATTCTGGAAGAATGCTAAGGAAGGAACTGTTAATGGCATTCCTCATATTCATTCTACTGTCAAGGGGAATAGAGTGATGATAACTGAGATTGTTCTTAGGGAACTTCTGCAGTTTGATGATGAAGGAGGAGTCCTGGAATTGTCCAGAGGAGATCTATTTCAAGGAATACATGCTATGGGTTATGAAGGTACTGGAAAGACAAGATCAAAATACACATTCTTGAAGTCATGGTTCTGTTCTCAATGGAAGTTCTATATTCATACTTTCCTGGTATGTTTATCTCAGAAGAGGACTAGTTTTAATGAATTTAGTTCTACTATTGCATATCCTATAATCTGCTTGGCACAGGGTCTTAAATTTAATATGTCTAGGTTCAACTTAGATAATATGATTAAAAATGTAAAGGGTGATACATTTATTATGTACCCTAGGTTTGTTCAACTTTTGTTGAATAAACAGCTGCCAAATCTGCCAGCAGATAAAAGTGTAATAGTTAGCTCTACTCTATCTTTGAAAACTATTAGAGCCATGTATCAATACCAAAACACTTTTTCCAAGAAGGAAACTGCATTGTTTTCTACAATGTTAGTTGCTCCTTCTGCCACTGGTGGTGTATTACCAACACCACTTGGACCAAATGATGACAGGACAACAACACAAGTTGTTTCTGAACACACATCAGGAGGTGGCACAAAAAGAAAACAAGGGAACCAACAATCTACCCACAACAAAGTCAAGAAATTCAAGAAATCTAAACAGGCTGTGGAGATTCCTATTTCTTTACAGTCTCAGTCACAGGAACATTCACAACAGGTGAACATACTTGATGAAAATGTTCATTCTGGAAGGGCTGCCACTACTGTTTCTAGCCCACTGGCAGGACAGGACAGTGGTAACATCAATCAGACCCAACCAGAGGCAACTTCTAATGCTGAACCTACGGGTAATGAAGCAGGTGAAGGTCCCAGTACCATGAATCTAGGGGTATCTGAGCAAGTGCCAGATGCAGTCAATGATTCTTCTAGGAGGTCACACTCTAATGTTGATGAGACTAGTAATATAACTGAGGAATTGACGATTGATGATTTGGCACATGATGTCATTTTGATATGGGACAAATTTGTGAAGGAAAGAGACTTGAGAAGAGAGCAACAGATCAAGTTGGCTGCTCAGGATGAGTTACTTCAAAGCCAGCAGCAGGAGATTGATGATTTAAGAGCTAGATTGGCTGTGATAGAAGATGTTGTTACACAAGTCTTACAACCTGCTGCAGCTTTACAGAAATCTTCAGGCAAGGGGGAGAAAAATGATGAAAATCAGGAGAAAGATAATATGCCTGAAGATAAGAAAGATGATAATGATGATACTGATGGGAATGATGATGGAGGTGCAGGTGGTATTAGTGAAAATGTTGAGGATGATTTGAATGTATCAGATTATGTGATTAATGAGGGCATGGGTGATGATGAAATTGATAGGAGTATGGTGATATATGAGGGTGAAAATGTACAAACAGGTCAGGATGAGGCAGATAATAGTGCACAAAGAGGTCCAGCTTTAAATGTTTTCCCAATAAACAAGGGATTACCTTTTGAGGCTGTGGCTAACTTGTATTTCTGGGATGTTATGGGAGAACATGTTGATATGGGAAAGAGAGTAAGTTTTAGTGATAGGATGATGGTTGATAGATCTGAAGTTGAAAAGGAGATGAAAGTGACAACCTATAATAGAAAGAAATCTGTACCAGTGTTCAGCATAAAAGCTAAAAAGATGGATGAAATTAGAAAAACAAAGTCAAGTAGTCCCACTGCTAAAGTGGCTACCACTGCTACAACTGCTACCACTGCTGCTACCACTACCACTGCTAAATCAAAATCAACCACTGCTAGAACTCCAGAAGTACCATTTGTTATCAAAGAATCTAGAGTGGATAAACCTGAGTCTAATCTTCCAAAGATTGATCCAAAAGACAAAGGTAAGGGTAAATTGGTGGAAAAGCCAAAGGTGAAGAAGGTGCGACAAAATGTTGAAAATGACTTGGTGTATGCTATGAGGTTGCAGGCTGAGTTGGATGAACATGACAGAATTGAAGCTGAATAGAGAGCTGCTGAATCTGAAAAATCTGTGCCAGCAAAGATGAAAGAATCTGAGGTAGATGAAGTGGAGGTAATGCTTGAGAATGGACAGATTGTAAGAATGACACAAGAGGCCAGCAGAGTGTATGCAGAGATGAAATCAAAGGGATTAGCAGATGATATTGTATATCATGCCTATGAAGAAAAGAAAAAGGGTAATTCTTTAGAGATGGCATTAAAGAAGAAAATTGAAAGAGAGAGGAAGGAGAAAAAGGAAAAAGAAGTTGCTAAAAGGAAAGCAAGGAAACCGACAAAGGCTAAATTGAAAAATGATTTGATTTGTAAGCTTAGAGGAGGTAGGATTCCTACAATGAGACTAAGGAGTATGTCACTGGAACAATTGCAAAACATGTATGATAATAATCCTCATGTCAATCCTGCAGCAAGGGAAAGGTTAGAAAAGAAGAGGAAAGATGAGGAAGAAATTCAAAGGAGACTGCAAGAAAGATATGATCAAATTGATGAGGAATTGGAGAAAGAAAAGGAACTGAAATTGAGAATTGAAGGTGTTAGGAGGTCATTTGCTAAATTTCAGGAGATGGATGATGGTATTTGTGATTTGGATAGAGATGAGGAGATATTGGATCAGATGTTTGTGGTAAAACCTGATAGATCAGAAAACATCAAATTAAATGATGAGGAATTTTCAGAAATTATCAAATGGGAAGGAGTGTTGATAACAGCCAAGGAAATGGCTTATGAAATCAGAATTGAAAGGAAAAATGGTGTTGTAAGTTTTCACAGATCAATGCCTGATATTCTGAAAAGAGTTCAAAGGTTTGATGTATATGATATGTATAAGATTGGGTTAGAAAAGGACTTGAAAAATGTTAAATCTAGTCTTGAAAGGCATGTGTGGGAATGGATACAGATGATGTTTGAGCCTGAGATGTATGGAGATATATTTTTGTGTGCTGAGTTAATTGCTTATCGGAGACATTTTGCTAGAGCAGGAGTACAGTGTATTTCTCTCAAGAATGGAAAATATGTATATATGTTGGAAGAGAGAGAGTACATTCTGAGCATAGTACTGTTGAGGCAACTAATGGAAAAGAAATTGTAAGTTGCTGTGAAAACTGAAAAAGGAAAAGATATTATTTACAGGATGATGAATCAATTCTACAAAAGAAATCAAGCAAGCAAGAAAAGATAAAACTCTCCTACAACAGATTGAAGCTGAATGAAGAAACTTAAATCAATACAGGATTGATTAAGTTTAGGGGGAGATTGTTGAGTCCTGAGCCACTGCCAGATCTGCTCAGAAGTCAAGTCTTGTGCCACTGTTAGCACTTTACCACTGTTAGTTAGTTTTGTATTGACAGTGCCACTGTCAGTTAGAATTAGTCTAACAGTGCCACTGTTGGTATAAGTATATTTTGTATTAAGTGTTTGACCACTGTTGGTTATATATGGGTACTACCCCTGTTAGTGTATAGCTCAACCACTGTTAGGAGTCGGTTAGAGATAATTATGGAATAGATATGATTTCCATAATAGTTTGATTCTGTAAAGGACTCTATATGTTATAAATAGAGATCCTGTAGAACTCTAGAAAATAGACGAATTTCTAGTTATTAGCTTCAAGGTTGTAAATCCTAGCACATTTTGTGTGTTCGTATTATTTGATAATAATATTGAAGCTTTTGATTAATATTCTGTGTTATAAGTTTAGTTCTTCAAGTTATTAATAAACTATTCCGCAAGCTTATTAATAATCAATCAAAGTAATACATATTAAGATCTTGATTGGGATCAACACTCCTCAAATGGGTCATTTTATGGATAGATTCTCCTCCTTGGTACTTGGTAGGTTGTCGCGAGGGCGACCAGTGACGTAATCATAATCGTCGGTTGATATGGCGGCGTAGGATGAGGGTTGCGACAAGGTAAGACTACAAATAGAAGATTTAGTCCCTAAGACGATTAGTGATGTGTCCTGACGGGTTTGTTGAGTAAGCAGTGTGGGAAAATGATGTGTGGTTTCCACTCTATTGATCTTTAGGGTTCGATTCACTAGTTAAACGTGCGGAATATTGTTTAACGAGTTTATGTATGCGAAATCAAGTGCCATTTAATACAAACAAGAGTAGTAAAACTATTTCTCTATAATTAATCAGAAACGATTACAGTATCACATAATATTGCTCAAGCACAGACAGAACGAACAGTCACAAATCAAGACACAACCACTGTATATATATACAGTAGCTATAGCAACACCCCAAGTGTTGCTATCATGTACTTAGTGTCTCTTACAAAGATCAAGATTTGACTAACACCTTAAACAAGCTACATTGACATTATGCACTAACATGTTAACCTCGAAATGATAAGACTAAAATGGAGGTATACTTAGTTACTAACAGTGCTACTATGGATGCCTACAATATGCAATGCACACACACAACGTTTGCTTTTCATAGGTTTAAACAAGAAAGAAAATCGAACATAATCATAGTACACCTACTCCGTGTCTCGCATAATCTTACCTAAATTAAACATAGGTGATCAGGCTATGTCTAATTGAGGTCTAATAATGCAACACACGGGTTAGCTATACTAGTTATGCTCGGTTTAGTTAAACTAGTAATGTTTTTGGTGTTTTAAGAAAATATTATTTAAAAATGTTGGATATAGTTGGGGTTTTTGTTTGAAAAACCAGCATTCTCTATAACCTTAGGCTCTGATACCAAATCTGTCACACCCCGCTAAAGCGGAAACACGAGATGTAACAGCATCGGGTAACAATGCATAAGATATAGTAGCAACACCATACATAATTTAGAGATAATATCACACATTACTACAAGTTTCAACCACAGTTCGAAAAGAAATTATAATAAGCTCTTAAAGTTTCCAAAAGAGAGTCATAGTTTCAAAATAAAGCAAACGCGTGTGAACATACATCCATGCTAATGTACTCCTAGAGTGCATCTTACTGTCGTTCTCCTGAAAAGCATGATAAAACAACAGGTCAACTATGGACATAGTTGGTGAGTTCACAGGTTTAATGTTACACATAAATGAACTAAAAGCTTTTGTCCATAAAGACATGAATAAAAATGATTGGTTGTAATTGTTGCGAATATGAAAGGTAATATACAAGAGTGTTAATGCAATTGAGGCCACTACTAAACCGATTCAACCGACACATGCCCCAAGCTCCATGTTCTATCGCTAACATGAGTAAGGTGATACTATGCACTCACGAACAGTGTGAGTGAGGAGTGGTTTCCCCCTAAATAGCGCTATCCATAAATATCAACGGCTCGTCTGGCTCTCGGACGAGTTAATAAGTAGTGTAAACTGTATTTCCGGGGACTTTAGCACGATAGTACTCAAGCATAACAATAGTATATACCAATTCGCATAAATAGTATAACAAAAGTTCAACAAGTTCATAAAGAGTACAACCAATTTAGTTAAAGTTCGAGATCATGCTTTTCACCCCAAAATAATAAACAAGTAAAAAGGGGCTGTGAAAACTCACAATTGAGCGTATGAGTAAACGATGAATGTAGCGCGCGTGCTTGTCGTGTATGACTCCTATCCAAGACCTATGAACACGAGGTTTCTAATTAGTTCCTTGGTAATTTAGGTTTGTTAGGATTGCTTAACTAAGTATTTAGATTACGAAGTGCCAACATGGTTTGTTTGCTTTTGAAGTTTGTTAGTGTCCAATAATCGCATGGAATATAATAATGATTATACAAGTGTATAATATCTCACGATTGTTAGTGTCTTAGAATCATAATGTTTTGAGCTTTGGAACTTTGGTTCCTTCCGAATTATGGTTAACAACACACAAATCAATAAATACATCATAAGACGCCCGAACCCCTTTTGGTTATCATTCATTCCCAAAAATAGTAAATTTCCCGTTTTCAAAATCGGGACCGATTATTGTTGACTCGATCAAACCTTCTCGGTTTTACCCGAGACTTTTACTCAATCCTTAAACATATTTATGGGTCAAAAAAAAAAAAGAGTTAGTCTTTCCTTAAGTAACAAGTCCGCAAGTGTCGGTTTTTAACTTTTACCAAAATCAGTCCATATTCTTATTTCCAGAAAATTGCCTCAGTTGGTTTAATTTATTAAAAATACTTATGATCCGAAATAAAATAAGGAAAAAATCACAGATCATCTTCAATATGTTATCTATCTACTGTAATTTTTCCATGGATTGTAGTGAAGTCCAAGTATTTATTATTTTTACTTTTACCATCTGAGGTCAGATCTGAATACATGCATACAATTATTATTTTTGTACAAAATGTACAAGGAATCAATAAAAGTGGTCTTCTTGAAAGTTGTAGCCAATGAAAATTTTAAACTTTTGGCATTAGTTTCAAGTCATTTAGAGTTGTAATGCTCCAGTTATGATTAAAATATTGAGATGAAAGTTTCTGCCTTAATCTAACAGATTATACATCTCTATTCACAAAAATTATAAAAAATATCAAATGAACTCATAAAAACATGAGGCTTATGTGGTTGGAAAGTTAACTTCCAGAACTTGATTCTAGACTATAAAAACGTCCATTTTCATGAAGAAATAATTTTTATAAAAATCGTTGAAGTGGAAGAAGCCTTCTGGACAGAAAGTTGTAAACTCATGTTTGAGTGTTTCATTCAAAATAATGAACACCAAACATGAAATAAGGAAGATTATCATCTTTTGATCTTTAAATCCATGTTCTAACACATGCATGGTGTTGAAATACATCCAAGATGTGTTAGATATGATTATTAACATAAGAACAAGTTTTTAAATAAAGATGAACAATATTTCCACAAGTTTACCAACAATAATCGGTTTTCACTTGATTTTCGGTTTGATAATGGGTTTCCCTTTCTTTTAACACATAAAGATGTGAAAAGAGATAACCTACAAACATCAAGTTTTGTATTAGGATTTTAGCCATGAAAAAGGCATAAATTCCGAATTTTATGAAGGAAAAACATATTTTTAGAGATTGTAAGTAAAGAAAGATGTTAGAGACGTTGTGTTTTACCTTTATGTTCTTGAAATAGCTTGAGGACACCTTAAAGTTTCTGGGTTTAGGTTGCAAAATGACTGATTTCTTAAGAGGTTTTAGAGAGAAAAGAGTGTGAAAGGTTAGAGAGAAGTGTGTGTTTTGGGAGAGTGAAATGAATGATTTGGTGTAAGAAAAGAGGGGAGATGTGTGGGGATAAGGGGGAGGCCGGTTTTGGGGTCCCAAGGAGGCCTTTTAATTTCTTTTTATTTGTTAAATAAAGTTTATAAAAGTTGTATTAAGTTTGTATTAAAGATGTGTAAGTATATTGTATGGTATAAGGTTTATTTTGTGATGTTTTGGTGATTAATATTTGAGCTATAAAAGTTTGTGTTCTTTAGTTTATAAAAGTACTTTAATTTATGATTGAATTGCTTCCAATAGGTATTCAAGTGTTAGTTTATTATATTCGAGTTTCATTTACGGGTTTACGGAATTTTAGCAAACCTTGGTTGTGCGACAAGATAGTATTTTTGTGATAATTCATGAGACTTGATTCTTTTGTTTTTCATGGCACTTCATAACTTAATTTAGCATGTCTGAATGAACTTATGGTTCACTAAGCAATCTCTAAGACGTTCTACAGCTTTAACAATTTAAGGAGTCATAACCTAGAGTTTTCACTAGGATTTAAGGAATGCTGTAAATTTAAGATTCAAGTGCGGTAATGACCTGAGATTTCTGACGGTTGTCACACCTATAACCTAAATCTGATTTGTACCGTCACTTTTCTAGTGACGCTTAACAACTCTACCTGAAACTTACGCCCGACACTTTCTTAAGTGTCGCATCTCATGCGTCACTTCCTCATGTGATTCTAGTACCACAGAATTCATCATTTTATGCGACACTTCCTGAGTGTTGCATAAACCCTAAGTGTCACTATAAGTGACGCTAAAAACAGTCTGTTTGCAACTCTTTTTCATACTAAGTGTTGAACTTCTATAACCTCAAACCTTTATACGATACGATTTCTATAACACATCGAAACATGTTTTCAAGCATAACACTTCGAAATCATAACGATAATGATAAGATTATTATTACAACCAATCACCAACGGGCCGTACACGTTTTCAAACACAATCAAATCAACCAAGTTGTAGTAACTTGGACAAGTAAAACAACCAAATCGTAGTAATTTGGATAATCAAATCAACCAAGTCAAAGTAACTTGGACGGGTTAAACCACCAAATTATAGTAATTTGGGACAATTCAATCAACCAAATCATAGTAATTTGGACATTCTAAGTTGGACGAACAACTACAAGGGCAGTCTTTCGAGATGCCTACTCATGTTATAACCATTGTGTGTCTTGGACACCCTCATGTTACAAGTCTTCGAACATCAATTCACCGCTAATTAATTTACTTTTATTAAGTTAAACACTCAAGGCTCAGGTGAGTCTCATAGCCCCTATTTTACAGTTTTCATCAGGGGTGTGATTACATTGCTTGTTTTATTTTACAATATGAAGGCAAGTACTATACAAATCAAATACTACATGAGTTGTTTTCACTAATCATTTCAAAGCCCTCCACTACATAGTTTGGTAATACATATGTAGCGTGAATGTTAGTATATGATATCATATAGGATTGACAATCCTCGTCCGGGTTAGCACGCACTAACTGGTCAAACGGACGTATTAGCATTTGGGAAGACGAGTGTAGATTAGGCACTCATAGGAGGCAACTCAGTTAGGTTTCCTTAATTGGACTCGACACTCAAGTTAAGCTCAGACTATGTGCTCATGGCTGTATAACTTTTATTTTTTTTAATTGCATTTTAAATTCAATTAAATCTTGCGGTTCATACAAATATGTGTTGACATACAAACCTGTGAGCTCACCAGCATTTTGCTGACCCCTTTTAGCATGTATCACAGGTACTCAGCAGTAGGTTGGCTGCCCAAAACATGAATCATTAGCTCGAGTCTGCATTCAAACAAATCAGAGATTTAATTGCATTATTATATTTTGTATAGATTAATTATGTAATGTAAATCTCTCAATTTCAAGTAACTGAGCTAATGTAAACAGTATTTTGATGTAAACTTTGGTTTTTATCAATACAATATAAAACGACGCATTTAGTGGTCGTTCATTATATCTTATATCTTATGTGCTACAGGTGGAGGGGTCATTTACTTATGTCATGTAAACCTTATCTTAAAAAAAAATATCTCGCTCCTTTTCCTATGCGATCCAAAATCATCAAACCTTAATTGCAAAAAACACTTCAAACCTCTAAATGATACTTTCTTGTATCATGATTGTTGATGTGCCGTAGATCAAGAATCGCAATTAGAACTTTATATCTTGTGCGGAATACAAGATATATATCAATATATGAATAAGAGAAGAAGAAGTATTCAATATCAAACTTTGCTTTTGTATTTCAATAACACACAGAAAGTTCTGCGACAATAGGTACAAAAGACTTAGACAAAATTTCAACTAAAAGCCTATATATATAGACTAATCTGTGCGACAATACTCAATTCACTTTGACCTGGTCAACTCCGACAATGCTATTGTCGGAATGACTTTTACGACAATGCTATTCACGGATCTCTATTGTTGCAAAAACAAAAACACTTAGACAGATTCTATACATTTCAGTTTTTACAAAAACAAATAAAATCAAGCTTTAGACAATCTTGTTTCAACAAACTCCCCCTTGGATAATGCTTGATTTCTTGAAACTTTAAACTTTAAGTATATCCAGGCAAATTACATCCGGCATGAACACCTTGAGCACAACAATCTTCAACAACTCTTTGAAACTTCAAGGCCATGACTTCATCATCAAAGGCATCATCATAGATAATTGGATTTACTAGAAGAACTTCAAGATCATCTTTTGAGAGATTTATCAAACTCAAGGGATCGAACACATATACAATCGTTTCGTGATTCCACATAATTTCTCCCTTGGTATCTCGATCATAACATGCAATCTCTGCTTCTCCTGTGCTTCCATTATACTTCCAATAACTCACAAATTTCCAAAAATTAATTGGAAGTTTCTCAAGTGGAATTTTTCTCAGACATTTTACCTTTGGATAAGTAATGATTACTCGTGGTTGATTTGAAACGGGTTCAATGTCGAAATAATCCACAGTTCTCCTTGGAAATGTCTCTTTAACCCAAGTGTATTTTCCTTTATTGCATTCACGGGAGAGAACTTCAGTCATCCAATTCACCAAACCATTCTTAGAATGATTGATAATATCAATTGAAGCAATATGATTGATTTCACATTTTGAAAGTTTCTCAAGAGCTTTAAATGTTGGATAAAAATATTGCAGCCCATCTCTTATCTTGATGATAAATACTTTGTTATCATTATCATACTTCCATCTAATAATCCTTCCCACACATTTATGTCTTGGAATCTTGAAGAATTTTCTTGTCTTGATAATCTCAGGCTCAGGTTGCTTTGAAAACCACCAAGGAACTTTTTGTTCCGGTTCTTTTTCTTCATCCGAGTCAACCCAAAACCCTTCTTGAGAACACATATCAGACTGAACTTTTTCCGGATGCAATTCATCTTCGGAATCTTCCCAGTCTTCAACATGTACATCATCAAAATCAGGCTCAAACCCTCGAGGAAATAGTGGATCGTCAAATTCATCAAAATCATATTCACCATCATTACATAACTCCACAAACGGAACCAAATCTTCACAATGATATTCAAAGGAGTAGGACATAGAATCTCTTCTTCATCGTCAATACTATCCGATAACTCCTCTTGATCAAATCTACGTGAAGATTCACCAATCTCAAATATAGAAGATTCTTCAATATCATCAAACAAACTTTCAAGATGCAAATCATCTAAATCTGTTTCACCAAGATCATCAAACTCCATATCTTCAAAATTTGGTCCAGGAGTCAACACCAAAGCAGGAACAGAACTTATTGGTTCGACATTCAAAGGTTCTTCCTCTTCAACATTCTAAACTAAAACCATTGCTTAAGAAAAAATCAGGCTGATCATCACCATTTTCACAAGAATCATCAGAATCATCAGAATCACTGTCATCATGCCCTTCAACAACATCATCATCATCAGATCCTTCATTTTCTTGATCATTTAGTTCAGCATTATCATTATTCTGATCATTATCATCATCATTGTCAACATCAGCAACTTCATGCACATTCTCCCCCTGATCACCTAATTTTTCTTTTAAAAGAAAGACTTCTTGTTCGAGTGACTCAATTTTTAAGGTCTGAGAAGCAAGTTGTTGACCTTGATTAGCAATAAGAATATCCTGGGTGCCAATGCGTTGCAGAGCATGAAATAAATCATCTCGCAATTTATCTACCAGAGACATCAAAGGAGTCACAGCTCTTTGAAGAAAAGCATCGAGAGCTGACATACTCACAATAGGAGTAGTTGTGGTCGATGAAGTTCCAGCAGCTGTAGAAAATGAAGTAGCAGGTATGGATGAAGGAATAGGAAGAGAAGTAGAAATACCAGGTGCAGAAGACATAACAGGCATTGATATAGAAGAAGGCAGTGCTGAAGAAGTGACCGGCAAAGATTCAGAAATAGATATTGCAGAAGAAGTCACTGGTAGGGAAGAAGAAGAAGATCCAGCCTCAGAAGATACAAACAACTTCCTTCTTTGAGTAGGTCTAGACTCAGGAATATATTCTGGATCCTGTGCCTCCTCTCGTTGTCGTCTTAAATCTTGTCGTTCCTTCTCGATATTTTCCTCAGTAAGTCATTGAGAAACTAAAGATTCTTCAATAGTCTTTGGACGAATAGGTTCGTCATTCTCAGAATTAGATGATTCTATCTCAACAGGATGATCAAGATTTTGTTGAACAATATCATCAATTTCATGAACCATTTTGTTGGGATCTGAGCAGAATTGATCAAGTGTTGAAGTCTTGCCACTGTTCGCTTTATTAATAGCCACTGTTAGAAGAATTGAAGAACTAGCCACTGCTAGTATATTTGTAGCAGCAGTGCCACTGTTAATGTAATAATACTTGGTGTCTGTAATGGGAACTTACTACCACTGTTATTGTAAAGTAAGTTACTCCCACTGTTGATGTAAACGTATATGTCGGTTAGAGTTATTTATGGGATAGATTCGAATACCATAATAACTAGAGATTGTATAGGACTCTATGCATTATAAATAGAGATCCTTAGATCTAGATTAGGTTAAGATTAGTTTTATGCAGCTTCAAGGTTTTCTGTAACCCTAATACTTAAGTGTATTCATCTTATATCATTAATAAGATTGAAGCTTTTGATAATCAAGTGTGTATTACAAGTTATTATAATTCTTGATCTTCTTAATATTATTGAGTGTGATTCCGCAACTTCTCAATAATAATTCAAAGCTTATTGAATTGTTTATTAGATTATTCTGGGTTTAACAAGTGGTATCAGAGCATTGGTTAAGCTTTGAATACAGGAAGATCTAGGATTACTGTTTGATTGATTTTAAAAAAAAATTTAGATCTACTTTTTGAATCAATAGCAGCAGAAGGTAATGAAGGAATCCAGGTTACTAAGATTCCCATGCTTAGGCCTGACGAGTTTGATCTATGGAAGAACAGGATCAGATAATACATGCTTCTCACAGATTATCAGATGTGGGAAGTTGTTGTTAATGGTCCTCCAGTAACACTTGATAGTGATGGTGTTGCTTAAGTAAGACCACCACCAACTTCGGAAGCAGAGAGAAAAGTTAGATCAATAGAGTATAAAGCATTAAGTACTCTGTTATTATCTATTCCTAATGAATACCAGAGAAGGTTTGAAGCATGTCAGGATGCTAAAGTTCTTATGGAAACTATTGAAAAGAGATTTGGTGGTAATGACAGTACCAAAAAAAACAAAAGATCTCTTTTAAAACAGCAATATGAGAACTTTAACTCTGCAAAATCAGAAACTTTGACTTAAACCTTTGACAGGTTTTCAAAGTTAGTAGGAGATCTGGAGAATCATCAAGTGAAAATTGATAAGGATGATTTAAACAGAAAGTTTTTGAGGTCATTGGGTGAGGAATGGACAATCTACAAAGTTGGGTTAAGAAAAAGTGCAGATTTGGAGTCAAAAGAGCATGAAGATATCTATAATGATCTCAGGAACTTTGAAACTGAAGTGGAAAGCAAGAAGCAGGGTTCTGGAAACATCAACAACAATGCAGCTTTCATGTCTATGGATGGAGCTAAAGCAGAGTCAAGTCACAAAGGGTCTACTTATGTTTCAGGAGGATATGGATCATCATCAAACTGCTCGAATGATCAGATATTGGAATCTTTCTTTGCTAGTAATGTGAACTCTTCACTTACTAATGAAGACTTAGAACAATTTGATGGATATGATCTTGAAGAGATGGATATCAAATTGCAAATTGCTTTAATCACTCAGAGGGCAAAACGATTTATGCAGAGAACTGGGAGGAACAACTTTGCATATAAAAGGAATGATGCTAGTTAGTTTGATAAGAGCAAGATTAAATGCTTCAACTGTCATAAGATAGGGCACTTTGCTAGGGAATGTAGAAGTCCAAAGAATGAACAAAATAGTAGTGGCAATGGACAAAGAACTGGAAGCAATGTGGTTCAAACAAAGAATGTACCAATTTAGAGTGCTTCATCAAATGCTTTTGTTTCTGTGGATGGATGTGGATGGGACTGGAGTGATCAAGAAGAGCATGAAGTAAAGAATCAGTGCTTCATGGCCATTGTTGAGTCTGACAAGAAGTCAGAAATTCCTTATGAGGTACAAAACAAATTATGTTCTGCTGTTTGTAAACAAACTGTTAAACATTACAGGGATCATAATCAGAAAGTGTGTGATGAATTAAAACAATGGGAAATCAAAAGTAAACACACCATAGCAGCAATTGAAAATCTTGAAAAACAGATAAATGCATATGAAGTCAATGAAACACAGTTTAAATATGACATTGCATATGCTAGGTTGGAAAGAGACACTTTTAAAGATAAGGTAGATTTGTTAACTAAGAAATTTGCTGAAGTCACATGTGAGAGAGATAGCATAAGACTTAATGTAAGTAACTTAGAAAATGCATCTAAAAGTGTCAATAAACTTATCAATTCACAGATACATGATAAGCTTAAGACTGGATTGTGATATAATAATGTTCCTCCACCTTATAATAACAACTACTTTCCTTCTAAAACTGATTTAGATTTAAATAAGTTAAAAGAAGGAATGGTAGATGATGTTAAAAGGGTTGATCAAATTGAAAGCTTAGAGTGTAATAAAGAGTTTGATAAAGTTGAAATAAGAGAGTGGTGTGAGGAAGATGATCAGAGTGATAGTACATCTGAAAGTTTTGAATCATCTAATTCATCATGTGAAGGTAGTGAAAAGGTTACTGGTCTAGTTTCTGAACTAAATGTTGATAAACTAGAAGTGGGTAAAAGATTGTTTCAAGAAAAGGCCAAACAACAGATAGAACAAGTGATCAATACTAATAAGTCTAGAAAGGGTCTAGGATTTGTAAGTAATAGTACATCTGAAAGTTTTGAATCATCTAATTCATCATGTGAAGGTAGTGAAAAGGTTACTGGTCTAGTTTCTGAACTAAATGTTGATAAACTAGAAGAGGGTAAAAGATTGTTTCAAGAAAAGGCCAAACAACAGATAGAACAAGTGATCAATACTAATAAGTCTAGAAAGGGTCTAGGATTTGTAAGTAAAATAGTTAAGCAGGAGTCAAAATCTGTGACAAATTTGAATGATAATTGTATTAACTGTGATTGCAAAACAAGATTTTCTTCACCAAAACCTTTTAATAAAACTGCACTAAGAGGCAATCAAAGAAATTGGAACCAAATGGTTTCACAAAGATTGAGGCAGAATTTTCAATTGGTAAAAGAAAAATCTTGTTATATTTGTGGAAAAACCAATCATCTTCAACATGATTGTTATCACAATCCTAAGAATTTCACTAGGGTTGTGAGACCATTATGGACAGCAGCAAACATGATTAATAAACAAAATTTTAAATCAAAAGTTAATCATGTTGCCACTGTCAAGAGGATGAAGAATACGGCTAACAATGGCACAACTGCAGCCACTGCTACTAATGCTGCAGTGATACCACCAAATAAAGCCAACAGAGGTAAGAAGACTAATACAGTGGGAAGTGTTACCACTGTTAAGTATGTAGCTACTGCTAGTGTTAAAAATTCCAAAAGAATGTTTACACCAAGAATGGCTACCACTGCTAGAATAATTAACACAAGCCTAAGGGTTACCACTGTTAGGCCAACTCCACTGTTAAGTCTGAAAGTAGTTGGATTTGGAAATCAAAGAACGCTGTTACATCCAAAGTTTCCAAATCTAACAGTGCATCAAAATCAATTGTCTTCAAGAGAGTTGATTTTAATGATGCACATGGGAAACCCAAGACCAAATTGGTTTGGGTTCCCAAGAGAAACTAATTCTCTTTTTGATGTTTGTGCAGGGCAAGCCAAAGAGCTTATGGCATGTTGATAGTGGCTGCTCAAGGCACATGACTGGAGACAAAGGAAAGCTACAGGACTTCAAATCATTTGATGGAGGATATGTAGCATTTGGAAGTAATCCCAAAGGTGGGAAAGTTACGGGCAAAGGAACAGTGCAAAGTGATAAGATAAGTTTTCATGATGTGTATTTTGTGGAACAGTTGAGGTACAATTTGCTAAGTGTGAGTCAAATCACAGATAAAAAGAATCCAGTCTATTTTACTGACACTGAATGCCTTATTTTGTCCAAGGAATTTGTGAAAACGTAATAATGATCTAGCTCAGATTGTTTAGATCTAATCTAGGATCAATAATAACAAAGATAACAATATGCAGCGGAATAAGAACAAATCAATGTTATAACAACAAGCCCTAATTTTATTTGATCAGAATAAAATGGTTATACAAATATAACAGGATCAAGAAACCTTGATCTTGAGGCTAAACAAACCCTTCGACGTCTACATTATGTGTGCACACTTTTTCCTACGTCCCTATGTCTCTTTATATACTAGAGATACTAGGTTTACAAGAAACCTTAATTGTATAAGGAAACTAATTTAACAATCTTCACTTTTAGTCCCTCATCTTTAAATATTTTGTATCATCAAATCAATAATTCCTAACAATCTTCCCCTATTTGATGATGACAAAATATCGATCTTCTTGCACAAACTTCCCCTTAATTCTTGATTGCTTTTAAATCATGCCATGCATAATAACCAGCTGCAAATCTTGATCTTCAATTCTTCTTCCCCTTTTTGTCATAATCCAATAGGGGTCTTCCTGAAGATAAGCAACTTGAAGTTTTACAACCACATGCTATATAGTACACCACTAATCCAATCTTCTAATGTCTCAAATTACCCTCCATGACGCATGATAAGAATAATGAATTTGAGCATTAGAAAATTACACTAATAGTAGTAATAAACAACTAGCAGTAGTATTGAAACCTTTTTCCTTAAACAATGCATGAACATATCTCGATGGTTAAAAACTTTAACAACAAGCTTCCCCTCAAATCAATATTTTAACCAGCTCTTGAATCTCGAACTTTGTAGGCTCTATGTAATGATCACCGATGAAGAAAATAACATATAAAAAACTTAATAAAGAAATTAAGTCTTCCAAACTTGTACCTTATATCTTGTACTATTCACGACGTCGAACTTATAATCCTATGTATAAGTAGATCACAATCTCTTTGACAAAAATCCTTATTTTCCATAATAAGTCACCGAGCACACCAAACTCTTCCAAGTGATAGCAAATGTGAGCATTGAGCACCATCAGATTGTAAATCACACACTTTTGCTAGATTTTTCAAGTCTTCGTCGTCACCATACAAACCAAACAAGTTATCTTCAAAATGTAACACCCCACTTTGAGATATGATAAGATACACGCATGTCAAACTCAACTCCAATATCAAATAAGCCATAATCAACCTTCTTCGTAATCACATCTTAAAAAAAATCAAGAACAGTGGTAACCACTTTGCATTAACAATGGTAATGTCCTTCAAATTCCACTAACAGTGGCAACAATGATACATTACGCAAACAATGGCAATCATCAAATTTTGTACTAACAGTGGTAAGGATGTGCTAACAGTGGTAAGCTTGTTCTAACAGTGGTAAGCTTGTACTAGCAGCATGAAGTTTGTACTAACAGTGGGAAGAACCTTCTAGCAGTGGCAACGTTTGTACAAACAGTGGCTGAGCAGTGGCTAGCACATCTAACGAGCAGTGGCAAGCAACTTCAGAATTACATATTTCCCTGATTACAAATCTGATCATGCTCAAATTTTTACACGAAGTTCATCAATGTTTCATTAACCACATATCCAAAAATCAAGTCGATCCAACGGTTAACGAACACACAACAATTAAAACACAGCAGTTGCGCAAACAGAAATCTTAAACATAGTGCAGCAATTTCGAATTTTCATATCTCTATGTAGACACATCCGATCACGATGAAAATTTTACATGATGTGGAAACCTATGTCTTGAATAACTTATCCAAATCAAGAACATTCGTTGAATGACGAAGACATAGTGATCGATTTACTGCAGCTGTTCGGAAAAAACCATACGGTTTCAGCAGCAGATTTCGAATTTAAATATCTCTCAATCAAAAGCTCAGATCGAAAATTCCTCCGGTCAGATTGTGCGTCTATGTGTTATGAACCTACAGTTCTAATTTCATAATGATTGAACAGTTAATGAATGAGACCCGGATTTTTTACCATGGCTGTGCAGAAAGTGACGAACAGAAAATTTGAAAACCCTACTTTTCAAAATCTTCTTTGTAAGACTTGAAAATCTTGTAGATCCTAGATCATGAGCCACCATGCTCTGATACCAATTGTGAAAATGTAATAACGATCTAGCTCAGATTGTTTAGATCTAATCTAGGATCAATAATAACAAAGATAACAATATGCAGCGGAATAAGAACAAATCAATGTTATCACAACAAGCCCCAATTTTATTTGATCAGAATAAAACGGTTATACAAATATAACAGGATCAAGAAACCTTGATCTTGAGGCTAAACAAACCCTTAGACGTCTACATTATGTGTGCACACTTTTTTCTACGTCCCTATGTCTCTTTATATACTAGAGATACTAGGTTTACAAGAAACCTTAATTGTATAAGGAAACTAATTTAACAATCTTCACTTTTAGTCCCCCATCTTTAAATATTTTATATCATCAAATCAATAATTCCTAACAGAATTTAAGATACCAGAAAACATGATTTTAATGAGAATTCCAAGGAAAGATAATGTATATAAGTGTGACTTAGCAAACATGTCACCTCAATCTGATTTAAACTGTCTTATTTCGAAAGCAAGTCTGAATGAATCTGAAATATGGCATAGAAGGATGTGTCACATGAATTATAAAACCATTAATAAACTTGTCAAAAACAAGCTTGTTAGAGGTTTGCCTGAAAAGGTATATTCATGTGATGATCATTGTGTTTCTTGCCTAAAGGGAAAGCAACACAAAACTTCTTTTAAGTCCAAAGCTGTGAATACCAACTGCACACCCTTACACTTATTGCATATGGACTTATTTGGACCAACCAATATAAGTAGTATGGGGAAAAGGTCTTACTGCCTTGTCATTATTGATGATTACACTAGATTTACATGGGTTTTCTTTCTTAGAACAAAAGATGAGATAGGTGAAATACTTAGATCATTTATAACTAAGATGGAAAATCAATTGGATAAAAAGGATAAAATCATCAGGAGTGATAATGGAACAGAGTTTAAAAATCATGCGATGGATAAATTCTGTGAAGTTAAAGGTATTAAGAAAGAGTTTAGTGCACCTAGAACTCCTCAACAAAATGGAGTAGCAGAGAGAAGGAATAGGACACTAATTGAGGCTGCTAGAACAATGTTATCTGATGCAAAATTGCCTATGTCCTTCTGGGCAGAGGCAGTTAGCACAGCTTGCTATGTTCAGAATAGGGTACTAGTTGTTAAGCCTCATAACAAAACACCATATGAACTGCCGTTTAAGAACAAACCATTGGTTAGTTTCTTAAAATCTTTTGGATGTCCTTGTAGCATTTTAAATACCAAAGATCACTTAGGAAAGTTTGAAAGCAAGGTAGATGAGGGTGTTTTTGTTGGTTACTCCATTCAAAGTAAGGCTTATAGGGTATTCAATCAAAGGACAAGGGTGATAGAAGAATCAATGAACATCACTTTTAATGAAAATATCACTAATCCAGATGGAAAAGGTCCAAAGTCTTTGTTTGATATTGATGCACTTAGTTCTGCTTTTAGATATACAACTGTAGACTCTAGTGCAGGTATAAGTGCAGGTACAAGTGCAGGTACAAATGCAGGATCAAGTGATAAATGTGGTACATCTGAATCAGGAATGTCATCTGGAAAGAAGAAAGATTCAGTGGAATACATTTTATTTCCAATATGGTCTTCTGATCCCCCAGAAGTGTTTGAAACTCATCAGTCAAAGTCAACACAGAGATTAGAGTCAGAAGAATCAGATGAACCATCCATTAAGCTTGTTGAATCTGACAGACAAAGCATGGAAGACAGTGAAGAAGAAAGTGAGATGAGTCCAACACAAAAACTTGATAAGGAGAAGGAGAAGATAGATTATCTGAATTATATGAGTTCTACTCCTTTGTCGAAAAGGATCTCAAGAGAGGCATCAAGTGAAAGGTCTGGACAAGATGGTAATTATACCTATTTGGAAACTGAGATACCTGAAACACCTACATACAAATACACTGTTCATAGAGATCATCCTCTTGAACAAGTAATTGGTGATGTTGGTTCTACTGTGCAAACTAGACAGCGGACCAAGGTCAATGAAGAGGAACTCCATACCTCTTTATATGTATGTTTCTTATCGCAAACTAAGCCAAAGAAGGCAGTGGAAGCTCTAAAAGATCCCAGTTGGATTGAAGCAATGCAGGAGGAATTGCTACAGTTTAAGATACAGAATGTGTGGACCTTAGTTGATCTACCAAAGGGAAAAAGAGCTATAGGCACAAAATGGATCTTTAAGAACAAAAAGGATGAAAGGGGTATTGTAATCAAGAACAAGGCAATGTTGGTGGCACAGGGGTATACACAGGAAGAAGGTATTGATTATGATGATGTGTTTGCTCCTGTTGCAAGAATAGAAGCAATCAGATTATTCTTGGCATATGCTTCATATCATGGATTTAAAGTTTATCAAATGGATGTCAAGAGTGCCTTTCTGTATGGGGCAATTGATGATGAAGTTTATGTTTGTCAACCACCTGGATTTGAAGACCCCAAGTATCCAGATAGAGTATGCAGGTTGGATAAGGCTCTATATGGCTTGCATCAAGCACCAAGAGCCTGGTATGAAACTCTATCTGTTTACTTATTGGAGAATGGTTTTAAAAGAGGTACCATTGACAAAACACTGTTCACCAAGAAGGTTCACAATGATATTTTGTTGGTACAAGTGTATGTTGATGATATCATTTTTGGTTCTACTAATGATATATTGTGCAAGGAGTTTGAGAAGTTAATGCATCAGAAGTTCAAGATGAGTTCTATGGGGGAACTTACTTTCTTTTTGGGACTTCAAGTCAAGCAGAGGACTGATGGCATTTTCATCAATCAAAGCAAGTATGTTAAAGACATTCTGGACAGATTTGGTTACACAGATGCTAAAGTAGCTAGCACACCAATGGAGACACACAAGGCATTACATGCAGCTATTGAGGGGGAGGATGTAGATGTGCATCTTTACAGATCTATGATTGGCTCCCTCATGTATCTCACCTCATCTAGACCAGACATTATGTTTGCTGTGTGTGTGTGTGCTAGATATCAAGCCAATCCCAAGCAATCACATTTGTATGCAGTAAAAAGGATCTTTAGATATTTAAAGGGTCAACCACAATTGGGCCTTTGGTATCCCCAGAGTTCTTCCTTTGAGCTTATGGCTTTCACAGATAGTGATTATGGTGGTGAGAATCTGGACAGGAAGTCTACATCAGGGGGGTTGTCAATTTCTAGGAGAAAGATTGGTGTCATGGCAATGAAAGAAGCAGACCACTGTATCCACTTCAATAGCAGAAGCAGAGTATGTTGCTGCATCAAGCTGCTGTGCACAAGTACTTTGGATTCAGAATCAAATGCTGGATTATGGTCTGACTTTTCTAAATACTCCTATTTATATTGATACTAACTCTGCAATTAGTATCATTAACAATCCTGTTAAGCATTCTAAGACCAAACATATTGAAGTTCGATATCATTTCATATGAGATTGCAATGAAAAGAGATTGATTCAAATCTTTAAAATTCATACTGATAATCAATATGCAGATCTTTTCACAAAGGCTTTTGATGTGGGAAGGTTTACATTTTTGGTCACCAGTATTGGAATGATCAATCTAACTTAAACTATGTTTGGTATTAGAATAGATACTAACAGTGGTACTTTATAAAGAACAGTGCTTTAGGTTCTAAGTGTTTACCACTGCTAGCTTTCATTTGCTTTCAGTTGGTACCACTGTTAGAACATTCTAGCCACTGCTCCTTATACAGTTGCCACTGCTTGTAAACTTGTGTATAGTACTGCCACTGTTTTTGTTTTCTAGCTAACCACTGTGCAGGTTCCTAGCTACTGTCAGAAGACATTGCTACTGCTGGAACTAACATTTTATTTTATTTGTTTTGTTTTATTTAGCTTTGATAAAAAAATAAAAAAAAATAAAAAGTCTGCTTATAAAGCTAAGTGCTTGGCACTGTTAGTACTAAACTTTGGTTACCTTGGTCGGTTGCCACTGCTAGTGCTACTAGGTGCTGTTAGCTTTTTAAGTACTTTCTTCGAGTGTTTGAAAAATTGAACATTTGCCACTGGTAAGGTATTTTATCATACCTTTCTACTGTTAGTGATGTTGGCCAATGCCACTGCTAGTTATTTTTCTAGGGCTTGACTCTGTTCTTATGACTAACAGTATATAAACTTGACACACTTCAATTTTTCATTACGCTTTCTTCTTTTCACAAATAACCACTGCGATTAAACTCCATCTAACCATCACTTCTACTACAATCAATTTAACAGTCATGGCTTCTTCTTCAGCTGATCTTACACTATGTGACACCCGTCAAATTAGGGCTAGTAATTAGTGCCTAATCAATTAATAATACATGTAATTAGTTCTGTGTTAGGCTAATTAATGTACCGATATATATATTATTGAATATATACAATTATGCGACTTGATTTAAATCGTACAAGTTTCAAATCGAATGTATTTCGATTCAATTAAATACGAACGTTGGTGAACAATTTTATTAAATAATATAACATTATTTAATGACAATATCTTTCTCAAAATATTATTTTGATAATAATACTTTGTAAGTAATTCGTATCGTACAAACAATAGTTACGCGATTTAGAATCTGTACAACGAACGCGTAAATCGAGATCACTAAATTAACGAAACATTTTTTATAAATGTTTTTCAAGTATTTTATAAGAATACTTCAAATGAAAATATTGAAACTTAAATCGTTGTTTAAAAACGCGTATTAAACGTTTAACACCAAACCGAACGAGAAAACGAACACCGCGCGAAGCACAAATCGGATAAACAAGTAAAATGACCAAAATACCCATGTGTGGGCCCCCATGGCCGGCCCCCCCCTGCCCCATGTGGTCACCACCCTTTTCCCCCACTCACTTTCCATGCAAAACCCACTCACATATGCTTCCATACATGTTACATGCAAGACCACTTTCATTTCCACTAACTCATTCACTCACATTTCTCCACCTTCTCTCTAACACTTCTCTCTCAAAAACTCCAGAGAAATTCAGTCCTTGATCACCACCAACTCACCACCACAACCACCATAAACTACCATAGCACCACCACCACAAAAGTCAATATTTCACCAAGAACACTAGCTCAACAACAACAACTCTTTCTCCTCATCTCATCTCCATCAAAATCTTTGTAAGGAAACTCTTTCTTACTTTTATATTGTTTATTTACATGTTATAAATCTCACCTAACAAGATTATGTCCAAATATAAACTTAAAATACGTTTTTATGAATTTTTCACAAAGAACACACAATCTGTCCAGAAAAACACAGATTACTAAAAATGTCATAACTTGAGTTCTAGGAAGAGTTAGAAGATGCATTTTTTTAAAAAATTTGCGTATTCAAAAGATCTACAACTTTCATGTTTTACGTTTTTACCAGATCCGAACGTATTTTTCTCTATTTATCAATCTTTGGGACTGACCTGATTAAAAGCAGAAACTGAACTATGTATGACTAATTAAATTGTTTCTCTATGATCATGGACTTAAGACTCTTGGAAAAATATATGTTAGACCCTAAACACATAGAAGATTAGTTAGAAAAATTGGTGAGACTTGGTTGGGACCAGAAATATGTTAGACACATGGTGGAATAAACCGACAAAAAGTCGAAATGTGAAATCTTAAATATTTGGAACTTTTATAAGAATCGACACTCTTGGTGAACTTGGACAAAAACCGACAATTTATTTAGACTCTATAAACTGATATTTGGGTTGGGTGAAAGTTTCGGGTCAAACCGAGTAAGTTTGACCAAGTCAACAAAAGTGGCTAGTTTTCGAAAAACTTACTATTTTTGGAAAGTGGTAACAAAAATGGGTTTGGTTGACTTAATTAAGTAACTTGGACCAAAAACTAATTTTAGAAAGTTTCCCGAACGAAAACCGACACTTGGATACACTTGGGCTATAGAAATTTGGCCAGACGCTAGTGTCGCATGACCTGCGACACTACCTACGACACTACCTGCGACACTACTATAGTGTCGCTATTAGTGTCGCTACTTATTGAAAATTTGTTCGAACATGCGACACTGACCCTAATGTCGCATAACCTCACTGCGACACTGACCATAATGCGACACTGATCCTAGTGTCGCATAAACTCACTGTAATATTGACCTTAGTGTCGTATGACCTGCGACACTCACATACACTGCGACACTTACCCTAGTGTCGCATGACATGCGACACTGACACTAGTGTCGCTACTAGTGTCGCTAAAGACAGAATTTATGGGATTTGTTTCTTCACTAAGTATTGAACATGGGTAATCACTTATAACCACACATGATACATAATGTAACAATGTATACGATGACCCATAATTAATGATAATATCTTAAAGAATTATTATTACAAACTTTCACCAACGGGTCGTACACGTTTTTGATAAACCAAGTTGAACAATCAAACATTTGGACATAACAAATTGTTGGACAACAAACATAGATGGTCTGTTGAGACATCTACTCACTCATATAACATTATGCGTTTTAAACGCCCGACAGGTTACAAGTCTTCGGACATCAATTCACAGCTAATCAATTCAAGTTTATTTTAATAAACACTCAAGGCTCAGGTGAGTCTCATAGCCCCTATTTTACTATTTTTCATTAAGGGGTGTGATATTATTGATCGTTTTGTTTTACAAGTAGAACGCAAGTAAAATTCAATCAAATACTACATGAGTTATTTTCAACTAATCAATAAAGCCCTCCATAGCATAGTCTGGTAATACATCTGTAGCGTGAATGTTAGTATATGATATCATATAGGATTGACAATCCTCGTCCGGGTTAGCACGCACTAACTGGTCAAACGGACGTATTAGCATTTGGGAAGACGAGTGTAGATTAGGCACTCGTAGGAGGCAACTCAGTTGGGTTTCCTTAATTGGACCTGACACTCAAGTTAAGCTCAGACTATGTGCTCATGGCTGTATAACTTTTATTTTGCTTAATTGCATTTTAAATTCAAATTATAAAATCTTGCGGTTCATACAAATATATGTTGATATACAAACCTGTGAGCTCACCAGCGTTTCGCTGACCCATTTTAGCATGTATCACAGGTGACCAGCAGTAGGTTGGACTACTTAATCAAGATCCATTAGCTCGAGTCAGCATGCAAACAATCAGAGATATAGCTGCATTATTACATTTTGTATAATTTAATTATGTACTTAAATCTCTCAATTTCAAAAGGAGCTAATGTAAACAATACTTTGATGTAAACTTTTATTTTATCAAATTAAATGTAAAACGACGCATGTAGTGGTCGTTCACTATTAATCTCTGTGCTTTGATTATTGATTAGTAACACCCAAATCCTGCTTCCGCTAAACAATAAATTTGGGGGTGTTACACACTAAGTGTTTATGAAGAACACAATATGATTGCCTTTCTGATGAAACCCTCATCGGCACAAAATTTCACACAAATTGTGGATTTTCTTCGTTCGAGTTATATCTTTCATGCGCTTACCGTATCTCCAAGGGTTTCAAGGGGTCATATGAACGAATTCTGGAAGAATGCCAGATTAGAAGTGATTGAGGGCAACAATCAAGTGGTGTCCACGGTTCAAGGAACCAAGGTGGTGATATCAGAGGATTCTCTTCGAGAAGTACTTCTTCTTGATGATGCTACAGGTATATCCTCTATTGATGACAGAGATTTGTATGCTAATCTTAGATTAATGGGGTATGAGGGTGATTATACACGATTTACCTTTTTTAAGTCACTCTTTAGTCCTCAATGGAAATTTTTAATACATACACTTCTCCACTGCTTGTCATCAAAACGAACTGCTTTCAATGAATTTGGCACCCAAATAGCCTATGCACTTGTGTGTTTGGCTAAGAGTCAAAAATTTAATTTTTCAAAATACATACTTGAAGGCATGATAAGAAATATTACAAAAGGTAAAATGGATATGTTCATTATGTATCCTAGATTTGTGTAACTTGTTTTAAAGAAACAAATGTCTGATTTAGTTGCACAAGAACTTATTATTGGTGTTAGTACTCTTTCTGCTAGAACATTACAGAGATGAGTAAGAATACCAATAAGAAGTTTATAAATTCACAAGAACTTACAAGAACTGCCCCGCCCCTAGAACATTTACATCTGTGGTGGAAGGAGCAGGAACCATTTTATAAATTCTTTTGATGGCGGCTGCCTACGCTGCCCCGCCCCTAGAACTATTGATGATCAAAGTTTATATAAATATATGTCTATTGCAAAGTTCATGTGTATCACTTGCCATTTACATATTATAAAACACTTAGGGCTCTTGTTATTACAATTATACATACATATTTTATTTGTACATTTGAATTAAAAATTAGAAGTCGAAGGAGAGAGAAAGTTAGTTATCATTCTTATACAATTATTTAAGCATGTCTAAAAGGTTTATCAAGAGCTCTGATGGCTTTGTTTAGCAAAATCCTTAAAATATATATAAAAAATAAGTTGATGGAACTTAGACCACTCCCATCGGGGAGGGTCGATTCTCGTCGGTTGGGACCGACGAAGCTGACGGCGATGGCACCAATCCGTCGGTTGCCTCGTCGGTTTACCCCCTTCGGTTTGGCGACGAGAGGGACGAGGGGGGGGGGGTGTGGGGCCCACATGACTTTTTTTTTTTAAAAATCAAGCCCTTAGGAAATTATTTTTTCCCCCAACGATTAGGAAACTAGCCGTTGGTATTTTTATTTTAATTTTTTTTTTTTTAAAAATCAACTTTTCAACTATAAATACACCTTCCATTTTCCAAACAATCCACACCAAATTGAATTCAAATTTCATCCTTTTACTCTCTAAATTTTCACCACTTTCATATTTTTACAAAATGTCTTCCGATTCCGATCTCGAAGATTTGCAAGCGCTTAATGACATTTTTGATCCGGAGTACACGATCAATGTTATCAACGCCATATCATCCGAATCGTCCGACGACGAAGAGGAAGAAATAATTCCGATCCTGAGAGCTCCACGTCGATACTTTCCGAGAAATCGCGAAGCAATGGGGCAACGATTGTTTCTCGACTACTTTCATGACGAGCCAACATTTCCGGCAATGGGGCAGCCGCCCTAAGTGTTTCACAAGAACTTATAAGAATACCAATAGAACATTCACAAGAACTTATAATAGCATTGTTTTCTACAATGCTTCCTGCTCCTTCCACCACAGATGTAGTACTACCAACTACATCTGAACCAATTGGTGACAGGCCAGTAGTACCAACTGAGTCTGAACACACACCAATTGGAGGTACCAAACGAAAACAAGGGAACAAACAACCTACCCATTTACAACCCAAGAAAAAGAAAAGAAAACAGGCAAGTCAGGTTCCTGCTGCTCACTTGTCTCAGCCATCATTTTCACCACAGCAAGTGACCCCACGGGAGATGGGTGGTCATTCTGGAAGGGCTGCCACTACTCCTACTAGTCCACTGACAGAGGAGGGCAGTGGTAACATCAATAAGACCTAACCAGAGGCAACTTCTACTGCTGAACCTAAGGGTAATGAAGCAGGTGAAGGTTCCAGTAGCAAGACAAAGGGGACTTCTGTTGATCATGCTAGGTATGAGGCATAAGATGATTTTGTCAATGATTCATCTAGGAGGTCACACTCTGATGATGAGGAGGCTAGTACTTACATTGAATTGACGAATGTACAATTGACAATGGCTGTGGATAAAATTTGGGAGAGATTGATGAAAGAGAAGAAGGTGAATAAAGCTCAAGATGCTAAGCTGGTAGAGCAGGCTGCTAAGATTGTTGAGCAGGAAAAAGAAATTAATGATCTCAAAGAAAGGCTTGTTGTTATAGAAGCTTTATTGGTGAAGGACACTTTCAACAAGGGGGAGAAGAATGCAGAGGATATGTTCAATGATGATGTTTTTATGTATGATAATGAAGATGAGGTTGTGGGTGAAACAGATGCTATGTCTAATGCTAACACTGAAGTATTGGAAGATGATATGCAGACTGAGATTGTTGAAAGTGTTATGCAAAAGACTGTGGAGAGGGTGGATGGTGAAACAGAGGTGATTATTGATGTAGAAGATGGTGAAGAAGTGGTACAACCAATTGATGATTTGGTAAGCATAGAAACTGAAAAGATGGAAGGTGATGGTGATGATGCAGAGGTAGAGGGGGAGTCAAAGCCTAGATCAGATCCTAAACTTACATATGGCAGGAAGAAATCAGTGCCATTGTTCAGTATCAAAGCTAAAAAGATGGAAGAGATCAGAAAATCTAAGTCAAGTAGTCCCACTGCTAAAGTGGCTACCACTGCTACTGCTAACACTACCACTGCTACCACTGCTACCACAACTCAACAAACCACTGCTACTAGAACACCAACCACTGCTAGAACTCCAGAAGTACCTTTTGTCATTAGAGAATCAACTAGAGTGGACAAACCTGAGTCTAAGCTTCCAAAGATTGATCCAAAAGATAAAGGCAAGGGTAAATTGGTAGAAAAACCAAAATCAAAGGTCAAACTGGTACAAAGGAGCATTGAGCATGATCATGAATATGCATTGAGGTTGCAAGCAGAGTTGGATGAGCAGGAGAGGGTAAGAACAGAAAAGAGAGCACCTGAGGTACAGAGGTCAGTGCCTACATCTGAGGTTGATGAAGTGGATGTTATGCTTGAAAATGGTCAGATTATGAAGATCACCAAAGAAGCCAGCAGAGTGTATGCAGGTATGAAAGCAAAGGGGTTAAATGATGATACTGCGTATCAAGCTTATGAAGAAAAGAAAAAGGGTAATCCTCTGCAGGTGGCTTTAAAGAAGAAAATTGAAAGAGAAAAGAAGGAGAAATTGGAAAAAGAAGTTGCTTGAAAAAGAGCAAAGAAACCAACAAGGGCTGAATTGAAAAATGATCTGGTGTGTAAGCTAAGAGGAGATAGGATTCCTACAGGTCAATTAAGGAAAATGTCACTGGAACAATTGCAACAGATGTATGATAATAATCCTTTTGTCAATCCTGAAGCAAAGAAAAGGTTAGAAAAGAAAAGGAAAGATGATGCAGAAATTCAGAGAAGATTACAGGAAAGATATGATTTGATTGATGAAGAGCTTGAGAAGGAAAAAGAATTGAGATTGAAGGTGAAGGAGTTAGAAGATCTTTTGCTAAATTTCAGGAGATGGATGATAATGTGTGTGATTTGGATAGGGATGAGGAGATATTAGAAAAGATGATTATAATTAAGCATGACAGGTCTAGAAAACATCAATTTGGATGGTGAAGAATACTCATAAATTATCAAGTGGGAAGCAGTGTTAATAGCGACTGAAAAGATTGCTTATGAAAAAAGGATTGAAAGAAAAAATGGTGTTGTCAGTTTTCATAAGTCAATGCAAGATATTCTTAAAAGAGTAAACAGGTATGATATATATGATATGTATAAGATTGGCTTAGAAAAGGATGTGAAAAATATTAAAGCTAGTCTTGAAAGGCATGTTTGGGAATGGATACAGATGATGTTTGAGCCTGAGGTATATGGAGATTTGTTTTTATGTGCTGAAGCAGTAGGTAATTGGAGACATTTTGTTAGGGCAGGTGTACAGTTTATAGCTCTCAGAAATGGAAGATTTATCTATATGCTGGATGAAAGAGACTATTTTCTTAGTATAGCTTTGTTGAAGCAGTTAATTGCAAAGAAATTGCAAGTTGCTGTAAAGAATTCCAAGAGCAAAGATATAGTCTACAGAATTATGAATCAGTACAATAAGAGAGATAAATAGAAATTCAAAAGGTTCTAAATCTTCTACAAAAGAATGAAGCTGAATGCAGAAACTTAATGCAATGCAAGATTGATTAAGTTTAGGGGGAGATTGTTGGGATCTGAGCAGAATTGATCAAGTGTTGAAGTCTTGCCACTGTTCGCTTTATTGATAGCCACTGTTAGAAGAATTGAAGAACTAGCCACTGCTAGTATATTTGTAGCAGCAGTGCCACTGTTAATGTAATAATACTTGGTGTCTGTAATGGGAACTTACTACCACTGTTAGTGTAAAGTAAGTTACTCCCACTGTTGATGTAAACGTATATGTCGGTTAGAGTTATTTATGGGATAGATTCGAATACCATAATAACTAGAGATTGTATAGGACTCTATGCATTATAAATAGAGATCCTTAGACCTAGATTAGGTTAAGATTAGTTTTACGCAGTTTCAAGGTTTTCTGTAACCCTAATACTTAAGTGTATTCATCTTATATCATTAATAAGATTGAAGCTTTTGATAATCAAGTGTGTATTACAAGTTATTATAATTCTTGATCTTCTTAATATTATTGAGTGTGATTCCGCAACTTCTCAATAATAATTCAAAGCTTATTGAATTGTTTATTAGATTATTCTGGGTTTAACACATTTGAAGTTCATCTTCTCCTTGAACTGACTCCCCCTTAGCTGAAGCTTCCTCATTATCATCGTCTGATTCCATTTGTATATCAATCTGAGGCGGAAGAAAGTCATCATCTATGATATGCCCAAAGAGATCAACAAATGATGGTGTAGGTTTACCACGATAACTGTTACAGTCAGCGAACACTCTCTTGGGAATCGGAGTATAATGCAAAATTGTCCCATGATATGTAATCCCTTGAATATGTTGATCAAAGATCAGCTGAAGAAATCATGGGTACATAAAAAAATCCATCTTCATTGATATTCTCAACCAAATTATCAAAAATATATCTTGAGAAGTTATACGGAATGTTGAGTACCAAAGCTGTCATTAAACCAGCTAAGTGGTAACTCATTGCATCAAATCCAGCTTTTCGTGGAGAGATACATCCAATCAATGTGTGAGCCAAGAATTTCCAATGTAGGCAAAAATGATTCTTCATAATCTGGACATCTTGTGGTCCTTTTATACAACCCATTTGGTGAAGACAATCATCAATAATATTGCGGGGAATATTATTTAACGCATTCACAGAATCACCTAATTGTAAAGTATGTTGAATTAATTCCTCAGTGAGAACCAGAGGTCTTCCATCGACTGTGGCCGTGAGGCAAGACGGTTGAACATCCGTGTGATATTCAGCAGAAACCCAGAAATCCGTCATATGATCCTCATAGATGTTGGCCACTGGAACCGTCAATGCATGAGATATCCTTGAACGTAAAAGAAACCTAACCATAGGCAAGAATTTCCTGGTTTCAGGTTTATTCGGTGCTTCAAGTAGATAAGTTGTGGCATTGTGTCATTTTTCAAAAATAACAGGCCGTCGAAGCACATCAGGTTGTTCAGCAGCGATATGATCAAGAGCTGCCATGGATATACAAATACAAACTGCACAAAGTATATGTTAAGCAAAGAACCTAAACATACTTTTGAAAAAATTTCAAGTCTTAAAAAAAATCTGAAAATTTTCTAAGTGTTGAAAGTATGTGACAATAAGAACTTTGAGCACTGTTCATGCGACAATACCATTATTATACGACAATAGTTATATACAGAACACTGTTCATGCGTGAATAACATTTTTCGGAGTACTATTCATGCGTGAATAAGTACTGTTCATGCGATAATAATGAATTGTCGTAACAAGTATTTAAAACAAGTCAAAGTCAACAAGTCAGATTCACGGAACATTGTTCATGAGTGAATAAGCTATTCACGCATCAAACCCTAATACACTGCTCATCCGACAATAAGTAATGTCGGACGATTTTGGAACACTGTTCATGAACAGTGTATTTCGCACATTTTCAACGATTAAAACTTATTTACAGAGAGATAAAGAGGGAAAATAATACGAATAGATGCGTACTGAAAAAGCGTTCAAGTCTGTCTGAACAAAATCGAATGAAATGAAGCACACAACAAGTAATCGAAAAGAAACTCAAAAGTCCAGCGTATTGTCGGAAAGGGTTATTGTCGGATGGTTTTTGAAAAAGTGAATAAAATTTCAAAATTTGAAATACTTATACACTATTTTTCTTTTTCTTTATCCGTGAATAAAGAAAATTCCGTGAATAAGCTCCGAGAATATTAATAACTTGTAATAAAAACATTTTGATCAAATCAAATATACTTTGGATAAAATGCTAAACTATTTAAAACTAAAAATTTGAAAAATGAAAAATCATTAAACTAAATATTTACAAACTTAATATAACAAAATAAAAGTAAAATATTTTTGTTGGGGTAATTCTCATGAGTTGGGATCATATTGGGATAAATGAATGTATTTATTTTTATTATTTAGAAATGAAAGTCTATTTTGATTGTTAGTATTTTTGACCTCTTTAAATTTACTTAGCATTAATAAAACATGCTTTCTAAAAATTATTCTACATGTGATTATTGGTATTGAATGGTCTTTTAAAACACTTTTGCATTTAAATATCTTTAATACTTTTATTATTCGCATGCATATTACTTTAGACAATCTAAATAAAAATATACTTTTAAATTCATAATATATTAATATTTTCATATAAAGAGTGAGAATACGATGATATCTTTAGAAGTACACACATATGTTGGAATGACACTTAGTCACACATGTCATACCCCGGGTTGGACTTATAAACTGTATCACAGGTCTATACATCGTATAACAGAGTGATAGAGTTTATTTGGATTTGATATATGAAACTTTGGAAGATTTGCACGTCCTTTTTATAAAAATATATCAACTAAGGTCTGTACTCAGTACAACAAATAGTCAATATATTTTCTCAGATATCATAATATTAAGACCCTAAATCATGAATCATAATATACTAATCCTTCAAAACTTAAGACATTTATTATCATTTTGATAACCTTTGATTGTCATATATTAATATTTTGATTATGTAAAATAATATACAAATATGATTTAAAATTTCTTAGACTAGATATTTTAAATGCAAAAATGCCTACCAATAAATTACATATAAAATTAATTAGTAGAAAATTTGGTTTAAAAATGCTATGTAAACCTACTAACACATCAAATATAACACTTATCATTTCTTTTTCATATTATTTATTTACATTTCCCAATGTACTATCATTTCCCAACTTTTACACAAAATCTCTCCCGATTTTTATTTTTCAAATGTTTTTGGATTTTTATTTTTCAAATGTTTTTGGATTTTTATTTTTCAAATGTTTTTGTATTTCTGTTTATAAAAGAAAAACAAACAAACAACAAACAGAAAATAAAAATATGAAAGATCCAAAGTTTACTTAATTTGATCCAAATGTTTCATGCCGAGCATCGAAATGAGTTCCTCAAAACGTGCTTTTGAAAAGGCTTTGGTAAACAAATCTGCTGTTTGTTTCAATGTATCAACATGAACCAAAATAATCAAGTTTATCTCATAGCAATCCCGTATGAAGTGAAAATGTATTTCAATATGTTTAGTTTTTGAGTGCTGAACGGGATTACGTATGATACTTATGGTTGCAGTATTGTCAATATGCAAAGGAGTTTTGGTAAGAAGTAAACCATAATCTCGAAGTTGTTGTTGAATCTAAAGGATTTGTGAACAACAACTGGCGGCAGCAATATATTCTGCCTCCGCAGTAGAGGTAGAAATCGTGTTTTGTTTCTTGCATTGCCAGGTCACGAGATGATCTCCCAAAAATTGACATCCACCTGATGTGGATTTGAAATCAATACCACATCCACCATAGTCAGAATCAGAGTATGCGGAAAGTGAAAAATCTGCATCATTTGAATACCAGATGCCTAGATCAGGCTTGCCCTTCAAATATCGAAAGATTCTTTGTACGGCCCGCAAATGTGAGACTTTGGGATTTGCTTGATACCGCGAACAAATAGACACATCAAACATAATATCAGGTCTTGAAGCAGTTAAGTACATAAGAGAACCAATCATTGATCGATATTCCTTTTGATTAGTTGGTGATTCATCAAGAGCAGGTCCAATTTTGTCAACAAGATCAATGGGAGTTGAAATAGATTTGGCATCCACCATCTTAAATTTCTTTAAGATGTCATGAACATACTTTGTTTGATGTATGAAAATGCCCTTGTCTAGTTGCTGAACTTGCAAACCTAGAAAGAAAGACATTTCTCCCATTGAACTCATTTCAAACTTAGACTTCATGATATTCTCAAATTCTTTGCATAAACTGTCATTCGTAGACCCAAATATAATGTCGTCCACATATACTAGAACGAGGAGCAAATTTCCAGTTGTTTTCCGAATGAAGAGTGTACTATCAATTTGACCCCTCAAAAACCCACTAGCGAGCAAATGTTGAGATAAAGTCTCATACCAAGCTCGAGGAGCTTGATGTAACCCGTATAAGGCTTTATCCAACCGAAACACATAATCTGGGTATTTAGGATCTTCAAAACCCTGAGGTTGTTTGACAAGCACTTCTTCATGCACTTTCCCATATAAAAATGCACACTTGACATCGAGCTGATACACTTTGAAATTCATGAAAGAAGCATATGCGAGAAAAATCCGAATGTAGCAACCGGAGCAAAAACTTCATCATAATCCAAACCTTCAATCTGAGTAAAACCTTGAACCACTAATCTTTCTTTATTACGAACCACAATTCCTCGATCATCTTTCTTATTTTTGAAAACCCAATGCGTGCCAATAGGATGAATATCCTTGGGAGGTTTCACCAATGTCCAAACTTGCAATTTTACGAACTGTTATAATTCTTCTTGCATTGCTTGAACCCAAGAAGAGTCTAACAAAGCTATTTGAACATTCTTTGGTTCAATCTGTGATAAGAAACAAGTAGAAGACTTGTGTTGATGTTGAGTTTTGATCCCTTCAGAAACATCTCCAATCAAATTTGTGAGTGGATGTTTATGCTCAGAATTAACCCGCAAAGTAGGAACAGATTCCACATTCAAGTTGGTTCCTAAATGTGAATCCTCGGGATTACTTACTACTTCATCACTAGAATCATCATGAATTGATTCTTCTAGTTCAGTAGAAGGTTCATGAAAAGCTTTAGTATCATCAGGATTTGAAGTTGTGTCAACTTCATCATTTGGCAAAGGGTGAGAAGGTTCATGAGCAACAGATTCTTCAGTTGATTGAGGAGGAGAAAGATTAGAAGTAGATACTGGTGAAACAGAAGAAAGAATCAGCTCAACAAGAGAAGAAAGAACCGGTATAACTAAATCATCAGAATCCTCAACAGGAGATGACACATCATGTTGAAAATGAGCAAGAGAATTAAAGAATGAGTCATAGTCAAATAACCATTCTGGACCAATCCCATTGGATGGACAGGAATACCGTAAGAATTCAACCTCATAGCATTCTTCTATTCGATGTGATGCCGTGTTATAAACTCTTTTGTTTTGAGAATTTGCTGAGTAACCTAAGAAAAATCCAGATTCAGATTTCTCAGCAAATTTGGAAATACGATCCTTAGTTTTCATCAATAAACATGGGCATCCAAAAGGTTCCAGAAAGTGAATATTCGGCTTTCGATTATTCAATAACTCATAGCTCGTTTTCTTTTTGTCTTTGACCATAAGAACTCTATTTAATACGAAACAAGCCGTATTAATTGCTTCAGCCCAAAAAGTTGTTGGTAACTTTGCATCCGAAAGCATAGTTCTTGCAGCTTCAATCAATGTTCTGTTCTTTCTTTCAGCAACTCCATTTTGCTGTGGAGTTCGAGAAGCACTGAATTGTTGAGAAATACCATGTTGAAGACAGAACATTTCCATGATGTAGTTCTTAAACTCCGTTCCATTATCAATTCGTAACCTCTTTACTTTCAACGAAAATAAAGTCTCTAATCGTAAAATCAGATACTTAATTTTCTCAGCCGTCTCATCTTTGGTACTTAGAAAGTAAACCCATGAAAATCTTGAGTAATCATCAGTAATTACCAAGCAATAGGATTTGCCACCAATACTCCTCACACTAACTGGGCCAAACAAATCCATATGAAGAAGTTCCAATTGAGTGTTAATAGAATTCACCAATTTAGGTTTATAAGACTTTTTAGTTTGTTTTCCCTTTTTACAGGAAATACAATGATCATTTAGTGAGAAAGTCTGTTTAGGAACTCCAATCACTAAATCATTTTTGACTAAAAAGTTCAATTTCCTAAAGTTGATATGCCCCATCCGTCTGTGCCATAAAACTGAGTCCTTCTCTGATGCTTTTGACAACAAACAAGTATGCTCCATTGTAGGAGTTATAGAACGCATATCTAGGACATACATATCTTTAACCCTAGGAGCCCTCATAAGAATCCATTCTTTTGGAACAAGAAAACCCGGTTTGAGAATCAAACACTCTTCATCATTGAACCATGTCGACAGCTTTTTGTCACACACTTGTGAAACACTAAGTAAATTATGTTGAAGTTGTTCAACATAATTCACTCTGTCAAAACTTATTTCACCATTTGAGACAGTTCCTTCACCTGAAATCATTCCTCCTTTATCTACCGCAAAAGCAACAAACCCTCCATTTTTTATTTTAACATCTTCTAGTAAGGAGAGATTCCCGGTCATATGTCTTGAGCAACCACTATCTATGTACCACACATTATCGATAGCTCGGGATGACTGAAAGACATTTGATGGAAACAATTAGTTGCAAATTGAGACCCAAGCCTTGGAGGCTTTGGGTCGTCTAGTGATTTCATATATGATGAAAACGTCAATTTCTTCAAAATCCTTTTTGAAATCTTTTGACGCATCATAAGATGATGATTTCTTCTTGGAAGAAACAAAAGTATTGATTCCCGGTTTTTGTGGATTTTCATTAGATGATTTTGAAACATTTTTGTCCTTTGAAGGTTTAACTTGCTTCGAATGTTCTCTCGAACGTTTTCTAGCAAGTTTATGACAATCATTCAAAAGATGTCCACGAATTCCACAATAGAACCAACTTCGTGTTTCATACTTTCTCCGAGAATGAAAACTTTTATGAGAACCATGATATGAAGGTTTACTTGTAGAAACATCACATTTAGAATATGAGCTTTTACTAGTAGAAGCTTCACATTTTGAAAAGTCAGGTTTGGAAGCATGATATTGACCTTTTGGTGATGAAGAAGATGATTGTGATTTGTGTGGAGAAGAAGTTCTTTTCAAAATCTTGGTAACTTGTTTTGGGATTTCACAAGCTTTAGATTTTTCTTTATCATTTTGATTCAAAACACACTTCTTAAGCTTTTCACAATCATCACAATCATTGTTCTTCATCTTTAAAGATTGATTAGAGAAATCTGATGAATTATTCTCATGTGATGATTCAGAACTCTCATTAGAAGAAACCTTTTGAGTTGTTTCTTTTTGAGGTTTTGAATCATCAACTTTTCCCTTTCCATACACAAACTCAGAATCAGATTCATCTTTAACTGGCAATTGATAATAAGATTTTGGTGGTGGAACAAAATGATATCCAATTCCAGCATTAGACTCTGCTTTTGATGCTTTGGCCTTTTCATTTAAATCATTTTGATATCCAATACCAGATTTAGATTTAGTATCTAAACGCTGTTTATGGATAATTTCATCAAAAACCACTACTGATGTAGAAACATTCAACAATTGTCTTTCAAGATCTAAAATTTTAGAATCAGCTTCAGATTTTTCTTGTTTAAGTAAATCCATCTCAACCAAATAACTGTTTATAAGGATTGCTGATTCAAAATTTTAGCTTTCAAATCATGAGTCTCAACATCAGTTGACTCAAAACGTTTATTTAAAAGCTTGTTGTTTTCCACCAACTCCTTATTTTGATTTTTAATCAATTCAATGTCAGTTAAAAGCTGTTAATTTTGAGTTTTGTAAAGACTGAGTTGATCACTCAAGTCAGTACATTTTGAACAAATTTGTTCAAATGGAGAAGAATCAACCTCAGAGACATTTGCCATGAAAGCTTGATTATGAGAATATTCCTTCACGTGCGCATTCCAATCATAAAATTCATCTGCTGTTGAAATTAGTGCTGATGATGTGGAAACAGGAGTTGTATCTTTTCCAGAAGATTGTGGTTGAGCAGAAGAATAGGTTTTGGATGTGGAAGGCTTGGTGAAACCAGATGTAGGTGCTTTGCTTTTCTCACATTCCCGAGCAAAGTGCCCTAAATTCCGACAGTTGTAACACCGAACCTTCGACTTGTCAAATCCTGGTTTACCCCCCAACTTGCTTTTTCCAGTTCTTTGAAGAAACTTTTTCACCTTTCTTGTTAACATAGCAAGATTCCATTGGAGGTCCAATTCTTCAAGATCATCAGGATGTAACTGATCGTAATCTTCTTCTGTCAAGTCTACATTGCCAACCTTTCCAACAATAAACGCTTCATATAATGAAAGAAAAGCTGTGACAACATTTGCATGATCTTCGGTTATCTTTGAAACATGTTGATTGGAATTTGGTTGTTGATGACTGGTAGCTGAAGCACTTCCAGATCCATAAAATCCATAACCAGAATATCCACCTGTGGATCTACTAGAATTCCCACCATTGAATGTCTCAGAACCAGAGAACAACGCTGTTGTTTCTGAAGTTTTCTTAGAACCGAATTGAAAATATTGCATCATCTTTCCAGTCTCCTTCTTTTGTAAAGAAACATCATATACTTGCAACTTGTTGATCAAGTCTTCATATGCACATTCACCCAACGACTCATCTTCCATCAAAATGTTAGCCTTAATATCCCACCTTGAAGGTAAAGCTTCAATCAACTTCTCATTGATTTCAAGACGTTTCAAAATCAAACCATGTCTTTTGAGCTCACTGATTAGCTAGGAATATCGTACAATCAAATCATTAAAAGATTCATTTGGCATGCATGTGAATACATCCCATTGTTTCTTTAACAAATCACGTTTACTTTTCTTCAACTTGTCATTTCCAGCAAAACGTTTCTCCATTGCTTTGTAGAGCTCATAAGCCGTATTCAAATCTTTCCATCCAGCAAGAACATCACTAGGAAGACTCATAGAGATAACTGACTTCGCTTTCTTGTCTCGATCATGTTCTTTCCTTTCATCAGAAGTCATCATTTTGAGTGACTTCGGAGGAGGATTATTATCTCTATAAATTCCTTCAGCTCTAGGATGAATGTATTGCTCTGAGATAGGAATCATTAGATCTGGATCATATAGAGTAATAAACGACTCAAACTGATACCTCCAGTCATCATAATCATTTTGACATAAAAACTTTGGAGGTTTGGTTGTAGTTCCAGTCTCTTGTTCATTGTTCATCATAGCTTTCCAATTCACATGAGCCATTTCAACACTTAGAAAAATTCAAGAATACCAATATCCGTGAATAAGCAGATAATCCGAGAATAGCAGCTTCAAAATACTCCGAGAGTAACAATTAGTCCGAGAGTAATAATCAATCCGTGAGTAATACTAATGGCAATCCGAGATTAATGATCAATCTGAGAATAACAATCAATCCGAGAATGATGGCAATCCGTCAATCACAACTAACACTGTTTATGTGAAACTAACAAAATCCTTTAATGACACAAATCCGTCAATCCGTCAATCCGCTACTGTTCATGCGACAATAACTACTGTTCATGCGACAATAGCTTATTGTCAGATTACTATTCATGTAAGTGCAATCACGGATAAAATGGTAATACTTATTGTCGGAAAAATGTTATTCACGCAAAAAATTTCCAGAAAATGAAAAATGTTGTAAACTTCTTCAATTTTAGCTTGTTTTTGCTAAAATTTATATCACTCAGCTCGGAATTCAATTTCTGATACTCGTAACTAATCAATTTGATCTTTTAACGTCAGTTTTACAAATCCGTACAATTTGACGATAAATCGTAATCAATTCAAAAGATCAAACTAAGATAATCAGATCAAATTCGAATGAATTATGATCACAGAATCACGTACACCAACAAGAGTCTTCAGATTTTGAAAAAAAAATCTTCAAATTCAAAGCAAATTGATCATCCAAATCAATCAAACAGTGTCCAATACCTCAAATCAATCAAACACTATCAACCTGAATTCTTCCGAAACCTTCAAATCAATCAAATACTTCAAATACAAACTCTAGTTCAATCACCCAGCTCTAATTATTATTCGTACGGCTCTGATACCACTTTGATGTGCCGTGGATCACGTTTCGCAATTAGAACTTTATATCTTGTGCGGAATACAAGATATATATCAATATATGAATAAGAGAAGAAGAAGTATTCAATATCAAACTTTGCTTTTGTATTTCAATAACACACAGAAAGTTCTGCGACAATAGGTACAAAAGACTTAGACAAAATTTCAACTAAAAGCCTATATATATAGACTAATCTGTGCGACAATACTCAATTCACTTTGACCTAGTCAACTCCGACAATGCTATTGTCGGAATGACTTTTACGACAATTCTATTCACGGATCTCTATTGTCGCAAAAACAAAAACACTTAGACAGATTCTATACATTTCAGTTTTTACAAAAACAAATAAAATCAAGCTTTAGACAATCTTGCTTCAACAATTGTTCGAATCATCATTCTAAAGGTGAATTTCTACTGATTTCGTTTGGCGAAACCATAACTCCAAAAACCTAATCTAAACCTAAATAAATGGATATGCGTGAAGAAATTACACAAGCAACATCATCAAAATCGCCTATTAAGGTCGTTCCTCTTGAATCCGTTCCACTTGGTAAGTTTTTTTGTTTAATGCAACCAATAATCAAGCATTTGGTTCAGATGGTGATACGTTGTTATTTCGTAATTCTATCACATGTGTTACTATAGTGTTATCTACATTTGACACTTTGATGTATATTTGTATGTTTTATGGATATTTGTAGTTGTCACCTAAAGTAGAAGTATTATGAAAATGTTAGTTAACTGTGTTAGAGTTTTATGATTGCGTATATGTGTGATCAAAATGAAGTTTGTGTATCCGAAATAAATAAAGTAAATTTGCATATAAGGTGTTCGATGAAATGTCTCAATGAAATATGATTTTACTGTTGTTGTCCTAGTGATTGATTAACATGAAAATTTAGCATCTGGAACTGCAGAAACGTAGATTCTGAAGAGTTGGTTGAACACGGGGATTGATAGGAGTTACTGTCACATGTGGTACTTTCCTGTGTTACTGGTATTTACATTTTCACTACGATGTATATTCTTTTGTATATTTTTTTATAGTATCACATGTGTTACGATACTGTATTGATACCTCATAGATTGAGATGATTGTTATTTTTTGATACCCAATAACAATCTTAACGTGCTTTCAGGTAATTTATGCCTCCTCGTCATGTGTTACTAGATACTATCACATGTGTTACAAATTACTAGCACATGTGTTATTGATTTACATTTACCTTTAATTGTTTTATTTTACAACTCTGTTATATAATGGCAGGTTAGCTAAGTTAACTTCTCGTTGATAACTTTGATACATACACAATTGAGTTAAAGTTTGGGAATACATGCATAAAAGTAACTCCACATGCAGTTCACGATGTGTTTGGGATCCCAGTGGGTGGTATTTCAATTAAGTCTTTACTGGACATAAAATTAGGTCAATCCGATCCATGTATGGTGGAATGGATTAAAGACTTTTCAAGCATTCCAAGGGTGATGATCAGTCATAGGGATACTATTATATGTTTTTCGTATAGTTTGATCTATTTTTAAATTATGATCTTTCGATCATAGTTTCATTAGATCTCTATTGGTTTTGATCTATTTTTCAAATACGGTTTTTCAATAACAGTTTCATTAGATCTCTCTTGGTTTTTCAATCGTTGTAAGTTGGTTGTTTTGGTGTTGAATTATTTGTTCTCATGTACAAATATTTAGTTGCTGTATTTAATATTTTAAATAATGCTTATGTTTGTAGTTTTTAGCTTGTGTATTTCTAATTTTTTTTATTAGATTGCGTTGTTTACTAACACTTATGATACATAAAGTAGTTACAAGTGATAGTAAACATGACATGGAAAAGTTTAAACAAGAATTACATTTTTCAAAATAGAAGTAATAGTAATGAGCATCACATGTGTTTTTGTAACATAGCTACATGATATTTTGTAATCATATAACACATGTGTTATCAGATATTCACAATGACGCTTGTTTTTCTTACACGGGATATTTAGTTATACTAACACATGTGTTATTGTTACTTACACATACTTTCTAGTAAAATTTATAACATGTCGTAGTAATTAATTTCTTGTTTCTGAAACACACTATATTTGTAAAAAAAAAATAGTACACACAAGTATCACATGTCACATATTAATAGTGATGTACTTTATAGTAATGGTATCACATGCGGTACTAAACAATTAACACATGTGTTAGCAACTAGTAACACATGTGTTAATAATTGAATTATACGAATTCACATAGTACCGATCTTCTTGTAATACTATTATCACATACGATACCACACGAGTTGTGTTGCGATTCAATTTCAAAGAGTTTCATGATCGTCATCATATTCCTTTTTTTTGTTTCTAATCGAAATGAAATTGTTTGATGAATAAGTTGAAATCAGTAGAAACAAATTGTTACAAATCTACAACTGTGACATAACGATATACAAGTATAAAACTATTTTATTCAACATCTTTTTGTAAAATCACAGGTGATAAAATAACATAACACATGTGTTACAATGACGTAACACATGTGATACCTTAGCTTATAATTATATGATATAGAGGTGGAATCAAATGTGCAATGTGTTACAGTGACATAACACGTGTCTTTGTTATAATATAACATGTGTTATCAAAAATTTACAATCACATATGTTTTGTGTTAATAGTTAGTGATAATAATATGTGTTCTTATAAGTAATACATGTGTTCTCAGAAATTCACAATCACGTGTGTTTTTGTTATACCACATGATATTTAGTATTAATATTACACATGTGTTTTTGTTGCTACACCATGACTGTTTTTGATTTATCAAGTATCACATGTGTTAGTGAATCATAACTCATGAGCTGAAAGTTGTTTCAACTATTGTTGATGAATTGTAACAACTAAACCGAATCACATGAATTATATATAGTACTGATTTTCATTTGATTCTATTATCATATATGTTAGCAACTAATATCACATGTTTTAACAACCAGTAACACATGTGTTAGCAACAGTAACACATGTGTTAGTAACCAGTAACACATGTGTTAGCGTAACATATATTGTATGAAACATGCTATATTTCTATAATATCAAATAAATTTGATTATATCAAGTTTCTCAGAAAAAATATATTCAAAAAGTAATATCACATGTAACTGAAATTTTAAGAACTATTAAATGTTTTACAACTTGTATAATGGAGTATCATATCTTATAGTTTATATCAAAAGCAATCAATTTCCATTTTCCTTCACCCGTTCTTCCGCTATCTTACCAGTCTTTGCTTTCGCTTTCTCTCTTTCCTTTGTTCTTAGTACGTCAGTTGCCTTGCCTTTCGCAGCAGATGGTTGTGCCCCTTGTTGTATATCATATGATATGTGTTTCCTTGTTGCACATCGTATGGAATGGGTTTTGGTATAATCATTGAACTTGTAAAAGAATTTGTAAAAATATAAGATTGTACACCAACATATGTGGTAGTAGAAAGTATCACATTTCCCGTTCTGATATTATTTAGTAACACATGTGTTATTAACCGGTACCACATATCAGAAATATAAAAACACATATTAGCTAGTAACACATATGATACTGGTTAGTAACACATTTGTACATTATTAACCAGTTTCACATGTGATAGTATCCAAAAGATAAATGCACTTATTAGCTAGTAACACATATGTTAGTAATCAGTATCACATATGTTTCTAACCAGTATCACATGTGTTAATAATAACTATAAAATTTGTTATAATGAGTTTGAAGAAAGATAACATGACTCATTACCTGTAGCAGCAGTTACTTGAATATGTTGCTCCACATCGTTTGTCTTACTTTGTTCAGTTACTGTCATTTTAGTGTTCTGCACCAAAAAGGTTTTTAGATTATTAAGTATCACATGTGTTACTAAATAAAATTCACTAGCTGTAAGTTATTTTTCCAGTTGTTTTTGATGATTTATAATAGCTCGGCTGAAACACACGAATTACAACGAATACTAAATCTTCAATTGATACTACTAACACATATGATACCACACTAGTTTTGTTGTGATTCAACTGAACAGAATTTCATGATGGTTGTTCAATTGCGTGGGTTTTTTTTACGCAAATTGAAAGAAAATTGATTGATGAATCAATAGAAATCAGTTTACAATTGCGTTTTCGTTGATCAAGTCTTAAATACCAGAACATAATAGCATGGAAATCGCATACGTTCGCAAAAAACACGATTGATGGAACTCGCACAACTAAAACCTAATCGAATCACAATGAATCACAGAAATCGATTGTTCATTGTTTAAATTGATGTATTTGAGTCGCAATAATGTAATATATACCTTCGATTTGATGTTCTTTGCGATCGATTTGAATGATTTTGAAAACCCCTGTGATTTACGTACGTATGTGGTTTGTATGTATCATTTGTATTTATATGTATAATAATAATAATAAATTTAACATTTGGTTTTTCTTTTTGATTTTCAATTTAGTTAATTGGAATTAACTAGAATGTATAATGACTAAAGTGCCCCTCCACCCCTAATAAAAAGGGAACATTCTCATTGGTTCCCCCATTCTTACACATTTTACCATTCTCATTTGAACCTTACTCATATATTATGTTGTTTATAATATTTGTTATTAGGAGAAGTAAAATAAAGTGAGAATCGATAATTAAGTTATTAACCCTTGATTAACATAAAAACTTAATTTAATACTCCCTCCGTCCCAAATTGAGTGTTCTTTTTTGACTTTTTGAGTATTTCTTTTTCAACTTTGATCTTAAATATTATTGTTTATATTATATAATACTTGATACAAAATATATGAATGTATTTTGTTTTAATTGTATTTTCAGTGGTATAATTTCATAAAGTAATATATAACATAAACAAAATTATTTAAGGTTATGTCCGAAAAGAAATACTTCAAAATCTAATTGAGAACACTTATTTTAGGACGGTGGGATTATATATAAGAGTCATTTATTTTATTATTTTTGTATTAAATTACACTAAATTTGTCTAATTTTTTGACCCGTAAAGTTGTACAAAACTCATAACAGTCACACACGATAGAGTCAGTAGACAACTCTTATAAGTCAAAGTCATTCAAAAGTTGAGGTTCGAGTCGCTGGGTTTTTAGTCGACTCATAAGACTTGACTCGTAACTCGTAATAGTTTAACAACTATGTTAAGTTACTAAGATCACTTCGTATGGTGGACTAAAGAACTAAATCAGTTCATTGACACATCAACAATTTGTCATAAAGACTAAACACTACCAATAATAATAAGAAAACTTTTTCGAACTCACTCCATATTTATTTTTATTTTTTCAATCAATATAAATACATTTGTACTTTAAAACATACATTTAAGAATAAAGTACATTACTTTATTAAAAGGAAACATCACATTTATTAAAAATAAAAATATAACAAAACACTAAAAAAAAGCATTGCAATTAAGATCCTAAAGAATATGTAATAGTATGATTTTTGTAACTAAGATAGTTTTTCAACAAAAAAAAGTGTTTTAAAGTGTACAATAAAAGAACATTAAAGGTTTTTATTTAAAAAAAAATATGCAAAATGCAAATCCGACTTTATCTTCTTCCTTGTTCTAATATTTTTTTTTAAAACACCTTATCTTCAATTTTGTAGCTTCGAGGTTTTAGTGCATATCCATGTCATGACATACAAAAGAAACATTATATATTGATGTCCCCTCTCACCATCTCCACTACGATGCAAACCACAAAGACACCACCAAATTCGTGGTGGTGCCAATGACGTCTTTGGTAGACACCGAACAACGTCACAAAGACACCCTCATTAATTACAAGAAATTAACAGTTGAGATCCATTATCTCTCCTCCCCCTCAAAATGCAGCTGCCTCTCAGAAATTACACGTACACTAAGTAGTGTCAAACGACCTACTTACATGAAAGTATAAAACTTAACTGTTTGCAATTGTAAATAGTCATTAGAAAAAAACATCTTCGTTATTATCTTTCATAAAGATTTGTGTGAACAATCTACATTTTTTACTTTTTAATCATAATTGTAAGCATTGTGAAGCTTTAGCCACCAGATTTGGTTATTTGTATATTAAGGATTGATACAAGTTGCATGTATATGAAGGATAGAACATTACCATAGCTTACAAAAGGTTTCGAGTTTTTCATAGATCGTGCATATTTAGATCTAGTGCGAAATGCATGTAAAAATTGTCAATGTGTGATGGCGGTTGAACGGTCGGTTTTTAGGAATCGCTTCTTGTTGTTGCGAACCTTCCGCTTGGCTGCGATTAGTAGATTTTAAAATTTATGTTTGTGGGGCCTAAGTATACTAAAGCTATGGGTGAGTACAGCGATAGGTATGACCTAGGGTCGTTCTTCAAACTACAATGGACATGGGATCTAGGCTTTCAATTATCTTTTGTAATTTAGCTGGTTTTATCAAGAGTTGATAGGGGTTTTTGTTTTGTTTTATAATTAACTAATTAAAACTATGGTAAAGTAAAGGAGGTGAGGTGGCAACGAGAACTACAGATTAAACGCGTGTGTTTACTATGACAATCGTGTATGCTATTTAGGGGTTGTTATTTTATATAAGGCTTTAGTTGTGATGAGGATTAAAGGATTAAACAGACACACTCAAAACACCCAATGATTACAAAGTATTCTACCTACAACCTTTCCATGGCTTCCACGTATTTGTACTCCACTAGAGGTGTTTCCAACGCTATACCAAGAATTCAGCTATTTTACGGTATTTTCGTTGCTACATTAAAGATTCCTTGTTGTCTATCCTGGATTTGGTTATATATTTTCTAATGAGCCCTATCTCCTAGCCTATTATCTATCTAACATATAGTTGTCCGCAATCAGATAAATAACATGTCACATGGATAACAGCTATGGAGAGTACACTACCCCGGAAGTTGTCCCAAATGTAGTGACCAATTTAACCAATAACCATCCTCGAGTCTTGTTCCCCAATCTCATACATTTGAGATATTGAAATCATGGCATGAATTGTTAAATAAACAAAAACATGAACATGGGTTTCCCACCGGAACAAGTTGGGATGGTCTGGTCTAACAGCTAGTTAAATTGTTCATCATTATTTCATATAGATCATCATAACTATTATATGCATGTTAAACTGATATATGCAATTAATATGTATCAGAAAACCTAATCATATATCCAACAACACAAGTGATACTAGCATGCAAACCCTAAAGCAACAATCTCACAAGAATATGCAGTAGAGCAGTATACAGGGATCAGTTAATTCGTGCAGAGTAACTGGATAAATGGTTAAGTCACAAATGTTCCGAAAGTTCTCTCTAAAACATTTGTTACATGAAGTGAATCTAATCTATTTCAAATCCTACACTTCGTGTCTCCTTCTGGTGTATTTCAACCAGGAGAACATCGGCCATGTCAAGTTCAACGATCATTAGAGACTATTTAATAAGCGGTGTACCACTAGTTCAGTTCTAGTAGTAAGTTACAAACCATAATATAGGTTAGATAGATAAACATTGGAGATTCAATTTATATATTCAAATATATATCAACAGCATACATGCAGAGTAACAGCATGATTAAAGTATAACTACGCTAACATAATGACTATCATAGCAAACACATATTTGTTTAGCTAAGCATAACAATAATTATAGCAAGCATTCCAAATAATCATGGAAACAACGCAACATATTTAAAATAACAAGATAGAGATTATAATAAAACCTGACGAAGCGTTACTACAAATCTTGCGCAATCGCAGTCTCGGAGCACCTCCGTTACAACTAAGCTCGAAGCTAATCTACTAGCTTAACTAATCTAAATTTTTCTAGAAAGAGAATAGAAAGAGAAATTAAAGAAATGAGAAAGAAAAAATGAAGTTGGATATGTATGAAGTGTGTATGTTGTGTGTGAAAATAAGGAGGTGGTGGTGAGTATTTGTAGATTTGGCTTAACTGTATTCCTCAACCGTATTCCCACCACCAAAATCTCATCCGTATTCCTTAGTCATATAAAAATCAACCTTTATATGGGCAAGACATCGAATATTGGTCGTCCAGCTGTATTTCGGGTGAGAATTGCACGATATGGGAGAGACCTGACCGTATACGGGCAAGACAGGCCGTGTACGGCTGAGCCTTGGCCGTATACGGCTGAAAAAGGGCATATACGACCTTTTCTTGGCCGTATACAACAATGTCTTGGCCGTATACGGCTGGGCTTGGCCGTATACAACTTGGCTCTCCCGTATTGTTGATCTTCGGTTGCTTTGTTTCTTCGTTTGGGTGTAACTTCTTAGTCGTTTATCCGTTTTGAGCGTTCTTTATATCCACGCATTTGTAATTTACTAACGAAGAAAATGACATAAATTAGAGGTCATAATATTAAGTAGAATCTAAAAAGTGCTAAAAAGCGTGAACAAGAATGCTTATGATCATATTCGTTAGATTTATCGTATTTTTTTCGACCATTTAAGTTGATTTTTGAAACATTGTCTATGTTTTAGCCCAAGTGATGAGTTTTAGTAATAAATTGTTCGTTTCGGATATATTCATCATGATTTGGGCTAAAAAGGTGAGAATAATGCATGTAAAAACTTTATTTTTTACGTGTCATCAAATATCCCACACTTAGACTTTTGCTTGTCCTCAAGCAAACTTACAATCTCATCTGCCAAAACTTCCTTTTTTAAGATTCTTATTTGACTCTCAAAGAACAATTTGCACAGATTGAAAACAAGTATTTCGCCTGTTAGATAAAGAAGAAGTGTTCACATAAAGTATCCAAAGGTTTTCACGATGATTCACTTAGGCAAGCTTTCAATTCTCATGATGTGGAATATACACGACTGGGCGATCTCACTTGTGGTCACTCAATTCACACAAAGTGTATCGGGGTTTCACTTATCCTAAGCCAAATGAAAAATCGCTCAAATACCTATCGTGCAACATTTGTCGTCATAGGCTTGCCCTAGGATCGTATCTCCATCACTTAGACGGGGACGGTACTAATTATCCCAGGACATTACAGTGGGTTGTAATGTGTGGTGAGGGTTAAAGGGTATGGATAAGGGTTAAAAGGGTTAAGGGTTTTACTTATCTCAAGACCTTTAAAACTCATGCAAAATTCTATTTAGATATACTTTTTAATGAAAACGGAACCGGATAAATATAGGAGAAGAAGATAGCTATTTTGTCTTCTATCTTTTGAAAACACATGGAGATTTACGCTTTTCAGGAATCGGAGTTTTTGGGAGATTTAAGCACCTAGTTGTATTTTATTTTTGGCTTAGAATTGCTTAGCCAGGGAACTTCTAAGGGACTTTTCTTTTTATTTTGTTCGCCTTTTTGAAATCATTTCCTTCTATCATTTTTGTTGTTCAATCCTTTGTCACTTTTGAATTTTGCTTGGTGCCAATTTTTCGCACCACAAGACTTTCGATTTCTTTTGAACATTCATCATGGAAACGCACGCGAGAATTTTTGATTAAACACGAAATTTGTGATTTTTAGAGTAGAAACAAAAAGCATACCCAATTAGCATTTTTCAAAAGATTTTAAAAATTATAAGATAAGATTTTGGTAGGTATGTGAGTTAGTGGGTTGAAAATATGTGTCGAAAGAAATGAAAAGGCTAAGGCTAAACAAGGTTTTCTAGGCGGGTCATCAACACTAAAAATAAGTGTTGAAAGGGTTTTGGGCTTGAAAGAGATATGTTGAAATGGGGTTTAATCCTAGGGAATGTCAAGGTCCTCTAATTGTACCTATGTCACATATGACACCCATCAATGTGATCTAGACATGTATACCCGGGGCAAGTTATAATTCAGAAATGTGTGCACCGGTCACACACAACAAACGCACAGTGAAACATTTAATATGAATGCTTATAAGGCTCAAAATTCCTCACCGAAAAAATAGGTCATATGTGTCCAGTCGTGCGATGCCCCTCTTAGATCCTCATCTTAGTTTTGTTTGGAATCCGACATGATTCGACCTCTTTTTACCAACTTTTGAATACTTGTAAAAAAAATTTGTACTTTTTCTTAGAGAAAAATTTAGGCCCACTGAATTAGTGACAATTTCACTATCGAAGTAAAGCTGTTTAAGCTTTACTGAATGAGTGACTATTTCATTGTCGATGTTTTAACCAATTTTTCTTACATTGTGACTCAAAAAGGTTTAAATTTTTTGAAAATTTTGGCAAAAATAAGGATTGAAAAATTATTTGAGGACTTGCGTGTTTCTAAATCAACTTGACAGATAATTAGACGAGATATACTGCTATCCCACACTTAGAAATAAACATTATCCCCAATGTTTCTACACTAAGTAGGGAGAATCCCACACTTAGGGTTTTACCTTAGGAAAAATGTGAATTTAAAAGTTTTAAGTATGGAGGATCCCACACTTAGAGATTTAAGTGGGCATAAGCATATCTAAGTTATGTAGAAGTTAGAAGAGTTAGGAGAGGTACTTTCTTACGGGTAGTGAGCACTGGATTTAGGACCAGATTTGTGAAGGAGTGGTGCTAATGATCTGCTAGATTTGTGGACCAGTCTCTGTTTAAAGCTCATCCATTCCTCATGAAGCTAAGTTCTGCAATACCATAAATACAGTCACAATCACCAGTTCAACATTTCAACATCATAAAAGTCTAACATAAATAATACATAAGCAAATAAAGTAAACTAAAAGTCATCTAGCAAATCATCCATGTCTAGATCAAATGTTGCGAATACGTCACTGTCCGGAACGGAAGTAAGTGACGTGGCAACAATGGGACCAGGCATCATGGATGCATCAGAGAGATCAGAATGTGTCTCAGCAGTAGCAGGAAGAGTAGGCTCTATAGTAGGGCCAGTTGGGAAGAATGACCATGGTGGGCGAGATAGTCAAGGACCTCGACCAAGTTTGAAGGACTTGTTGGGAAGTCTAGGGATTCCAACCATCTTCCTGATGTCAGAGTGAGAGTTATGCTGGATGGAGAGCTCTCGGAGAATCACCCAGGTCATAGCTGGATCTGTTGTGGTGATCTCATAGTCGAAAGCTGGAGTGCTCGTCATATCTGTAGTACGCTCCTCTGAGGCAGTGGTCAACTTCTTCTTTCCTCTGCGATTTTTCTTCTTCTTCTGTTGCTGAGTAGCGTAACTGAGGTCTGAGCTAAAGCGTCCATCCTAAAACACAAAATAAAATAGGTAATGCTATAGTTTATAAGTTTATACAAATGCAATAGAATCAGATGACTTTTGTTAAAAGATTTTTATCTGAATGTTCGAATCATCTGAATTTTCGCATTTGTGTATGTCAAATAAAACTTATCTCCAATGTATATGTAAGAGTGCGGTGCTGTTGGGTATTTAGCTTATCCTGCAGTATTAGTTCAGAGATGATATTACTAAGCATAATTTAATTGAGAAACGAAAAATAAAGCTATTCTAAGATAAGCAAAGGGATGTGATAAACGCACATAAGTACTATATTTAAGTAGTATTTTACCCCTATTCTTGTATGTTTTAATTGCAATTATTTGAGTTTAGGTACTGATTTCGTTCATATTTGCAAATTAGATGTGGAAATGAAGTGTTTTTGGAGAAAGGAACAGAAAACGATCGATAAACGAGTTAAATGATGTATTTTTGAAGAATAAATCGAAGTCGGAAGATCAAAGAGAGAAAAATGCAAGAATCGACTGGAAATTCATTCTATACGCCGTATGGAATATCCATAGGCCGTATGGAATGAGGCAGTGGCGGCCCAGAGCACGCGAATCTGGGCTGGGCTTACTTTAAATCCATATGCCGTATGGAAATCCATACGCCGTATGGATGGTTTTTCCAGAATAGTATAAAACACGTTTTAAACCCTAAAAACAGGAGATCGACTAGGGTTTATTTCTTATGATTGGTTTCGACCCCAGAAGGTATATTACAGCTTTTAGGAGTATTTTGGAGGCACCAAGGATCATTATTGAAGTATATTCATTCTAGTTCTTCGTGATTCCTCTTTTGGTTTGCAACTACTCTTATTATTTTGATTTCATTGATGAATTTGTTATTGATTGATCTGAGTTTTATTATTCTTATGATGAATTGAACGATTTAATTAGTTGTGTATGTAATGAAGCTTGGATTATGATTATTGAACGATTATTATTGCATATTGAATAAGTTATTTGATTGAAGACTATTATATTGCTCATAGAACCTAAATTATTTGTGGTTGAAATTCATTATTTCTTAGCGTGATTAATATTATTAATGAGATTGAGTTCCTTTAGTATTATTGATCATTGATGGTTAGTAAAATTAGGTTTTTAACCATTGATTAACATATTGAGTTTGAGAGGTTAAGAAAATAAGAATTATACAACCTAAGTTGAATAAGACAATAAGAAATTATTGGGTTTTGTTGATTCATGACAAAAGGGTTAATTACAATTAGTCGTGAATACGTAATGCTCAATTTAGGGAAAAGCACACAATAGACTGATAATCTTGTGACAACGGACCGTTGCTTAATGTGGATCCTTAATTTGTAGGAATTAGTTAGCCTGAACCGGAGACTAGTTCACATTCAACTGAAAATCTTTGATTAGTGATTAAGTTGATATAAAATAAATGACAATTAAATAATCAATATGCAAAAGGAATCGGAATATATGAATCCGAGTGACGTTATTTATACAATTAATTGTTCCTTCCTATTATTTTCTACTTGTCATTTAATTTAAAGTATTTTATTATTTTAGTTATTATTTCACTTAATATGTTCGCACGGAACTAAAACGCCCCCTATTTATCGTTTTATTATATAGTTATTAATTTTCTATTTATATAAATAAACCACCGTTCCTGAGACCGACTCGGACTTACCAAGTCTATACTAACATTCGATCGGGTATTCTTGCCTGGTTTGTGTGAAAAGTATAAATAAGGTATTTCCATTTATAAATAATAAAACTAGAGTCCTCACACGAGACATCAAGTTTTTGGCGCCGCTGCCGAGGAACGGTTGCGTTTTGTTTATTTAAATAGGAATTAGTAATTGTAAAATTTTATATTTTATTTTTTGCTAATTAAAATTTTGTAAAAGTTGTCAAATTAATTTAATTAATTATTATAGCAAGCTTTGTTTGATAATTGGTTGAATCAAGGTACTCTTATTTGGTTAAGTCTTTGTGGAATTTGTTTCAACCGGCGGTTAGTAATACTAACCGCCGGTTGGTCTTTTGTAATTTATTTCTGTATATGTTAGTCATTTTAGTATAATTTTTTTTAATTGTTATTTTTCGTCTAACTTGTTTTTCAGTAGTTGTGTTGTGCATTCCAGAATTAATTGTTATTTAGGTTTTGATCCAATAGCAAGGAGTTACGAGAGCGATGCGGCGATAACAACATTGTTAGGAGAAACTCTGATAGTTCTGTTTCGAGTTCTGATAACACAGTGCCATCTTTTACGCGTTTAGGTCGTAGGGAAGTGCCCATCACATCATCCTGTCATGATTTGTTAGATGCTATTGAGAAATTCAGATGGGACATTCCTTTCATAGCTGAACTGATAAGAAGATCTTCCATTTATTTTACTGAGAGTCAACTAGTTCTGATCCAGAATGTGTTAGATACTACGGATATAGAGAGACAATTTGGGTATGAACAACATTTTATTGAGGCTCTTATTGATTTTGAGGCATCTTTGGATTCAAGGATTGAAGAAGAAAGGGTGTTTTTCACTGCACAAAAGAAGCGGTACACAGAGATTTACGAGGCATTGGTGCAGTCTTCTTTTCCCTATTCCTCTAATCAGGCGGCATGTCTTCATAGGATGCTGAAAGCGTTGTACTCGGCGACTGGAAACCCTAATTCTGAAGTGGATCAAGAAATTGTTGCTAGTTTAAGAGATTTGGTGCAGTTGCTGCAACTAGAAGATCATTTGAGAGACCCTACTCCTCATAGAGTTATAGTGCATAATACCATTCCTTACTACTTAAAGAATATGATACAGAAGTTGGAATTATTGGCTAAGGAAGAAGGAAAGAGACCTAATCCTAGTTTCATTCACCCTGATGTCACTATTGATTTAGCTATCTTTCTGGTAGTCAATCTGGATTCTTTGGTAGTTTTGGATAAGGTGCTCACACCACGTGAGCATTTCCATTTTGGGTTGGTAGAGATATACACAAAATTGGTAGGAATATTCAAGGAGTCAGATTTGGAATTTACTAATCATCAAGAGGTGGCAATTAAGAAGATCGAAAGAAGGATAAGAGATTTAAGCGGAGTCCGGTGATGTCTAAACATGAGAGTGTTGATGAAGCAATTTATGAGTTCATGAGTGAATTGGAAGAGGCTAGCCCGGATCGTGAGATAACTTTGGATGAGAATGATAAGGTTGTGTTGGCACTCAATGGTCATGTGAACAAGACTGTTCGAGATATCAGTTGGTGGCTAGTAAATCTTCAACCCGCGGCGAGTGCTCATTTGGTGAATTTTGGTACTTTTGGACATGGAGTGGATAATGTTATTGCAAAAATAACAGAGCGTTTCTTATCTCTTTATCCCGTGCGTTGACTTTCGTGATTCATACTTTTCCATTTTCATTGGACCTACTAATAACTTTTGTTTTTGGTTGTATTTATTTATTTGCGTGCTTGAATGTTGAACAATTTTTATTTTAGGTGTGATTGAATAAGTGGTTAATTTTTATTTAATCTTGTTAGTTAATTATTTTTGAAACTTTTAATGTTATTTGTTTAGTTTGGAATTGAGAAGCTTTGAAGTCATTGTACTCCTCCAGGTATGTATTTAGTTTATAAATTTTTGGAGTGTTAGTGGTGCAATTGGTGGAAATCGAAATTTTAAAGCTTCTATTTTAACAATCAATCCATATGCCGTATGGAAAAACCATACGCCGTATGGATTGAATTGGGCCAACGGGCTATGTTGACTGGGTTAAAAACGGTTTGACCTGGGCCTTTTAATCCATACGCCGTATGGATGTCCATACACTGTATGGATCAAAAAGGCATAAAACGTATGCAACCTTCATCTTTTCCATTTTGAAACCTCAAAACCACCACCACCACTCACGGCTGCCGTCTGCCACTACCAACCCACCATTTCTGGCCGTGCATTCTACTCCATTTTCTTATTTTCTTAAACTATGAACTCTCCTCAACAAGGTATAACTTCCGATTTTAATTATGTGTTTGAAGTTTAGGGTTTGTTTATGCAATTTGGGGTATTTCGAATTTGAGTATGATTTTGGGCATATATTAATTGAATTATGTTTTCTATGAAATATATTATGCAATGTCATGCTCATTTTTTATAATGTTTTATATATATCGTGCTATTCGAATTATCCGTTAATATTTATGTAATGTGGATGTTATATTTACTCAAATGCTATGGTTGGTTTAAGCTTGTTAGTTTTATGGTCACATAATGATTAATGCGAATATTTGTTTGGTACACAAATGTTTGTGATTACAGTTGTGTGATAAATTGTCATTTCTCGTTAAGATGCATTTTATAATAATTCATTGTGAGATTGTATGGATAATTATTATTTACTAATGCTTGAATTTAGTAATTGTGAGAAGTTAATTATTCATATATCCATAGTGGTACCAACTTGTTATGACTGCATTTAACTCGACAATTGTCATGAATATTAATCAAGTGCATATATAGATAGTTAGCAATTTGAGTAATCTTTGTTTTATAATGCAAGTTTAGGGATTTGAAATTGTGTTTGATTGTGGTAGTTTTAAGTTTAGCCAATATGGTGGATTACTCCATATTTAGCCGAAATGCTGCTGAATTTTCGATAAGTACCTTATGTGCATTTCCTGTATTACTAATAATTGTTATTCTTAGCCGTTAAATGGCTAGCAGGAGAACCAGGGGAGGCCAAGATTGGGAAACCCACTGATAAGGGGCCACAGATATTTCACATTCCATGAGTCTTATTCGAAAACTACTAGATAACAATTCAGTAAACGTTTGGCAGAAAATATTGACCAACCGATCAAAGTCTTCGATGCAGTAAACTAGAATGTTCTAGACCGTATAGTTGAGAGAGACGGATTCTCTACCGGGCATGAGACTTTGAGGAATTTGCTCGCTACACCATATACACTTCCGGATGGAAATGTCGGATTTGTTTCATATGCTTGGTACACGATGTTTAGTATCAGAGAGCAGATTTATAGAGAGCTTGTGGTGGAGTTTTACAGCACCTTTAGATTTGAGCACCGGTCGACCAACTGGACCGCTGACTCTATTTTCTTTCAACTTGGGGTATACCGAGACAGATGTCTCTTGTTCAGCTTCCACCAGATGCCGTACGAGCCATTTCAGTATCAGATACCCCATGAATTCATGCTACCACCATGACCAGCAGAGCAGCCAGGACCATCTCACCATTATCGGAGCATGGACGAGGAGGAGGACAGTGATTAGGATGATGTGCATCGTATTGGGTTATTGACTTCAGACATTATTATTAGTTTTATTATTATTTATGTTTGTTGGATGTTTTTATTTGTGTTGGGATTGCTAGTTATTAGGATTGTTTATGTTTGTTTTATTAGGATGACTATGTGGTATTATTAATCTTGTTTGTTGATGGTCTCTCAGAATTATTGTGTGAATACGTGCTATGCTGGCAGTAAGTTCAGCGAATTATGTTCAGGGAGTATGAGATTATCATATCAACCTTGTTTCGGCAGTTAAACACATCATTCCAGGGGAGTTTTTCTGTTCATAATCTTTTCTCTTTTTTCCAAACTTCCTTTTTCAATTTTCTGTACAATGATGCATTGTACATCTTTAAGTGGGGGATGGGAGAGTAAAGAGTGAAGTTTTCACATACTTGTCCTATTCATAAGTAGATAATTCTTTATTTAAATAATTATTATTTCATTAAAATATGTAACTAGGAGGTTATAAGTGTTGCCCAATTTTTCAATAAAATTTTTAAAATTTAATGTTTCTGTTTTTCTAGAAATGATGTATTTTGTAACTATGTAGGTTAGTTTATAATTTTTCTACACTATTAGTGGATGTTAAATTGAGAATAATAGTACTTAGTCTCATTATATGATGTACTGATAGGCAATTTATATAAGAATTTTTGAGCTCTTAAGAAATGAAAATTAAGGTGTAGATGTTGTTTTTAGATGGAATTTGGTTGTGTATGACGTTTGTCTTAATTTTCATATTAATAATGTGCAATATGCAATAATTTTGGAATTTAATTATTATCATTTGGGGATATACTAAGTGTTGTTTCCTCTGTTGTACATAAGTATAGACCTGGTCTCCGTCAGTATATCTAATGAAAAAGAGCAAACAGAGTTCAAAAGAACTCATGAACATGTAGTCAAATTAAGTCGCTTTGTTGTGCGGAAGCACAGACCTGTCACCAATGGTTTGACTAAAAATAATTTTTGCTAAACCAAAATCAAGTTATGTTGCTTTGTTGTGTTGAGGCACAGACCTGTCACCTATGTCTTGATTTGAAAAATGATTTTTGGTTAAATTCTATAATATTTCATATTGGCATGTTATGAGTATGAAAGTACATAGCTATTGGAAGTCTAAGGGAGCATTTACGTGAATAATAATAAATTGAGCTCAAGTATTTAAATATAGATTGTTTAAGTGGATAACAATATCAGTAATCATAGTGAACTATTTAATGTTTTAAGAATAATAAGTTTGTATGTAGATTATTTTTACATCTTCATAGTTTCTTAATAATCGTTTTTAGAGTTAACAGAATTTTTAAATATAAAAATTTGAATTGAAAATTGGGTAATGATGTGTAATTCCTTCGTTAGTTATTTAGGTTAATGATGATGATCGTTTATCTTAAGAATTTTTTATTTTTAAATTGATAGTCTACTTGAGGACAAGTAGGATTCAAGTGGGGGATGTTTGATAAACGCGCATAAGTACTATATTTAAGTAGTATTTTACCCCTATTCTTGTATGTTTTAATTGCAATTATTTGAGTTTAGGTACTGATTTCGTTCATATTTGCAATTAGTAGTGAAAATGAAGTGTTTTTGGAGAAAGGAACAGAAAACAATCGATAAACGAGTTAAATGATGTATTTTTGAAGAATAAATCGAAGTCGGAAGATCAAAGAGAGAAAAATGCAAGAATCGACTGGAAATTCATTCCATACGCTGTATGGAATGAGGCGGTGGAGGCCCAGAGCACGCGAATCTGGGCTGGGCTTATTTTAAAACCATACGCCGTATGGAAATCCATACACCGTATGGAAATCCATACCCCGTATGGATGGTTTTTCCAGAATAGTATAAAATGTGTTTTAAACCCTAAAAACAGGAGATCGACTAGGGTTTATTTCTTACGACTGGTTTCGACCCCATAAGGTAAATTACGTCTTTTAGGAGTATTTTGGAGGCACCAAGGATCATTATTGAAGTATATTCATTCTAGTTCTTCGTGATTCCTCTTTTGGTTTGTAACTACTCTTATTATTTTGATTTCATTGATGAATTTGTTATTGATTGATCTGAGTTTTATTATTCTTATGATGAATTGAACGATTTAATTAGTTGTGTATGTAATGAAGCTTGGATTATGATTATTGAACGATTATTATTGCATATTGAATAAGTTATTTGATTGAAGACTATTATATTGCTCATAGAACCTAAATTATTTGTGGTTGAAATTCATTATTTCTTAGCGTGATTAATATTATTAATGAGATTGAGTTCCTTTAGTATTATTGATCATTGATGGTTAGTAAAACTAGGTTTTTAACCATTGCTTAACATATTGAGTTTGATAGGTTAAGAAAATAAGAATTATACAACCTAAGGTGAATAAGACAATAAGAAATTATTGGGTTTTGTTGATTCATGCCAAAAGGGTTAATTATATTTAGTCGTGAATACGTAATGCTCAATTTAGGGAAAAACACACAATAGATTGATAATCTTGTGACAACGGACCGTTGCTTAATGTGGATCCTTAATTTGTAGGAATTAGTTAGCCTGAACTGGAGACTAGTTCACATTCAACTGAAAATCTTTGATTAGTGATTAAGTTAATATAAAATAAATCACAACTAAATAATTAATATGCAAAAGGAATCGTAATATATGAATCTGAGTGACGTTATTTATACAATTAATTGTTCCTTCCTATTATTTTCTGATAAGCATCAAATAGATACTATATTTTGTACTATTTATCCCTATATTTGTATACATTTTTATGCATTTATATGATTTTAGATACTTATTTTGTTAATATTTGCAGAAATGTATTTTAATTAAAGATTGGAGAAAAAGGAACGAAAATAAGACAAAAACTGAAGAAATTGAAGCAGTTGAAGAAAAAAAGACTTAAACCATAAAGAAATGAAGACTAAGATGATAATATTGAAGAAATGGGCCAAGAAAACAAGTTGAATCCATTTAAGAAGAAAGAAAGTCCACATTGAAGCCCGAGCCCGTATTTGGAAGATTCTGGAATTTAAGCTCAACCGACGGTTAGGGTTTCAAGTCGGTGGATGAACGCGGAGTTGGAGTGGGATTCAAAGTTACTCCAACCGGCGGTTAGAAGTCCCAACCGGCGGTTGGAGGGTCGGCCAGAAAAACTATAAATAGAGGCTTAGTTTAGGCTTAACCATATACGATTCAAAGAATAAAATTACGAAAGTTAGGGTTTTAGGTCGACTATAGGTACGCATTTGGAGGCTAAGGAGCTAGGGTTTAAAGGTTTTTAACACTAGGAAAAGCTAGTTCGTCAATTGGTTCGGTTTCTTTATCCTTGTAACTTATTACTCTTTTGGGTTATTTTGGATATTATTTATTTGAATTAATTGCTTGTTAGATTTTCATTATGAATGTTTAAATGTATGTTTATTTAGTTTATTATATGAATTATATGTTTATGTTGAACTATATTATTGAATATTATTATACAAGAATTGTTTGTGTTATATTATATTAATGATGGTTCTTGATTTTGTTAACTGATTTATATAAACTAGAATGACCATAAAAAGTTTCTATAGATTATGTAATTATGTTCACATCTTGATATCATCTATTAATGTTAAGTAATCTTATAATTCAACCGACTCAGGAATTGTATCAATAATATGTTGATAGATCTCAATAAATAGTAATACTTTACATACCCTTTGACTGTATTGCTATATGAAAATTATCTTACTCTTTGTGGTTTTCTACATTAGTAAATCACAATAATAATAGCCAACACGCAAATAGACATAAGTTAATATAATAAGTTTAATAAATAATAGTTTAAATAGTCATAATCTTCTATCCAATTGAGTATTCTTAAGTTGTTCCTTAAAACTTATCTATTAAGAATCGGTATCAATTATAAATATGTTCGATCGGAACTAAAACGTCCCCCTTATCTTGTATATTATTGTAAAGTTGTATATTAGTTGTAATAATTGTAATTAGAATAAATAAATAGTTAGTTATAGATTAAATCACGTTTCCTGTGTTCGAATCTGGACTTACTTATAAAGCTATATTCTATGATCAGGATAACACTTGCCTGAATTGTGTGATAGTATTATTTAGTATTTCCTTATTTAAAACTTGTGATTATAATTGTCTATACTTAGCACATATTAAGTTTTTGGCACCGCTGCCGGGGAACGGTGTATTTTAATTAAAACTAACTATTTTCCCTGTAAAGTAATTTTTTTTCTAATGCGTTGCAAAATCAATACGAAATATCGGCTCACCCATTGAGAATACTGACAAAAACAAAGGTATAAGGAGAGTTCAGTCCTACCTCATTGATTTATCATATAAGGAGTAAGGTGCTTCTCGAAAGAAATTGGTTTTTAATAAGCTTCGCGATGACCTGTTTCTCCGCTTTTGTGTACTATCAATGGAGCTACTGAGATCTTTTGATTAGCAATGTAAAAAATATTAATATAATTGTTCAATATGTATAATAAGTTAATTTAGGAAAAATAGGATTAGATAAGTAATCTAAACAATGTGCTATTTTATGTGCACAGAGAAATTTAACTGTTATTAAGAATGGAGTCGATGCAAGTGGACTTTGGAAGTGATAATAAGGATTTTAAAGATATAGAGATAGATGACCATTCTTTTGAACCAAACAAGAAAATCAAGCTAACAACTGAAGATGAATATTTTGAACATCCTCCCGTGATTTCAACCAAGGAAGACATGTTTGAATACTTAGAACACCATGAGGATGAGCTTAGATTTGTTATGGAACTCATACATAAGTCTACCTTAGAATATACTGATTATCAAAAAGAGTTGATTAAGAAAATGGAAGAACAATTCAATGCTTGGGTTATATCTAATGAAACCAGAGATACAGATGATTTTATCAACTATGTGAATGAGCTGAAGTATGATATTGTGAGTGAACATGAAATGGTAGATCCAACTTTTTGTGAGGAACAGCTGTTGAAGTATGCCTATGTGCATAAAACATTTGAGAAATCTTTGTTTCCTTATTCTGATAAACAAAGAGAAATATTAGGAGAGCTTAAGGAAATAATAGACTATGCAACTGGAAACTTGAGTAACATGGTTGACATCTGTTTACTAAAAAACTTTCAAGACTTCTTCAATTCAATAAAGGCTAGAGAGCATATTGGTTCTGGAAGATTTTTCATAGATTGTACGGTTGATTTCTATATTCAGGATATTGTTGATGAATTTTACTATGGAGAATGGGATGAAGTAACACGTACAATTCCTGAGTACTTTTCTGATGAACCAATGGCGAACTTGGTTACTTATGCTAAAAAGGAGTTGCAACTAGCCTACAATGGAATTCACTACAATCAAAGAAATAACCTTTTTTACATAGGGCTATCAGAGATTTATTATCATTTAGTAGATACTTTTAGGTATTCTGGATTAACAACAGATCATCAAGAAGGATACTATAAGAGAATCTTAAAAGACATAGGAATAGCAGTGAGAACCCACAACAGATATGATTATCATGATATACATTTAGGTTTCTATGGGTTATTATATTAATTAAGGCAAAATCATGTAGAACGCGAAAGGAAAATTGAAGATAACTATTTGAGTACGGACGAAGATGGTAGAATAGCTAAAAAGGTAAGAAGAATAGCTGCCATGCTCATAGAAATTGAAAACGCTGAAAGAGTTCGTCATGAGAGTTTCTCTGAATTTGCTTCGCCAATACCCCAGTTAACTAATAAAATTTATATACATTTTCGAAGGTTTTATCCTGAGAATTTTGGAAAACCTATCTACGGGAATTAAGCTTGAAGATCAACAAATCACTTCTGAAGATCATTTGCAACCTTTTCGTTTATAATAGCTAGTTACTTTTTTTCTGTTTTCTATCTAATTAAGGATTTGAATGTTATTTGGATATTTGAAGTTTATTGTTTGATTAATATAAAGTTTACTGTTTTCAGATTTATATGATTATCTCATCTCTATTTGTATTAGCTACACAAATGTTAGAAATTTAAGTATTCATAATTGATTTTTACACGAGTTGCAATAGTGATAAGAGTTTGATTCAAATTACTTAAAGAGATTAAATAATAAATTTTGAAATTATGCTTAACATTGTTTACAAGATTGCAGATATATTAAATATAATATTTTGGTGACAAAAAGATTGAAACAATAGTTGGAATTCGATAAAGTCGACAATTGAATTTCCAAACAGTGAATGAGTCGACGCAATCACTGATTGATAAATCTATGAATACCAAAGTAGGTTTATTTATATCTATTACTTGTAACAACTAACAGCGATGCAGGTATTTATATTAAATGGAGGAACGAACTTCTTAAAACGATAAGTCTCTTTTTCCGTGTATTTACTTTCCTAAAACAATTAAAGATACATATAGTATATAGTTTATAAATATTATGTAATAATATTGTATATTGCATTTGTAAAAATTTTGCATTAAAAATACGTTAAAATAAAGAAAATTATGGATAAATTAAGTTATTATGTATTATTACGCAAATTTATAACCAAAAAAAGTGAAAAACACAAATTTTATTTAGATTGACAAAAGCTAATAAATGATTTAAAAATTAAAAATCAGTATCAATGGGCCGAAAAAGGCCTGAGCCCAAATTTTAAACCAACCGGCGGTTGGGAAGCCTAACCGACGGTTGGATACTTTTTCGATCAAAACCCAACAGACCCCATTTCTGTTCAGGTCACACACCAAAAACACACACTACACAAATTGCAATCGCCACACTCGGAGAATCATATTATCATCATCATTTCATTGCATTTTTGTGATATTCATTATCAAAGGTATGATTTCTAACTCGTGTTTATTATTTTTCGCAATTTAATTCCGAATTATATAACTTGATTATGTTTGTTTCGATTTTTGGATTGATTACACGTATTTTGTTAGTTTAAATGATTAGGAATGCTTAGAAACTAGTTTAGGGTAGTTAGGTTATGATTTTGTGATTCGAGGATTGATTGCGGAATGTTGCGGATCAAGTTAAATAGGATTAATGCTCGGTTTTACATATTCTTAGAAAAACGACAATTTCTAAAATTTTAACTCAATAAAATTATGAAAAAAAATTATAAAAATTTATAGAATTGATAAGATACAAAAATTATTAAAAATACATTTTTAGACTCGATAAATTTTTCAAAATAAATATAAAAATGACTATATTTTGAATACTAATAAAACTTTGAAACTAATTATTTTGAAAGAATAAATACATGTCATTATAAAACTCGATATTTAAACATTTATTGTTACAATTTACAATTTACAAACCATTTTTGAATCGATATTTATTGTGACATATTCATTATTTGATTCGATATTATATTTCGAAATAAAGACATATATTATACTTAGTTTATTGGATATAACATTTGAAAATAAACATGTGGCTATCAAATATTAAGCAGAAATGCTGCCCAAATTTCTAATTTTAATATTTATTAAAAAGTTATTAAGTTTTATGTTTACAGATATGTCTACCAGACGACAGATAGGACGTGCACTCTTAGATAGGGAGGATTTCCAGCTACATCCATATCTACGTTTTGAGCATGAGACTATTACAGTAGAGCGGAGAGCAGAGTTTGCTGATGGATTACTGGAGTATATTGCTCAGCCGGTAGAGACACCGGATGTGTTATATTGGTCGGTTATGGAGAGAGTTATTGATCCTCGCCATGATGGGGAGACTGGGGATGTTACTTTGAGGAGACTGATAACGCAGAGTTATATTTTACAGTCAGGTGATGTTGGCTTTGTTTCTCTGGCTTGGTTTCGATTATTTCAGATACAGGAGATTATTTATAGGGAGTTGGTTATCGAGTTTTACTCTACTCTTAGACTTGATTCCACTTCTAGGCAGTTTGACCAGCCTTCGATTTCTTTTTATTTAGGAGGTCAGCCTAGGTCTATGAGTTTGATTGTGTTTGGAGTAGCTGTGGGGCTTTATACACTAGATGAACTCCACAACCATTCTTTTGTAGAGCATTTGACTGCAGGTATGGTAGAGCAGTATTCATCTGTTGAGATAGCTGAGTATTGGAGACAACTGGCTATTGTTGATTATGGGGAGAGAGCACCTTCTGATAAACATATGAGGAGTCCAGTTCATAGACTTCTGCATAGACTGTTAGCATATTCTATTTGTGGTAGGCATACGGGACCTGAGAAGGTCTATCAGCCTGATTTCTTTTATTTACACACTATGATTCAAGGGACACTGATCAATGTTCCCTGGAAATTAGTGCATTGGATGACTACCGGAGCGACTGGGTATATGCTTACCATTAGTTTATGTGGAGGGCAGTATATTACTAGGATAGCTAGATATTATGGTATGACAGCTGCTGATTTCTTGACATGCACACCAGTTACACCAGGAATGTCCTTGCTAGGCGAGGACAAGTTGATTGAGTTAGGGATTTTACAGGTAGGTGTACAGGAGGGGGTATTATTATGGACACCTGAGGTTGCACCAGGACAGCAGCCGGTACATAGAGCTAGATTGAGAGGACCACATGTTCCACTACCGCTAGTTCCTGAGATTCCAGTGCCAGAGGTTGATTTGCCAGCAGGTAGAGGCAGGGGCCGTGGTAGAGGTCGTGGCAGGGGAGATATGTTGGATGATATTCAGCAGAGATTGGAGAGGATCGAGATTGCTCATGGTAGGAGGTTTGACACGATTGATCAGAGGTTTATCAGGTTTGTGTAGAGGTTTGATAGATTTGAGAGAGAGAGAGCTTTCATAGATCTGATTATCAGCATGGATTACTGCAGAGGTTGTTGGCTGAGAGATCTATTGAGTTCCAGCCATATGTTCCATTGGTATTTGATGATAGAGCTGGACCTTCGAGACGTCCAGGGCAGGAGGATTCTGATGATGATTATATTGTTCTTATTTATGATTGATACATTTGATATGACTGTACTTATTATTACTCTTATTACTTTTTATCTTTATTATGCTAATTTGGTTGTTTATTTTTGATAGAGTTAGACTTGCGGTAAGTTCAACACTTTATTTAATACAGTCTATCTTATTTATGAACTTTGTGGGTATGTTCCCTGGAAACCCTCATGAGACTATAACTCATCCACTCGGGATACCGAGGGGTTTAAAGGGTTATTGCATATGCTAAATGCAATCGTGATTAACTGCGAAAGTGTGGATGTTGTATATTATTTTTCGAGAGATCAAGGAATCAACCAAGCAGAATTTTTCTTAGCCGATGATGAATTTTTAAATATTCAGTCAGGGGAGTTCTTCAGTTCCATTTTTCTTTTCCTTACTCACTTTTGTTTATCATTTTTATACAATGAGGGCATTGCATAATTTAAGTGTGGGGATAGGGTTCGTAAGAAAAAGAATTTCTTTAATTATTTTGGTTTCCATTGTTCTTAATTTTTACTAAAATTTAAAAAAATTTAAGTGTATAACTAAGTATTTATTAGTTAGAATACTTTTGTTAAAAGTTTTGTTTTGTATTTAAAAGTTTAGACTTTAATGTGGATTAACTGTTTTGTATATATAATGTAAGCTACTTAATAAATTAGTGATATATAGTTATATGATATGATGTACTAATAGGCAATCTATAGGAAAATTTCTGAATTTTAAGAAATTAATAAGAATAACTTGTTTATTTATTTTATGGTACATAATATGATGTATGACATAAAAGTCTTAATTCTTAGATTTATCATGCAATAATTTTATATATCTTTATATTTATATAAAAACATTTGGGGGTCTACTAATTGTTTCCTCTGTTGTACGGAAGTACAGACCTGGTTTCTAATTAGTATTCCTAAATAAAGTAGAAGAAAGGAGAAAATCTTTCAAGAAAAATGAATAAAAATAAAAATCAAACTATGTCGCTTTGTTGTACGATTGTACAAACCTGTCACCGCTGGTTTGATTTAAAAATTACTTTACCTGAATCAAGTTACGTCGCTTTGTTGCATGTAAATGCAGACCTGTCACCAATGTCTTGATTCTTACAAATGGATTTTATATATTTATTTGGAATATAAAAGTAAATTGCATGATTAAGTTTAAGAGTATATCATATATGGGAATCATGAGTAATATACATACTAATAATAAAGATGTATTCAGAAGTATAAATATAGATTGTTTAAAGTGGACAAATATATTAGTAATCATTCATGAACTATATATTGCACGAATAATAATAATTTTTATTTGTACATTATAGTTATCCATGTTAATTAAATTGTTTAAATTTTTAATTTATAAAACAGGTTTTTAGTTTTGGTATTCTGATTTTTAAATATTAAGTTTGATGCTTATTTTAAATTTTATTCAGTATTCTACTTGAGGACAAGCAGAACTTAAGATGGGGATATTTGATAAGCATCAAATAGATACTATATTTTGTACTATTTATCCCTATATTTGTATACATTTTTATGCATTTATATGATTTTAGATACTTATTTTGTTAATATTTGCAGAAATGTATTTTAATTAAAGATTGGAGAAAAAGGAACGAAAATAAGACCAAAACTGAAGAAATTGAAGCAGTTGAAGAAAAAAAAGACTTAAACCTTAAAGAAAAGAAGACTAAGATGATAATATTGAAGAAATGGGCCAAGAAAACAAGTTGAATCCGTTTAAGAAGAAAGAAAGTCCACATTGAAGCCCGAGCCCGTATTTGGAAGATTCTGGAATTTAAGCTCAACCGGCGGTTAGCATTAGGGTTTCAAGTCGGTGGATGAACGCGGAGTTGGAGTGGGATTCAAAGTTACTCCAACCGGCGGTTGGAAGTCCCAACCGGTAGTTGGAGGGTCGGCCAGAAAAACTATAAATAGAGGCTTAGTTTAGGCTTAACCATATCCGATTCAAAGAATAAAATTACGAAAGTTAGGGTTTTAGGTCGACTATAGGTACGAATTTGGAGGCTAAGGAGCTAGGGTTTAAAGGTTTTTAACCCTAGGAAAAGCTAGTTCGTCAATTGGTTCGGTTTCTTTAACCTTGTAACTTTATTACTCTTTTGGGTTATTTTGGATATTGTTTATTTGAATTAATTGCTTGTTAGATTTTCATTATGAATGTTTAAATGTATGTTTATTTAGTTTATTATATGAATTATATGTTTATGTTGAACTATATTATTGAATATTATTATACAAGAATTGTTTGTGTTATATTATATTAATGATGGTTCTTGATTTAGTTAACCGATTTATATAAACTAGAATGACCATAAAAAGTTTCTATAGATTAGGTAATTATGTTCACATCTTGATATCATCTATTAATGTTAAGTAATCTTATAATTCAACCGACTCAGGAATTGTATCAATAATATGTTGATAGATCTCAATAAATAGTAATACTTTACATACCCTTTGACTGTATTGCTATATGAAAATTATCTTACTCTTTGTGGTTTTCTACATTAGTAAATCACAATAATAATAGCCAACACGCAAATAGACATAAGTTAATATAATAAGTTTAATAAATAATAGTTTAAATAGTCATAATCTTCTATCCAATTGAGTATTCTTAAGTTGTTCCTTAAAACTTATCTTTTAAGAATCGGTATCAATTATAAATATGTTCGATCGGAACTAAAACGTCCCCTTATCTTGTATATTATTGTAAAATTGTATATTAATTGTAATAATTGTAATTAGAATAAATATATAGTTAGTTATAGATTAAATCACGTTCTCTGTGTTCGAATCTTGATTTACTTATAAAGCTATATTCTATGATCAGGATAACACTTGCCTGAATTGTGTGATAGTATTATTTAGTATTTCCTTATTTAAAACTTGTGATTATAATTGTCTATACTTAGCACACATCATATTCTATCTGTCATTTAATTTAAAGTATTTTATTATTTTAGTTATTATTTCACTTAAAATGTTCGCACGGAACTAAAACGCCCCCTATTTACTATTTTATTTTACAGTTATTAATTTTCTATTTAGATAAATAAACCACCGTTCCTGAGACCGACTCGGACTTACCAAGTCTATACTAACATTCGATCGGGTATTCTTGCCTGGTTTGTGTGAAAAGTATAAATAAGGTATTTTCATTTATAAATAATAAAACTAGAGTCCTCACACGAGACATTAGGGTGCCTCTAAAGAGTGCTTGTTTAACGAGTCACTAGCTTGACTCTTTTACCTACTTTTCGGATCAAGGTGGTTCAAATATATAGACTTCCTCACTAGAAGGAAAGTCTTCAATGTAGTGATCTAAGCGGTGGCTATTGACTTTAAAATTACCATCCGGCACCTTCAGTTCGACTGCTCCAAAGGTAAAGACCTTTGATATTACAAATGGTCCACTCCACCTTGATCTGATTTTTCCTAAGAATTTTTTGAAGCGCGAATTGTAGAGAAGAACTTTATCTCTAGGTTTGAACTTAGAATACTTAAGTTTAGCATCGCGAGTATTGCTGGTTCGCTCCTTAAAATGTAGAGAACTATCATAGGCTTGGTCCCTCAATTCAGCTAGTTCGTTCAGCTGCATCTTGCGATGTAATTCGATTGTGGAAGGGTCTAGATTGCAATTTCTTAGCACCCAGTATGCCTTGTATTCCAAATCTATCAGCAGATGACACGCTTTCCCATAGACCAGTCTGTAATGCGTGGTCCCTAATGGTGACTTATATGCAGTTCTGAACACCCACAGAGCATCGTCTAATTTATCGGCCCATCTTTCCTTATGATTCACCACTATTCGTTCTAAGATCCTTTTGAGCGCTCTGTTCATCACTTCGGATTGCCCATTCTTCTACGGGTGGTAGGCCGTAGAGGTCTTATGGATAAAACCATAATATTGTAATGTCCTCATAAACTGAGCATTACGGAAGTGCGTGCCCCGATCACTGATGATCGCCTTTGGAATTCCGAAATGAGAAAAGAGTTTCTTGAGGAACTTGGTCACTACTCATGAGTCATTGGTGGGAAATGCTAGTGCCTCATCCCATCTGGAGACATAGTCGACAACTACTAAGATGTATTCTTTTCCGAAGGACTTTGGGAATGGTCCCATGAAATCCAAACTCCATATATCAAATATCTCGCAGGCTTGGATGTTAGTAAGTGGAATTTCCCTCCTCCGTGAGATACTTCCAAATCTTTTTCAAGCATCACAACGTTTTACCAAGTCGTGAGCAGCTCTGAAAATGGTTGTCCAGTAGAAGCCGGAATCGTATACCTTCCTTGCGGTCATATTTGCTCCATGATGTCCTCTAGTGGGTCTGTGATGACTCTGGTTGAGAATGTTTCTTGCCTCCCTCTCGTCTGCACATCTTCTGATGATTTAGTCCGGACACCCTTTGAACAAGTATGGATCGCCCCAATAGTAACTTTTAATGTCTCTGATGAATTTGCACTTTCTAGAGGTGGCCATTCCTTTTCGCACAATTCCTCCGACCAGGTAATTAGCGTAGTCTGCGTACCAAGGGTTATAAGTGAATTGTGATTCCTTCTGGTGACCTCCGCCATTCATGATTTGTTCTTCAGGAAACTGGTCTTGGATATCTTTGTCATTAAGTTTTTCCATCGATGGGTTTTCCAATCGACTGAGATGATCTGCTGTAACATTTTCTGCTCCCTTTGTATCCTTGATTTCTATGTCGAATTCTTGGAGAAGCAGAATCCATCGAAGTAGTCTTGGTTTAGCCTCTTGCTTTTTGAAAAGATACTTCAAGGCTGAGTGATCTGTATAGACAATAGTTTTGGACAAGATTAAGTAAAAACGAAATTTATCAAAAGCAAATACTACCGCAAGCAGCTCCTTTCCAGTAGTAGTGCAATTCTCTTGAGCATCAGTGAGTGTCTTGCTGGCATAGTATAGTGGTTGAAAATGCTTATCCTTCCTTTGCCCTAAGACAACTCCAATAGCAAAGTCACTGGCGTTGCACATGATCTCAAATGGGAGACTTTAGTCATGAGCAACGATGATTGGTGCATGTGTGAGCTGATACTGTAGAGTGTGAAAAGCTTTCAGGCGGTCATCTAAAAAGATAAACGGAGTGTCCTTCTCGAGAAGGTGTGTCATAGGTCGAGATATCTTATAGAAATCCTTAATAAAGCGACGGTAGAATCCGGCATGACCTAGATTACTGCGAATGAATTTAACAAAATTCATTTCTGATAATCTCTCTAACATTTGATCGATGAACGGTAGAGGGAAATGATCCTTTCGAGTGGCTTCGTTCAGCTTCCGATAGTCGATGCATACCCTCCAACCGGTGATGGGAAATAAGTTCATTATCTTCATTAGCGATAACAGTTATTCCTCCTTTCTTGGGGACAACCTGAACTGGGCTGACCCATCAGGAATCTGAAATAGGATAGATCAAGCCAACATCCAAGAGTTTGATAACCTCCTTCTTGACCACATCTTGAATCTTTGGGTTAACTCTCATCTGTCTCTGTATGGAAGGTCTGAAGTCATCTTCCATGAGTATCTTGTGCGTGCAGTAGTCCTAGTTTGGACTGATCCCTTGTATATCAGAAATTTCCGGTGCAATCGCCTTCCTATGTAACTTCAAAACTTGGATGAGTTATGTTTTCTCTTCGGGTGTAAGACCTTTTGCAATTATAACAGGTAAGTGCGAGGTTCCTTCAAGAAAAGGATACTCCAGATGAGAGGGTAGTTCCTTGAGTTCCAATTCTAACGGTTCTTTAATGGAAGGCTTTAATCGAGCGATCTCGTCTCTTTTTAACATCATATTCCGTTTGGAATTCTAGTTCGTTTAAAGATGAGTCAGATACAGTGGCTGATGCTATTTCTACAAACTCTATCTCATTTGAGAGCGCATTATTCTTCAGCTCATATTTTCTTGTAGATGATGAGGAGGTTGCATTATCTTATAGTAAAGATGATATCATTGTTGTCGGTGAATGCAAACCTCTGAAATTGAGCTGTTGAAGAAGTACTTAGGGTGATTTCAGGATTTTGTGGCGTACAACCTTCAGATAGTTGTGGCTCAGCTGAGATTCCTGATTCCATCTCCTCAAAAGATTTGAGAATTTCAGCTACTGAAGGATATGAATCGGGAATAGTTTGGTTTCTCTTTAAAAGAAGAATAGGAATGTCTTCGCCTAAAGGAACATCAACAAAGGAGTTGTTCGTGAAAGTGCTGATAGGCGGTGCAAGAGGATACTTCGTTTTAGATAACAGAAATAGCAGCTCCCTAGATTGTGCTGGTTTGTCAGAGATAGCTGAGCAAAGCTCGTCATCGTCCTGACATAGTCATCTTGTAGTGATGACTGTGTTGGGAAGAGGGTCGTGACTGTTAACTACCAGAATCTCCTCCAAATGCTTGTCATATACTTCCTGCATGGAATCCACAAAACCAAGATCTTCTCCCACAGGTTGTTTCATCAATTTAACGACATTGAAGGTGACTTCCTTCGTTGCGACCCTCAGTTTTAAAGATTTTTCGTTTACGTCAATAACAGCCTTATCAGTGTTTAGGAAATGTCTGCCAAGGATGAGGGGAACGTGGGCATCTTCCTCAATATCCATAATAACAAAGTCAACTGGGAAGATAAATTTATCAACTCAAACCATGACGTATTCAGCAGTCCCCCGAGGGAGTTTAACTGATCTATCGGCTAATTGGATGGTCATTTGAGTGGGTAGCAGTTCACCTAATCCTAGTTTCTTATATTGTGAGTAAGGCATAAGGTTAACCCTAGCACCTAGGTCAGATAAGGCATCACTAACTGGGGTATTTTGAAGGTAACAAGGAATAGTGAAATGGCTAGTATCTCCTAGTTTTGGTGGAAGGCCATGTAGCATGATTGTAGAGCATTCAACATCTAAGGGTATATTCACTACTTGCCTTAATTTTTCCTTATTTGAAAGAAGTTCTTTAAAGAATTTTGCACAACTAGGCATTTCTACTAAAGCATCTAATAATCTAACGTTTAAGTGCAGGCTTTTAAACATCTCAAGATGTTTCCCAAACTGAGCTTCTTGCTTCTCCTTCTTAAGCCTACCAGGAAAGGGTATTCGCATACGTGGAATGATTTATGGAGCTTGAGAGGGTACTAAATCTGGTGTAGTGACAGGAGTGTCACCGGGCACTGGATCAGTGGATAGTTTAGAAGTGGGAAGTTTGTTTGAAGAATTATCCGAGGTTTGTTCAACTCTAGTTTGCTTACCTCCTCTAGTAACAACTAGGATAACTTTGAAAATAATTGTTTAAGACTAACTTCCAGGTTTTTGATTAAATCTTCGGAAATTCTAAGTAAAGCATCAATTTTTTCTTGAAAAGCTATTACTTGTCTGTTTACGTTCATTTGTTCAATCATGAAGTTAGTCAAGGTTTTGCTATATTGTTGTTGAGAGTTGACAGAGGAATCGAATAGAGTGGTGGATAAAGTAAACATAGGTTGGATAGGTGTGGGCCACTGAACAAAAGATGTAGAATGAAAGTTTGGTTTAGGGCATTTAATGGTTGTAACAAGAATTTCTTCCTTACCTTTACGAGCAGATGATCTTTGGAAATCAATCCTCCGTTGAGGTTTAGAAGAGTCTTGTAGACCTTCGAAGACTTGGTAAGATTTTCGATTTGAGCTTGCGAAGCTTCTAGGGTAGGATTAGAAGTCTTCCTTACTTCCTCGGTAGTTACTCCAGACTCCCAGTCATGTTGATGCATCGCCATCGTCTCAACTAGCTTCCATGCTTCTTCTGAAGTGTGTGACATGAAGTTTCCTAGTGAAGCAGCATCAAGGGTTGATTTGTGATGAGGTGATAGATCGTTATAGAATATGCAGATATGATTCGTCTTAACCATCTGATGATTCGGATATCTATGAAGTAATTTCTTAAATAGTTCCCATTCTGAGGATAACGATTCATCATTTCCTTGGTGGAAGTTGATGTCATCTTTAAGCTTGGTTTATTTAGAAGGAGGGAAAAACTTAGCCATAAACTTAGTAGCCAACTTCTCCAAAGTATGAATCAAATTGGGTTCGAGTTTATCAAACCATGCCTAAGAACGTGAAGATAAAGAGTAGGGAAAAAGATAGAGTCGAATGAGGTCTCTAGGAGTTCATAATTGTTCATAGGAGTCAGAAAGATTGATGAATCTGTCCAAATGTAAGTTTGGATCATCAAGCGGAAAATCGTGAAATTGGCAGGTTTTACGTAATTCGATAATGGTCGGCTTAATTTCAAAGTTTCCGTCAGGCGTTAATACGATAGGTCCTCCTTTTCCCTCCGATAGTGGTGTGTAGGTTGATGTGAGAGTGATACGATTCATCATGGCTGATGGAAGTCTGGGTTTGGTAGACTAGAGAGTTTTGAAAAGGAAAGGGTGTTGAAAGGGAAAGAATGGAAAAGGAACTTTCGGATGATATTGGTCTTCTGAAAGGATCGCTAAATAACTAAGATAACTAAAATCCTAAATCAGTCGTTGTAGTCCCACGCGCCGGCGCCAAAAACTTGATGGCGACCGAACGGTCGGTTTTACGGAATCGCTTCCTATCGTTGCGAACCTTCCACTTGGTTGCGATCAGTGGGTTTTAGAATTTATGTTTGCAGGGACTAAGTATACTAAAGCTAAGGGTGAGTATAGCGATAGGTATGACCTAGGGTCGTTCTTCAAACTACAACGGGAATGGGATCTAGGCTTTCAATTATCTATTGTAATTTAGCTGGTTTTATCAAGAGTTGATAGGGGTTTTTGTTTTGTTTTCTAATTAACTAATTAAAACTATGGTAAAGTAAAGGAGGTGAGGTGGCTACGAGAACTATAGATTAAACACGTGTGTTTACTGTGACACCCGACCAATTAGTACTAGTAATTAGTGCCTAATCATAGTACTAATACATGTAATTAGGTTAATTGTGTGTATCATTATGTGTATTGATATATTTATTATATATACACACACGTATGCAATTTGTTTAAATCGTACGTTTACATATTCGGATGAATTCCGACATCATAATATGGACGTTGGTGAATAAAATAATAAATAATATGAAATTATTTAATAAACTCAAAAACTTATAAATATAATGTTGATAATATTTAACACATTAATTATATCGTATAAGTAACACAAACGCAACGAAAGCGCGCGAATCAAATTTGACAACCAAACGAAAGTCAATAAATATTTTGACAAATCAAAAGAAAGTATTTTAATAATACTTCAATGAAAAATTATCCAAAACACATCGTTAAATTAAAACGACACAAGAAAACGTTAGGCGATTTAACGTTTTAATGAAAATAACGAGTAAACGACCAAAATACGTAACACAGTCTGAGATTGAGAATTAAATCACACTCCACCCACTCAAATGGGCCCCATTTGGCTAGCCCTTCCCCCATGTGATCACACATGACCACCTTCCTGTTGACCTCTCCCATTTCATGCAAAGGAATCACTTCCATCATTTCCCATTTCACTCTCTTTCAAAATTCTCTCTAGATTCTCTCTAGAAACCCTCCTTCTCTCTCTAAAATCTGGAGATTTATCCACCTAAAACCACCACAACCACCACCATAAACCACCACAAGCCACCATTAATCAAGAACAAAAGAAGAAACACCAAGATCAAGCACAAGTCCACCATCATCATCTACCTCCTTTGTTCTGCATCATCTTTGTAAGAACCACCAAAACCCTCATCTATTTTACTTGCATGTTGGTTATTTGTATGTTATATTTTTAATCTAACTACATTATTTCCAAATATTAGTTTAAAAATCGTTTGTATACATTAAACATGAATATACAAAAAGTGACAGTTTCTGTCTTCAAAAAGTCAGTGTACAAAAACGATCATAACTTGAGTTCTAGGATGTTATGGACAACGAATTTTTTTTTCAAAGTTGCGTATTGAAAAGATCTACAAAACGTTTTTCTTTGGCTTCTTCAAGAAGTTTACGGATGTTTAGTTATAAATGAATCTTTGAGTCTGGTCTAATGATTGTCGAAAAACGAGTTCGGTTCTTATGTGGAATTTTATACGTACCTAGATGGACTCTATAATTAATGGAAAAATTAAGTTAATAACTAGAGACATAGTAGAACAACTTATAAAAATTGTGGACTATAATTCGGATCATAACTAGTTAAGAAAAATAGGTGAAGTGAACAGACAAAATCGAAAAATACATTTAGGGACTGTTCTGGAAATAAATATAAAAATGACACTTGTGGGTCACCAATGGTCACGAAACTCGTTTCTTATAAGTATTATAACATAATAAGGGTTGTGTAAAAGTTTCGGGTCAAACCGATTTAGTTTGACCGAAATTGACCAGATTTGACCAGTTGACCAATTTTACCAGTTGACCAGATTTGACCAGTTTGACCAAGTTGACTTCTGTTGACTTTCAGAAAATAAAATATTTGACCACAACGTTCGGATATAAATGTATACATGTACTTTCAAATACAATAAAAGAAGCTTGAAAAATACTTACTACACTAAGTATTCAACACGTATAATAATCAAACCTTATACAAAACTTACATTCGTACATTATAAACCATAACCAACGGGCCGTACATGTTTTCAAAACTCAAACAAAACAATCAAACATTGGACATAACTAGTTGATGGAAAACTAGCATAGATGGTCTATTGAGACTTCTAATCATTTAAAACCTTGCGCGTTTAACATGCCCATCAGGTTTCCACATCTAATCCTTTAAAATCTTACGCGTTTAGGACGCCCAGCAGGTTTCAGTCATTGGAGACGACATCATTTCTCTTGTAAACCATCATTTGTGCTTGATAGCATCTCATTAGACTCAGGTGAGTCTCATAGCCCCTATTTTACTTTTTTTTACTCTAGGGGTGAGAATACATGCTCGTTTTATTTTACATGTGAACGCAAGTATCAAATATCGCTATATATTGTATGAGTTAATCATCTACTCATTATAAGTCCTCATTAGCATAGTTTGGTAATACTTTGTAGCTTGAATGTTAGTGTATGGTACTATATGGGACTGACAATCCCTGTCCGGGTCAGCAAGCACTTACTGGTCAAAACGGATGCATTATCATTTGTTCATACGTGTGTTGATTAGGCATACACATAGAGGTACCCTCGTTCAGGCACTTAATTGTGATCCTGACACCTCAGTTAAGCTCAGACTATGTGCTCATGGCAGTTATATACATCTTTTATCATTTACTTATTTGCTTAATTGCAAATCATTATACTTAAATCTTGCGGTTCATACATTATACTTTATCATTAAACCTGTGAGCTCACCAGCGTAAGCTGACCAATTTAGAGTGTATTCTCAGGTTCGCAGCAGCAGTAAGTCTGCTCACTCAGGATGCCCATTAGCTCGAGTCTCATGCAAACATCAGGAGATTATCATGCATTATTATATTTTGTATAAATTAGTTATGACATAGAATCTCTTACATCAATTCGAGCTTTTGTAAACTATTATAACAGTGTAAGACTTTTATAATATCAATGTATTGTAAACGACGCATATAGAATCGTTCATTATATCTTATGTGCTGTTGATATTTGATTAGTCGCGCCCCGACCCGACCCGCTTCCGCATCATAATTTGGGCGTGCGACAGATTGGTATCAGAGCCTAAGGTTATAGTGAACTAGGTTGCATTTAGTGGGCCTAGACTATGACCGTTAGGTAGTATTCCTCATTAAGTATAACTGGTTCAGGAATTACATCATATGAGTTTAATTTAACATACCATAGCTAACTATGTACAATTAAATAAAGATGATGTGATATCTGAAATGGGTATGCTGAAACAGGGATACACTAGTTGACTCTGACCACGAGAGAACCTAGACTCTTACTTGTTTTGTGCTAGACGCATACTAGGCTATTATGTGATATAGGTGTATATACATACATAGGCCTCACGTACGTACTACTCTCTAGGCTATTATATGTATTGTAAGTATATATGAATAGGCCTTACCCGCGTACAACTCTCTACGTTATTATATATATCGAATATATATAGAACTCACATGATAATCACTCGTTAACGCTCACGTCATCAAAGTTGACACATCTTACTAGTATCGTATCACTAGATATAAAGAACGAGACTTGTTCTCATCTACCACCGTCTATCTATTTAAATACGCTTAAAAGAACAACTACACATCTCACTGTACCGTCACGTACACACTTGAAATATATCGCTTCGCATTCTTTCCACCATATTATCCTTCGGGATCGCGATCGAAATGTACTACGAGGAAAACTGCTACACTTTAGGTTATATTATATGATATGATATGATATGAATATAGGCCTCACTTGTTAAACGCTCTTGCCATAGAAGATGGCAGGCTCATCATCTAGATAAACTACACGTACTTCATCGTCTATCTCTTGCTCATGTCACAGCCACTCAGAAGCACTCGTGGCTAGATGCAATAATAGCTCATATCGAGCCAGACCATATCACAACCCAGCCATCACAGAAAACGTATCTGCGATAGATCGCCATCGAGTTCTTGCACATCAGTGGAGCTGGTTACCAACGGTTGTTGCTAAATGGAGAATCGAGAAAAACATTGAAATCCCTGCTGATGTTGGAAGATACTCAACTATGGGTATCTCCCCTTATACTCAAGAACCGACACATCTCACCATGCCTGTATTAACTGCCCGCTTGCATCGTCACGAACGCAGGTTACACTACTTGGAAATCGAACAACACGAAACTCATTTAAAATGGATGGAACTAGCTCAAGGCCGCATTGCTCAGATGTACTTGGATCAAGAAGACATCTTCGAAACTATCCATCATACTCATGATTAAGTGGAGGAAACCACCGCAACCACAGAGAGCGTTCATGATCAAGTAATTAGTAATCGAAATAAAATCTTGCACATACAAGGACTCCTTTAACTGTAAGTCTCAAAAATTTCAAAAGGCACTGAAGGTGCTATCGGGTTGTTACGTAGGATGGAAACAACTCTGGGGATAACAAAAGAAAGTAGTCTGGGAACCTCAATCAAAATCAACCATCATTCAAGAGGTCTGATATTGTTAAGACCTACATCTCTGGTTCCGAAACCAAGAAGGATTATACTGGGAATAAACCCTTTTGTTCAAAGTGCCACAGACATCATGAAGGTCCTTGCGGTACTCCTTGTGGAAAATGTCAAGGGTATGGGCATCTGGCCAATGTTTGCAGATCTACCAATGCCAACACCACTACTGGAAAACCTAAGTCCTGTTATGAGTGTGGAGACATAGGGCACTTTAGGAATGAGTGCCCAAAGCTGAAGAACAAGGGCAATAACACTACTAAAGGAAGAGCTTTTATGTTGAACTCCAAGGAAGCCCGTTAGGACCCGAATGTGGTCTCGGATGATAAGTACATGGTAGAGTTAGCTAATGGTAAACTCATAGAGACCGATAGTGTAATCCCAAATTGCACTTTAAACTTAGCTGACGAGCTCTTCACCATTGATCTCATTCCTGTTGAGATTGGAAGTTTCGACGACATTGTTGGTATGGATTGGTTGTCCAAGCACCGCGCTGAAGTTATCTGCTACAATAAAGTTGTCCGCATTCCTCTCGTCACCGGTAGTACTTTGGTCATACAAGGGGAGACCGGTAGGACGAGATTGAATATTATATCATGCATGAAAACTGGCAAATACCTGAGAAAAGGTTATCAGGCAATCCTCGCGCATGTTATGGAGAAAAAGTTGAAGGAGAAGCGACTTGAGGTTGTGCCCATCGTTAGAGACTTCCAGAAGTGTTTCCCGAAGACTTTCCTGGTCTTCCACCATCGAGACAAGTTGAGTTCTCAATCGACCTTGTGCCCGGAGCAGCACCCGTAGCACGAGCACCTTATCACTTAGCTCCATCTGAATTGCAGGAGTTGTCCATCCAGTTACAGGAACTTCTGGACAAAAAGAAAGACGGGTTCATTCAGGATGTGTATCGACTATAGAGAGTTAAACAAATTAAGAATCAAGAACTTTTATCCACTCCCCCGTATTGATGACCTGTTCGACCAACTTCAAGGGTCAAGTTTCTATTTGAAGATAGATCTACGATCAGGTTATCATCAGTTATGAGTTCCCAACATCGACATCCCAAAGACTGCCTTCCGAACTCGCTATGGGCATTACGAGTTCCAAGTGATGCCATTCGGATTAACAAACGCACCAGCTGTATTCATGGATCTTATGAACCGAGTGTGCAAACCATATTTCGACAAGTTCATCATTGTCTTCATAGATGACATCCTTATTTACTCGCACAATGAACAGGAACACGCGCAACATCTCAAAACCATTCTAGAACTTCTTAGACACGAAGAGTTATATGCTAAGTTCTCCAAGTGTGAGTTCTGGATGCAAACTGTTCAGTTCCTTGGTCATGTAATTGATAGTCAACGAATTCACGTAGATCCATCGAAAATCGAGGCTATCAAGTGCTGGCAAGCTCCCACAACACCGACCGAAGTATGCCAATTCTTAGGACTGGCTAGTTACTATCGGCGATTCATAGAAAACTTCTCAAAAATAGCTCAACCTCTCACGACACTGACTCAGAAAGAAAAGAAGTTCGATTGGACTAATAAGCAGGAGTCAGCATTTCAGCTATTGAAGCAAAAGCTTTGCAGTGCACCCATTCTATCGTTACCCGAAGGAAACGATGACTTTGTGGTATACTGCGATGCCTCACATCAAGGTCTTGGTTGTGTTTTCAACGGGACAAGGTTATTGCCTAAGCCTCCCGACAACTCAAAGTTCACGAGAAGAACTACACCACTCTTGATCTTGAACTAGGAGCCGTAGTGTTTGCACTCAAATCTGTATGGCACAAAATGTACCATCTTCACCGATCATAAAAGACTCCAACACATATTCGATCAGAAGGATCTCAATATGAGGCAACGTCGCTAGGTCGAGTTGCTCACCGATTATGACTGCGAGATCAAGAACCATCCGGGAAAAGCAAATGTTGTTGCCGATGCCCTCAGTAAAAAAGAACGAGTGAAGCCACTTCGAGTCCGAGCCCTTAGTATTACCATACATAATGATGTTATCATTCAAATCCTTGCTGCTCAACTCGAAGCATTGAAACCGGAAAACATCAAAGATGAGGCCTTGCGCAACATGGAGAAACAATTCGAAACTAAACCCAACGGAGTCAAGTACTTCTCTAACCGAATCTGGTTGCCTAGTATTGGAAACCTACGCGACTCGGTGATGGATGAATCTCGAAAGTCCAAATACTCTATACATCCTTGATCGGACAAGAGGTATCATGGCATCAAGGGATTGTACTGGTGGCCAACAAGAAGGTAGAGATTCCCACATACATCAGCAAATGCCTCATATGCTCTAAGGTCAAGGTGGAATATCAGAAGTCTTCCGGCCTACTCCAACAACCGGACATCCCTCAATGGAAATGGGAGCAAATTGCTATGGATTTTATCACTAAACTCCCAAAGACATCAAACGGTTGCGATACCATTTGGGTGATCGTGGATCGGCTTACCAAATCTGCTCATTTCCTTGCTATCAAGGAAACCGACAAAATGGAACGTCTCACACGAGTCTCACAACGGTTGAAAGCCACACGTGATCATCAGAAGAGTTATGCTGACGTGAGACGTAAGCATCTCGAGTTCCAAGTTGGGGATCGAGTATTGCTCAAAGTATCACCTTGGAGAGGTGTTATCCGATTTGGTAAACGCGGAAAGTTAAACCCTAGATACATCAGACCTTTTGAAATCCTCGAGAGGATTGGTACAGTAGCATATCGATTGCAGCTACCTCCTGAGCTCACTAGCGTGCATCCCACATTTCACATTTCTAATCTTAAGAAATGCCGGTCCGATGAGACACTCATTATCCCGCTCGAGGAGATTCAAATCGACGACAGACTTCATTTTGTCGAGACACCAGTGAGGTCAAACAGCTTAAGCAAAGTCTTATCCCTATCGTCAGAGTTCGGTGGAATTCACGGCGTGGTCCGGAATTCACCTGGGAATGGGAAGACCAAATGCGACTCAAATACCCACAACTTTTCACATACTCTCCAAACGCGCCAACTCAAAGCTAAATTTCGAGATGAAACTTTCTTAACAAGGGGAGAATGTGACACCCGACAAATTAGGACTAGTAATTAGTGCCTAATCATAGTACTAATACATGTAATTAGGGTTAATTATGTGTATCATTATGTGTATTGATATATTTATTATATATACACACACGTATGCAATTTGTTTAAATCGTACGTTTACATATTCGGATGAATTCTGACATCATAATATGGACGTTGGTGAATAAACTATTAAATAATATGAAATTATTTAATAAACTCAAAAACTTATAAATATTATGTTGATAATATTTAACACATTAATTATATCGTATAAGTAACACAAACGCAACGAAAGCGCGCGAATCTAATTCGACAACCAAACGAAAGTCAATAAATATTTTGAAAAATCAAAAGAAAGTATTTTAATAATACTTCAATGAAAAATTATCCAACACACATCGTTAAATTAAAATGACGCAAGAAAACGTTAGGCGATTTAACGTTTTAATGAAAATAACGAGTAAACGACCAAAATACGTAACACAGTCTGAGACTGGGAATTAAATCACACTCCACCCACTCAAATGTGCCCCATTTAGACAGCCCTTCCCCCATGTGATCACACATGACCACCTTCCTCTTGACCTCTCCCATTTCATGCAAAGGAATCACTTCCATCATTTCCCATTTCACTCTTTTTCAAAATTCTCTCTAGCTTCTCTCTAGAAACCCTCCTTCTCTCTCTAAAATCTGGAGATTTAGCCACCTAAAACCACCACAACCACCACCATAAACCACCACAAGCCACCATTAATCAAGAACAAAAGAAGAAACACCAAAATCAAGCACAAGTCCACCATCATCATCTACCTCCTTTGTTCTTCATCATCTTTGTAAGAACCACCAAAACCCTCATCTATTTTACTTGCATGTTGGTTATTTGTATGTTATATTGTTCATCTAACTACATTATGTCCAAAGATTGGTTTAAAAATCGTTTGTATACATTAAACTTGAATATACAAAAAGTGATAGTTTTTATCTTCAAAAAGTCAGTGTACAAAAATGATCATAACTTGAGTTCTAGGATGTTATGGACAACGAATTTTTTTTTAAAAGTTACGTATTGAAAAGATCTACTTATAAACGAATCTTCTTTGGCTCCTTCCAGAAATTTACGGATTTTTACTTATAAATGAATCTTTGAGTCTGGTCTGAAGATAGTCGAAAAACGAGTTCGGTTCTTATGCGGAATTTTATACCTATCTAGATGAACGCTATAATTACTAGAAAAATTAAGTTAACAACTAGACACATAGTAGAACAACTGATAAATATTGTGGACTATAATTCGGATCATAACTAGTTAAGAAAAATAAGTGAAGTGAACCGACAAAATCGAAAAATACATTTAGGGACTGTTTTGGAAATAAATATAAAAATGACACTTGTGGGTCACCAATGGTCACGAAACTCGTTTCCTATAAGTATTATAACATAATAAAGGTTGTGTAAAAGTTTTAGGTCAAACTGATTTAGTTTGACCAGATTTGACTAGTTGACCGATTTCACCAGTTGACCAGATTTGACCAGTTTGACCAAGTTGAATTCTGTTGACTTTCAGAAAATAAAATATTTGACCACAACGTTCGGATATAAATGTATACATGTACTTTCAAATACAATAAAAGAATCTTGAAAAATACTTACTACAATAAGTATTCAACACGTATAATAATCAAACCTTATACAAAACTTACATTCGTACATTATAAACCATCACCAACGGGTCGTACATGTTTTCAAAACTCAAACAAAACAATCAAACATTGGACATAACTAGTTGATCGAAAACTAGCATAGATGGTCTGTTGAGACCTCTAATCATTTAAAACCTTGCGCGTTTAACACGCCCAACAGGTTTCCACATCTAATCCTTTAAAACCTTGCGCGTTTAGGACGCCCAGCAGGTTTCAGTCATTGGAGACGACATCATTTCTCTTGTAAACCATCATTTGTGCTTGATAGCATCTCATTAGACTCAGGTGAGTCTCATAGCCCCTATTTTACTGTTTTTTTTACTCTAGGGGTGAGAATACATGCTCGTTTTGTTTTACATGTGAATGCAAGTATCAAATATCTCTATATTCTGCATGAGTTAATCATCTAATCATTATAAATCCTCATTAGCATAGTTTGGTAATACTTTGTAGCGTGAATTTTAGTGTATGGTACCATATGGGACTGACAATCCCCGTCCGGGTCAGCAAGCACTGACTGGTCAAAACGGACGCATTATCATTTGTTCATACGTGTGTTGATTAGGCATACGCATAGAGGCACCCTCGCTCAGGCACTTAATTGTGATCCTGACACCTCAGTTAAGCTCAGACTATGTGCTCATGGCAGTTATACACATCTTTTATCATTTACTTATTTGCTTAATTGCAAATCATTATACTTAAATCTTGCGGTTCATAAATTATACTTTATCATTAAACCTGTGAGCTCACCAGCGTAAGCTGACCAATTTTGCGTGTATTCTCAGGTTCGCAGCAGCAGTAAGTCTGCTCACTCAGGATGCCCATTAGCTCGAGTCTCATGCAAACATCAGGAGATTATCATGCATTACTATATTTTGTATAAATTTGTTATGACATAGAATCTCTTACATCAATTCGAGCTTTTGTAAACTATTATAACAGTGTAAGACTTTTATAATATCAATGTATTGTAAATGACGCATATAGAGTCGTTCGTTATATCTTATGTGCTGTTGATATTTGATTAGTCGCGCCCCGACCCGACCCGCTTCCGCATCATAATTTGGGGGTGCGACATTTACTATGACAATCGTGTATGCTATTTAGGGGTAGTTATATTACTTAAGGCTTTAGTTGTGATGAGGATTACTGGATTAAACAGACGCACTCAAAACACCCAATAATAACAAAGTATTCTACTTACAACCTTTCCATGGATTTCACGTATTTGTACTCCACCAGAGGCGTTTCCAATGCTATACCAAGTATTCAGTTGTTTTACTTTATTACCGTTGCTACAATAGAGATTCCTTGTTGTCTATCCTAGATTTGGTCATATATTTCCTAATGATGTAGTGACCAATTTAACCAACAACCATCCCCGAGTCTTGTTCCCCAATCTCGGACATTTTAGATATGCGAATAATGGCATGAATTGTTGAAGAAACAAAAACATGAACATGGGTTTCCCACTAGAACAAGTTGAGATGGTCTGGTCTAACGGCTAGTTAAATTGTTTATCATTATTTCGTATTAATCATCATATCTATTCTATGCATGTTAAACTGGTATATGCAATTAATATGTATCAGATAACCTAAACATATATCCAACGTCAAAAGTGATACTAGCATGCAAACCCTAAAGTAACAATCAAACAAGAACATGCAGTAGAGCAGTATACAAGGATCAGTCTATTCGTGCAGAGTAACTGCATATATGGTTAAGTCACAAATGTTCCGAAAGCTCTCTCTAAAACATTTTTTACATGAAGTGAATCTAATCTATCTCTAATCCTACGCTCCGTATCTCCCTTCGGTGTATTTCAACCAGGAGAACATCGGCCATGTCGAGTTCAACGATCATCAGACACAGAATAATAAGCGGCGTACCACTAGTTAAGTTCTAGTAGTAAGTTACAAACCACTACATAGTTTGGATAGATAAGCATTGGAGATTCAATTTATATATTCAAATATATATCAACAGCAAGCATACAGGCAGAGTAACGACATGATTAAAGTATAACTACCCTAGCATAATAACTATCATAGCAAACGCTAAGCATGTCAATAATTCTAGCAATCAATTTTAAATAATCATGGCAACAACATAACATATTTAAAATAACAAGATAGAGATTATAATAAAACTGACGAAGTGTTATAATCTTGCGCAATCGCAGCCTCGGAGCACCTGCGTTACAACTAAGCTCGAAGCTAATCTACTAGCTTAACTAATCTAAATTATTCTAGAAGGAGAATAGAGAGAGAAATGAAAGAAGTGTGAAAGAAAAAATGAAGTTGGATATGTATGAAGTGTGTATGTTGTGTGTGAAAATGAGGAGGTGGTGGTGAGTATTTATAGACTTGGCACGGTAAATGATACAATAGAAGTCATTAATACGGAGTAATTTTCACACGTGAAGGGAATATGGATGACAAGTCATCAAAAATACATAAAATGCTAGATGATAGATAAGGGCATTTGTTTAAATATAAATATATAGATTTTTTTCCTTCATTACTCGCCTATTGCATAAAAGTACTCAGAGTTGGTCAAATAAATCATGCACAATGGTCGGAACTATTCTATGAATTACTATAAGAAATAGGGGATGTTTTAGTGGATAATACCTATATTATATGAATTGAATAAGAGAGTTTCTAAGTTTGTTGTTTTCTTAAGAGACGTGGAATGCCCGTCCACATATTGTATCATTTTCGTGAAGATGAACAATGTCTTCATAATTGTAGTATAGATATATGTGGGGCTTCTAGATACAAAAGGATCAATGATGAATATCTAAATGATTTTGGGGATACTTCATTTAAAACTATTGCTACTATACGAGCACTCTATTTTCTATTGGAGTATGTTTGAAGAGATTGTTCATGTCACCTCAAACAACATCTCGAATGAATGACATTCAAAGGTGCAGCTTCATAATGGTGTAGTTAGGCATCATGCAAATTGTCAAGAATGAAAAAGTATTATTTTAAAAATCTAAATTTTAGTCATGAAAGTCATAATAGGTAGAGACAGATTAAATCATTTTGCAACCATGACTATCTCTCACAGTACGTGACCTATTTGTTTTGATTCCACAACATATCACTATGGTTGTGCGTGAAATAATTATGTTTCATTCTTCCTATGATGTTGTTATTGATGGTCTCATAGTGCCCGTGGATAAACTTGATATATACTTGTGACATGATAGTGTGGATATATATGACGCATCAACCAAGAGTATGTTTAAGTTTCTTTTGGGACAACGTAGATGACTTAAACAAGATCAAAATAACAGATAGATAACATTGTTTTCTAATTTAGAATGACAAGCTGCAACATATTTTAGATATGTATAATTACACATATTCTTATATACACATTTTTTTAATAAAACTTGAATAGGAGATCATTAAAATTTGTTGTTTGCGGAGCAAATAATAAAGGAAAAATGTTATGTTTTGTTAGCTTTATATAAGGGACCAATACATTTAAAAACGTTTAAGGGTTAGATGTGTAAATTATCTAATTAATGATTAGTCAACAACACTTATTATGGCGCAGTTAACAACACCAATGTTATCATAAAATAATCAACTACGGTTGCATTTATTTAACAATATCTCTCTACTTAGATCCTCTTTTATTGCATTTATTTGATTTGAGATACTTATTTCGTTTATATATGCAAATAGGAGTTTAAATGAAGCTTGGATAACAAAAGAACAAGAAATGGACAAGAAATGAAGCAAAGTTTGGGCTTGAAGCCGAAGTGGACTGGATCGACAATGATTTTTGTTTAATTAGTTAAGTTGCGGTTGGAATGATTGATTTTGGAACTTAATTGGGCCAATATGAGAAGATTTTAGACATATGTCAAAGTTCGTAGCAAAAATCATCAATAGTGTCATAATTGCCATATTTCACATCGCAATATTCATAATTCGCATCGCCATATTACATGTTTCGCGTCGCGATCCATTTTTACAATAGAGCCTCAATTTGCATTGGTAGTATCGTGATCCTACATAATCACACCGCGATTTGTGGCCAAGCGCCGGTTGAACATTACAACCGCTGGTTAGGTAGGTCGACCAGATTCGTATTTAAGCATAATTAAACCCCAGATTTAGAGGAGACGAAACTTAAAGGTTCCTTATACCGGACCTAAATCGAATCCTAAGAACCAACCGAAGTGCGGAATCCAACGGTTGATAATAAACACGTTAAACGAATAAACAAATCAAACACGAAAGTATATTGATATTAATACGAATAGCTGATTTGCTTTTACAGTATGAACTCTCACAAAATGCTCTTCACAAAACCCTAATTCTTCAACCTTGAATTCTGAGCCGAATTCAAGTATTTATACTGAAAACCTAATATGTCTCAAGTGACACAAGCTGTGTCGCCATACCAACTATTGCGTCACAAGCCTTGTGTCAGAACTGTGACATAGACTGTGTCACCTAAACACAAAATGTTATTACTTAACAAATACAAACGTTTAAACTATCATAATTACATAGCTAAACAATTACATACCGAGACCAACTGATAGACCCACCAAGATGCATCAACAAATTCTCCCGTGTCTTCAACTTGGTCTTTAAAAAATTTCTTCGCTCAAACCCAGCCTGCGGGAAACGTGCCACCGGCATGAATCCCATGCGCAACACATAAATCAACAATCTTTTGATACTGGTTCGCCAAAATTTTATTCACGGGATTCTTTTCTTTGTAACGAATCCTATTGTCGAAGAGCTTTCTCAAATCCTTTTCTAATATATTGATTAAACTCATAGGATCGAATACTCGAAATTGAGCTTTTCTTAATCCCCAAACCGAATTTTCTTCCGGATTCTCAGATTCAGGAACAAACACAAAAACCGCTTCGCCAGTGTGAGCATCAAGTTCCCAGTAGTGAAATCTTAGTCAGACAAACAGCTGGCGGATAATGAACTTTTACGATCGGTTGTCTTGTCACTGGATCAAGATTTTCCTTAAAGGTATACCTCGTACCTAGCATCGGTTTGATAAATTGATATCTTTTACTCTTAACCTCTTGACGCATAGTAGCTTGAATATACTCAGCACGATCATCTTTATATGGATTAATCAAGTTCAACAGAGCTAATCGATTTATCTCTCCTTTCGGTATTGTACTCAACTTAATGATGATCGTCTGAAGTATTGAACTCCATCAGTTCTTTTGATCATAAATTTTGCCTTGTACACTTTCCAACTCTTGATCAAACCGGTGTAATTCCCACTGACCCTGTATGATTTACACATAACAGGAATCAGTTCAGTAGGTGCGTATCTGATCTCAGCTTTTCCAGAAGATGTAGAAGGTTCAGAAGAAGAAGTAGCTTTAGGAGTCAATGCTGTCTCTGGAGAACTTTAAGAAGCTTCAGCAGGCTCAGCTCATCCTCAGAAGAATCAGATTCGATAATTGGAGCATCATCGTAATATTCATCCGAATGCAGCTCTTCATCTTCGACCGATACATCATAATTGACCACTAAATCAATCTGTTCTTTAGATTCCGAAGCATTTTCATTCATCATTCGCTAAATGTAAGAAAGATCTGCTTGAGAGTAATCTACAGCTAATGGTCTCGGTTGGCCTGGAATATCATCAACATGAATGTAATCAAAAAGAAGAGTTTCATTAACATCCGAATCATTTATATTATCATTATTTACATCATCGGTCCATGTTCTGGAAGAAGTCCTAGGTATTGTTTCTATGGAACGCATGCCTGAATCCCTTGAAACATCAGCTAAGGACTCTAACTCTAAAACCCTAGATCTCAAATTTGGAACCAAAGTTGTAGTTTCCTCCAAAGCTTTAATCAAAGCAGCTTGAAGTTCTAGACAGATGCTTGAGACTGAATCAATTGAGCTTATTGTCCACGGTCTGCTGCATAGCATCTATTCTCTGCAATAAATCCGGATTGACCGAAGACAGGGGTCGAACAGGCGTTTCAACTCGGGGAATCTCAACCCGGGGACTGGAAGAAGAAGAAGTACCCACTGCCGAAGACATACGACGTACCACACATGGAGGAATCTAATCCTCATCTGCCTGATCATCATCACGAACCCGTTTACGCGACTTGGATCGTACATGCACCATCCTTGCGCTTTGTCGACGCTGGATTCATTTGAAGCATCGTGGATCAAAACGTTGAATATTTTCCAACGTAGTCCCTGAAGGTACAATCTTTGGAGACTCAGGTGGAGTAGAACCGCCATTCGAATCATCATGTGACACCCAGTCAAAAAGGGAAAATTAGCTCCTAATTTAAACCGTAATCATTCGTACTTGGTACGTGTTTAAACGAAAGTATTCGGAAATTTTATATGTATTTATATATATTTATATATATATAACATTAAATAATTATTTAATAACCACATACAAACAAATATGAAAGAACGTGTAATCTCAAATACGGACGTTGGTGCAAAACATTTTTAAATAATATAATATTAATGAGAATAATAATTATTTACTCGGTTGAAAATTTAAGCATATTTTGTTCACTGAAAACTATCCGTCAAAATGAGTTGAAACAAAGATATAATTTCATATCTCACTAAAAGTATTTTTATAAAATACTTATACTGAAAGTATATACGATTTCATGTTTTGAAAATTATCACTTAAAAGCATTATACTACTTTACGATCGGGTAAACGAACACGGGTAAAAATGCAATCCAGTACCAATTATTGGAGTCGGTTATATACCAACCAACCCCAATAATTCATTCACGCACACATACCCGATCATATCTCTCGTCTCTCTCCCTCTCTCTCTCCCTCTCTCGATTCATCGCCAAAATCATCATCATTCTCGATCATCATCAACAGCAGCAGAAGCCACATAATCATCATCTTCTTCTTCTTCATAATCAGTCCATCATCATCATCATCCGGTTCATCACCATCAATCCAACTCCATTTTTAATTTGTACGAAAACTCCACTTTTCTTCAATTTTTGTGTTTATAATACTTGTATTATCATATATTAGTGTTCTATATATGAGAATTTGGATAAAAATGAAGTTAAAAATTGGTTTGGAGATGAACTACACGAACAGACCCTAGTAACAGCCATGGCCGATCGGGTATCAGTCCAGCCGATCAGGTATACTTTCTCAGCCGATCGGCTATAATAATTCAGATGATCAGCTATAATAATTCAGATGATCGGCTATAATAATTCAGATGATCATCTAAATCAAGACAGATGATCACCTAAGGACGATAGATGATCATCTATTTTCAGATGATCATCTAAGGACAAATAATTCTTTTTCTTCCAAAAAGTATCAAACTTATTCGACAATAAATATTATTATACGATACGAAAACATATAAAGTATATCTTTATGAAATGAACAAAAATTGTATTTTGAAATATGAGGAGATTCACATGCATTTTTACATTTTGTACAATTAGATATGCCTTAGAATCTCTAACATTTATCTTAAACCTTTTGTAAACAGCATAACATTTTAAAACTTTTATATTATCAATGTAATGGGTTAAACGATGCATATAGAGTCGTTCACTTTATCTTATGTGCTTTGTTTATTGATTAGACGCGCCCCGACCAGATTCGCTTCCGCAACCCGAATTTGGAGGTTTGACAGTCTCACGGCCCCATTTTTCTGTTTTACTATTTTAAACTTGGAGGAGATACAACAAAAATTGTTTTCGTGATCACAGTTATTCGGTTGGTTAATTTGGTTATTAACTCAGTTAATTAAAATCGTTTATAATATTCGATTATCATTGTCGGTATTGATTTTTTTCGGTTATTGCATGAGTGTTTTAATTCGGTAAAGTCCTCATCATTGTATGGTTCATTAACTTAATAAGGCGCGATTACTAAAAGATAGATCTATCATGGGAGTGACGTCCCCGTCGGGGTTGCTAGCTACAACCACGTACAAACGGGCATTTTAGTAATTGTTATGGGTGTTGACGCCGTTCGGGAGGCAGAAAATCGGGTTAGGCCTTGAACCATAAATCAGTACAATATCAGTGTCGGTATATTTAATTTGGAAACCTTAATTGATTTAATCATTGTTCAGAAAACTTAATTGGTTTATCATTGCTCGGTTATGCTGTTTAATCATTGTCGGTATTAAGTCGTCGGATAATCATGTTGATCACATAATGTTTTATGATAAACCTTTGAGATTCACCAGCTTTATAGCTGACCTTTTAGTGTTGTATTCTTAGGTGATCAGCTACAATAGGGTGGCCCGCAGGATATGCTAGCTTGTACGAGTCGCATGCATCTATATAAACATGAAGATTTTCTTGCATTATATTTTGGATAATGGTTTTGTATTAAAATCTTCGGGATCATTATGCGAACTCGTTAATGATATAGCTTATGACTTAAAACGATGTACTACTTTTGTAACATATTTATAAATGTCTCATGTAGAGTCGTTTGCTTTTACTTCTATGCTTTAATTATTGATTAGTCACACCCAAAATCGCCGCTTCCGCAAATCATGAAATTGAAGGTGTGACAGATTGGTATCAGAGCCTAAGGTTATAGTGAACTAGGTTGCATTTAGTAGGCCTAGACTATGACCATTAGGTAGTATTCGTCATTAGGTATAACTGGTTCAGAAATTACATCATTCGAGTTTAATTTAACATAGCCTAGTGAACTATGTACAATTAAATGAAGATTATGTGAAGTCTGAAAGGGGTTATGTCTGAAAGGGGTTATGTCCATCTAGAACCAATTATTGGAGTCGGTTATATACCAACCGACCCCAATAATTCTTTCACACACACATACCCGATCATATCTCTCGTCTCTCTCGGCTCTCTCTCCCTCTCTCGATTCATCGCCAAAATCATCATCATTCTCGATCATCATCAATAGCAGCAGAAGCAACATATTCATCATCTTCTTCTTCTTCATAATCAGTCCATCATCATCATCATCCGGTTCATCATCATCAATCCAACTCCATTTTTAATTTGTAAGAAAACTCCACTTTTCTTCAATCTTTGTGTTTATAATACTTATATTATCATATATTAGTGTTCAATATGTGAGAATTTGGTTAAAAATGAAGTTAAAAACTGGTTTGGGGATGAACTACACGATTAGACCCTAGTAACAGCCATGGCCGATCGGGTATCAGTTCAACCGATCAGGTATACTTTCTCAGCCGATCGGCTATAATAATTCAGATGATCAGCTATGATAATTCAGATGATCGGCTATAATAATTCAGATGATCATCTAAATCAAGACAGATGATCACCTAAGGACGATAGATGATCATCTATTTTCAGATGATCATCTAAGGACAAATAATTCTTTTTCTTCCAAAAAGTATCAAACTTATTCAACAATAAATATTATTATACGATACGAAAACATATAAAGTATATCTTTACGAAATGAACAAAAATTGTATTTTGAAATATGAGGAGATTCACATGCATTTTTACATTTTGTACAATTAGATATGCCTTAGAATCTCTAACATTTAGCTTGAAGCTTTTGTAAACAACATAACATTTTAAAACTTTTATATTATCAATGTAATTGGTTAAATGACGCATATAAAGTCGTTCACTTTATCTTATGTGCTTTGTTTATTGATTAGACGTGCCCCGACCAGATTCGCTTTCGCAACCCGAATTTGGAGGTATGGCAGTCTCACGGCCCCATTTTTCTTTTTTACTATTTTAAACTTGGGGGAGATACAACAAAAATTGTTTTTGTGATCATAGTTATTTGGTTAGTTAATTTGGTTATTAACTCAGTTAATTAAATTCGGTTATAATATTCGATTATCATTGTCGGTATTGATTTTGTTCGGTTATTGCATGAGTGTTTTAATTCGGTAAAGTCCTCATCATTGTATGGTTCATTAACTTAATAAGGCGCGATTACTAAAAGATAGATCTATCATGGGAGTGACGTCCCCGTCGGGGTTGCTAGCTACAACCACGTACAAACGGGCATTTTAGTAATTGTTATGGGTGTTGACACCGTTCGGGAGGCAGAAAATTGGGTTAGGCCTTGAACCATAAATTAGTACTATATCAGTGTCGGTATATTTAATTTGGAAACCTTAATTGGTTTATCATTGCTCGGTTATGCTGTTTAATCTTTGTCGGTATTAAATCGTCCGATAATCATGTTGATCACATCATGTTTTATGATAAACCTGTGAGATTCACCAGCTTTATAGCTGAGCTTTTAGTGTTGTATTCTCAGGTGATCAGCTACAGTAGGGTGGCTCGCAGGATATGCTAGCTAGTACGAGTCGCACGCGTCTATATAAACATGAAGATTTTCTTGCATTATATTTTGGATAATGGTTATGTATTAAAATCTTCGGGATCATTATGCGAACTCGTTAATGATATAGCTTATGACTTAAAATGATGTACTACTTTTGTAACATATTTATAAATGTCTCATGTAGAGTCGTTTGCTTGTACTTCTATGCTTTAATTATTGATTAGTCACACCCAAAATTGTCGCTTCCGCAAATCATGAAATCGAGGGAGTGACAGATTGGTATCAGAGCCTAAGGTTATAGCGAACTAGGTTGCATTTAGTAGGCCTAGACTATGACCGTTAGGTAGTATTCGTCATTAGGTATAACTGGTTCAGGAATTACATCATACGAGTTTAATTTAACATAGCCTAGCGAACTATGTACAATTAAATAAAGATTATGTGAAGTTTGAAAGGGGTTATGTCTGAAAGGGGTTATGTCCATCTAGAACCAATTATTGGAGTCAGTTATATACCAACCAACCCCAATAATTCATTCACACACACATACCCGATCATATCTCTCATCTCTCTCGGCTCTCTCTCCCTCTCTCGATTCATCGCCAAAATCATCATCATTGTCGATCATCATCAACAGCAGCAGAAGCAACATAATCATCATCTTCTTCTTCTTCATAATCAGTCCATCATCATCATCATCATCCGGTTCATCACCATCAGTCCAACTCCATTTTTAATTTGTAAGAAAACTCCACTTTTCTTCAATTTTTGTGTTTATAATACTTATATTATCATATATTAGTGTTCTATATGTGAGAATCTGGTTAAAAATGAAGTTAAAAACTGGTTTGGGGATGAACTACAAGAACAAACCCTAGTTATAGCCATGGCCGATCGGGTATCAGTCCAACCGATCAGGTATACTTTCTCAGCCGATCGGCTATAATAATTCAGATGATCGGCTATAATAATTCAGATGATCGGCTATAATAATTCAGATGATCATCTGAGGACGATAGATGATCATCTATTTTCAGATGATCATCTGAGGAAAAATAATTCTTTTTCTTCCAAAAAGTATCAATCTTATTCGACAATAAATATTATTATACGATACGAAAACATATAAAGTATATCTTTACGAAATGAACAAAAATTGTATTTTGAAATATGAGGAGATTCACATGCATTTTTACATTTTGTACAATTAGATATGCCTTAGAATCTCTAACATTTAGCTTGAAGCTTTTGTAAACAACATAACATTTTAAAACTTTTATATTATCAACGTAATGGGTTAAACGACGCATATAGAGTCGTTCACTTTATCTTATGTGCTTTGTTTTTTGATTAGACGTGCCCCGACCAGATTCGCTTCCGCAACCCGAATTTAGAGGTATGACAGTCTCACGGCCCCATTTTTTTGTTTTACTATTTTAAACTTGGGGGAGATACAACAAAAATTGCTTTCGAGATCACAGTTATTTGGTTAGTTAATTTGGTTATTAACTCAGTTAATTAAATTCGGTTATAATATTCGATTATCATTGTCGGTATTGATTTTGTTCGGTTATTGCATGAGTGTTTTAATTCGGTAAAGTCCTCATCATTGTATGGTTCATTAACATAATAAGGCGCGATTACTAAAAGATAGATCTATCATGGGAGTGACGTCCCCGTCGGGGTTGCTAGCTACAACCACGTACAAACGGGCATTTTAGTAATTGTTATGGGTGTTGACACCGTTCGGGTGGCAGAAAATCGGGTTAGTCCTTGAACCATAAATTAGTACAATATCAGTGTCGGTATATTTAATTTGGAAACCTTAATTGGTTTAATCATTTTTCAGAAACCTTAATTGGTTTATCATTGCTCGGTTATGCTGTTTAATCATTGTCGGTATTAAATCGTCGGATAATCATGTTGATCACATCATGTTTTATGATAAACCTGTGAGATTCACCAGCTTTATAGCTGACCTTTTAGTGTTGTATTCTCAGGTGATCAGCTACAGTAGGGTGGCCCGCAGGATATGCTAGCTAGTACGAGTCGCATGCATCTATATAAACATGAAGATTTTCTTGCATTATATTTTGGATAATGGTTATGTATTAAAATCTACGGGATCATTATGAGAACTCGTTAATGATATAGCTTATGACTTAAAATGATGTACTACTTTTGTAACATATTTATAAATGTCTCATGTAGAGTCATTTGCTTGTACTTCTATGCTTTAATTATTGATTAGTCACACCCAAAATCGTCGCTTCCGCAAATCATGAAATCGAGGGAGTGACAGATTGGTATCAGAGCCTAAGGTTTTACCGAACTAGGTTGCATTTAGTAGGCCTAGACTATGACCATTAGGTAGTATTCGTCATTAGGTATAACTGGTTCAGAAATTACATCATACAAGTTTAATTTAACATAGCTTAACGAGCTATGTACAATTAAATAAAGATTATGTGAAGTTTGAAAGGGGTTATGTCTGAAAGGGGTCATGTCCATCTAGAACCAATTATTGGAGTCAGTTATATACCAACCAACCCCAATAATTTATTCACACACACATACCCGATCATATCTCTAATCTCTCTCGGCTCTCTCTCCCTCTCTCGATTCATCGCCAAAATCATCATCGTTGTCGATCATCATCAACAGCAGCAGAAGCAACATAATCATCATCTTCTTCTTCTTCATAATCAGTCCATCATCATCATCATCATCCGGTTCATCACCATCAGTCCAACTCCATTTTTAATTTGTAAGAAAACTCCACTTTTCTTCATTTTTTGTGTTTATAATACTTATATTATCATATATTAGTGTTCTATATGTTTGAAATTGGTTAAAAATGAAGTTAAAAACTGGTTTGGGGATGAACTACAAGAACAGACCCTAGTAACAGCCATGGCCGATCGGGTATCAGTCCAACCGATCAGGTATACTTTCTCAGCCGATCGGCTATAATAATTCAGATGATAAGCTATAATAATTCAGATGATCGGCTATAATAATTCAGATGATCATCTGAGGACGATAGATGATCATCTATTTTCAGATGATCATCTGAGGAAAAATAATTCTTTTTCTTCCAAAAAGTATCAATCTTATTCGACAATAAATATTATTATACGATACGAAAACATATAAAGTATATCTTTACGAAATGAACAAAAATTGTATTTTGAAATATGAGGAGATTCACATGCATTTTTACATTTTGTACAATTAGATATGCCTTAGAATCTCTAACATTTAGCTTGAAGCTTTTGTAAACAACATAACATTTTAAAACTTTTATATTATCAACGTAATGGGTTAAACGACGCATATAGAGTCGTTCACTTTATCTTATGTGCTTTGTTTTTTGATTAGACGTGCCCCGACCAGATTCGCTTCCGCAACCCGAATTTAGAGGTATGACAGTCTCACGGCCCCATTTTTTTGTTTTACTATTTTAAACTTGGGGGAGATACAACAAAAATTGCTTTCGAGATCACAGTTATTTGGTTAGTTAATTTGGTTATTAACTCAGTTAATTAAATTCGGTTATAATATTCGATTATCATTGTCGGTATTGATTTTGTTCGGTTATTGCATGAGTGTTTTAATTCGGTAAAGTCCTCATCATTGTATGGTTCATTAACATAATAAGGCGCGATTACTAAAAGATAGATCTATCATGGGAGTGACGTCCCCGTCGGGGTTGCTAGCTACAACCACGTACAAACGGGCATTTTAGTAATTGTTATGGGTGTTGACACCGTTCGGGTGGCAGAAAATCGGGTTAGTCCTTGAACCATAAATTAGTACAATATCAGTGTCGGTATATTTAATTTGGAAACCTTAATTGGTTTAATCATTTTTCAGAAACCTTAATTGGTTTATCATTGCTCGGTTATGCTGTTTAATCATTGTCGGTATTAAATCGTCGGATAATCATGTTGATCACATCATGTTTTATGATAAACCTGTGAGATTCACCAGCTTTATAGCTGACCTTTTAGTGTTGTATTCTCAGGTGATCAGCTACAGTAGGGTGGCCCGCAGGATATGCTAGCTAGTACGAGTCGCATGCATCTATATAAACATGAAGATTTTCTTGCATTATATTTTGGATAATGGTTATGTATTAAAATCTACGGGATCATTATGAGAACTCGTTAATGATATAGCTTATGACTTAAAATGATGTACTACTTTTGTAACATATTTATAAATGTCTCATGTAGAGTCATTTGCTTGTACTTCTATGCTTTAATTATTGATTAGTCACACCCAAAATCGTCGCTTCCGCAAATCATGAAATCGAGGGAGTGACAGATTGGTATCAGAGCCTAAGGTTTTACCGAACTAGGTTGCATTTAGTAGGCCTAGACTATGACCATTAGGTAGTATTCGTCATTAGGTATAACTGGTTCAGAAATTACATCATAGAAGTTTAATTTAACATAGCTTAACGAGCTATGTACAATTAAATAAAGATTATGTGAAGTTTGAAAGGGGTTATGTCTTAAAGGGGTCATGTCCATCTAGAACCAATTATTGGAGTCAGTTATATACCAACCAACCCCAATAATTTATTCACACACACATACCCGATCATATCTCTAATCTCTCTCGGCTCTCTCTCCCTCTCTCGATTCATCGCCAAAATCATCATCGTTGTCGATCATCATCAACAGCAGCAGAAGCAACATAATCATCATCTTCTTCTTCTTCATAATCAGTCCATCATCATCATCATCATCCGGTTCATCACCATCAGTCCAACTCCATTTTTAATTTGTAAGAAAACTCCACTTTTCTTCATTTTTTGTGTTTATAATACTTATATTATCATATATTAGTGTTCTATATGTTTGAAATTGGTTAAAAATGAAGTTAAAAACTGGTTTGGGGATGAACTACAAGAACAGACCCTAGTAACAGCCATGGCCGATCGGGTATCAGTCCAACCGATCAGGTATACTTTCTCAGCCGATCGGCTATAATAATTCAGATGATAAGCTATAATAATTCAGATGATCGGCTATAATAATTCAGATGATCGGCTATAATAATTCAGATGATCATCTGAGGACGATAGATGATCATCTATTTTCAGATGATCATCTGAGGAAAAATAATTCTTTTTCTTCCAAAAAGTATCAATCTTATTCGACAATAAATATTATTATACGATACGAAAACATATAAAGTATATCTTTACGAAATGAACAAAAATTGTATTTTGAAATATGAGGAGATTCACATGCATTTTTACATTTTGTACAATTAGATATGCCTTAGAATCTCTAACATTTAGCTTGAAGCTTTTGTAAACAACATAACATTTTAAAACTTTTATATTATCAACGTAATGGGTTAAACGACGCATATAGAGTCGTTCACTTTATCTTATGTGCTTTGTTTTTTGATTAGACGTGCCCCGACCAGATTCGCTTCCGCAACCCGAATTTAGAGGTATGACAGTCTCACGGCCCCATTTTTTTGTTTTACTATTTTAAACTTGGGGGAGATACAACAAAAATTGCTTTCGAGATCACAGTTATTTGGTTAGTTAATTTGGTTATTAACTCAGTTAATTAAATTCGGTTATAATATTCGATTATCATTGTCAGTATTGATTTTGTTCGGTTATTGCATGAGTGTTTTAATTCGGTAAAGTCCTCATCATTGTATGGTTCATTAACATAATAAGGCGCGATTACTAAAAGATAGATCTATCATGGGAGTGACGTCCCCGTCGGGGTTGCTAGCTACAACCACGTACAAACGGGCATTTTAGTAATTGTTATGGGTGTTGACACCGTTCGGGTGGCAGAAAATCGGGTTAGTCCTTGAACCATAAATTAGTACAATATCAGTGTCGGTATATTTAATTTGGAAACCTTAATTGGTTTAATCATTTTTCAGAAACCTTAATTGGTTTATCATTGCTCGGTTATGCTGTTTAATCATTGTCGGTATTAAATCGTCGGATAATCATGTTGATCACATCATGTTTTATGATAAACCTGTGAGATTCACCAGCTTTATAGCTGACCTTTTAGTGTTGTATTCTCAGGTGATCAGCTACAGTAGGGTGGCCCGCAGGATATGCTAGCTAGTACGAGTCGCATGCATCTATATAAACATGAAGATTTTCTTGCATTATATTTTGGATAATGGTTATGTATTAAAATCTACGGGATCATTATGAGAACTCGTTAATGATATAGCTTATGACTTAAAATGATGTACTACTTTTGTAACATATTTATAAATGTCTCATGTAGAGTCATTTGCTTGTACTTCTATGCTTTAATTATTGATTAGTCACACCCAAAATCGTCGCTTCCGCAAATCATGAAATCGAGGGAGTGACAGATTGGTATCAGAGCCTAAGGTTTTACCGAACTAGGTTGCATTTAGTAGGCCTAGACTATGACCATTAGGTAGTATTCGTCATTAGGTATAACTGGTTCAGAAATTACATCATAGAAGTTTAATTTAACATAGCTTAACGAGCTATGTACAATTAAATAAAGATTATGTGAAGTTTGAAAGGGGTTATGTCTTAAAGGGGTCATGTCCATCTAGAACCAATTATTGGAGTCAGTTATATACCAACCAACCCCAATAATTTATTCACACACACATACCCGATCATATCTCTAATCTCTCTCGGCTCTCTCTCCCTCTCTCGATTCATCGCCAAAATCATCATCGTTGTCGATCATCATCAACAGCAGCAGAAGCAACATAATCATCATCTTCTTCTTCTTCATAATCAGTCCATCATCATCATCATCATCCGGTTCATCACCATCAGTCCAACTCCATTTTTAATTTGTAAGAAAACTCCACTTTTCTTCATTTTTTGTGTTTATAATACTTATATTATCATATATTAGTGTTCTATATGTTTGAAATTGGTTAAAAATGAAGTTAAAAACTGGTTTGGGGATGAACTACAAGAACAGACCCTAGTAACAGCCATGGCCGATCGGGTATCAGTCCAACCGATCAGGTATACTTTCTCAGCCGATCGGCTATAATAATTCAGATGATAAGCTATAATAATTCAGATGATCGGCTATAATAATTCAGATGATCGGCTATAATAATTCAGATGATCATCTGAGGACGATAGATGATCATCTATTTTCAGATGATCATCTGAGGAAAAATAATTCTTTTTCTTCCAAAAAGTATCAATCTTATTCGACAATAAATATTATTATACGATACGAAAACATATAAAGTATATCTTTACGAAATGAACAAAAATTGTATTTTGAAATATGAGGAGATTCACATGCATTTTTACATTTTGTACAATTAGATATGCCTTAGAATCTCTAACATTTAGCTTGAAGCTTTTGTAAACAACATAACATTTTAAAACTTTTATATTATCAACGTAATGGGTTAAACGACGCATATAGAGTCGTTCACTTTATCTTATGTGCTTTGTTTTTTGATTAGACGTGCCCCGACCAGATTCGCTTCCGCAACCCGAATTTAGAGGTATGACAGTCTCACGGCCCCATTTTTTTGTTTTACTATTTTAAACTTGGGGGAGATACAACAAAAATTGCTTTCGAGATCACAGTTATTTGGTTAGTTAATTTGGTTATTAACTCAGTTAATTAAATTCGGTTATAATATTCGATTATCATTGTCGGTATTGATTTTGTTCGGTTATTGCATGAGTGTTTTAATTCGGTAAAGTCCTCATCATTGTATGGTTCATTAACATAATAAGGCGCGATTACTAAAAGATAGATCTATCATGGGAGTGACGTCCCCGTCGGGGTTGCTAGCTACAACCACGTACAAACGGGCATTTTAGTAATTGTTATGGGTGTTGACACCATTCGGGTGGCAGAAAATCGGGTTAGTCCTTGAACCATAAATTAGTACAATATCAGTGTCGGTATATTTAATTTGGAAACCTTAATTGGTTTAATCATTTTTCAGAAACCTTAATTGGTTTATCATTGCTCGGTTATGCTGTTTAATCATTGTCGGTATTAAATCGTCGGATAATCATGTTGATCACATCATGTTTTATGATAAACCTGTGAGATTCACCAGCTTTATAGCTGACCTTTTAGTGTTGTATTCTCAGGTGATCAGCTACAGTAGGGTGGCCCGCAGGATATGCTAGCTAGTACGAGTCGCATGCATCTATATAAACATGAAGATTTTCTTGCATTATATTTTGGATAATGGTTATGTATTAAAATCTACGGGATCATTATGAGAACTCGTTAATGATATAGCTTATGACTTAAAATGATGTACTACTTTTGTAACATATTTATAAATGTCTCATGTAGAGTCATTTGCTTGTACTTCTATGCTTTAATTATTGATTAGTCACACCCAAAATCGTCGCTTCCGCAAATCATGAAATCGAGGGAGTGACAGATTGGTATCAGAGCCTAAGGTTTTACCGAACTAGGTTGCATTTAGTAGGCCTAGACTATGACCATTAGGTAGTATTCGTCATTAGGTATAACTGGTTCAGAAATTACATCATAGAAGTTTAATTTAACATAGCTTAACGAGCTATGTACAATTAAATAAAGATTATGTGAAGTTTGAAAGGGGTTATGTCTTAAAGGGGTCATGTCCATCTAGAACCAATTATTGGAGTCAGTTATATACCAACCAACCCCAATAATTTATTCACACACACATACCCGATCATATCTCTAATCTCTCTCGGCTCTCTCTCCCTCTCTCGATTCATCGCCAAAATCATCATCGTTGTCGATCATCATCAACAGCAGCAGAAGCAACATAATCATCATCTTCTTCTTCTTCATAATCAGTCCATCATCATCATCATCATCCGGTTCATCACCATCAGTCCAACTCCATTTTTAATTTGTAAGAAAACTCCACTTTTCTTCATTTTTTGTGTTTATAATACTTATATTATCATATATTAGTGTTCTATATGTTTGAAATTGGTTAAAAATGAAGTTAAAAACTGGTTTGGGGATGAACTACAAGAACAGACCCTAGTAACAGCCATGGCCGATCGGGTATCAGTCCAACCGATCAGGTATACTTTCTCAGCCGATCGGCTATAATAATTCAGATGATCAGCTATAATAATTCAGATGATCGGCTATAATAATTCAGATGATCGGCTATAATAATTCAGATGATCATCTGAGGACGATAGATGATCATCTATTTTCAGATGATCATCTGAGGAAAAATAATTCTTTTTCTTCCAAAAAGTATCAATCTTATTCGACAATAAATATTATTATACGATACGAAAACATATAAAGTATATCTTTACGAAATGAACAAAAATTGTATTTTGAAATATGAGGAGATTCACATGCATTTTTACATTTTGTACAATTAGATATGCCTTAGAATCTCTAACATTTAGCTTGAAGCTTTTGTAAACAACATAACATTTTAAAACTTTTATATTATCAACGTAATGGGTTAAACGACGCATATAGAGTCGTTCACTTTATCTTATGTGCTTTGTTTTTTGATTAGACGTGCCCCGACCAGATTCGCTTCCGCAACCCGAATTTAGAGGTATGACAGTCTCACGGCCCCATTTTTTTGTTTTACTATTTTAAACTTGGGGGAGATACAACAAAAATTGCTTTCGAGATCACAGTTATTTGGTTAGTTAATTTGGTTATTAACTCAGTTAATTAAATTCGGTTATAATATTCGATTATCATTGTCGGTATTGATTTTGTTCGGTTATTGCATGAGTGTTTTAATTCGGTAAAGTCCTCATCATTGTATGGTTCATTAACATAATAAGGCGCGATTACTAAAAGATAGATCTATCATGGGAGTGACGTCCCCGTCGGGGTTGCTAGCTACAACCACGTACAAACGGGCATTTTAGTAATTGTTATGGGTGTTGACACCGTTCGGGTGGCAGAAAATCGGGTTAGTCCTTGAACCATAAATTAGTACAATATCAGTGTCGGTATATTTAATTTGGAAACCTTAATTGGTTTAATCATTTTTCAGAAACCTTAATTGGTTTATCATTGCTCGGTTATGCTGTTTAATCATTGTCGGTATTAAATCGTCGGATAATCATGTTGATCACATCATGTTTTATGATAAACCTGTGAGATTCACCAGCTTTATAGCTGACCTTTTAGTGTTGTATTCTCAGGTGATCAGCTACAGTAGGGTGGCCCGCAGGATATGCTAGCTAGTACGAGTCGCATGCATCTATATAAACATGAAGATTTTCTTGCATTATATTTTGGATAATGGTTATGTATTAAAATCTACGGGATCATTATGAGAACTCGTTAATGATATAGCTTATGACTTAAAATGATGTACTACTTTTGTAACATATTTATAAATGTCTCATGTAGAGTCATTTGCTTGTACTTCTATGCTTTAATTATTGATTAGTCACACCCAAAATCGTCGCTTCCGCAAATCATGAAATCGAGGGAGTGACAGATTGGTATCAGAGCCTAAGGTTTTACCGAACTAGGTTGCATTTAGTAGGCCTAGACTATGACCATTAGGTAGTATTCGTCATTAGGTATAACTGGTTCAGAAATTACATCATAGAAGTTTAATTTAACATAGCTTAACGAGCTATGTACAATTAAATAAAGATTATGTGAAGTTTGAAAGGGGTTATGTCTTAAAGGGGTCATGTCCATCTAGAACCAATTATTGGAGTCAGTTATATACCAACCAACCCCAATAATTTATTCACACACACATACCCGATCATATCTCTAATCTCTCTCGGCTCTCTCTCCCTCTCTCGATTCATCGCCAAAATCATCATCGTTGTCGATCATCATCAACAGCAGCAGAAGCAACATAATCATCATCTTCTTCTTCTTCATAATCAGTCCATCATCATCATCATCATCCGGTTCATCACCATCAGTCCAACTCCATTTTTAATTTGTAAGAAAACTCCACTTTTCTTCATTTTTTGTGTTTATAATACTTATATTATCATATATTAGTGTTCTATATGTTTGAAATTGGTTAAAAATGAAGTTAAAAACTGGTTTGGGGATGAACTACAAGAACAGACCCTAGTAACAGCCATGGCCGATCGGGTATCAGTCCAACCGATCAGGTATACTTTCTCAGCCGATCGGCTATAATAATTCAGATGATCAGCTATAATAATTCAGATGATCGGCTATAATAATTCAGATGATCGGCTATAATAATTCAGATGATCATCTGAGGACGATAGATGATCATCTATTTTCAGATGATCATCTGAGGAAAAATAATTCTTTTTCTTCCAAAAAGTATCAATCTTATTCGACAATAAATATTATTATACGATACGAAAACATATAAAGTATATCTTTACGAAATGAACAAAAATTGTATTTTGAAATATGAGGAGATTCACATGCATTTTTACATTTTGTACAATTAGATATGCCTTAGAATCTCTAACATTTAGCTTGAAGCTTTTGTAAACAACATAACATTTTAAAACTTTTATATTATCAACGTAATGGGTTAAACGACGCATATAGAGTCGTTCACTTTATCTTATGTGCTTTGTTTTTTGATTAGACGTGCCCCGACCAGATTCGCTTCCGCAACCCGAATTTAGAGGTATGACAGTCTCACGGCCCCATTTTTTTGTTTTACTATTTTAAACTTGGGGGAGATACAACAAAAATTGCTTTCGAGATCACAGTTATTTGGTTAGTTAATTTGGTTATTAACTCAGTTAATTAAATTCGGTTATAATATTCGATTATCATTGTCGGTATTGATTTTGTTCGGTTATTGCATGAGTGTTTTAATTCGGTAAAGTCCTCATCATTGTATGGTTCATTAACATAATAAGGCGCAATTACTAAAAGATAGATCTATCATGGGAGTGACGTCCCCGTCGGGGTTGCTAGCTACAACCACGTACAAACGGGCATTTTAGTAATTGTTATGGGTGTTGACACCGTTCGGGTGGCAGAAAATCGGGTTAGTCCTTGAACCATAAATTAGTACAATATCAGTGTCGGTATATTTAATTTGGAAACCTTAATTGGTTTAATCATTTTTCAGAAACCTTAATTGGTTTATCATTGCTCGGTTATGCTGTTTAATCATTGTCGGTATTAAATCGTCGGATAATCATGTTGATCACATCATGTTTTATGATAAACCTGTGAGATTCACCAGCTTTATAGCTGACCTTTTAGTGTTGTATTCTCAGGTGATCAGCTACAGTAGGGTGGCCCGCAGGATATGCTAGCTAGTACGAGTCGCATGCATCTATATAAACATGAAGATTTTCTTGCATTATATTTTGGATAATGGTTATGTATTAAAATCTACGGGATCATTATGAGAACTCGTTAATGATATAGCTTATGACTTAAAATGATGTACTACTTTTGTAACATATTTATAAATGTCTCATGTAGAGTCATTTGCTTGTACTTCTATGCTTTAATTATTGATTAGTCACACCCAAAATCGTCGCTTCCGCAAATCATGAAATCGAGGGAGTGACAGATTGGTATCAGAGCCTAAGGTTTTACCGAACTAGGTTGCATTTAGTAGGCCTAGACTATGACCATTAGGTAGTATTCGTCATTAGGTATAACTGGTTCAGAAATTACATCATACAAGTTTAATTTAACATAGCTTAACGAGCTATGTACAATTAAATAAAGATTATGTGAAGTTTGAAAGGGGTTATGTCTGAAAGGGGTCATGTCCATCTAGAACCAATTATTGGAGTCAGTTATATACCAACCAACCCCAATAATTTATTCACACACACATACCCGATCATATCTCTAATCTCTCTCGGCTCTCTCTCCCTCTCTCGATTCATCGCCAAAATCATCATCGTTGTCGATCATCATCAACAGCAGCAGAAGCAACATAATCATCATCTTCTTCTTCTTCATAATCAGTCCATCATCATCATCATCATCCGGTTCATCACCATCAGTCCAACTCCATTTTTAATTTGTAAGAAAACTCCACTTTTCTTCATTTTTTGTGTTTATAATACTTATATTATCATATATTAGTGTTCTATATGTTTGAAATTGGTTAAAAATGAAGTTAAAAACTGGTTTGGGGATGAACTACAAGAACAGACCCTAGTAACAGCCATGGCCGATCGGGTATCAGTCCAACCGATCAGGTATACTTTCTCAGCCGATCGGCTATAATAATTCAGATGATCAGCTATAATAATTCAGATGATCGGCTATAATAATTCAGATGATCGGCTATAATAATTCAGATGATCATCTGAGGACGATAGATGATCATCTATTTTCAGATGATCATCTGAGGAAAAATAATTCTTTTTCTTCCAAAAAGTATCAATCTTATTCGACAATAAATATTATTATACGATACGAAAACATATAAAGTATATCTTTACGAAATGAACAAAAATTGTATTTTGAAATATGAGGAGATTCACATGCATTTTTACATTTTGTACAATTAGATATGCCTTAGAATCTCTAACATTTAGCTTGAAGCTTTTGTAAACAACATAACATTTTAAAACTTTTATATTATCAACGTAATGGGTTAAACGACGCATATAGAGTCGTTCACTTTATCTTATGTGCTTTGTTTTTTGATTAGACGTGCCCCGACTAGATTCGCTTCCGCAACCCGAATTTAGAGGTATGACAGTCTCACGGCCCCATTTTTTTGTTTTACTATTTTAAACTTGGGGGAGATACAACAAAAATTGCTTTCGAGATCACAGTTATTTGGTTAGTTAATTTGGTTATTAACTCAGTTAATTAAATTCGGTTATAATATTCGATTATCATTGTCGGTATTGATTTTGTTCGGTTATTGCATGAGTGTTTTAATTCGGTAAAGTCCTCATCATTGTATGGTTCATTAACATAATAAGGCGCGATTACTAAAAGATAGATCTATCATGGGAGTGACGTCCCCGTCGGGGTTGCTAGCTACAACCACGTACAAACGGGCATTTTAGTAATTGTTATGGGTGTTGACACCGTTCGGGTGGCAGAAAATCGGGTTAGTCCTTGAACCATAAATTAGTACAATATCAGTGTCGGTATATTTAATTTGGAAACCTTAATTGGTTTAATCATTTTTCAGAAACCTTAATTGGTTTATCATTGCTCGGTTATGCTGTTTAATCATTGTCGGTATTAAATCGTCGGATAATCATGTTGATCACATCATGTTTTATGATAAACCTGTGAGATTCACCAGCTTTATAGCTGACCTTTTAGTGTTGTATTCTCAGGTGATCAGCTACAGTAGGGTGGCCCGCAGGATATGCTAGCTAGTACGAGTCGCATGCATCTATATAAACATGAAGATTTTCTTGCATTATATTTTGGATAATGGTTATGTATTAAAATCTACGTTATCATTATGAGAACTCGTTAATGATATAGCTTATGACTTAAAATGATGTACTACTTTTGTAACATATTTATAAATGTCTCATGTAGAGTCATTTGCTTGTACTTCTATGCTTTAATTATTGATTAGTCACACCCAAAATCGTCGCTTCCGCAAATCATGAAATCGAGGGAGTGACAGATTGGTATCAGAGCCTAAGGTTTTACCGAACTAGGTTGCATTTAGTAGGCCTAGACTATGACCATTAGGTAGTATTCGTCATTAGGTATAACTGGTTCAGAAATTACATCATACGAGTTTAATTTAACATAGCTTAACGAGCTATGTACAATTAAATAAAGATTATGTGAAGTTTGAAAGGGGTTATGTCTGAAAGGGGTCATGTCCATCTAGAACCAATTATTGGAGTCAGTTATATACCAACCAACCCCAATAATTTATTCACACACACATACCCGATCATATCTCTAATCTCTCTCGGCTCTCTCTCCCTCTCTCGATTCATCGCCAAAATCATCATCGTTGTCGATCATCATCAACAGCAGCAGAAGCAACATAATCATCATCTTCTTCTTCTTCATAATCAGTCCATCATCATCATCATCATCCGGTTCATCACCATCAGTCCAACTCCATTTTTAATTTGTAAGAAAACTCCACTTTTCTTCATTTTTTGTGTTTATAATACTTATATTATCATATATTAGTGTTCTATATGTTTGAAATTGGTTAAAAATGAAGTTAAAAACTGGTTTGGGGATGAACTACAAGAACAGACCCTAGTAACAGCCATGGCCGATCGGGTATCAGTCCAACCGATCAGGTATACTTTCTCAGCCGATCGGCTATAATAATTCAGATGATCAGCTATAATAATTCAGATGATCGGCTATGATAATTCAGATGATCGGCTATAATAATTCAGATGATCATCTGAGGACGATAGATGATCATCTATTTTCAGATGATCATCTGAGGAAAAATAATTCTTTTTCTTCCAAAAAGTATCAATCTTATTCGACAATAAATATTATTATACGATACGAAAACATATAAAGTATATCTTTACGAAATGAACAAAAATTGTATTTTGAAATATGAGGAGATTCACATGCATTTTTACATTTTGTACAATTAGATATGCCTTAGAATCTCTAACATTTAGCTTGAAGCTTTTGTAAACAACATAACATTTTAAAACTTTTATATTATCAACGTAATGGGTTAAACGACGCATATAGAGTCGTTCACTTTATCTTATGTGCTTTGTTTTTTGATTAGACGTGCCCCGACCAGATTCGCTTCCGCAACCCGAATTTAGAGGTATGACAGTCTCACGGCCCCATTTTTTTGTTTTACTATTTTAAACTTGGGGGAGATACAACAAAAATTGCTTTCGAGATCACAGTTATTTGGTTAGTTAATTTGGTTATTAACTCAGTTAATTAAATTCGGTTATAATATTCGATTATCATTGTCGGTATTGATTTTGTTCGGTTATTGCATGAGTGTTTTAATTCGGTAAAGTCCTCATCATTGTATGGTTCATTAACATAATAAGGCGCGATTACTAAAAGATAGATCTATCATGGGAGTGACGTCCCCGTCGGGGTTGCTAGCTACAACCACGTACAAACGGGCATTTTAGTAATTGTTATGGGTGTTGACACCGTTCGGGTGGCAGAAAATCGGGTTAGTCCTTGAACCATAAATTAGTACAATATCAGCGTCGGTATATTTAATTTGGAAACCTTAATTGGTTTAATCATTTTTCAGAAACCTTAATTGGTTTATCATTGCTCGGTTATGCTGTTTAATCATTGTCGGTATTAAATCGTCGGATAATCATGTTGATCACATCATGTTTTATGATAAACCTGTGAGATTCACCAGCTTTATAGCTGACCTTTTAGTGTTGTATTCTCAGGTGATCAGCTACAGTAGGGTGGCCCGCAGGATATGCTAGCTAGTACGAGTCGCATGCATCTATATAAACATGAAGATTTTCTTGCATTATATTTTGGATAATGGTTATGTATTAAAATCTACGGGATCATTATGAGAACTCGTTAATGATATAGCTTATGACTTAAAATGATGTACTACTTTTGTAACATATTTATAAATGTCTCATGTAGAGTCATTTGCTTGTACTTCTATGCTTTAATTATTGATTAGTCACACCCAAAATCGTCGCTTCCGCAAATCATGAAATCGAGGGAGTGACAGATTGGTATCAGAGCCTAAGGTTTTACCGAACTAGGTTGCATTTAGTAGGCCTAGACTATGACCATTAGGTAGTATTCGTCATTAGGTATAACTGGTTCAGAAATTACATCATACAAGTTTAATTTAACATAGCTTAACGAGCTATGTACAATTAAATAAAGATTATGTGAAGTTTGAAAGGGGTTATGTCTGAAAGGGGTCATGTCCATCTAGAACCAATTATTGGAGTCAGTTATATACCAACCAACCCCAATAATTTATTCACACACACATACCCGATCATATCTCTAATCTCTCTCGGCTCTCTCTCCCTCTCTCGATTCATCGCCAAAATCATCATCGTTGTCGATCATCATCAACAGCAGCAGAAGCAACATAATCATCATCTTCTTCTTCTTCATAATCAGTCCATCATCATCATCATCATCCGGTTCATCACCATCAGTCCAACTCCATTTTTAATTTGTAAGAAAACTCCACTTTTCTTCATTTTTTGTGTTTATAATACTTATATTATCATATATTAGTGTTCTATATGTTTGAAATTGGTTAAAAATGAAGTTAAAAACTGGTTTGGGGATGAACTACAAGAACAGACCCTAGTAACAGCCATGGCCGATCGGGTATCAGTCCAACCGATCAGGTATACTTTCTCAGCCGATCGGCTATAATAATTCAGATGATCAGCTATAATAATTCAGATGATCGGCTATAATAATTCAGATGATCGGCTATAATAATTCAGATGATCATCTGAGGACGATAGATGATCATCTATTTTCAGATGATCATCTGAGGAAAAATAATTCTTTTTCTTCCAAAAAGTATCAATCTTATTCGACAATAAATATTATTATACGATACGAAAACATATAAAGTATATCTTTACGAAATGAACAAAAATTGTATTTTGAAATATGAGGAGATTCACATGCATTTTTACATTTTGTACAATTAGATATGCCTTAGAATCTCTAACATTTAGCTTGAAGCTTTTGTAAACAACATAACATTTTAAAACTTTTATATTATCAACGTAATGGGTTAAACGACGCATATAGAGTCGTTCACTTTATCTTATGTGCTTTGTTTTTTGATTAGACGTGCCCCGACCAGATTCGCTTCCGCAACCCGAATTTAGAGGTATGACAGTCTCACGGCCCCATTTTTTTGTTTTACTATTTTAAACTTGGGGGAGATACAACAAAAATTGCTTTCGAGATCACAGTTATTTGGTTAGTTAATTTGGTTATTAACTCAGTTAATTAAATTCGGTTATAATATTCGATTATCATTGTCGGTATTGATTTTGTTCGGTTATTGCATGAGTGTTTTAATTCGGTAAAGTCCTCATCATTGTATGGTTCATTAACATAATAAGGCGCGATTACTAAAAGATAGATCTATCATGGGAGTGACGTCCCCGTCGGGGTTGCTAGCTACAACCACGTACAAACGGGCATTTTAGTAATTGTTATGGGTGTTGACACCGTTCGGGTGGCAGAAAATCGGGTTAGTCCTTGAACCATAAATTAGTACAATATCAGTGTCGGTATATTTAATTTGGAAACCTTAATTGGTTTAATCATTTTTCAGAAACCTTAATTGGTTTATCATTGCTCGGTTATGCTGTTTAATCATTGTCGGTATTAAATCGTCGGATAATCATGTTGATCACATCATGTTTTATGATAAACCTGTGAGATTCACCAGCTTTATAGCTGACCTTTTAGTGTTGTATTCTCAGGTGATCAGCTACAGTAGGGTGGCCCGCAGGATATGCTAGCTAGTACGAGTCGCATGCATCTATATAAACATGAAGATTTTCTTGCATTATATTTTGGATAATGGTTATGTATTAAAATCTACGGGATCATTATGAGAACTCGTTAATGATATAGCTTATGACTTAAAATGATGTACTACTTTTGTAACATATTTATAAATGTCTCATGTAGAGTCATTTGCTTGTACTTCTATGCTTTAATTATTGATTAGTCACACCCAAAATCGTCGCTTCCGCAAATCATGAAATCGAGGGAGTGACAGATTGGTATCAGAGCCTAAGGTTTTACCGAACTAGGTTGCATTTAGTAGGCCTAGACTATGACCATTAGGTAGTATTCGTCATTAGGTATAACTGGTTCAGAAATTACATCATACAAGTTTAATTTAACATAGCTTAACGAGCTATGTACAATTAAATAAAGATTATGTGAAGTTTGAAAGGGGTTATGTCTGAAAGGGGTCATGTCCATCTAGAACCAATTATTGGAGTCAGTTATATACCAACCAACCCCAATAATTTATTCACACACACATACCCGATCATATCTCTAATCTCTCTCGGCTCTCTCTCCCTCTCTCGATTCATCGCCAAAATCATCATCGTTGTCGATCATCATCAACAGCAGCAGAAGCAACATAATCATCATCTTCTTCTTCTTCATAATCAGTCCATCATCATCATCATCATCCGGTTCATCACCATCAGTCCAACTCCATTTTTAATTTGTAAGAAAACTCCACTTTTCTTCATTTTTTGTGTTTATAATACTTATATTATCATATATTAGTGTTCTATATGTTTGAAATTGGTTAAAAATGAAGTTAAAAACTGGTTTGGGGATGAACTACAAGAACAGACCCTAGTAACAGCCATGGCCGATCGGGTATCAGTCCAACCGATCAGGTATACTTTCTCAGCCGATCGGCTATAATAATTCAGATGATCAGCTATAATAATTCAGATGATCGGCTATAATAATTCAGATGATCGGCTATAATAATTCAGATGATCATCTGAGGACGATAGATGATCATCTATTTTCAGATGATCATCTGAGGAAAAATAATTCTTTTTCTTCCAAAAAGTATCAATCTTATTCGACAATAAATATTATTATACGATACGAAAACATATAAAGTATATCTTTACGAAATGAACAAAAATTGTATTTTGAAATATGAGGAGATTCACATGCATTTTTACATTTTGTACAATTAGATATGCCTTAGAATCTCTAACATTTAGCTTGAAGCTTTTGTAAACAACATAACATTTTAAAACTTTTATATTATCAACGTAATGGGTTAAACGACGCATATAGAGTCGTTCACTTTATCTTATGTGCTTTGTTTTTTGATTAGACGTGCCCCGACCAGATTCGCTTCTGCAACCCGAATTTAGAGGTATGACAGTCTCACGGCCCCATTTTTTTGTTTTACTATTTTAAACTTGGGGGAGATACAACAAAAATTGCTTTCGAGATCACAGTTATTTGGTTAGTTAATTTGGTTATTAACTCCGTTAATTAAATTCGGTTATAATATTCGATTATCATTGTCGGTATTGATTTTGTTCGGTTATTGCATGAGTGTTTTAATTCGGTAAAGTCCTCATCATTGTATGGTTCATTAACATAATAAGGCGCGATTACTAAAAGATAGATCTATCATGGGAGTGACGTCCCCGTCGGGGTTGCTAGCTACAACCACGTACAAACGGGCATTTTAGTAATTGTTATGGGTGTTGACACCGTTCGGGTGGCAGAAAATCGGGTTAGTCCTTGAACCATAAATTAGTACAATATCAGTGTCGGTATATTTAATTTGGAAACCTTAATTGGTTTAATCATTTTTCAGAAACCTTAATTGGTTTATCATTGCTCGGTTATGCTGTTTAATCATTGTCGGTATTAAATCGTCGGATAATCATGTTGATCACATCATGTTTTATGATAAACCAGTGAGATTCACCAGCTTTATAGCTGACCTTTTAGTGTTGTATTCTCAGGTGATCAGCTACAGTAGGGTGGCCCGCAGGATATGCTAGCTAGTACGAGTCGCATGCATCTATATAAACATGAAGATTTTCTTGCATTATATTTTGGATAATGGTTATGTATTAAAATCTACGGGATCATTATGAGAACTCGTTAATGATATAGCTTATGACTTAAAATGATGTACTACTTTTGTAACATATTTATAAATGTCTCATGTAGAGTCGTTTGCTTGTACTTCTATGCTTTAATTATTGATTAGTCACACCCAAAATCGTCGCTTCCGCAAATCATGAAATCGAGGGAGTGACAGATTGGTATCAGAGCCTAAGGTTTTACCGAACTAGGTTGCATTTAGTAGGCCTAGACTATGACCATTAGGTAGTATTCGTCATTATGTATAACTGGTTCAGAAATTACATCATACGAGTTTAATTTAACATAGCCTAACGAACTATGTACAATTAAATAAAGATTATGTGAAGTTTGAAAGGGGTTATGTCTGAAAGGGGTTATGTCCATCTAGAACCAATTATTGGAGTCGGTTATATACCAACCAACCCCAATAATTCATTCACACACACATACCCGATCATATCTCTCATCTCTCTCGGCTCTCTCTCCCTCTCTCGATTCATCGCCAAAATCATCATCATTGTCGATCATCATCAACAGCAGCAGAAGCAACATAATCATCATCTTCTTCTTCTTCATAATCAGTCCATCATCATCATCATCATCCGGTTCATCACCATCAGTCCAACTCCATTTTTAATTTGTAAGAAAACTCCACTTTTCTTCATTTTTTGTGTTTATAATACTTATATTATCATATATTAGTGTTCTATATGTTTGAAATTGGTTAAAAATGAAGTTAAAAACTGGTTTGGGGATGAACTACAAGAACAGACCCTAGTAACAGCCATGGCCGATCGGGTATCAGTCCAACCGATCAGGTATACTTTCTCAGCCGATCGGCTATAATAATTCAGATGATCAGCTATAATAATTCAGATGATCGGCTATAATAATTCAGATGATCGGCTATAATAATTCAGATGATCATCTGAGGACGATAGATGATCATCTATTTTCAGATGATCATCTGAGGAAAAATAATTCTTTTTCTTCCAAAAAGTATCAATCTTATTCGACAATAAATATTATTATACGATACGAAAACATATAAAGTATATCTTTACGAAATGAACAAAAATTGTATTTTGAAATATGAGGAGATTCACATGCATTTTTACATTTTGTACAATTAGATATGCCTTAGAATCTCTAACATTTAGCTTGAAGCTTTTGTAAACAACATAACATTTTAAAACTTTTATATTATCAACGTAATGGGTTAAACGACGCATATAGAGTCGTTCACTTTATCTTATGTGCTTTGTTTTTTGATTAGACGTGCCCCGACCAGATTCGCTTCTGCAACCCGAATTTAGAGGTATGACAGTCTCACGGCCCCATTTTTTTGTTTTACTATTTTAAACTTGGGGGAGATACAACAAAAATTGCTTTCGAGATCACAGTTATTTGGTTAGTTAATTTGGTTATTAACTCCGTTAATTAAATTCGGTTATAATATTCGATTATCATTGTCGGTATTGATTTTGTTCGGTTATTGCATGAGTGTTTTAATTCGGTAAAGTCCTCATCATTGTATGGTTCATTAACATAATAAGGCGCGATTACTAAAAGATAGATCTATATAGAGAGTGACGTCCCCGTCGGGTTTGCTAGCTACAACCACGTACAAACGGGCATTTTAGTAATTGTTATGGGTGTTGACACCGTTCGGGTTGCAGAAAATCGGGTTAGTCCTTGAACCATAAATTAGTACAATATCAGTGTCGGTATATTTAATTTGGAAACCTTAATTGGTTTAATCATTTTTCAGAAACCTTAATTGGTTTATCATTGCTCGGTTATGCTGTTTAATCATTGTCGGTATTAAATCGTCGGATAATCATGTTGATCACATCATGTTTTATGATAAACCAGTGAGATTCACCAGCTTTATAGCTGACCTTTTAGTGTTGTATTCTCAGGTGATCAGCTACAGTAGGGTGGCCCGCAGGATATGCTAGCTAGTACGAGTCGCATGCATCTATATAAACATGAAGATTTTCTTGCATTATATTTTGGATAATGGTTATGTATTAAAATCTACGGGATCATTATGAGAACTCGTTAATGATATAGCTTATGACTTAAAATGATGTACTACTTTTGTAACATATTTATAAATGTCTCATGTAGAGTCGTTTGCTTGTACTTCTATGCTTTAATTATTGATTAGTCACACCCAAAATCGTCGCTTCCGCAAATCATGAAATCGAGGGAGTGACAGATTGGTATCAGAGCCTAAGGTTTTACCGAACTAGGTTGCATTTAGTAGGCCTAGACTATGACCATTAGGTAGTATTCGTCATTATGTATAACTGGTTCAGAAATTACATCATACGAGTTTAATTTAACATAGCCTAACGAACTATGTACAATTAAATAAAGATTATGTGAAGTTTGAAAGGGGTTATGTCTGAAAGGGGTTATGTCCATCTAGAACCAATTATTGGAGTCGGTTATATACCAACCAACCCCAATAATTCATTCACACACACATACCCGATCATATCTCTCATCTCTCTCGGCTCTCTCTCCCTCTCTCGATTCATCGCCAAAATCATCATCATTGTCGATCATCATCAACAGCAGCAGAAGCAACATAATCATCATCTTCTTCTTCTTCATAATCAGTCCATCATCATCATCATCATCCGGTTCATCACCATCAGTCCATCTCCATTTTTAATTTGTAAGAAAACTCCACTTTTCTTCATTTTTTGTGTTTATAATACTTATATTATCATATATTAGTGTTCTATATGTTTGAAATTGGTTAAAAATGAAGTTAAAAACTGGTTTGGGGATGAACTACAAGAACAGACCCTAGTAACAGCCATGGCCGATCGGGTATCAGTCCAACCGATCAGGTATACTTTCTCAGCCGATCGGCTATAATAATTCAGAGGATCAGCTATAATAATTCAGATGATCGGCTATAATAATTCAGATGATCAGCTATAATAATTCAGATGATCATCTGAGGACGATAGATGATCATCTATTTTCAGATGATCATCTGAGGAAAAATAATTCTTTTTCTTCCAAAAAGTATCAATCTTATTCGACAATAAATATTATTATACGATACGAAAACATATAAAGTATATCTTTACGAAATGAACAAAAATTGTATTTTGAAATATGAGGAGATTCACATGCATTTTTACATTTTGTACAATTAGATATGCCTTAGAATCTCTAACATTTAGCTTGAAGCTTTTGTAAACAACATAACATTTTAAAACTTTTATATTATCAACGTAATGGGTTAAACGACGCATATAGAGTCGTTCACTTTATCTTATGTGCTTTGTTTTTTGATTAGACGTGCCCCGACCAGATTCGCTTCCGCAACCCGAATTTAGAGGTATGACAGTCTCACGGCCCCATTTTTTTGTTTTACTATTTTAAACTTGGGGGAGATACAACAAAAATTGCTTTCGAGATCACAGTTATTTGGTTAGTTAATTCGGTTATTAACTCAGTTAATTAAATTCGGTTATAATATTCGATTATCATTGTCGGTATTGATTTTGTTCGGTTATTGCATGAGTGTTTTAATTCGGTAAAGTCCTCATCATTGTATGGTTCATTAACATAATAAGGCGCGATTACTAAAAGATAGATCTATCATGAGAGTGACGTCCCCGTCGGGTTTGCTAGCTACAACCACGTACAAACGGGCATTTTAGTAATTGTTATGGGTGTTGACACCGTTCGGGTTGCAGAAAATCGGGTTAGTCCTTGAACCATAAATTAGTACAATATCAGTGTCGGTATATTTAATTTGGAAACCTTAATTGGTTTAATCATTTTTCAGAAACCTTAATTGGTTTATCATTGCTCGGTTATGCTGTTTAATCATTGTCGGTATTAAATCGTCGGATAATCATGTTGATCACATCATGTTTTATGATAAACCAGTGAGATTCACCAGCTTTATAGCTGACCTTTTAGTGTTGTATTCTCAGGTGATCAGCTACAGTAGGGTGGCCCGCAGGATATGCTAGCTAGTACGAGTCGCATGCATCTATATAAACATGAAGATTTTCTTGCATTATATTTTGGATAATGGTTATGTATTAAAATCTACGGGATCATTATGAGAACTCGTTAATGATATAGCTTATGACTTAAAATGATGTACTACTTTTGTAACATATTTATAAATGTCTCATGTAGAGTCGTTTGCTTGTACTTCTATGCTTTAATTATTGATTAGTCACACCCAAAATCGTCGCTTCCGCAAATCATGAAATCGAGGGAGTGACAGATTGGTATCAGAGCCTAAGGTTTTACCGAACTAGGTTGCATTTAGTAGGCCTAGACTATGACCATTAGGTAGTATTCGTCATTAGGTATAACTGGTTCAGAAATTACATCATACGAGTTTAATTTAACATAGCCTAACGAACTATGTACAATTAAATAAAGATTATGTGAAGTTTGAAAGGGGTTATGTCTGAAAGGGGTTATGTCCATCTAGAACCAATTATTGGAGTCGGTTATATACCAACCAACCCCAATAATTCATTCACACACACATACCCGATCACATCTCTCATCTCTCTCGGCTCTCTCTCCCTCTCTCTATTCATCGCCAAAATCATCATCATTGTCGATCATCATCAACAGCAGCAGAAGCAACATAATCATCATCTTCTTCTTCTTCATAATCAGTCCATCATCATCATCATCATCCGGTTCATCACCATCAGTCCAACTCCATTTTTAATTTGTAAGAAAACTCCAATTTTCTTCATTTTTTGTGTTTATAATACTTATATTATCATATATTAGTGTTCTATATGTTTGAAATTGGTTAAAAATGAAGTTAAAAAAAACTGGTTTAGGGATGAACTACAAGAACAGACCCTAGTAACAGCCATGGCCGATCGGGTATCAGTCCAACCGATCAGGTATACTTTCTCAGCCGATCGGCTATAATAATTCAGATGATCAGCTATAATAATTCAGATGATCGGCTATAATAATTCAGATGATCATCTGAGGACGATAGATGATCATCTATTTTCAGATGATCATCTAAGGACAAATAATTCTTTTTCTTCCAAAAAGTATCAATCTTATTCGACAATAAATATTATTATACGATACGAAAACATATAAAGTATATCTTTACGAAATGAACAAAAATTGTATTTGGAAATATGAGGAGATTCACATGCATTTTTACATTTTGTACAATTAGATATGCCTTAGAATCTCTAACATTTAGCTTGAAGCTTTTGTAAACAACATAACATTTTAAAACTTTTATATTATCAACGTAATGGGTTAAACGACGCATATAGAGTCGTTCACTTTATCTTATGTGCTTTGTTTTTTGATTAGACGTGCCCCAACCAGATTCGCTTCCGCAACCCGAATTTAGAGGTATGACAGTCTCACGGCCCCATTTTTTTGTTTTACTATTTTAAACTTGGGGGAGATACAACAAAAATTGCTTTCGAGATCACAGTTATTTGGTTAGTTAATTTGGTTATTAACTCAGTTAATTAAATTCGGTTATAATATTCGATTATCATTGTCGGTATTGATTTTGTTCGGTTATTGCATGAGTGTTTTAATTCGGTAAAGTCCTCATCATTGTTTGGTTCATTAACATAATAAGGCGCGATTACTAAAAGATAGATCTATCATGGGAGTGACGTCCCCGTCGGGGTTGCTAGCTACAACCACGTACAAACGGGCATTTTAGTAATTGTTATGGGTGTTGACACCGTTCGGGTGGCAGAAAATCGGGTTAGTCCTTGAACCATAAATTAGTACAATATCAGTGTCGGTATATTTAATTTGGAAACCTTAATTGGTTTAATCATTTTTCAGAAACCTTAATTGGTTTATCATTGCTCGGTTATGCTGTTTAATCATTGTCGGTATTAAATCGTCGGATAATCATGTTGATCACATCATGTTTTATGATAAACCTGTGAGATTCACCAGCTTTATAGCTGACCTTTTAGTGTTGTATTCTCAGGTGATCAGCTACAGTAGGGTGGCCCGCAGGATATGCTAGCTAGTACGAGTCGCATGCATCTATATAAACATGAAGATTTTCTTGCATTATATTTTGGATAATGGTTATGTATTAAAATCTACGGGATCATTATGAGAACTCGTTAATGATATAGCTTATGACTTAAAATGATGTACTACTTTTGTAACATATTTATAAATGTCTCATGTAGAGTCGTTTGCTTGTACTTCTATGCTTTAATTATTGATTAGTCACACCCAAAATCGTCGCTTCCGCAAATCATGAAATCGAGGGAGTGACAGATTGGTATCAGAGCCTAAGGTTTTACCGAACTAGGTTGCATTTAGTAGGCCTAGACTATGACCATTAGGTAGTATTCGTCATTAGGTATAACTGGTTCAGAAATTACATCATACGAGTTTAATTTAACATAGCCTAACGAACTATGTACAATTAAATAAAGATTATGTGAAGTTTGAAAGGGGTTATGTCTGAAAGGGGTTATGTCCATCTAGAACCAATTATTGGAGTCGGTTATATACCAACCAACCCCAATAATTCATTCACACACACATACCCGATCACATCTCTCATCTCTCTCGGCTCTCTCTCCCTCTCTCTATTCATCGCCAAAATCATCATCATTGTCGATCATCATCAACAGCAGCAGAAGCAACATAATCATCATCTTCTTCTTCTTCATAATCAGTCCATCATCATCATCATCATCCGGTTCATCACCATCAGTCCAACTCCATTTTTAATTTGTAAGAAAACTCCACTTTTCTTCATTTTTTGTGTTTATAATACTTATATTATCATATATTAGTGTTCTATATGTTTGAAATTGGTTAAAAATGAAGTTAAAAACTGGTTTGGGGATGAACTACAAGAACAGACCCTAGTAACAGCCATGGCCGATCGGGTATCAGTCCAACCGATCAGGTATACTTTCTCAGCCGATCGGCTATAATAATTCAGATGATCAACTATAATAATTCAGATGATCGGCTATAATAATTCAGATGATCATCTGAGGACGATAGATGATCATCTATTTTCAGATGATCATCTAAGGACAAATAATTCTTTTTCTTCCAAAAAGTATCAATCTTATTCGACAATAAATATTATTATACGATACGAAAACATATAAAGTATATCTTTACGAAATGAACAAAAATTGTATTTTGAAATATGAGGAGATTCACATGCATTTTTACATTTTGTACAATTAGATATGCCTTAGAATCTCTAACATTTAGCTTGAAGCTTTTGTAAACAACATAACATTTTAAAACTTTTATATTATCAACGTAATGGGTTAAATGACGCATATAGAGTCGTTCACTTTATCTTATGTGCTTTGTTTTTTGATTAGACGTGCCCCGACCAGATTCGCTTCCGCAACCTGAATTTAGAGGTATGACAGTCTCACGGCCCCATTTTTTTGTTTTACTATTTTAAACTTGGGGGAGATACAACAAAAATTGCTTTCGAGATCACAGTTATTTGGTTAGTTAATTTGGTTATTAACTCAGTTAATTAAATTCGGTTATAATATTCGATTATCATTGTCGGTATTGATTTTGTTCGGTTATTGCATGAGTGTTTTAATTCGGTAAAGTCCTCATCATTGTATGGTTCATTAACATAATAAGGCGCGATTACTAAAAGATAGATCTATCATGGGAGTGACGTCCCCGTCGGGGTTGCTAGCTACAACCACGTACAAACGGGCATTTTAGTAATTGTTATGGGTGTTGACACCGTTCGGGTGGCAGAAAATCGGGTTAGTCCTTGAACCATAAATTAGTACAATATCAGTGTCGGTATATTTAATTTGGAAACCTTAATTGGTTTAATCATTTTTCAGAAACCTTAATTGGTTTATCATTGCTCGGTTATGCTGTTTAATCATTGTCGGTATTAAATCGTCGGATAATCATGTTGATCACATCATGTTTTATGATAAACCTGTGAGATTCACCAGCTTTATAGCTGACCTTTTAGTGTTGTATTCTCAGGTGATCAGCTATAGTAGGGTGGCCCGCAGGATATGCTAGCTAGTACGAGTCGCATGCATCTATATAAACATGAAGATTTTCTTGCATTATATTTTGGATAATGGTTATGTATTAAAATCTACGGGATCATTATGAGAACTTGTTAATGATATAGCTTATGACTTAAAATGATGTACTACTTTTGTAACATATTTATAAATGTCTCATGTAGAGTCGTTTGCTTGTACTTCTATGCTTTAATTATTGATTAGTCACACCCAAAATCGTCGCTTCTGCAAATCATGAAATCGAGGGAGTGACAGATTGGTATCAGAGCCTAAGGTTTTACCGAACTAGGTTGCATTTAGTAGGCCTAGACTATGACCATTAGGTAGTATTCGTCATTAGGTATAACTGGTTCAGAAATTACATCATATGAGTTTAATTTAACATAGCCTAACGAACTATGTACAATTAAATAAAGATTATGTGAAGTTTGAAAGGGGTTATGTCTGAAAGGGGTTATGTCCATCTAGAACCAATTTTTGGAGTCGGTTATATACCAACCAACCCCAATAATTCATTCACACACACATACCCGATCATATCTCTCATCTCTCTCGGCTCTCTCTCCCTCTCTCTATTCATCGCCAAAATCATCATCATTGTCGATCATCATCAACAGCAGCAGAAGCAACATAATCATCATCTTCTTCTTCTTCATAATCAGTCCATCATCATCATCATCATCCGGTTCATCACCATCAGTCCAACTCCATTTTTAATTTGTAAGAAAACTCCACTTTTCTTCATTTTTTGTGTTTATAATACTTTTATTATCATATATTAGTGTTCTATATGTTTGAAATTGGTTAAAATGAAGTTAAAAACTGGTTTGGGGATGAACTACAAGAACAGACCCTAGTAACAGCCATGGCCGATCGGGTATCAGTCCAACCGATCAGGTATACTTTCTCAGCCGATCGGCTATAATAATTCAGATGATCAGCTATAATAATTCAGATGATCGGCTATAATAATTCAGATGATCATCTGAGGACGATAGATGATCATCTATTTTCAGATGATCATCTAAGGACAAATAATTCTTTTTCTTCCAAAAAGTATCAATCTTATTCGACAATAAATATTATTATACGATACGAAAACATATAAAGTATATCTTTACGAAATGAACAAAAATTGTATTTTGAAATATGAGGAGATTCACATGCATTTTTACATTTTGTACAATTAGATATGCCTTAGAATCTCTAACATTTAGCTTGAAGCTTTTGTAAACAACATAACATTTTAAAACTTTTATATTATCAACGTAATGGGTTAAACGACGCATATAGAGTCGTTCACTTTATCTTATGTGCTTTGTTTTTTGATTAGACGTGCCCCGACCAGATTCGCTTCCGCAACCCGAATTTAGAGGTATGACAGTCTCACGGCCCCATTTTTTTGTTTTACTATTTTAAACTTGGGGGAGATACAACAAAAATTGCTTTCGAGATCACAGTTATTTGGTTAGTTAATTTGGTTATTAACTCAGTTAATTAAATTCGGTTATAATATTCGATTATCATTGTCGGTATTGATTTTGTTCGGTTATTGCATGAGTGTTTTAATTCGGTAAAGTCCTCATCATTGTATGGTTCATTAACATAATAAGGCGCGATTACTAAAAGATAGATCTATCATGGGAGTGACGTCCCCGTCGGGGTTGCTAGCTACAACCACGTACAAACGGGCATTTTAGTAATTGTTATGGGTGTTGACACCGTTCGGGTGGCAGAAAATCGGGTTAGTCCTTGAACCATAAATTAGTACAATATCAGTGTCGGTATATTTAATTTGGAAACCTTAATTGGTTTAATCATTTTTCAGAAACCTTAATTGGTTTATCATTGCTCGGTTATGCTGTTTAATCATTGTCGGTATTAAATCGTCGGATAATCATGTTGATCACATCATATTTTATGATAAACCTGTGAGATTCACCTGCTTTATAGCTGACCTTTTAGTGTTGTATTCTCAGGTGATCAGCTACAGTAGGGTGGCCCGCAGGATATGCTAGCTAGTACGAGTCGCATGCATCTATATAAACATGAAGATTTTCTTGCATTATATTTTGGATAATGGTTATGTATTAAAATCTACGGGATCATTATGAGAACTCGTTAATGATATAGCTTATGACTTAAAATGATGTACTACTTTTGTAACATATTTATAAATGTCCCGTGTAGAGTCATTTGCTTGTACTTCTATGCTTTAATTATTGATTAGTCACACCCAAAATCGTCGCTTCCGCAAATCATGAAATCGAGGGAGTGACAGATTGGTATCAGAGCCTAAGGTTTTACCGAACTAGGTTGCATTTAGTAGGCCTAGACTATGACCATTAGGTAGTATTCGTCATTAGGTATAACTGGTTCAGAAATTACATCATACGAGTTTAATTTAACATAGCCTAACGAACTATGTACAATTAAATAAAGATTATGTGAAGTTTGAAACGGGTTATGTCTGAAAGGGGTTATGTCCATCTAGAACCAATTATTGGAGTCGGTTATATACCAACCAACCCTAATAATTCATTCACACACACATACCCGATCATATCTCTCATCTCTCTCGGCTCTCTCTCCCTCTCTCGATTCATCGCCAAAATCATCATCATTGTCGATCATCATCAACAGCAGCAGAAGCAACATAATCATCATCTTCTTCTTCTTCATAATCAGTCCATCATCATCATCATCATCCGGTTCATCACCATCAGTCCAACTCCATTTTTAATTTGTAAGAAAACTCCACTTTTCTTCATTTTTTGTGTTTATAATACTTATATTATCATATATTAGTGTTCTATATGTTTGAAATTGGTTAAAAATGAAGTTAAAAACTGGTTTGGGGATGAACTACAAGAACAGACCCTAGTAACAGCCATGGCCGATCGGGTATCAGTCTAACCGATCAGGTATACTTTCTCAGCCGATCGGCTATAATAATTCAGATGATCAGCTATAATAATTCAGATGATCGGCTATAATAATTCAGATGATCGGCTATAATAATTCAGATGATCATCTGAGGATGATAGATGATCATCTATTTTCAGATGATCATCTGAGGAAAAATAATTCTTTTTCTTCCAAAAAGTATCAATCTTATTCGACAATAAATATTATTATACGATACGAAAACATATAAAGTATATCTTTACGAAATGAACAAAAATTGTATTTTGAAATATGAGGAGATTCACATGCATTTTTACATTTTGTACAATTAGATATGCCTTAGAATCTCTAACATTTAGCTTGAAGCTTTTGTAAACAACATAACATTTTAAAACTTTTATATTATCAACGTAATGGGTTAAACGACGCATATAGAGTCGTTCACTTTATCTTATGTGCTTTGTTTTTTGATTAGACGTGCCCCGACCAGATTCGCTTCCGCAACCCGAATTTAGAGGTATGACAGTCTCACGGCCCCATTTTTTTGTTTTACTATTTTAAACTTGGGGGAGATACAACAAAAATTGCTTTCGAGATCACAGTTATTTGGTTAGTTAATTTGGTTATTAACTCAGTTAATTAAATTCGGTTATAATATTCGATTATCATTGTCGGTATTGATTTTGTTCGGTTATTGCATGAGTGTTTTAATTCGGTAAAGTCCTCATCATTGTATGGTTCATTAACATAATAAGGCGCGATTACTAAAAGATAGATCTATCATGGGAGTGACGTCCCCGTCGGGGTTGCTAGCTACAACCACGTACAAACGGGCATTTTAGTAATTGTTATGGGTGTTGACACCGTTCGGGAGGCAGAAAATCGGGTTAGTCCTTGAACCATAAATTAGTACAATATCAGTGTCGGTATATTTAATTTGGAAACCTTAATTGGTTTAATCATTTTTCAGAAACCTTAATTGGTTTATCATTGCTCGGTTATGCTGTTTAATCATTGTCGGTATTAAATCGTCGGATAATCATGTTGATCACATCATGTTTTATGATAAACCTGTGAGATTCACCAGCTTTATAGCTGACCTTTTAGTGTTGTATTCTCAGGTGATCAGCTACAGTAGGGTGGCCCGCAGGATATGCTAGCTAGTACGAGTCGCATGCATCTATATAAACATGAAGATTTTCTTGCATTATATTTTGGATAATGGTTATGTATTAAAATCTACGGGATCATTATGAGAACTCGTTAATGATATAGCTTATGACTTAAAATGATGTACTACTTTTGTAACATATTTATAAATGTCTCATGTAGAGTCGTTTGCTTGTACTTCTATGCTTTAATTATTGATTAGTCACACCCAAAATCGTCGCTTCCGCAAATCATGAAATCGAGGGAGTGACAGATTGGTATCAGAGCCTAAGGTTTTACCGAACTAGGTTGCATTTAGTAGGCCTAGACTATGACCATTAGGTAGTATTCGTCATTAGGTATAACTGGTTCAGAAATTACATCATACGAGTTTAATTTAACATAGCCTAACGAACTATGTACAATTAAATAAAGATTATGTGAAGTTTGAAAGGGGTTATGTCTGAAAGGGGTTATGTCCATCTAGAACCAATTATTGGAGTCGGTTATATACCAACCAACCCCAATAATTCATTCACACACACATACCCGATCACATCTCTCATCTCTCTCGGCTCTCTCTCCCTCTCTCTATTCATCGCCAAAATCATCATCATTGTCGATCATCATCAACAGCAGCAGAAGCAACATAATCATCATCTTCTTCTTCTTCATAATCAGTCCATCATCATCATCATCATCCGGTTCATCACCATCAGTCCAACTCCATTTTTAATTTGTAAGAAAACTCCACTTTTCTTCATTTTTTGTGTTTATAATACTTATATTATCATATATTAGTGTTCTATATGTTTGAAATTGGTTAAAAATGAAGTTAAAAACTGGTTTGGGGATGAACTACAAGAACAGACCCTAGTAACAGCCATGGCCGATCGGGTATCAGTCCAACCGATCAGGTATACTTTCTCAGCCGATCGGCTATAATAATTCAGATGATCAACTATAATAATTCAGATGATCGGCTATAATAATTCAGATGATCATCTGAGGACGATAGATGATCATCTATTTTCAGATGATCATCTAAGGACAAATAATTCTTTTTCTTCCAAAAAGTATCAATCTTATTCGACAATAAATATTATTATACGATACGAAAACATATAAAGTATATCTTTACGAAATGAACAAAAATTGTATTTTGAAATATGAGGAGATTCACATGCATTTTTACATTTTGTACAATTAGATATGCCTTAGAATCTCTAACATTTAGCTTGAAGCTTTTGTAAACAACATAACATTTTAAAACTTTTATATTATCAACGTAATGGGTTAAATGACGCATATAGAGTCGTTCACTTTATCTTATGTGCTTTGTTTTTTGATTAGACGTGCCCCGACCAGATTCGCTTCCGCAACCTGAATTTAGAGGTATGACAGTCTCACGGCCCCATTTTTTTGTTTTACTATTTTAAACTTGGGGGAGATACAACAAAAATTGCTTTCGAGATCACAGTTATTTGGTTAGTTAATTTGGTTATTAACTCAGTTAATTAAATTCGGTTATAATATTCGATTATCATTGTCGGTATTGATTTTGTTCGGTTATTGCATGAGTGTTTTAATTCGGTAAAGTCCTCATCATTGTATGGTTCATTAACATAATAAGGCGCGATTACTAAAAGATAGATCTATCATGGGAGTGACGTCCCCGTCGGGGTTGCTAGCTACAACCACGTACAAACGGGCATTTTAGTAATTGTTATGGGTGTTGACACCGTTCGGGTGGCAGAAAATCGGGTTAGTCCTTGAACCATAAATTAGTACAATATCAGTGTCGGTATATTTAATTTGGAAACCTTAATTGGTTTAATCATTTTTCAGAAACCTTAATTGGTTTATCATTGCTCGGTTATGCTGTTTAATCATTGTCGGTATTAAATCGTCGGATAATCATGTTGATCACATCATGTTTTATGATAAACCTGTGAGATTCACCAGCTTTATAGCTGACCTTTTAGTGTTGTATTCTCAGGTGATCAGCTATAGTAGGGTGGCCCGCAGGATATGCTAGCTAGTACGAGTCGCATGCATCTATATAAACATGAAGATTTTCTTGCATTATATTTTGGATAATGGTTATGTATTAAAATCTACGGGATCATTATGAGAACTTGTTAATGATATAGCTTATGACTTAAAATGATGTACTACTTTTGTAACATATTTATAAATGTCTCATGTAGAGTCGTTTGCTTGTACTTCTATGCTTTAATTATTGATTAGTCACACCCAAAATCGTCGCTTCTGCAAATCATGAAATCGAGGGAGTGACAGATTGGTATCAGAGCCTAAGGTTTTACCGAACTAGGTTGCATTTAGTAGGCCTAGACTATGACCATTAGGTAGTATTCGTCATTAGGTATAACTGGTTCAGAAATTACATCATATGAGTTTAATTTAACATAGCCTAACGAACTATGTACAATTAAATAAAGATTATGTGAAGTTTGAAAGGGGTTATGTCTGAAAGGGGTTATGTCCATCTAGAACCAATTTTTGGAGTCGGTTATATACCAACCAACCCCAATAATTCATTCACACACACATACCCGATCATATCTCTCATCTCTCTCGGCTCTCTCTCCCTCTCTCTATTCATCGCCAAAATCATCATCATTGTCGATCATCATCAACAGCAGCAGAAGCAACATAATCATCATCTTCTTCTTCTTCATAATCAGTCCATCATCATCATCATCATCCGGTTCATCACCATCAGTCCAACTCCATTTTTAATTTGTAAGAAAACTCCACTTTTCTTCATTTTTTGTGTTTATAATACTTTTATTATCATATATTAGTGTTCTATATGTTTGAAATTGGTTAAAATGAAGTTAAAAACTGGTTTGGGGATGAACTACAAGAACAGACCCTAGTAACAGCCATGGCCGATCGGGTATCAGTCCAACCGATCAGGTATACTTTCTCAGCCGATCGGCTATAATAATTCAGATGATCAGCTATAATAATTCAGATGATCGGCTATAATAATTCAGATGATCATCTGAGGACGATAGATGATCATCTATTTTCAGATGATCATCTAAGGACAAATAATTCTTTTTCTTCCAAAAAGTATCAATCTTATTCGACAATAAATATTATTATACGATACGAAAACATATAAAGTATATCTTTACGAAATGAACAAAAATTGTATTTTGAAATATGAGGAGATTCACATGCATTTTTACATTTTGTACAATTAGATATGCCTTAGAATCTCTAACATTTAGCTTGAAGCTTTTGTAAACAACATAACATTTTAAAACTTTTATATTATCAACGTAATGGGTTAAACGACGCATATAGAGTCGTTCACTTTATCTTATGTGCTTTGTTTTTTGATTAGACGTGCCCCGACCAGATTCGCTTCCGCAACCCGAATTTAGAGGTATGACAGTCTCACGGCCCCATTTTTTTGTTTTACTATTTTAAACTTGGGGGAGATACAACAAAAATTGCTTTCGAGATCACAGTTATTTGGTTAGTTAATTTGGTTATTAACTCAGTTAATTAAATTCGGTTATAATATTCGATTATCATTGTCGGTATTGATTTTGTTCGGTTATTGCATGAGTGTTTTAATTCGGTAAAGTCCTCATCATTGTATGGTTCATTAACATAATAAGGCGCGATTACTAAAAGATAGATCTATCATGGGAGTGACGTCCCCGTCGGGGTTGCTAGCTACAACCACGTACAAACGGGCATTTTAGTAATTGTTATGGGTGTTGACACCGTTCGGGTGGCAGAAAATCGGGTTAGTCCTTGAACCATAAATTAGTACAATATCAGTGTCGGTATATTTAATTTGGAAACCTTAATTGGTTTAATCATTTTTCAGAAACCTTAATTGGTTTATCATTGCTCGGTTATGCTGTTTAATCATTGTCGGTATTAAATCGTCGGATAATCATGTTGATCACATCATATTTTATGATAAACCTGTGAGATTCACCTGCTTTATAGCTGACCTTTTAGTGTTGTATTCTCAGGTGATCAGCTACAGTAGGGTGGCCCGCAGGATATGCTAGCTAGTACGAGTCGCATGCATCTATATAAACATGAAGATTTTCTTGCATTATATTTTGGATAATGGTTATGTATTAAAATCTACGGGATCATTATGAGAACTCGTTAATGATATAGCTTATGACTTAAAATGATGTACTACTTTTGTAACATATTTATAAATGTCCCGTGTAGAGTCATTTGCTTGTACTTCTATGCTTTAATTATTGATTAGTCACACCCAAAATCGTCGCTTCCGCAAATCATGAAATCGAGGGAGTGACAGATTGGTATCAGAGCCTAAGGTTTTACCGAACTAGGTTGCATTTAGTAGGCCTAGACTATGACCATTAGGTAGTATTCGTCATTAGGTATAACTGGTTCAGAAATTACATCATACGAGTTTAATTTAACATAGCCTAACGAACTATGTACAATTAAATAAAGATTATGTGAAGTTTGAAACGGGTTATGTCTGAAAGGGGTTATGTCCATCTAGAACCAATTATTGGAGTCGGTTATATACCAACCAACCCTAATAATTCATTCACACACACATACCCGATCATATCTCTCATCTCTCTCGGCTCTCTCTCCCTCTCTCGATTCATCGCCAAAATCATCATCATTGTCGATCATCATCAACAGCAGCAGAAGCAACATAATCATCATCTTCTTCTTCTTCATAATCAGTCCATCATCATCATCATCATCCGGTTCATCACCATCAGTCCAACTCCATTTTTAATTTGTAAGAAAACTCCACTTTTCTTCATTTTTTGTGTTTATAATACTTATATTATCATATATTAGTGTTCTATATGTTTGAAATTGGTTAAAAATGAAGTTAAAAACTGGTTTGGGGATGAACTACAAGAACAGACCCTAGTAACAGCCATGGCCGATCGGGTATCAGTCTAACCGATCAGGTATACTTTCTCAGCCGATCGGCTATAATAATTCAGATGATCAGCTATAATAATTCAGATGATCGGCTATAATAATTCAGATGATCGGCTATAATAATTCAGATGATCATCTGAGGATGATAGATGATCATCTATTTTCAGATGATCATCTGAGGAAAAATAATTCTTTTTCTTCCAAAAAGTATCAATCTTATTCGACAATAAATATTATTATACGATACGAAAACATATAAAGTATATCTTTACGAAATGAACAAAAATTGTATTTTGAAATATGAGGAGATTCACATGCATTTTTACATTTTGTACAATTAGATATGCCTTAGAATCTCTAACATTTAGCTTGAAGCTTTTGTAAACAACATAACATTTTAAAACTTTTATATTATCAACGTAATGGGTTAAACGACGCATATAGAGTCGTTCACTTTATCTTATGTGCTTTGTTTTTTGATTAGACGTGCCCCGACCAGATTCGCTTCCGCAACCCGAATTTAGAGGTATGACAGTCTCACGGCCCCATTTTTTTGTTTTACTATTTTAAACTTGGGGGAGATACAACAAAAATTGCTTTCGAGATCACAGTTATTTGGTTAGTTAATTTGGTTATTAACTCAGTTAATTAAATTCGGTTATAATATTCGATTATCATTGTCGGTATTGATTTTGTTCGGTTATTGCATGAGTGTTTTAATTCGGTAAAGTCCTCATCATTGTATGGTTCATTAACATAATAAGGCGCGATTACTAAAAGATAGATCTATCATGGGAGTGACGTCCCCGTCGGGGTTGCTAGCTACAACCACGTACAAACGGGCATTTTAGTAATTGTTATGGGTGTTGACACCGTTCGGGAGGCAGAAAATCGGGTTAGTCCTTGAACCATAAATTAGTACAATATCAGTGTCGGTATATTTAATTTGGAAACCTTAATTGGTTTAATCATTTTTCAGAAACCTTAATTGGTTTATCATTGCTCGGTTATGCTGTTTAATCATTGTCGGTATTAAATCGTCGGATAATCATGTTGATCACATCATATTTTATGATAAACCTGTGAGATTCACCTGCTTTATAGCTGACCTTTTAGTGTTGTATTCTCAGGTGATCAGCTACAGTAGGGTGGCCCGCAGGATATGCTAGCTAGTACGAGTCGCATGCATCTATATAAACATGAAGATTTTCTTGCATTATATTTTGGATAATGGTTATGTATTAAAATCTACGGGATCATTATGAGAACTCGTTAATGATATAGCTTATGACTTAAAATGATGTACTACTTTTGTAACATATTTATAAATGTCTCATGTAGAGTCGTTTGCTTGTACTTCTATGCTTTAATTATTGATTAGTCACACCCAAAATCGTCGCTTCCGCAAATCATGAAATCGAGGGAGTGACAGATTGGTATCAGAGCCTAAGGTTTTACCGAACTAGGTTGCATTTAGTAGGCCTAGACTATGACCATTAGGTAGTATTCGTCATTAGGTATAACTGGTTCAGAAATTACATCATATGAGCTTAATTTAACATAGCCTAACGAACTATGTACAATTAAATAAAGATTATGTGAAGTTTGAAAGGGGTTATGTCTGAAAGGGGTTATGTCCATCTAGAACCAATTATTGGAGTCGGTTATATACCAACCAACCCCAATAATTCATTCACACACACATACCCGATCATATCTCTCATCTCTCTCGGCTCTCTCTCCCTTTCTCTATTCATCGCCAAAATCATCATCATTGTCGATCATCATCAACAGCAGCAGAAGCAACATAATCATCATCTTCTTCTACTTCATAATCAGTCCATCATCATCATCATCATCCGGTTCATCACCATCAGTCCAACTCCATTTTTAATTTGTAAGAAAACTCCATTTTTCTTCATTTTTTGTGTTTATAATACTTATATTATCATATATTAGTGTTCTATATGTTTGAAATTGGTTAAAAATGAAGTTAAAAACTGGTTTGGGGATGAACTACAAGAACAGACCCTAGTAACAGCCATGGCCGATCGGGTATCAGTCCAACCGATCAGGTATACTTTCTCAGCCGATCGGCTATAATAATTCAGATGATCACCTATAATAATTCAGATGATCGGCTATAATAATTCAAATGATCATCTGAGGATGATAGATGATCATCTATTTTCAGATGATCATCTGAGGACAAATAATTCTTTTTCTTCCAAAAAGTATCAATCTTATTCGACAATAAATATTATTATACGATACGAAAACATATAAAGTATATCTTTACGAAATGAACAAAAATTGTATTTTGAAATATGAGGAGATTCACATGCATTTTTACATTTTGTACAATTAGATATGCCTTAGAATCTCTAACATTTAGCTTGAAGCTTTTGTAAACAACATAACATTTTAAAACTTTTATATTATCAACGTAATGGGTTAAACGACGCATATAGAGTCGTTCACTTTATCTTATGTGCTTTGTTTTTTGATTAGACGTGCCCCGACCAGATTCGCTTCCGCAACCCGAATTTAGAGGTATGACAGTCTCACGGCCCCATTTTTTTGTTTTACTATTTTAAACTTGGGGGAGATACAACAAAAATTGCTTTCGAGATCACAGTTATTTGGTTAGTTAATTTGGTTATTAAATCAGTTAATTAAATTCGGTTATAATATTCGATTATCATTGTCGGTATTGATTTTGTTCGGTTATTGCATGAGTGTTTTAATTCGGTAAAGTCCTCATCATTTTATGGTTCATTAACATAATAAGGCGCGATTACTAAAAGATAGATCTATCATGGGAGTGACGTCCCCGTCGGGGTTGCTAGCTATAACCACGTACAAACGGGCATTTTAGTAATTGTTATGGGTGTTGACACCGTTCGGGTGGCAAAAAATCGGGTTAGTCCTTGAACCATAAATTAGTACAGTATCAGTGTCGGTATATTTAATTTGGAAACCTTAATTGGTTTAATCATTTTTCAGAAACCTTAATTGGTTTATCATTGCTCGGTTATGCTGTTTAATCATTGTCGGTATTAAATCGTCGGGTAATCATGTTGATCACATCATATTTTATGATAAACCTATGAGATTCACCAACTTTATAGCTGACCTTTTAGTGTTGTATTCTCAGGTGATCAGCTACAGTAGGGTGGCCCGCAGGATATGCTAGCTAGTGCGAGTCGCATGCATCTGTATAAACATGAAGATTTTCTTGCATTATATTTTGGATAATGGTTATGTATTATAATCTTTGGGATCATTATGCGAACTCGTTAATGATATAACTTATGACTTAAAACGATGTACTACTTTTGTAACATATTTATAAATGTCTCATGTAGAGTCGTTTGCTTGTACTTCTATGCTTTAATTATTGATTAGTCACACCCAAAATCGTCGCTTCCGCAAATCATGAAATTGAGGGAGTGATAGATTGGTATAAGAGCCTATGGTTTTAGCGAACTAGGTTGCATTTAGTTGGCCTATGTTGGGACATGTTTGTGTGTGACAACAGATCTAGCTTGTAATAGTTGAAACGTTATTTGTAATCAAGTTGTATTATTGATTTGTTAATTGCAAACGTTTAATATGATTTGATAGACATTTTAGAGTTAATTGTTTAAATGCTAAAAGATGTAAATCAAAGTAAAAGTTTGACTGAAAAAGTCAACTCGCGAAGTTGACCTGTGAAGTTCAGTTGAACTTCGCAGAGGCCCAACTTCGCAAGGCTGGGCCTGAACTTCGCAGAAGCCCAGGAAGGCTTGCGAAGTTCGGCAAACTCAAACTATAAATATTAATTAAACCCTAAACGTTTAAGACCTTTTTTGCCCATACGAATTTCCAGAGCTATTGTGCGAACTTAAGCATTCTAATCGACTAGGTATTGATAGAACAACGTATTGAATCGATACAAAGTCGTATTTGATAATCTGAATCGCTAGTATATTGCGAAACAATCGTTCACTATCCGTGAACTTAGTATTGACGGATTCCGCACGTTAATACCTAAAGATAACCTCGTTATCGATCCTATACAAACGGACTTACAATTGGTATCAGAGCCTACGGCTAGATACGCGTAGGTTCGGGGTTATTCGGATAATAACGATTGATTTGGGTTTGATTGTACGTGGATTCTTGCGTAAAATCGATTAAAATCACTCTCTGGAAGTTTTTAGATTCGTAATCGACCGAAAACTTAGGGTTTAGTCGATTAGAAACCTAAAATTTTCGCTTTTGGGGTTTTTCAGCCGATTCTGCGAAGTTGGGGTTTTTGGCGAAGTTCAGTGATTTAGCGAAGTTCAGAAAGTTGCGAAGTTCAGTCTTTGCGAAGTTCAGATTTTGCGAAGTTAAGTTCGTGCGAAGTTCGTGAAAAATTCAGATTTTTTTAAAAGTTTGCGTTTTTAAGTACCAAAGCTAGCCAAGATGTCTGATGTTAGTAAGTTGATTGAGATGGAACACGAAGTTGGTAAGGCTAGTGGACCACCTAAGTTACTCCGACTCTCAGACTATTATGGTTGGAAGGATAGGTTTGAGTCTTACTGTCATTTCCATGACATAAGCATATGGTTATGTATCAAGAGTGGTTACACCCCTCCAACTAACGTTGTGAATGGAGTGGTAGTCGAGATCACTTATGATAAAATGAGTGACAAAGAAACTAAGGCTTATGAGAGGGAATGTAAAGCTCTTCATGCTATCAGGATGAGCTTACCTAAGGACATCAATCATCAACTGAGATCTTTTCATACTGCTAAGGAGCTCTGGGAAGCTCTTGCGAAAAGAGGTGAAGGTAGTCCTCAGGTTATTGCTAGTAAGACCAATCTCCTTGAGAAGCAGTGGATGATGTTCAAAGCTTTTAAGGGAGAAGACCTCGAGGCTTATACTGAAAGATATTACCACTTGTTAAGTGAGCTGATCACACATAACATTGCCTATGCTGATGCTAAAATTGTCAACAAATTTGTTGAAGGTTTACCAAAGAAATGGGAGATGTATGGAGTGATGTTGAAAGATAATGAGACTCGCTATTCTACCATGACCTTAGAGCAAGTCATTGACCGGCTAAAAGGTTATGATTTTGATAAGAAGACAAGAGACTCTGATTCTGATCAGGTTCAGGATCCAGGACTATATCATGGGAATGCCACTCTCAATCAGGCTACTTCTAGCTCGACCAAAGCTTTGTTGACTATTGGTGAAGCAGATGAAGATAGCGAGATTGTTACTGATGAACTGTGCTTAGTGTCTTCTTCCACAAGTGGTAGTACTCAAGCAAAACCTCCTGTCAAAGTAGCTCTCAAGACAGCTAAGGAATATACTAACATGCCAATGAGTGTTAAGACTGCTGAAGAACAATTGTCTATGTTGGCATCGTTCATAGCTTGTTATGAAAACTACATTCAGGGAAAGATCACGGATCCTTCAAAATATGATGAGGATTATGATCAAATCGATCCAGAACATCTAGAGGAAATTGACCTTCAGTGGCAACTTGCTATGATTTCAAGAAGGGTTAAGAATTTTCTGAGAAAAACTGGAAAGAAAACAATAGGAGGAAAAGGTGGATTAGATATGTCCAAAGTAAAATGTTATAATTGCCAAAACAATGGACATTTTGCTAGGGATTGCCAAAGACCTAAAGCTGATAAAAACGCAAATCCAAAGAACGACACTTTAGCTTCTAAGGCTTTAGTTGTTGAACAGTTGGATGGATCCTTTGACTGGAGTGCTATGGCTGATCAAGCATTCATGGCTGAAATTGTGGATGAGGATAAGACAGTTGAAGCAACTGGGTATATGCCGACTGCTGAGGAATATCAAGTCAAGGTACCTGATATGACTGTTCCTCCGGCTAAAGATGATGTATATGATGCTGGATCAACTGAGGATCTAACTGCTGAGGACTTCGTGGCACACATGGCAGATGTTCAAACCGACAAGAAACGGGTATGTTTCGATTTTGCTACTATCATTGACGTATGCAATTTAGTTTCTAGTCTACAAGCTCAATTAGGTAGCTATGTAGATTCCCATAATGCCTTGAATAGGGAACTAGGAGAAGCTAAAAGTGATGTGCGTAGGCTCAGTAGCGATAAGGTTGATTTGAGTGATAGGATTCGGTTAGCTAACTTAGATAAGACCGCCCTTAGTGATACTGTTAAGGATCAAGCTGTGACTATAGATGGGTTATATCTAAATGTGGCTAACTTAAATCAAACCATTGCTGAAAAGGATAAGGAGTTGGCTGATCTTAAGTTGAAGATGGTTGAGCTTAATCGTAAATTTGAAGGTTTTAGAACTTCTTCTTTGACCTTAAATACTATAATTAGCTCACAACGTAGTCCTAAGGATGGGTCTGGACTAGGATATGGTGAAGTACCCCCACCTTATAATGATAACTACAAACCTACTTCAACTGATGTGGAAATGTCTGATGTTTCCAAAGAACCAAAAACGGAAATCCCACAGGTAACTGAGTTAGAAAAGCCTGTTGATAAAGACCTTAAGTCTAGTAAGGATGAAACCAAATTAGATGATAAGGTGATTAATAAACAGGAGAAACATTTAGTAACTCACGTTAATAGTGTTCCTCAAATGGGTAAAGAATCTAAGTCTAGAAAGCAAAGATCTTGTTTTAAGTGTCATCAAAAAGGACACGTAGCTTCTTGTTGTCCAAATAAGAAACTAGAAACAGGTCTAGGACAGGTTAACAATATTGTGACTCCTGTAGCTTTTAAGACTAATGTGGACAGGTTAAATGCTAAACCAGGGTTGGGAAGTAAATCTATTGTTAAACCTGTAAACATTTTAAAGAGGGACGGAACACACAGTGTGTCTCCACCTAAACCTAAACGGATCTTAACTCCTAATGCTAATGTTTCATTTCAATCCAAGGATAAAGTACCGTCTAGGTTTCAAACACCAAGTAGAGGCCATAGTCGTAATGAAAATGGCACTACTTCTCGCTCTCAAGGGATGAATTTTGAATATGATTATAAAAACCATGAGTCTAAATCCCAAGGTTATGAGTCAAGGAGATTTACCTCCAAGTCTCCAAGTCGACCCAAGACCACTATTCATCCACAACCTTATGTTCCCGTTAAAGTAGCCAAGGTTCCTGATGGAAATGACTATGGTTACTTTAAAGAAACTAAGATTGTCGATGATGAGGGACATACCAAGACCGTTATGGCTTGGGTCCCTCTTACGAACTAATTGTGTACTAATGTCATGTGCAGGAGCCTACTGTGAACAAGACAAGCTGGTGGTATGTAGACAGTGGATGCTCAAGACACATGACAGGGGATAGAAGTCTTCTTCAAGACTTCAAGGGTGGATTGAAACAGCGTGTAAATTTTGCTGGAGATAAAGGAGGGATGATAACTGGGAAGGGAAAAGTTTCTAATGGAGCTTTGACTCTAGAGGATGTGAACTATGTTGAGCAACTAGTTCATAACCTAGTGAGTGTTTCCCAATGTTGTGATAGAGGTCATCCAGTTCATTTTAATGAAAAGGAGGCCTTAATCTTGAAGCCAGGGTTTAAAGTTCCTGAAGAATGGATATTAATGAGGGCACCAAGGAAGAAGGATATCTATGCTATCAACATGGGTGCTCCAGTTTCTTCAATGGCATCTACATGTCTTTTGTCCAAGGCTTCAGAAACCGACTCTTTACTATGGCATAGGAGAATGGCACACTTAAACTTTCGAAAAATGAATTATATAACCAAGAATGGGTTAGTAGAGGGAGTGCCAAAACAGAGTTTTAGGTTGGAAGACAGGTGTGTATCTTGTATGAAAGGAAAACAACACAAGAAACCACACAAGTCCAAGACAATAAACTCTATCACCTCGCCATTTGATTTGCTCCACATGGATCTCTTCGGCCCAATAAGCAAAAGAAGTCTAGGTGGGAAATGGTACTGTTTAGTCATCACCGACGATTTTTCTAGATTCTCATGGGTATTCTTTTTAGGATCTAAGGATGAAACCCCCGGAATACTTATGCAATTCCTAGATCAAATTGAGAATGTCTATAAAACGAGAGTAAAGAGACTTCGTAGTGATAACGGTACAGAATTTAAGAACTCGACATTCAATGTTTACTGTTTGTCCAAGGGTATTGAACATCAATTCAGTGCACCATATGAGCCTCAACAGAATGGTGTAGCTGAAAGGAAGAACAGAACATTGATCGAAGCCGCAAGAACTATGCTTGCAGACTCAAAGCTTCCTGTCATCTTTTGGGCAGAAGCAGTGAGTACAGCATGTCATGTTTTGAATAGGGTTCTGACTGTTAAGAAGCATAACAAGACTTGTTATGAACTTTTGAACAAGAAGAAACCAAATTTGAAAGGCTTTGAACCATTTGGTGTGTCTTGTACATTGTTGAAGACTCAACATCAATCTAAATTTGGAGAGAAAGCTGACGAAGGATATTTCCTAGGTTATGTGCCAAATTCTCCAAATAAACGAGTTTTCAACAAAGTCACAGGTCGTGTGGAAATAGTTTATAACATTGAAGTTACGAGCTATACACATGATAATCATAAGGGACTAGATTGGCAGTTTGATTATTCAGATCTTTTTCAATCCTTTAAAGTTCCTGTGAGTGACCACACGGTTGATCCCGACATTCCAGATCATGCATTGACCGATGATGAAGATACACCTCCAAGATCAAAACTCAATGCAGATAGGGATGGTGAGGAAGTGGAGGATGATTCGAGTTCAGATGATTCATCTCCTGAATCACCCAAAACTCCTCCAAAGACTCCTACTTACTATGTAGATCCTGCATTTCTTGAATATCAACAAAGGGTTCTTAAAGGAGTATTTCTTCCCTCCAGATCCTCTACAGGAGATTTCATGTTTGATAGAGATGATGAGGATGTGGAAGAAATTGCTACTAACTTGGGTGATAATTTAAGAAGTGAACCGGTTAGTGTTTCAAAAGCTACGAAAGATCACCCCCCTTCAAATATTATTGGTGATCCTCAGGCTTCTGTTCAAACTAGAGGAAGTGTTAGTAAAATCTCAGAGTTTACCGATTCACATCAAGCCAATTTCCGTGAAAGTGAAGCTCATCAGTGCATGTATTCGTGCTTTATCTCTCAAGTAGAGCCAAAGAATGTTCAAATGGCTTTGAAAGATAATTCATGGGTTGAGGCGATGCAAGAAGAGCTATTTCAATTCAAGAAATTGAAGGTATGGCAGTTGGTTGATCTACCAAAGGGAGAATATCCGATTGGTACTAGATGGGTGTTTAAGTGCAAACGAGATGATCGAGGAGTGATCGTTCGCAATAAAGCTCGTTTAGTTGTTCAAGGATTCAATCAACAGGAGGGTATCGATTACAACGAAGTGTTTGCACCTGTGGCATGACTAGAAGCAATAAGGATGTTTTTGGCATTTGCTACATTCAAAGAGATCAAGGTATTTCAGTTGGATGTCAAATGTGCCTTTTTGTATGGAGATGTCAAAGAAAAGGTGTATGTTTCACAACCTCCAGGGTTTTCTGATCCACACTATCCTGATAGAGTATATCGTCTAGATAAGGCTCTATATGGATTGCATCAGGCACCAAGGGCTTGGTATGAAACACTATCTACTTATCTACTCGAAAATGGATATTCTAGAGGAAAAATAGATAGTACACTTTTTGTGAAATGGAAGAATGACGACTTTCTGCTTGTTCAAGTTTATGTGGATGATATCATCTTTGGATCTTCGGATGAAAAGATGTGCATAGAATTTGAGCAAGTGATGAGGAAAAAGTTCGAGATGTCTGCAATGGGAGAGTTGACGTTTTTCTTGGGGTTGCAAGTTGATCAAAAGAAAGACGGGTTCTTTATTCATCAGTCTAAATACACACATGAGCTATTAGAGAAATTCAAGATGGATGATACAAGGATTTACAAGACTCCTATTCAAGAAGGTCATGGACTTGGTCCGGATACATCGAGTGATAAAGATGTAGATCCTACTCTTTATAGGGCTATTATCGGATCACTAATGTATCTAACTGCATCCAGGCCGGATATTATGTTTGCAGTGTGTATCTGCGCACGATATCAAGCCAATCCTAAGGAATCTCACATGCAAGCTGTAAAACGGATTCTTCGTTATCTTAAAGGGAAACCTAAGCTGGGACTTTGGTATCCGATTGGGGGAGACTTGGATCTTATGGCTTACACAGATTCAGATTATGGAGGATGCAACTTAAATAGAAAGTCGACGAGCGGTGGATGTCAATTTTTGGGAAATCGTTTAGTGTCTTGGCAGTGTAAGAAGCAAACCTCAGTAGCCATTTCTACATGTGAAGCTGAGTATGTTGCAGCTGGGAGTTGTGTATCTCAAGTTCTTTGGATACAACAACAACTGCGAGACTATGGTCTTAATTACACAAATACTCCCGTCATGATTGACAATGAGTCCACGATCTCGATTACAAACAATCCGGTGAAACATAGTAAGACGAAACACATCGAGATTCGTCATCATTTTATAAGGGATTGTGCGGAGAAAAAGCTTATACAGTTAGTCAAGGTCCCCTCAACTGATAACTTGGCAGACTTGTATACTAAGGCTTTCGACAGGACGCGGTTTGAGACATTGATTCAAAGGAACGGCATGCAAAATCCGGAATAACGCGTCTTCCAAAGGTCTTTTTGTTTAAGTACTTTTATTTTTGTTTTGTTTTCCTTTTCTAGTTCTATGTGTTAAAAAAAAAAAAAAAAAAAAAAAAAAAAAAAATGAGGGAGGCGTATGGCATTAATTTGCTTGTTACCTGCGGGGAATCGCCTCCAATAAAAGAACAACTGTAGTTCTTTTAGAAATTTGTTTGAGTTTTAACTGTAAAAACTCGGGAGATGATAGTAAATTAGGGGAGTAAGCATAACAATAATAATCTTTAAGTTCTAGGATCGAGTTGAAATTTTTGGTAAGTTGTTATTTCTAACCTCTTATCGGGTCTGTTATTGATCTCGGTTTACCGATAGAACTTTACGAATCCCAATAACGGGTCAAGGAATGATAGCTTGCTAGAAGTCGTTAGTAAGTTTCTATAAGTCTTACTAGAATTAATTCTTTAACTTAGTAAAGAGCTTATATTTATCTTGTTATGCACCTATATCCACTGATAATAACATGTGATATTTTGAAAAAGTACTACAAGTCTAGATAGCTTCATCATATGATGTATCGGTACGCAAAGTATTCTTAGATTTTTGAGCATTTAAGAAGCAATAACATGATGTGACTATATCTTTTGTGGTTAACTTTATAATGTATGACACAAAGTCTTAATTGATTGAACGATAGTACTGCTATACACTGTTATCAAAAATCTAAATTTAAAGAGTAAAGGCAAATGGTAATGGTTATTAATGAAATTAAGGGTGACGATTGTTGTAGTATCTACAGACCAGGAGCCACTAATTTCATTAATAGTCCCAAACTAGTTTACTCATACTAAGGGCGACGATTGTTGTAGTATCTACAGACCAGAAGCCACTAGTATCTTTAAATGATGTTTGGTATTTGTCATAAACTCAAAGCAAAGTCAAGTGTATGTTATAAAATAACCGCTACCTTGAAAATTTTAATAGATGCAGTGTTTTAGTTTTACTTGAAATTCTTCAGTATATTATATTGGGGAACATATTGGATATAGTTCACAACTAATAATAATAAGGTTTGCTCATTAATCTAGGTTTAATTTGTTTATGTGGATCATTATACCGATAATCGTCTTGAACTATCAAAGAGACACTTGGATCGTTCACTTATGTGAATAATTAGGTCCAAATATATGTAAAGATATTTTTGCTATAAAAGAGTTATGTCACGTGGATAAAGGTAAAATAAGATATAATTTTATAAATATGAGCTTTTCACTAGTGAAGACATAATTCTATGAGATTTATATGAAATTTTACTAGCAATTCGACTTAGACTTAACGTAAGCTAATTAATAAATGCTTATTCTTCCTAATATGTTCCCGAAGCAGTTGAAATTCTATCTAGGTTAAGATTCGTTTTATTTAGATTAAGTTGGTTTATTTATTTTTAGCATTTGTAATTTTTGTTTATTAATAAATAAAGTTCAATTTTATTTTTATGTGTCGTGTTTTATACCTTTGGAAGCACTTTATTCTATCTTTAATCGTTCCGGAATCATTGAATGTGACAAATACGTCTTGGGAAATTAAAATTTTGACTTGTGTAAAATTATTACCGTTCAATTTATTTTTAAAAGTTAAATTCGCGAAGTTGGTCAAATCCTGCGAAGTTGACCAGTCAAACTTCGTGAATTAGACTTAGAGTATAAAAGGAACGGTCAACGAGTCAACCTCCTCACTTTTCCCAAAAACCTGCGAAGTTCACTTAAACATCGCAAAGCTATCTCGACGGCGAAGTTCAAACGAACTTGATTTGCTCGATTTTTACGAAATTCACGAAAGAGGAAGGATTTTTCACTCCGATAGTTTTATTCCACTTTCGATCGTGATCATTTTGAGGTATGTTTCACAGGATTTCACCGTGTAATTTGCTCGTAATCGCGAGTTCTTTATTTTTCAAGGGTTTCGGTTTGGTTTCCATCGATTTTGAACAAATTAATGAATTCAAAACTGAAATGATCATTGTTTATGCTTAATCGCGGGTCTGTGAACGTGTTAGAAGCATTAGATTACTTAAAACATGCTTAGATCTTCGATTTTGAAATTCAAAATTGGAACAGTCGCGATTTGCGAAGTTCAAGTTGAACTTCGCAGCACCAACTTCGCGATCTGTTTTTGCGGAGTTCATTTTGAACCGGTTCAACTTCATGAACCCCCTTAACTCCGTGACCCTTTGACCTTATGCGGAGTTTGACCTGGTTTGACCACATGCGAAGTTGAGCTAAACTTCGCAGTGTAATGCGAAGTTCAGATAAACTTCGGACAAACAGTAAACTTCGCGTTGACTGTTGTTGATCAGAGCGAATTTTTAATATTTTTGACTTTTAAGTTGACTTTGGTTGACGATTTTGACTCGAGAATTTAGTTTAGACTTAGTTTAACCTATGTTAATAAAGTTTACATAAAATTTTCGATTTTATAACTTGTTTTTGATTTGCGGACTTTTTAAGTTACAAATAAATTACAAGTTACTAGAATTTAACGTGTTAGAACTTACGGACGTTAAGTTATAAGTTAATACATGTTAGTTATTCCATAATGAGTTATTAATATCGAAAGTCTTCCGATTCATTGCGTAATCGAGCGGCGTGTCCTGATTTAATTATCAGCGGTATTATAACTTATAAATTATTAAACTTTGAATTTGTCAATATCGAAAGTCTTCCGACTCATAGTGTAGTCGAGCGGCGTGTCCCGTAACTTTTAGTTTCGGCGGTATTACAATTCAAGTTTAAACCTTTATAACGAACTTTGATATAATTTATAATTGAACAATAAAGTTTATACTGTTAGGTTCAATTAAGTTTACTAAATTAAGTTAGTTGTTAATAGTGAATTAGACGTTTGATGATCTTAAGGTCATAATACGTAGAAATTCAAGTTAACTTATGTTCGTTTATCTCTTATTTGTTGTTGTTTACAGCTATGGCTGCTGCAAGACCGTTTGTTCCAGAGCACAACATTTATGTCAATCTTGACGTAAATGAAGTAGGAGGAGAAAGAGTGCAGCAGATGAAAGCATTTCTAGCTCGATCTAGAGTTAGTTTTGCTGTCTCTGAGAATCCTGCACTGAATTTGGCGGTTCTCACTGACTTTTGGACCGACATTGTATATGACGAGTCAGTCAACCCTCCTGTCATCCGCGCAACCGTGAATAATCGTCCGGTTGTATTCTCAAGAGAAACGGTACGAGAGGTTCTCCAACTTGGAGATGCTGCTCAGGAAAACGGACCCCAAGTTTTCCCGAATAGGTTTATATGGGGTGCTGCACGCAGGATAGGATATTCTGGACCTTCCAGAGGCCAACAGTTTGTCAAGTCATTTTTGATGGGCCAGTGGAGATTCTTGGTTCACGTTATCGTGAAAGTTTTTGCAAACAAGAAGTCTGGATTTGATGATGCGAGTCCAGAGTTGATGTCTATGCTACTATCCTTGGTTTACAACAAGCCATACAACTTCAGTGGCTACATTTTTGATTCATTTGTGGGACAAGTGACTAGGCAAACCAGGAGTGCACCGTTTTTGATATATCCTAGATTCACGATGCTTCTGATTCGACACTCTATTCCTGATCTAGCAGTTCAGGGCAACAAAACAGTGGCCCGTATGACTGTTCGAGGATATGGGTCGATGTGGCTTCATTCTGTTAAGAAGCAAGAGATTCCCAGGCCACCAGATGTTGATCTTTTTGGTGCTGTAGTTGATGCTGCATATGTACCTCTGCCTAATCATGGGTGGATGGATACTGTGGAGGCTCAGGCAGCTGCTGAAGCTGCTGGTGATCAAGAGGATCTCCGAGAGCAACCACAACAACCACAACCACAACAGCCTCAGCAACTACAGCAACAACCTCAACCACAACAACAACAGCCGCAACAACAACCACAGCAAGCACCGCAACCTGCAGCTGACGCTCAGGTTTTAATAAATGAAGTACTGAACCAGGAATCCATTCCTGAGGTTCGTGAAGTTCTTCTTCATGAAGTACTGGTGCGTAATGATGATGAGAATGATCCTGATCTTCAAGAGATTGAAGGATTTAAGGTATAACTCTCATTTTATCACAAACTTGGCATATTTAAGCATATATCACTTATTAATTCTAGTTCAAAGTTTTCATTAATACAAGTATTAACTGTATCCCGCTATAGTCGGTTAATATATGTAAGATGATTATCTTTGGGTACGAATTGAGTTAAAACATTGTCTTTTGCATGTTTGAACTTAATATTTGTGATTATTTCTTGAACAGGATTCTGAGACTGTTGTCCCAGAGGTCGTTCGATCTGAGGGAGCAAGTTTTCAACCTCTTGTTGCTGCTACTGCTCCGTCAGGTCCTCCGAGACGAGAGGGATTAGTAGATTCTGATTCGAGTTCCACTGAGTCTGATAGTGCTCGGTTGGTTACTCGTGAAGATAAAAGGAAGGGCAAGCGTCCGCTTACTGAAGCTCCTAAGAATACGCGTTCAGTGCGTGTTAGGACTTCTGTTCCTGCTTTATCTTTTGGTGGAATGGCAGTTTCGAATGCTCCACAACAACCTGTGCCGAGAAGGACAAGGCAACAAACAGCCGCTTCTCGCCCTGTGCCACAAGAAGCACAGCGGCCACCACCAGCAGCTCAGCGTGCGACTGCACAGCCTTCTGCGACCTCCGAGAAGGAGATGCCTTTTCGTTCCTTGGGTAGAGCGACGAGAGAAGCTAGACTGGCTGCCCGAAAGCTCACAGAAGCTATTGGTGTAGTTAGTACCGAGCAAAGAAAGCTTCATGAAGATTTGCTGTCATCTACACGAGACCAAGGCTCTTTTGATCCTTCTGCTCCAATGGATATCCCTAGAGAGGTCGCCAAATTGCAGGCACAAAGTTATTTGCTTGCTGGTGCCTTTGAGAGTCAGGCTGCTACTTTGTTGGATGTGCTAAAAGTTCAAAATGAACTGCTTGATATGACTCGAACTCTACATGAGCGATTTGACCGAATGGAACGTTTGATTGTTCGTTGGGTTCCGGCCGAGTCGTCTCAGGGGGAGATCAGGCAGTACATCAATGAGTGCAGAGCAGCTGAGGAGCTGAGGGAGGAGGACAGGAGAGAAAAAGAAAAGGAAAAGAATAAAGACGATGATCCCACAGCTGATAAAGCGCCTGCTAGTGAGCCGACTGGTCCGTCAACGACTAGTGAGCCTGCTAGAGTTCAGGGGGAGTCTACAGATGTTGAAGGAAGTGGTGAAGGTGGTAGTGGTACTGGTGCTGCTGAAGCTGGTACGAAAACCACTTAGTTCACTTAGATTATTTTTGAGAATGTTGTGTAATGTTAAACTTTATGTACATTTGATTAATCTTAGATTGTAATAACTTTTAAAGATTAATGATGTAAATTAAGTTTAAATATTTAATGATATAAGATTTTGACTTAAGATTTTCAATGATAAGTTAAAATGATATAAGATTACTAAATATGATTTAGACTTGAGATCTATTTGACAAGTGAAAATCATATTTGAGTAATTAATGCAATTGAGATAAATAAAGAAATTCTTAGATTGATTCAGGGAAATCAATGAAAGAATTTATATTGTTTGTCTAATTTGTATTAGTTAAATTGGTTACAGAAAAGAATGCCGAAAGTGATACAGATTCAGAGATTCCAGATGAACCAGAAGATGAGGTAGATTATGAACTTGAAGAGGGAGAGTTCAAGATACCTGATGATTGGATGCCAGATGATTGGACTTCTGTTCCTGTGGTTGAGACAGATAAAGTTGTAGATCCTGATTCTCATGTGGATGAACATTTTATGGATCCTGTTGCCACAGAGTTTGTTATTGAAACAGCAGCTGGAGAAAGAGTTGATCTTGACAAAGACTCAACTGATTCTGAAGCTGACCCAGAAGGACCAATTAGAAAAAGAGATAAATGGTTCAGGAAACCTGAGAAAGAGAAGGAGAAGCAGGTTGGAATATCTGAAGTTGATATAACTGGAAATCGAATTCCCAGAAGAGGTATTCTAGGATGGTACTATGATTCAGACTTGAAGCTGTTCGCAATCAAGAGATATGACGGCGTTCAGTATTTTGCAAGGAATTACAAAGTCTTCAATTCTCTATCAAGATATGATGTGAGAGACTTGGCTGGATTAGAGATGAATAATCCAAGTGGAGATGAGTATGCTAAATATATTCAAAGGATTATTAGATCTGCTGTTTGGTCAGGAAAATCTGACTTGATTAAGCCAAGGAAGGGAAGAACTCACAAGACTGATCAGATTAGTGAGAGAACAGGAAGACGAAGGAGAATCAAGGTATATCCAGAAGTCAAGTGCATTAAACAAATTCCTATCAAGAAAATGCCACAAGATATACTTGGCAAGTTGAAACGATGGGAAGTTGATTGTGTGACTGGTGAAGCTGTCATGATTGAAGCTGATGATGAAGTTGAGAATGAAGAAAAGATTATCTTGACAGTTTATGATCGCAGGCATCTAATGAATCTATCAAAGAATGACTTGATCAAATTAGATGAGATCAAGATAGTTTCTAATGAAGGATGGAGAGATGCAGCTAGATATTATCAGTCAATGGTCACAAAATGCATAAGACTGGGAATACATTTTGGGAGTGCGCTATACAAAGAATGATCAAAGACAACTTGAAGATTTTTGAATTTTGACGCTAGAGCTATTGTCAAGGGGGAGTCTGTTGGGACATGTTTGTGTGTGACAACAGATCTAGCTTGTAATAGTTGAAACGTTATTTGTAATCAAGTTGTATTATTGATTTGTTAATTGCAAACGTTTAATATGATTTGATAGACATTTTAGAGTTAATTGTTTAAATGCTAAAAGATGTAAATCAAAGTAAAAGTTTGACTGAAAAAGTCAACTCGCGAAGTTGACCTGTGAAGTTCAGTTGAACTTCGCAGAGGCCCAACTTCGCAAGGCTGGGCCTGAACTTCGCAGAAGCCCAGGAAGGCTTGCGAAGTTCGGCAAACTCAAACTATAAATATTAATTAAACCCTAAACGTTTAAGACCTTTTTTGCCCATACGAATTTCCAGAGCTATTGTGCGAACTTAAGCATTCTAATCGACTAGGTATTGATAGAACAACGTATTGAATCGATACAAAGTCGTATTTGATAATCCGAATCGCTAGTATATTGTGAAACAATCGTTCACTATCCGTGAACTTAGTATTGACGGATTCCGCACGTTAATACCTAAAGATAACCTCGTTATCGATCCTATACAAACGGACTTACAGCCTAGACTATGACCGTTAGGTAGTATTCGTCATTAGGTATAACTGGTTCAGGAATTACATCATACGAGTTTAATTTAACATAGCCTAGTGAACTACGTACTATTAAATTAAGATTATGTGAAGTCTGAAAGGGGTTATGTCTGAAAGGGGTTATGTCCATCTAGAACCAATTATTGGAGTCGGTTATATACCAACCAACCCCAATAATTCATTCACACACACATACCCGATCATATCTCTCGTCTCTCTCGGCTCTCTCTCCCTCTCTCGATTCATCGCTAAAATCATCATCATTCTCGATCATGCAGAAGCAACATAATCATCATCTTCTTCTTCTTCTTCATAATCAGTCCATCATCCGGTTCATCACCATCAATCCAACTCCATTTTTAATTTGTAAGAAAACTACACTTTTCTTCAATTTTTGTGTTTATAATACTTATATTATCATATATTAGTGTTCTATATGTGAGAATTTGGTTAAAAATGAAGTTAAAAACTGGTTTGGGGATGAACTACACGAACAAACCCTAGTAACAGCCATGGCTGATCGGGTATCAGTCCAACCGATCAGGTATACTTTCTCAGCCGATCGGCTATAATAATTCAGATGATCAGCTATAATAATTCAGATGATCAGCTATAATAGTTCAGATGATCGGCTATAATAATTCAGATGATCATCTAAATCAAGACAGATGATCATCTGAGGACGATAGATGATCATCTATTTTCAGATGATCATCTGAGGAAAAATAATTCTTTTTCTTCCAAAAAGTATCAATCTTATTCGACAATAAATATTATTATACGATACGAAAACATATAAAGTATATCTTTACGAAATGAACAAAAATTGTATTTTGAAATATGAGGAGATTCACATGCATTTTTACATTTTGTACAATTAGATATGCCTTAGAATCTCTAACATTTAGCTTGAAGCTTTTGTAAACAACATAACATTTTAAAACTTTTATATTATCAACGTAATGGGTTAAACGACGCATATAGAGTCGTTCACTTTATCTTATGTGCTTTGTTTTTTGATTAGACGTGCCCCGACCAGATTCGCTTCCGCAACCCGAATTTAGAGGTATGACAGTCTCACGGCCCCATTTTTTTGTTTTACTATTTTAAACTTGGGGGAGATACAACAAAAATTGCTTTCGAGATCACAGTTATTTGGTTAGTTAATTTGGTTATTAACTCAGTTAATTAAATTCGGTTATAATATTCGATTATCATTGTCGGTATTGATTTTGTTCGGTTATTGCATGAGTGTTTTAATTCGGTAAAGTCCTCATCATTGTATGGTTCATTAACATAATAAGGCGCGATTACTAAAAGATAGATGTATCAAGGGAGTGACGTCCCCGTCGGGGTTGCTAGCTACAACCACGTACAAACGGGCATTTTAGTAATTGTTATGGGTGTTGACACCGTTCGGGAGGCAGAAAATCCGGTTAGGCCTTGAACCATAAATTATTACAATATCAGTGTCGGTATATTTAATTTGGAAACCTTAATTGGTTTAATCATTTTTCAGAAACCTTAATTGGTTTATCATTGCTCGGTTATGCTGTTTAATCATTGTCGGTATTAAATCGTCGGATAATCATGTTGATCACATCATGTTTTATGATAAACCTGTGAGATTCACCAGCTTTATAGCTGACCTTTTAGTGTTGTATTCTTAGGTGATCAGCTACAGTAGGGTGGCCCACAGGATATGCTAGCTAGTACGAGTCGCATGCATCTATATAAACATAAAGATTTTCTTGCATTATATTTTAGATAATGGTTATGTATTAAAATCTTCGGGATCATTATGCGAACTCGTTAATGATATAGCTTATGACTTAAAACGATGTACTACTTTTGTAACATATTTATAAATGTCTCATGTAGAGTCGTTTGCTTGTACTTCTATGCTTTAATTATTGATTAGTCACACCCAAAATCGTCGCTTCCGCAAATCATGAAATCGAGGGAGTGACAGATTGGTATCAGAGCCTAAGGTTATAGCAAACTAGGTTGCATTTAGTAGGCCTAGACTATGACCGTTAGGTAGTATTCGTCATTAGGTATAACTGGTTCAGGAATTACATCATACGAGTTTAACTTAACATAGCCTAGCAAACTATGTACAATTAAATAAAGATTATGTGAAGTCTGAAAGGGGTTATGTCTGAAAGGGGTTATGTCCATCTAGAACCAATTATTGGAGTCTGTTATATACCAACCAACCCCAATAATTCATTCACACACACATACCCGATCATATCTCTCGTCTTTCTCGGCTCTCTCTCCCTCTCTCGATTCATCGCCAAAATCATCATCATTCTCGATCATCATCAACAGCAGCAGAAGCAACATAATCATCATCATCTTCTTCTTCATAATCAGTCCATCATCATCATCATCCGGTTCATCACCATCAATCCAACTCCATTTTTAATTTGTAAGAAAACTCCACTTTTCTTCAATTTTTGTGTTTATAATACTTATATTATCTTATATTAGTGTTCTATATGTGAGAATTTGGTTAAAAATGAAGTTAAAAACTGGTTTGGGGATGAACTACACGAACAGACCCTAGTAACAGCCATGGCCGATCGGGTATCAGTCCAGCCGATCAGGTATACTTTCTAAGCCGATCGGCTATAATAATTCAGATGATCAGCTATAATAATTCAGATGATCGGCTATAATAATTTAGATGATCATCTAAATCAAGACAGATGATCATCTGAGGACGATAGATGATCATCAATTTTCAGATGATCATCTGAGGACAAATAGCTTTTTTTCTTCCAAAAAGTATCAAACTTATTCGACAATAAATATTATTATACGATACAAAAACATATAAAGTATATCTTTACGAAATGAACAAAAATTATATTTTGAAATATGAGGAGATTCACATGCATTTTTGCATTTTGTACAATTAGATATGCCTTAGAATCTCTAACATTTAGCTTGAAGCTTTTGTAAACAGCATAACATTTTAAAACTTATATATTCTCAATGTAATGGGTTAAACGACGCATATAGAGTCGTTCACTTTATCTTATGTGCTTTGTTTATTGATTAGACGCGCCCCGACCAGATTCGCTTTCGCAACCCGAATTTGGAGGTATGACAGTCTCACGGCCCCATTTTTCTGTTTTACTATTTTAAACTTGGGGGAGATACAACAAAAATTGTTTTCATGATCACTGTTATTCGGTTAGTTAATTTGGTTATTAACTCAGTTAATTAAATTCGGTTATAATATTCGATTATCATTGTCGGTATTGATTTTGTTCGGTTATTGCATGAGTGTTTTAATTCGGTAAATTCCTTATCTTTGTATGGTTCATTAACTTAATAAGGCACGATTACTAAAAGATATATCTATCATGGGAGTGACGTCCCCGTCGGGGTTGCTAGCGACAACCACGTACAAACGGGCATTTTAGTAATTATTATGAGTGTTGACACCGTTCGGGAGGCAGAAAATCCGATTAGGCCTTGAACCATAAATTATTACAATATCAGTGTCGGTATATTTAATTTGGAAACCTTAATTGGTTTAATCATTTTTCAGAAACCTTAATTGGTTTATCATTGCTCGGTTATGCTGTTCAATCATTGTCGGTATTAAATCGTCGGATAATCATGTTGATCACATCATGTTTTATGATAAACCTGTGAGATTCACCAGCTTTATAGCTGACCTTTTAGTGTTGTATTCTTAGGTGATCAGCTACAGTAGGGTGGCCCACAGGATATGCTAGCTAGTACGAGTCGCATGCATCTATATAAACATGAAGATTTTCTTGCATTATATTTTGGATAATGGTTATGTATTAAAATCTACGGGATCATTATGAGAACTCGTTAATGATATAGCTTATGACTTAAAATGATGTACTACTTTTGTAACATATTTATAAATGTCTCATGTAGAGTCGTTTGCTTGTACTTCTATGCTTTAATTATTGATTAGTCACACCCAAAATCGTCGCTTCCGCAAATCATGAAATCGAGGGAGTGACAGATTGGTGTCAGAGCCTAAGGTTATAGCAAACTAGGTTGCATTTAGTAGGCCTAGACTATGACCGTTAGGTAGTATTCATCATTAGGTATAACTGGTTCAGGAATTACATCATACGAGTTTAACTTAACATAGCCTAGCAAACTATGTACAATTAAATAAAGATTATGTGAAGTCTGAAAGGGGTTATGTCTGAAAGGGGTTATGTCCATCTAGAACCAATTATTGGAGTCTGTTATATACCAACCAACCCCAATAATTCATTCACACACACATACCCGATCATATCTCTCGTCTCTCTCGGCTCTCTCTCCCTCTCTCGATTCATCGCCAAAATCATCATCATTCTCGATCATCATCAACAGCAGCAGAAGCAACATAATCATCATCATCTTCTTCTTCATAATCAGTCCATCATCATCATCATCCGGTTCATCACCATCAATCCAACTCCATTTTTAATTTGTAAGAAAACTCCACTTTTCTTCAATTTTTGTGTTTATAATACTTATATTATCATATATTAGTGTTCTATATGTGAGAATTTGGTTAAAAATGAAGTTAAAAACTGGTTTGGGGATGAACTACACGAACAGACCCTAGTAACAGCCATGGTCGATCGGGTATCAGTCCAGCCGATCAGGTATACTTTCTCAGCCGATCGGCTATAATAATTCAGATGATCAGCTATAATAATTCAGATGATCGGCTATAATAATTTAGATGATCATCTAAATCAAGACAGATGATCATCTGAGGACGATAGATGATCATCAATTTTCAGATGATCATCTGAGGACAAATAATTCTTTTTCTTCCAAAAAGTATCAAACTTATTCGACAATAAATATTATTATACGATACAAAAACATATAAAGTATATCTTTACGAAATGAACAAAAATTGTATTTTGAAATATGAGGAGATTCACATGCATTTTTACATTTTGTACAATTAGATATGCCTTATAATCTCTAACATTTAGCTTGAAGCTTTTGTAAACAGCATAACATTTTAAAACTTATATATTCTCAATGTAATGGGTTAAACGACGCACATAGAGTCGTTCACTTTATCTTATGTGCTTTGTTTATTGATTAGACGCGCCCCGACCAGATTCGCTTTCGCAACCCGAATTTGGAGGTATGACAGTCTCACGGCCCCATTTTTCTGTTTTACTATTTTAAACTTGGGGGAGATACAACAAAAATTGTTTTCGTGATCACTGTTATTCGGTTAGTTAATTTGGTTATTAACTCAGTTAATTAAATTCGGTTATAATATTCGATTATCATTGTCGGTATTGATTTTGTTCGGTTATTGCATGAGTGTTTTAATTCGGTAAATTCCTCATCTTTGTATGGTTCATTAACTTAATAAGGCGCGATTACTAAAAGATAGATCTATCATGGGAGTAACGTCCCCGTCGGGGTTGGTAGCTACAACCACGTACAAACGGGCATTTTAGTAATTGTTATGGGTGTTGACACCGTTCGGGTGGCAGAAAATCGGGTTAGTCCTTGAACCATAAATTAGTACAATATCAGTGTCGGTATATTTAATTTGGAAACCTTAATTGGTTTAATCATTTTTCAGAAACCTTAATTGGTTTATCATTGCTCGGTTATGCTGTTTAATCATTGTCGGTATTAAATCGTCAGATAATCATGTTGATCACATCATGTTTTATGATAAACCTGTGAGATTCACCAGCTTTATAGCTGACCTTTTAGTGTTGTATTCTCAGGTGATCAGCTACAGTAGGGTGGCCCGCAGTATATGCTAGCTAGTACGAGTCGCATGCATCTATATAAACATGAAGATTTTCTTGCATTATATTTTGGATAATGGTTATGTATTAAAATCTACGGGATCATTATGAGAACTCGTTAATGATATAGCTTATGACTTAAAATGATGTACTACTTTTGTAACATATTTATAAATGTCTCATGTAGAGTCGTTTGCTTGTACTTCTATGCTTTAATTATTGATTAGTCACACCCAAAATCGTCGCTTCCGCAAATCATGAAATCGAGGGAGTGACAGATTGGTATCAGAGCCTAAGGTTTTACCGAACTAGGTTGCATTTAGTAGGCCTAGACTATGACCATTAGGTAGTATTCGTCATTAGGTATAACTGGTTCAGAAATTACATCATATGAGTTTAATTTAACATAGCCTAACGAACTATGTACAATTAAATAAAGATTATGTGAAGTTTGAAAGGGGTTATGTCTGAAAGGGGTTATGTCCATCTAGAACCAATTATTGGAGTCGGTTATATACCAACCAACCCCAATAATTCAATCACACACACATACCCGATCATATCTCTCATCTCTCTCGGCTCTCTCTCCCTCTCTCTATTCATCGCCAAAATCATCATCATTGTCGATCATCATCAACAGCAGCAGAAGCAACATAATCATCATCTTCTTCTACTTCTTAATCAGTCCATCATCATCATCATCATCCGGTTCATCACCATCAGTCCAACTCCATTTTTAATTTGTAAGAAAACTCCACTTTTCTTCATTTTTTGTGTTTATAATACTTATATTATCATATATTAGTGTTCTATATGTTTGAAATTGGTTAAAAATGAAGTTAGAAACTGGTTTGGGGATGAACTACAAGAACAGACCCTAGTAACAGCCATGGCCGATCGGGTATCAGTCCAACCGATCAGGTATACTTTCTAAGCCAATCGGCTATAATAATTCAGATGATCACCTATAATAATTCAGATGATCGGCTATAATAATTCAGATGATCATCTGAGGATGATAGATGATCATCTATTTTCAGATGATCATCTGAGGACAAATAATTCTTTTTCTTCCAAAAAGTATCAATCTTATTCGACAATAAATATTATTATACGATACGAAAACATATAAAGTATATCTTTACGAAATGAACAAAAATTGTATTTTGAAATATGAGGAGATTCACATGCATTTTTACATTTTGTACAATTAAATATGCCTTAGAATCTCTAACATTTAGCTTGAAGCTTTTGTAAACAACATAACATTTTAAAACTTTTATATTATCAACGTAATGGGTTAAACGACGCATATAGAGTCGTTCACTTTATCTTATGTGCTTTGTTTTTTGATTAGACGTGCCCCGACCAGATTCGCTTCCGCAACCCGAATTTAGAGGTATGACAGTCTCACGGCCCCATTTTTTTGTTTTACTATTTTAAACTTGGGGGAGATACAACAAAAATTGCTTTCGAGATCACAGTTATTTGGTTAGTTAATTTGGTTATTAAATCAGTTAATTAAATTCGGTTATAATATTCGATTATCATTGTCGGTATTTATTTTGTTCGGTTATTGCATGAGTGTTTTAATTCGGTAAAGTCCTCATCATTGTATGGTTCATTAACATAATAAGGCGCGATTACTAAAAGATAGATCTATCATGGGAGTGGCGTCCCCGTCGGGGTTGCTAGCTACAACCACGTACAAACGGGCATTTTAGTAATTGTTATGGGTGTTGACACCGTTCGGGTGGCAAAAAATCGGGTTAGTCCTTGAACCATAAATTAGTACAGTATCAGTGTCGGTATATTTAATTTGGAAACCTTAATTGGTTTAATCATTTTTCAGAAACCTTAATTGGTTTATCATTGCTCGGTTATGCTGTTTAATCATTGTCGGTATTAAATCGTCGGGTAATCATGTTGATCACATCATGTTTTATGATAAACCTATGAGATTCACCAGCTTTATAGCTGACCTTTTAGTGTTGTATTCTCAGGTGATCAGCTACAGTAGGGTGGCCCGCAGGATATGCTAGCTAGTGCGAGTCGCATGCATCTGTATAAACATGAAGATTTTCTTGCATTATATTTTGGATAATGGTTATGTATTATAATCTTCGGGATCATTATGCGAACTCGTTAATGATATAGCTTATGACTTAAAACGATGTACTACTTTTGTAACATATTTATAAATGTCTCATGTAGAGTCGTTTGCTTGTACTTCTATGCTTTAATTATTGATTAGTCACACCCAAAATCGTCGCTTCCGCAAATCATGAAATTGAGGGAGTGATAGATTGGTATCAGAGCCTAAGGTTTTAGCGAACTAGGTTGCATTTAGTTGGCCTAGACTATGACCGTTAGGTAGTATTCGTCATTAGGTATAACTGGTTCAGGAATTACATCATACGAGTTTAATTTAACATAGCCTAGTGAACTACGTACTATTAAATTAAGATTATGTGAAGTCTGAAAGGGGTTATGTCTGAAAGGGGTTATGTCCATCTAGAACCAATTATTGGAGTCGGTTATATACCAACCAACCCCAATAATTCATTCACACACACATACCCGATCATATCTCTCGTCTCTCTCGGCTCTCTCTCCCTCTCTCGATTCATCGCTAAAATCATCATCATTCTCGATCATGCAGAAGCAACATAATCATCATCTTCTTCTTCTTCTTCATAATCAGTCCATCATCCGGTTCATCACCATCAATCCAACTCCATTTTTAATTTGTAAGAAAACTACACTTTTCTTCAATTTTTGTGTTTATAATACTTATATTATCATATATTAGTGTTCTATATGTGAGAATTTGGTTAAAAATGAAGTTAAAAACTGGTTTGGGGATGAACTACACGAACAAACCCTAGTAACAGCCATGGCTGATCGGGTATCAGTCCAACCGATCAGGTATACTTTCTCAGCCGATCGGCTATAATAATTCAGATGATCAGCTATAATAATTCAGATGATCAGCTATAATAGTTTAGATGATCGGCTATAATAATTCAGATGATCATCTAAATCAAGACAGATGATCATATGAGGACGATAGATGATCATCTATTTTCAGATGATCATCTGAGGAAAAATAATTCTTTTTCTTCCAAAAAGTATGAATCTTATTCGACAATAAATATTATTATACGATACGAAAACATATAAAGTATATCTTTACGAAATGAACAAAAATTGTATTTTGAAATATGAGGAGATTCACATGCATTTTTACATTTTGTACAATTAGATATGCCTTAGAATCTCTAACATTTAGCTTGAAGCTTTTGTAAACAACATAACATTTTAAAACTTTTATATTATCAACGTAATGGGTTAAACGACGCATATAGAGTCGTTCACTTTATCTTATGTGCTTTGTTTTTTGATTAGACGTGCCCCGACCAGATTCGCTTCCGCAACCCGAATTTAAAGGTAGGACAGTCTCACGGCCCCATTTTTTTGTTTTACTATTTTAAACTTGGGGGAGATACAACAAAAATTGCTTTCGAGATCACAGTTATTTGGTTAGTTAATTTGGTTATTAACTCAGTTAATTAAATTCGGTTATAATATTCGATTATCATTGTCGGTATTGATTTTGTTCGGTTATTGCATGAGTGTTTTAATTCGGTAAAGTCCTCATCATTGTATGGTTCATTAACATAATAAGGCGCGATTACTAAAAGATAGATGTATCAAGGGAGTGACGTCCCCGTCGGGGTTGCTAGCTACAACCACGTACAAACGGGCATTTTAGTAATTGTTATGGGTGTTGACACCGTTCGGGAGGCAGAAAATCCGGTTAGGCCTTGAACCATAAATTATTACAATATCAGTGTCGGTATATTTAATTTGGAAACCTTAATTGGTTTAATCATTTTTCAGAAACCTTAATTGGTTTATCATTGCTCGGTTATGCTGTTTAATCATTGTCGGTATTAAATCGTCGGATAATCATGTTGATCACATCATGTTTTATGATAAACCTGTGAGATTCACCAGCTTTATAGCTGACCTTTTAGTGTTGTATTCTTAGGTGATCAGCTACAGTAGGGTGGCCCACAGGATATGCTAGCTAGTACGAGTCGCATGCATCTATATAAACATGAAGATTTTCTTGCATTATATTTTAGATAATGGTTATGTATTAAAATCTTCGGGATCATTATGCGAACTCGTTAATGATATAGCTTATGACTTAAAACGATGTACTACTTTTGTAACATATTTATAAATGTCTCATGTAGAGTCGTTTGCTTGTACTTCTATGCTTTAATTATTGATTAGTCACACCAAAAATCGTCGCTTCCGCAAATCATGAAATCGAGGGAGTGACAGATTGGTATCAGAGCCTAAGGTTATAGCAAACTAGGTTGCATTTAGTAGGCCTAGACTATGACCGTTAGGTAGTATTCGTCATTAGGTATAACTGGTTCAGGAATTACATCATACGAGTTTAACTTAACATAGCCTAGCGAACTATGTACAATTAAATAAAGATTATGTGAAGTCTGAAAGGGGTTATGTCTGAAAGGGGTTATGTCCATCTAGAACCAATTATTGGAGTCTGTTATATTCCAACCAACCCCAATAATTCATTCACACACACATACCCGATCATATCTCTCGTCTCTCTCGGCTCTCTCTCCCTCTCTCGATTCATCGCCAAAATCATCATCATTCTCGATCATCATCAACAGCAGCTGAAGCAACATAATCATCATCATCTTCTTCTTCATAATCAGTCCATCATCATCATCATCCGGTTCATCACCATCAATCCAACTCCATTTTTAATTTGTAAGAAAACTCCACTTTTCTTCAATTTTTGTGTTTATAATACTTATATTATCATATATTAGTGTTCTATATGTGAGAATTTGGTTAAAAATGAAGTTAAAAACTGGTTTGGGGATGAACTACACGAACAGACCCTAGTAACAGCCATGGCCGATCGGGTATCAGTCCAGCCGATCAGGTATACTTTCTAAGCCGATCGGCTATAATAATTCAGATGATCAGCTATAATAATTCAGATGATCGGCTATAATAATTTAGATGATCATCTAAATCAAGACAGATGATCATCTGAGGACGATAGATGATCATCAATTTTCAGATGATCATCTGAGGACAAATAATTCTTTTTCTTCCAAAAAGTATCAAACTTATTCGACAATAAATATTATTATACGATACAAAAACATATAAAGTATATCTTTACGAAATGAACAAAAAATATATTTTGAAATATGAGGAGATTCACATGCATTTTTGCATTTTGTACAATTAGATATGCCTTAGAATCTCTAACATTTAGCTTGAAGCTTTTGTAAACAGCATAACATTTTAAAACTTATATATTCTCAATGTAATGGGTTAAACGACGCATATAGAGTCGTTCACTTTATCTTATGTGCTTTGTTTATTGATTAGACGCGCCCCGACCAGATTCGCTTTCGCAACCCGAATTTGGAGGTATGACAGTCTCACGGCCCCATTTTTCTGTTTTACTATTTTAAACTTGGGGGAGATACAACAAAAATTGTTTTCGTGATCACTGTTATTCGGTTAGTTAATTTGGTTATTAACTCAGTTAATTAAATTCGGTTATAATATTCGATTATCATTGTCGGTATTGATTTTGTTCGGTTATTGCATGAGTGTTTTAATTCGGTAAATTCCTCATCTTTGTATGGTTCATTAACTTAATAAGGCGCGATTACTAAAAGATATATCTATCATGGGAGTGACGTCCCCGTCGGGGTTGCTAGCTACAACCACGTACAAACGGGCATTTTATTAATTATTATGAGTGTTGACACCGTTCGGGAGGCAGAAAATCGGGTTAGGCCTTGAACCATAAATTAGTACAATATCAGTGTCGGTATATTTAATTTGGAAACCTTAATTGGTTTAATCATTTTTCAGAAACCTTAATTGGTTTATCATTGCTCGGTTATGCTGTTTAATCATTGTTGGTATTAAATCGTCGGATAATCATGTTGATCACATCATGTTTTATGATAAACCTGTGAGATTCACCAGCTTTATAGCTGACCTTTTAGTGTTGTATTCTTAGGTGATCAGCTACAGTAGGGTGGCCCACAGGATATGCTAGCTAGTACGAGTCGCATGCATCTATATAAACATGAAGATTTTCTTCCATTATATTTTAGATAATGGTTATGTATTAAAATCTTCGGGATCATTATGGGAACTCGTTAATGATATAGCTTATGACTTAAAACGATGTACTACTTTTGTAACATATTTATAAATGTTTCATGTAGAGTCGTTTGCTTGTACTTCTATGCTTTAATTATTGATTAGTCACACCAAAAATCGTCGCTTCCGCAAATCATGAAATCGAGGGAGTGACAGATTGGTGTCAGAGCCTAAGGTTATAGCAAACTAGGTTGCATTTAGTAGGCCTAGACTATGACCGTTAGGTAGTATTCGTCATTAGGTATAACTGGTTCAGGAATTACATCATACGAGTTTAACTTAACATAGCCTAGCGAACTATGTACAATTAAATAAAGATTATGTGAAGTCTGAAAGGGGTTATGTCTGAAAGGGGTTATGTCCATCTAGAACCAATTATTGGAGTCTGTTATATACCAACCAACCCCAATAATTCATTCACACACACATACCCGATCATATCTCTCATCTCTCTCGGCTCTCTCTCCCTCTCTCGATTCATCGCCAAAATCATCATCATTCTCGATCATCATCAACAGCATCAAAAGCAACATAATCATCATCTTCTTCTTCTTCATAATCAGTCCATCATCATCATCATCCGGTTCATCACCATCAATCCAACTCCATTTTTAATTTGTAAGAAAACTCCACTTTTCTTCAATTTTTGTGTTTATAATACTTATATTATCATATATTAGTGTTCTATATGTGAGAATTTGGTTAAAAATGAAGTTAAAAATTGGTTTGGGGATGAACTACACGAACAGACCCTAGTAACAGCCATGGCCGATCGGGTATCAGTCCAGCCGATCAGGTATACTTTCTCAGCCGATTGGCTATAATAATTCAGATGATCAGCTATAATAATTCAGATGATCGGCTATAATAATTCAGATGATCATCTAAATCAAGACAGATGATCATCTGAGGACGATAGATGATCATCAATTTTCAGATGATCATCTGAGGACAAATAATTCTTTTTCTTCCAAAAAGTTTCAAACTTATTCGACAATAAATATTATTATACGATACAAAAACATATAAAGTATATCTTTACGAAATGAACAAAAATTGTATTTTGAAATATGAGGAGATTCACATGCATTTTTACATTTTGTACAATTAGATATGCCTTAGAATCTCTAACATTTAGCTTGAAGCTTTTGTAAACAGCATAACATTTTAAAACTTATATATTCTCAATGTAATGGGTTAAACGACGCATATAGAGTCGTTCACTTTATCTTATGTGCTTTGTTTATTGATTAGACGCGCCCCATCCAGATTCGCTTCCGCAACCCGAATTTGGAGGTATGACAGTCTCACGGCCCCATTTTTCTGTTTTACTATTTTAAACTTGAGGGAGATACAACAAAAATTGTTTTCATGATCACAGTTATTCGGTTAGTTAATTTGGTTATTAACTCAGTTAATTAAATTCGGTTATAATATTCGATTATCATTGTCGGTATTGATTTTGTTCTGTTATTGCATGAGTGATTTAATTCTGTAAAGTCCTCATCATTGTATGGTTCATTAACTTAATAAGGCGCGATTACTAAAAGATAGATCTATCATGGGAGTGACGTCCTCGTCGGGGTTGCTAGCTACAACCACGTACAAACGGGCATTTTAGTAATTGTTATGGGTGTTGATACCGTTCGGGAGGCAGAAAATCCGGTTAGGCCTTGAACCATAAATTAGTACAATATCAATGTCGGTATATTTAAATTACAATATCAGTGTCGGTATATTTAATTTGGAAACCTAATTGGTTTAATCATTTTTCAGAAACCTTAATTGGTTTATCATTGCTCGGTTATGCTGTTTAATCATTGTCGGTATTAAATCGTCGGATAATCATGTTGATCACATCATGTTTTATGATAAACCTGTGAGATTCACCAGCTTTATAGCTGACCTTTTAGTGTTGTATTCTCAGGTGATCAGCTACAGTAGGGTGGCCTGCAGGATATGCTAGCTAGTACGAGTCGCATGCATCTATATAAACATGAAGATTTTCTTGCATTATATTTTGGATAATGGTTATCTATTAAAATCTACGGGATCATTTTGGATAATGGTTTTACCGAACTAGGTTGCATTTAGTAGGCCTAGACTATGACCATTAGGTAGTATTCGTCATTAGGTATAACTGGTTCAGAAATTACATCATACAAGTTTAATTTAACATAGCCTAACGAACTATGTACAATTAAATAAAGATTATGTGAAGTTTGAAAGGGGTTATGTCTGAAAGGGGTTATGTCCATCTAGAACCAATTATTGGAGTCGGTTATATACCAACCAACCCCAATAATTCATTCACACACACATACCCGATCATATCTCTCATCTCTCTCGGCTCTCTCTCCCTCTCTCGATTCATCGCCAAAATCATCATCATTGTCGATCATCATCAACAGCAGCAGAAGCAACATAATCATCATCTTCTTCTTCTTCATAATCAGTCCATCATCATCATCATCATCCGGTTCATCACCATCAGTCCAACTCCATTTTTAATTTGTAAGAAAACTCCACTTTTCTTCATTTTTTGTGTTTATAATACTTATATTATCATATATTAGTGTTCTATATGTTTGAAATTGGTTAAAAATGAAGTTAAAAACTGGTTTGGGGATGAACTACAAGAATAAACCCTAGTAACAGCCATGGCCGATCGGGTATCAGTCCAACCGATCAGGTATACTTTCTCAGCCGATCGGCTATAATAATTCAGATGATCAGCTATAATAATTCAGATGATCGGCTATAATAATTCAGATGATCGGCTATATTAATTGTTGGGAAATAAGATTTCTGATGTTATTACTGTTGTTGAAGAATGCACAAGGCATTAACACTGTTAGTGTTATTGTTTCTACTGTTGTTACAACTGTTAATGTGTTGGTTATCACTGTCTTCAGAGTTAAAACTGTTAGTTGAAGTCTTCATGGATTACCACTGTTGGTGAAGTGGTTACCACTGCTAGTAGAAGATTTCAACTGTTATTGAAGATTGAAGATAAGGGTTACAACTGTTAGTGTTATCACTGTTAGCTTGTTTACAACAGTTAACACTGCTTAGGCTAGTTACCACTGTTGGTATATTAGTCTAGTAAATTGTACAAGTGTTAACACTGTTATAGGAATTACCACTGTTTGTATAGTCGTGGTAGTTAACACTGTTTATATCTAGAATAGGAGGGAAGTCAGAGTTTGAATAATTATGGATTGTAACTGCTTCCATAATTATAGGAGATTGTTTAGCAGGACTCTATGTGTTATAAATAGAGATCCTTAACCTAGATTAGGTTATCAGTTTTTGCGCAGCTTCAAGGTTTTGTAACCCTAATACAAATCAGTGTATTCGTCTTATATCATTAATAAGATTGGAGCTTTATATTATTCTGTTATTGTTATTTATATTGATCTTCGTTGTATTACTAAGTGTTATTCCGCAAACTTCTTAGTAATCATTCAAAACTGCAGTTATCTAATAGTTTATTAGATAGATCTTGGTTTATCAAGTGGTATCAGAGCAAGTTTAGTTTTGAATCCAAGAAGATCTCAGTTCTACTGTTTTATTGATCATTTTTATAATCATTAATTCATAACAATGGCAGAAGGTAGTGAAGGAATCCAGGTCACAAAGATCCCAATGCTTAGACCTGATGAGTTTGATCTGTGGAAAAATAGAATCAGACAATATATGCTTCTCACAGATTATCAGATGTGGGAAGTTGTGGTTAATGGTCCTCCAGTGACCCTAAATAGTGATGGTGTTCCACTGCCAAGATCTCCACCAACTTCTGAGGCAGAAAGAAAAGTCAGATCTATAGAGTACAAAGCTTTGAGTACTCTATTGTTATCTATTCCAAATGAATATCAAAGGCGTTTTGAAGCATGTCAAGATGCTAAAGTTTTAATGGAAGCAATAGAGAAGAGATTTGGTGGTAATGATAACACCAAAAAGAATAAAAGATCTCTGTTGAAACAACAATATGAGAACTTTAATTCTGCAAAGTCAGAAACTCTGACTCAAACATTTGATAGGTTTTCTAAGCTTGTAGGAGATCTGGAAAATCATCAAGTCAAAATTGACAAAGATGATTTGAACAGGAAGTTTTTGAGGTCCTTGGGTGATGAATGGACCATGTATACTGTTGGTTTAAGGCAGAGTGCAGACCTGGAAGCAAATGAATTAGAAGATATCTACAATGATCTGAGGAATTTTGAAGCTGAGGTAGAGATCAAGAAGGTAGGTTATGGGAGCAACAACAATAATTCAGCTTTTATGTCAATGGCAGGTTCTGGATCAAAGGCTGAATCAAGTCAGAAAGGGTCATCCTATGGTACTAGAGGAAGTGGATCTAGTATTACTCATTCTAATGATCAAATCTTAGAATCTTTCTTTGCTAGTAATGTGAATTCATCACTTACTAATGAAGATCTAGATCAGTTTGAAGGGGATGATCTAGAAGAAATGGATATCAAACTCCAAATTGCTTTAATCACACAAAGAGCAAAAAGGTTTATGCAAAGAACTGGTAGAAATAACTTTGCACAGAAGAGGAGTGATTCAAGCTGGTTTGATAAAAGCAAAGTTGAATGTTTCAACTGTCACAAGATGGGACATTTTGCTAGGGAGTGCAGAAGTCCTAAGATTGATCAGAATGAGAGAGGAACTGTTCAGAGAAGTGGAGGAAATGTTGGTCAGACTAAGAATGTGCCAATTCAAGATACTTCATCAAATGCACTGGTATCTGTTGATGGATGTGGATGGGATTGGAGTGATCAGGAAGAGCATGAAGTGAAGAATCAATGCTTCATGGCAACAACAGAATCTGACAAGCAATCTGAAGTTCCTTATGAGGTACAAATAAAATTGTGCTCAGCTGTGTGTAAACAAACTGTGAAACATTATAGAGATCATAACCAAAAAGTGTGTGATGAGCTAAAACAGTGTGAAATCAAAAGTAGACACACAATCTCTGTAATAGAAAATCTTGAAAAACAGATTCAGGCTTTTGAAGATAATGCAACACAGTTTAAATATGATATTGAGTATGCTAGGTGGGAGAGAGACACTTTTAAAGATAAAATAGAATTATTAACTAAGAAACTTGCTGAGGTCACATGTGAAAGAGATAGCATAAGACTCAATGTAAGTAACTTAGAACATGCATCTAAAAGTGTAAATAAACTCATCAATTCTCATATTCATGATAAACTCAAGACTGGGTTAGGATACAATAATATACCTCCTCCTTATAACAACAACTATTTTCCTTCAAAAACTGAAATTGATTTAAATTTACTTAAAGAAGGATTAAATGATGATGTTAAAAAGGCTGACCCAGTAAACAGTTTAAAAGAAGATGTGAACATTGATGAAGTAGAAATTCATGAGTGGACTGAGGAAGATGATGAAGAGTGTGATACATCTGAATGTAATATTAATGTGATCAATAAATCTGATAAATCATCTTGTGAAAGCAGCAATAGTATTACTGGAATAGTTAAAGAACTAAAAGTTAATAAACTAGAAGAGGGTAAGAAAATGTTTGAAGAGAAGGAAAAACATCATGAAAAAGATGAGAAAATTACACCTAACACACCTAGGAATCTTCAAAGGAAGGTTAGGAATGCTGTGAAAACAACTATTTCTGTGAATCATACAACTGCTGTGAATACATGTGATAAGTGCAAGTGTAAGGATAGCTTTTCTAAATCCCAAAACTTTCAAAAACATATTCCCAGAGGTAACCAAAGGAATTGGAATCAAATGGTGACTCAAAAACTGGGGAATAATGTTACTGTGATTAAAGAAAAGTTATGCCTTATATGTGGCAGAAACAATCATCTTCAACATGAATGTTTTCATAATCCAAAAACATATCAAAAGAATGTGAAACAGCCATGGACAGCAGCTAATATGATTAACAAACAAATTTTTAAATCTAGAGTTAATCATACAACAGCTACTAGAAAGATGAATTATAGGGCAAATCAAGCTATGGCTGCTGCAAAGGTTTCCACTGCAGGAACAAAAGCTAAAGATTTAGCCAATAGTATAAAGACTAAAACAGTGGAAAAAGGAGTTAAAGCAAACAGTGGTAAACCTTTTAAAACTGTTAACACTGGTAATACAACAGTTTCCACTGGTAGAGTAAATAACACTGTAAGGAATACTAACAATGTTAATTATTTTACCACTGTTAGACATAATAACAGTAATAACAGGTTTAACACTGTTAGACATAACTTTGGACCTTTAGTTAACACTGTTAGACCAAAATCCACTGTTAAGTCTAAAATTAGTTGGATTTGGACACCTTTTCAATCTAATGTTCCCAGATGTTCAAAATCTAACAATGCATCAAAATCAATAATCTTCAAGAAAGTTGATTACCTTGATGCATCAGGGAAACCCAAAGCCAAATTGGTTTGGGTTCCCAAGAGAAATTAATTCTCTTTGTGTTTGTTTGTGTGCAGGGCAAGCCAAGAAGTTTATGGCATATCGACAGTGGATGCTCAAGGCACATGACTGGAGATAAGGAAAAGCTACAGAACTTCAAATCATTTGATGGTGGATATGTAGCATTTGGAAGTAATCCAAAAGGTGGAAGGATCACAGGCAAAGGAGTTGTTCAAAGTGCCAAGTTAAGCTTTGAAAATGTTTATTATGTGGAACAGTTGAGGTACAATTTGCTGAGTGTGAGTCAAATCACAGATAAAAAGAACCCTGTTCATTTTACTGACACTGAATGTCTTATTCTGTCTAAGGAGTTCAAAATTCCAGAAAATATGATTTTAATGAGAATTCCTAGGCAAGATAATGTCTATAAGTGTGACTTAGCAAACATGGCACCTCAACCTGATTTAAACTGCTTGATTTCTAAAGCTAATTTAAATGAGTCTACTTTGTGGCATAGAAGGATGTGTCATATGAACTACAAAACCATTAATAAACTTGTCAAAAACAAGCTTGTTAGGGGTTTACCTGAGAAGGTCTATTCATGTGATGATCATTGTGTTTCTTGTTTAAAAGGGAAGCAACACAAAACTTCTTTTAAGTCCAAAGCTGTGAATTCAAACTGTACTCCTTTATACTTATTGCATATGGATTTATTTGGACCAACAAGTATAAGTAGTATGGGAAAAAGATCTTATTGTCTTGTTGTAATTGATGATTATACCAGATTTACATGGGTTTTCTTTCTTAGAACAAAAGATGAGACAGGTGAAATACTTAGATCATTTATAACTAAGATTGAGAATCAATTAGATAAAGAGGTTAAAATCATCAGGAGTGATAATGGAATAGAATTTAAAAATTATGAGATGGATAAATTCTGTGATGAGAAAGGCATTAAGAGAGAATTTAGTGCTCCTAGGACTCCTCAACAGAATGGAGTAGCTGAAAGAAGGAATATGACACTAATAGAGGCTGCTAGAACTATGCTAGCTGATGCAAAACTTCCTATGTCCTTTTGGGCAGAAGCAGTTAGCACAGCTTGCTATGTTCAGAATAGGGTAACAGTTGTTAAGCCTTACTTTAAAACCCCATATGAGCTGTTGTTTAAGAACAAACCACTGGTTAGTTTCTTAAAATCATTTGGATGTCCTTGTACTGTTTTGAATACCAAAGATCACCTAGGAAAGTTTGAAAGCAAAGCAGATGAGGGTGTATTTGTAGGATATTCTATTCAGAGTAAATCTTATAGGGTTTTCAATCAAAGGACCAGAGTCATAGAAGAATCAATGAATGTCACTTTTAATGAGAATATCATTAATCCTGATGGAATAGGTCCTAAGTCTTTGTTTGATATTGATGCTCTTAACAATGCTTTTAGATATACAACTGTCAATCCAAGTACAGGTTCATGCACAGGTACCACAACAAGCAAAGCAGATAAAGTTTGTGAGGTTAGATCAGATATGTTCTCAGAAAAGAATAAAGAGTCTTTGGAGTACATTATCTTTCCAATCTGGACTCCTGATCCTCCAGAGGTATTTTCTTCTGATCTGCCACAGTCATCACAGCATTTGGAGACAGAAGAACAACCAGAAACATCATCTCAGTGTATGGAGGATTCAGAACAAATTGAAACACCTTCCAATGAAAGTTCAGAACAGCATGGTAATCTTACCAATTTGGAGGAAATCATTCCAGAGACATCCACATCTAATTTTCAAGTGAACAAAAATCATCCTCTGGAACTGGTGATTGGGGATGTTAACAGTGGTGTACAAACAAGACAACAAACAGCTGTTACTGAAGAAGAATTACATACATCTCTATATGTGTGTTTTCTTTCTCAAGTAGAACCTAAAAAGGTTGTAGAAGCTCTTAAACACCCTAGTTGGATTGAGGCAATGCAAGAGGAATTGCTACAGTTCAAGATTCAGAATGTGTGGACACTAGTTGATCTACCAAAGGGAAAAAGTGCAGTTGGCACCAAATGGATCTTCAAGAATAAGAAGGATGAGAGAGGCATTGTAATCAAGAACAAGGCAAGGCTGGTGGCACAGGGGTATACACAGGAAGAAGCGATTGATTATGATGATGTCTTTGCTCCTGTTGCTAGGATAGAAGCCATTAGACTATTCCTAGCATATGCTACATTCAAAGGTTTTACAGTCTATCAAATGGATGTCAAAAGTGCTTTTCTGTATGGCATGATTGATGATGAAGTGTATGTGTGTCAACCTCCTAGATTTGAAGATCCTAATTATCCAGATAGAGTTTGCAGATTGGATAAGGCACTATATGGGTTGCATCAAGCCCCCAGGGCTTGGTATGAGACTTTATCTGTGTATCTCTTAGAGAATGGGTTCAAAAGAGGCACTATTGATAAGACTCTGTTCACCAAAAGAAATCAAAATGATATTTTACTGGTGCAAGTTTATGTAGATGACATCATTTTTGGTTCTACAAATGATGGTATGTGCAAGGAATTTGAAACTTTAATGCATCAAAAGTGTTGATACATATTAGGTGTTTGTCAGTTGGTCTATCGAGTTGTAATAAGTGTCGTTAGTTACTTAATAAAAATATAGTGTTTATTATATGCGACACTCATGTTTTAGGTTAGGCGTCACTTGCCTTAGTGACGCATAGCGTCACTTAGGTAAGTGACGCATGAAGGCGGCCACATGCGACACTTCCACAAGTGACGCATGTCGGCTGACTTTTTAGTATAAATAGAAACCTACGGGTTTTCGGCTAGGGTTGACGAAACCCTAGCATCATTTGTCGACTAAACCTTATTGTAATCGTTCCCAAACAGTTATACAAGCCAATATACACGTTTACATTGTTGAATTCATAGTGTTCGGTTTGTGATTTGTTAGCTAAACAAGCAATTGTTTGATTCCGCCTTACGATTGCTGTCAATTGACATCTAGATCCACGACAAGGGGCACTTTCAACTGGTATCAGAGCTACTAGGTGAATACATTGACGTTTAGATTCGATTTTGGGTTGATTTCGACTTTGTTCGAATAATTAATTGAGATTACATACGGTTTTGGAGTAGCTAAGGTGATTTACAGTCAAGATTCTTCATAATCTACAGGTTTCGTCCATTAGGGTTCAAGGAATTTTCGTTTGGTTTACGAAAATTCAACATTTTTAGGGTTTTCGGATTTTTCAGCCGTTTTGCGACACTCGATCCGTCACTTGGACGCGTCACTTATAGCGGCACTAGCTAATCCCAAAATTAGGGTTTTACCGTCACTTAGACGCGTCACTTGAAGCGTCATTTGAGGTTATACGACACTTAACTTAAGTGTCGTCTACCCTAATACACCGTCACTCAAGTGCGTCACTGTTGCACGTCACTTGACCCTCAAGCGTCACTTCTGTTAGTGACGCCTGTTTGATTTATCGCGTCACTTTTACTAGTGACGCCTATTCGATTTCGCACGACACTCAAGTACGACACTTGAGTGCGTCACTTGCTTTACTGACCGACACTTACGTATAGTGTCATCTGTCATTTTGTACGTCACTCGATAGCGTCACTTGCTAAGTGTCGCTAGTCGCTGCGACACTTGAGTGCGTCACTCATCTAGTGACGCCTTTGGTACTAATTTGTTTGCAAGTTCTTGTTTTTGCATATAATTTCAGGTATATCTTCAATGGCTTCTATTGCTGATAAAGACGATATTAGAGGACTCAGAGATATGTTAAAACAGAATCATGATGTTGGCTCTAATAATAAACCTCCTCTGTTTACAGCCGATATGGATTACGTATATTGGCGTGCTCGATTTGAACAATACATCAACTTTCACTGTCCGGAGCTCTGGGGTCCACTCACCGAGAAATATGTAGCTCCTCTAGCTGAAGGAGTTTTTCCTACTATGAATATGCCTCCGAAAAAGGTGTACAGGTCCATGACTCCAGAGGAAAAGAAAGATTATGATATGGAGAAAAAGGCACATGCGGCTATTTGTATGTGCCTATCTAAAGATGTATTGCGAATGTTCAAATCACATGAAACCACATATGACCTGTGGAATGCAATAGAAACTAGATGTGGTGGAAATCAAAGGTACAAAGCAGCCAAGTTGGAACTCATTAAGAAACAGTACGATCTGTTTGATTCTTTGCCAAATGAGACGACTGCAGGAGTTTTTACTAGATACTCACAACTGGTGAGTGAGTTAACGGAGGGAGGTTACGATTTTCCTCCACTTGAAGTAAACAAGAAATTACTGGATGTTTTGCCGAGCTCTTGGGATGTTAAAGTACAGCTTCTCAAGGAAAGTCATGAATTAGCTACCATGAAATTGGATGAGCTAATTGGCGTTCTTCAAGCTCATGCAATGGAAATGAAGAAGAAAGAATGCAAGACAGGTGGTTTTATTCAAGATCCGTCCCTGTATGGAGGACAAGTTAACACGGGTAAAGCGTATGGGGGAATGGCATTTGTTTCTTCTACAAGCTCTCCACTTCAGACTCCTTTGTATTCTACTGGTGTCTCTCATCCAGTATATGCTTCTGGACCCTCCCAGGGGTCAAAACAGCAGGTCCCCGTCTCTCCTGCAATTCAAGAGCAGGCTGCTATCTATACAGCCTTTCTAAGTTCTTACAAGGATTTGGTTTCACAACCAAATGCCACTTTGGAATTGGCCAAGGAAGACTATGCTCAACTTGATGATGATGATCTTGAGCAGATGGATCTTAACTGGAACATTGCTATGATATCCAGGCGTGTTCAGAAATTCTTGCAACGAACTGGTCGCAAGAGTTTGGAGGGAGATGGCAAAACCAGCTTTGGTTTTGATAAAAGCAAAGTGAAATGTTACAATTGTCAGAATTTGGGACACTTTGCAAGAGAATGTGAGAAGCCTAAGGTTCCTCCGTCTGGTTTCACTAAGCTTGATGCTCCTAGAACTCCGGAGAAGGATCAAATAAAGCAAGCAACAGCAGATGCACTAGTGGTTTTTGAGCCAACCAATACGGATTGGAGTATATATGCTGAGAACTATCAGCAGTGTCTTATGGCTCACATCTCGAATGAGGTATGTAATGAAACTGAAGAACCCTTAAACTGTGTATCATGCATTAAGTTAACCGAATCCTTAAGGTGCTTTCAGGTAGACAATGTAGACTTAAGAAGAAAGGTCGAAAAACTTAATGACTCAAACAAATACCTAAAAGCAAATGAACAATTGTATGATAAGAAAATAGAGGCTTATCAACAGGACACACTTAGATATAAGTCAAAAGTTTTCAGTCAACAGGATGCTATTGATAGCTATCTTGCAGAAATTGACCGTCTGAACAAGGAACTCTCTAATCTTAAAGTAGAATATGACAACTATAAGAGTAAGATTTTAAGTTCCTCCTCGTCTACTGTTGCCTTTAATGATATACTTACTAAGCAAAGGACAGATCACAAAACGAAGACGGGACTAGGCTATAGTGTAGTCCCGCCTCCTACTGAATACTGTCCTATGCCGGTTAAGGAAGGCACCGAAGAGATTCCGGTTGATTATGCATTGTTATACGATGTCAAATCTAAGGTTGATAAGGTTAACAAACAGGTGAAGGAGAAAACTAAACGGTCAGAGTACTCTTCACCTCAGTTTGTTAAATCAAAGTGTGAATCTCCTGGTAATGTTGAGGAGATAGTTGAGATTGAGGATATTACCGATGAGGAGTATCCTGAGTTTAAAAAGGTTGAGGTAAAATGTGAAAAGGTGTTAAAGGTTGAACCTACAATTAAAGTTCAATCTAACAAAGAAAAGAATAAGGTTTTAAGTACAAAATCTAAAACTTTACAGTCACCTGTAAAGATTTTGCAAAACAAATCTAAATCTGCAAATGATGTTTGTAATAAACCTTCTACGTCAACCACTCAACCGAAACAAGAACATTCTAAGACATGCACGAAATGTGCATGTTCTAGAAATGTTTCTTCAACTCCGGCGGTAAAACCTCAGTTTCAACCAGTTGTTGAAAATCGATCATGCTTTTACTGCAAGAGACAGGGACATCTAATTCGTGATTGTCCCAAACTGTCTCATCAGAATTACGGGAGGGAAATGCCTAGGATTTCTATTTATCGCAATTCTCTTTCAAGACCTCCTCCTAGGAGTTACTCTGTCTCTCCCAAACCTGCTGCTAAAATAAGTAATGTTGGGCAAAAACCTTTGCCAAAACAAGAGCCCAACATTACTCCAAAGCAAATTTCTAAACCATCTACTGTTTGGAAAATAAAGGAGTCTACTGCAGACTCCAATGTCATCAATAATAACACATCAGATACAAAATATGATCTATTTAAAAATAAAGTCTTGTCTGATGTGATTATTGTTGATGACTGTGGTCGACCTAAGTCTGTAAAGGCTTGGGTCACCGTTTCTCACTAATCTCCTACTTTTGTGTTGCAGCAGTCAGAACGCGTAAAAGACAGCGAGTGGTTTGTCGATAGTGGCTGTTCGCGACACATGACAGGCGATGTGTCCCTTTTGACGGATGTTAAACCACATTCTGGAGGACATGTTGCATTTGCTGGAGATACAGGGGGAACTATTTCTGGGAAAGGTACGCTAACTAACGGGAAAGTTAGCTTCGAAAACGTGAACTACGTGGCTCAATTGACTCACAACTTGCTGAGTGTATCACAAGTCTGTGATAAGGATTATACAACAGCGTTCACAAAGACAGAGTGTGTGATTTTGAAGCCAGGTTTCGTTATCCCCGAGGAATGGGTGCTTTTAAGGGCACCTAGGAGAAATGATACCTACATCATGAATATGCGTACTGTTGAGACTAAGGATGAATATACATGTCTCCTTTCTAAGGCTTCAGAAAAGGAATCATTATTGTGGCATCGAAGAATGGGACACATCCATTTTCGAAAAATGAATTTCTTGATAAATAATGATTTGGTAAATGGAGTCCCTAAACAGTCATTTGCACTAAAAGATGACTGTGTCGCCTGCCATAAAGGGAAACTTCATAAGAAACCTCACAAGCCTAAGTTAGTGAATTCCATTGCAGCACCATTGGAATTATTGCATATGGACCTATTTGGTCCTATTTCAACCAAGAGTATTGGTGGAAGATCGTACTGCTTAGTAGTCACCGATGACTACTCACGATTTTCATGGGTGTATTTTCTGGGGGCAAAGAGTGAAACACCAGACATTCTGGTATATCTGTTAGATAAGTTGGCAAATTTATGCAACTTAAAGATTAAGAGACTGCGAAGTGATAACGGGACTGAATTCAAGAACTCTACTCTTGAGTTATACTGTGCCACAAAAGGAATTGATCATCAATTCAGTGCCCCTCGAACTCCTCAACAGAATAGAGTAGCTGAGCGTAAAAATAGGACTATTATCGAGACAGCTCGGACTATGCTGGCCGATTCTAAGCTTCCTATAATCTTTTGGGCAGAAGCAGTCAGTACTGCTTGCTATGTGTTGAACCGAGTGCTCACGGTTAAGAAGAAAAATAAGACATGTTATGAACTCTTTAATAACCGTAAGCCCACCTTGCAGTTTCTGGAACCTTTCGGGTGTCCATGTCTGATTATGGTCTCTAAAGACAAAGTCTCGAAGTTTGGAGCTAAAGCAGTTGAAGGAATTTTCCTTGGTTATTCCGTCAACTCTCCAAATAAACGAGTCTACATCAAGTCGACTCATCAAGTGGAAGAGCATTTTGAGGTGAAATGCTTACGATACACGGATCCTCCTCAAGGAACGGGTCCGGATTGGCTATTCAATTACAAGGATGTGTTCAACTCATTCGACATACCAGAAGGAACTTCTGATGAGGACGAAATTGTCACTCTACTTCATGGTATTAGTTTGTGTCAGGAAAATTCTACCTTAACACCAGCATCCCCACCTACAGCAACACCCACACCGTCACCTCCACCACCTATTACTACACCAATATCTACTACATCCACACATTTGCCTACGGTTCCACCTTCGGATGTTCCTTCGACTTCAGGAACATCTAAAACAACAGAATATCCCGATGACCCCAACATGCCACCATTGGAGGAGGACGAGGATGATGACATGGTCCACTCTCATCTTTTCTCTAATGAAGATGATACGGAAACTCCAGTGCAACCAGAAAGTACTACCGTTCCTGCATCTAACACTGTTCCCATCACTGAAGGGGACATGAATAATTTGGAGTTAGTACTTGCACCCGATTGAATCCCAGTCACACGTGTACACAGGGATCACCCCATTGATAACATTATCGGTGATCCTGAAGCTGCTGTTCGAACAAGGCATCAAGTGCAGCAAAATCCAAATCAGGAAATGTTGAATTTGATCGCCCGGATAAATTCCTGTCATTTATCCCAAATTGAACCGAAGAAAGTTGATGAAGCCTTAAAAGATCCATCTTGGGTCGAGGCTATGCAAGAAGAGTTGCAGCAGTTCAACAAGCTGCACGTGTGGGATATAGTTCCATTACCCAAAGGTGCTCATTTAACTGGCACTCGATGGGTGTTTCGCAATAAGATGGATGATAGGGGTATTATCATTCGGAATAAAGCCCGATTGGTCGTTCAAGGATTTAGTCAAATTGAGGGCTTGGATTATGATGAAGTCTTCGCTCCTGTGGCAAGACTTGAGTCCATTCGGATCTTTCTCTCATTTGCGTCTTACAAAGAGTTTCGCGTTCACCAACTCAATGTCAAGAGTGCATTTTTATATGGGAAAGTGGACACTGATGTCTACGTGAAATAGCCTCCTGGCTTTGAAGACCCTGAGCATCCAGAACACGTTTGCAAGTTGAACAAGGCGTTATATGGTCTTCATCAAGCCCCGCGATTATGGTACGAGAGGTTATCTAATCATTTAGTCAAGCATGGATTTGTTCGTGGAAATATCGACAGTACTTTGTTCATTCGCAAAGAACGGTCTGGCGATCGAGAGGATATGCTACTTGTGCAAGTGTATGTGGACGACATTATTTTTGGCTCTACCAATGAAGCAATGTGCAAGCACTTTGAGGGAATCATGAAAGCTGAGTTTGAGATGAGTGCGATGGGGGAGCTAAAATTCTTTTTAGGTGTGCAAGTTGAGCAGTCTTCAAAAGGTATTTATATTCATCAGTCAAAGTATGTCAAAGACATGTTGACTCGATACGATCTGCTCAATTGTAAAACCTATGGGACTCCCATCGAGCTTAATCACAATCTCCGACTTGATGAGGATGAAGAAGATTGCAAAGAAAAGGACTATCGATCAATGATAGGTTCTTTGATGTACTTGACAGCTTCTCGACCGGATATTGTCTTTGCGGTATCCGTATGCTCTCGCTTTCAAGCCAAACCAAAGGTGTCTCATATGAGGGCAGTAAAGCGAATCTTTGGTTATCTCAAACATAGACCCAATCTTGGTCTATGGTATTCAAATGAGAAATCCTTCGCTCTCTCTGCCTACTCGGATTCAGATCATGGCGGCTGCAGCATAGATAAGAAGTCAACCACCGGTGGATGTCAATTCCTAGGAACTCGCCTAGTGTCATGGCAGTGCAAGAAACAGACTACAGTTTCTCTTTCAACTGCGGAAGCTGAGTACGTTGCTGCTGCAAGTTGCTGCTCTCAGGTTCTATGGATACAACATCAACTGCGTGATTACGGGTTACTTCTTTCTATGACTCTTATTCATATTGATAATACTGCTGCTATATCTATCACGCGCAATCCCGTCCAGCACTCTAAAACTAAACACATTGAACTTAGGTTCCACTTTATACGGGATTGCTATGAAAAACACCTAATTGACCTTGTCCAGATAGACACCTTAAAGCAGAATGCCGACCTTTTCACTAAAGCCTTTACGCGTACTCGATTTGACGAACTAATCAACAAGATTGGTTTAAGATTCTTTCTTGCTAAAAAGTAATTCGTGACTTGGATTGTTTTTATAGTAATGTTAAAATATATATATATATATATATATATATATATATATAAATGCAACCTACGCAACTGCCACGCATTATACTCTCTAGTATTAATGAAATGCAAGGTTGCTACATTTTAAAATAGACGTTGAAGTTGTGTCTGTAAACAACTTGGGATATGATAGTACATTGGTTGACATGCATAAAAATGGAAATTTAAGGTTTATCTTGGATGTGTCAGTAGATTTATCTGACGTATTGAAAACAGTTTTTATAAACATTGTCTTCATCATACGATGTATTAGTAGGCATGATATACAAAACTCTTAGAGAAGTCTTAAGAAGCTTAATCATTAACTGTCTATTTCAAGTGGTAAAACACCATTAGATGTATGACAAAAGTCTTAATTTCTTACTTATACGAGATATGCTTTCGTGAAAGATGTTTATTTGATATCATTTGGGGGTATATATTGATAGTTTCCTCTGTTATACGTACGTATAGACCTGGCTTCTATTAATATATACTTTAAACTTAAGCAAACACAAGTCAAAGAACTTGCAACGTCTTTAAAAATAAAGATACCTTACAAGGTCGCCAAAATGGTTTGACCAAGTTTGGTTTTGCTTAAACCTGAATCAAGCTATGTCGCTCTGTTGTACGTAAGTACAGACCTGTCACCGCTGACTTGATTCTTAAAATTGATTTTCTTATATTCTATCTGTAAATGGAAGCATGGTCTTTGTCTTAAGTTAAGATGTATATCTATGGTGGGAACTACAGTGAAATGCACATACCAATAATAATAAAATACTTCCTAGATGTGAGTATAACATGTTTATGTGGATAAACATACTAATAATCGTTTTGAAATAATTTTTATAAAAAATGCTTTTAGTATGTCAAGTAAATTTAAAGAGGACAGCTATACTGATGATCGAAATAACACTTACTGTTCCTAATAAATGCATGTTATTCCGATATGATCACTAACCAGACTATCTCAACTCCGTCCCCAAAAAGAATGTGTTAATATTTTTCTAGTTATAAATTTACATTCTTATTTTCTCTAAGTCAGTGTAATTTTAGTTATTATCCAAGTTACAGTTACATTTTCAAATTTGAGTTCCGAAATCACAACGCGAAAAATCAATGAAATCGCAATTTTTTCACTAAAAGTGAACTGAGCGTCACTTTCATAAGTGACGCTACCAGTGACGCATTCGATATTGCGTCACTTACTTAAGTGACGCAGTGAGTGTCGGGGTAAGCTTCGCTATAAGTGCCGGGTTGAGTGACGCATACAAGGGTCGGTGTATAAATACCCCTTCCCCACGACACTCAACCTCACCACTTTTCAAATACTTATACCGACACTCGCTCTGACATACCGTCACTTACACTGTCTCTGCGTCACTCGGTCTGTGCGATTTTCTTCGATCCGTTCATGGTTTCTACGGCTTTTTCGAGCATTCCAGTCTCATATTCTTGTTCTACTCATTCACACGAGCTCTTTGGTACTAACCTTACCCTTTATCGTTTAATATTCATGCTGTAATTTAGATTTAGGGTTACGATCATATTTTCTTGAAATCGTTTTTATTCATGCTGAAATCGATCATAACTTGAAATCGTTTGATTTAATGCATGTTTCGATCATATTTTCTTGTAATAAAGGGTGTGTTCTCATCGTTTTTACCATACGCACAATCCCCTTACTTCAATTTTGAAAACCCCTAAATTTGAAATCTGGGTATGAACAGTGACACGATGATCTTCATCGTTGCGTCACTTCGTGCGTCACTTACCTTAAGTGACGCTGTTTGGTAATTTTGAAAATTTATACCGTCACTTAATAAGTGACGCTTGTTTTTGCGTCACTTCTTAAGTGACTCGTGCAGTGACGCATACAATTGCTTTATTTGTTCAGAACGTCACTCTTCCTAGTGACGCCTTTACATGCGTCACTACCCCAAGTGACTGTCTAAGTGACGCTTATTACTAAACGTCACTTATACCGTCACTTCTTAAGTGACTGTCTTAGGATAACGTCACTATGTTAAATGTCGCATGTTCTTCACCCGTCACTTTGCAAGTGTCGTATAAATTAAATCACAAAATACAAACGTCACTTACATCAGTGACACATGATAGCGTCACTTCCAACAAGTGACGCTATAATTTGATTTTAATTTTAAAAACTGTGTAATACGACACTCACTAAGTGACGGTAGTGGCCATGCGTCACTTACCATAAGTGACGCCTAAAATCAAAATTCGTTTTCCAACCCTTCTGTGTTCGGGCTAACGCTATAACGCTTTCGGTTATTTTTTCTTGTATTTTTTAGCTTACTGATGGTTGAACTTCAGAATTATTACCGCCGCACAAACACTCGACACAACATCACGGCTTTTCTCGAGTCTACGCATGCTAATTCAGCACCGTTCAGGCCAATGATTGACTTTCTACGCAGATCGAGGATTTATTATGCGATTACGGCAACGACTCCTGTGTACATGAACCAGATAGAGGAATTCTATGATCATGCCGTGATCAGGGTTCAGGGTGACGTTCCTCGGATTGTTTCGAATATGTTTGGGGAAGAAATCGAGATTACCGAGAACTCGATTAGGCGGGTTTTACAATTCACCGACAACGACACGATGCCCACTATCTTCCCAACGACGTTTATTTATGGGGGACTTCAAAGAATGGGGTATCCGGCAAACCAACTCTCGGACTTCAGGAAACAGTACCTCTGCAGGGTATGGAGGTATCTGTGTCATATTATCATTGTTTGCTTGTCTCCGAGAAAGGGAGGTTATGACGCTGCCAGTCATCTCACGCTATCTCTTATGTTAGCTCTCATCTACAACAAACCGTATAACTTTAGCGGTTATATTTTTGGAAATATGGTTGAGAATATCCGAGCGGGAAAGGATAAATGACTGCAGTATCCAAGGTTCGTGCAGCTTTTATTGAACGACCTCAACCTTGAGATTGCACCGGATCAGAGGTCTCTTCTAATACCGACGCCGATGCTTCTGCGAGTCTTTAACGACTGCAAGCTTGCGCCGAAGGGCGAGCCAGTTTTGCCTAATCGTGAACTTTTCGGGCACTTAGTGAACGAGAACTATGTTGCGCCGCGCGATCATGAATTTTTGGATGATGCGTGCCTCCGGTTAACGAGGACGACTTGGTTGATACTGATATTGCGCAAGATTTACAGGATATCGACCGCGTTGATCGAGTTGAGCCGGATTCTGACGATGGTGGGCCCACTCCTCCTGATTCTGAGGGTGACGTGCCACCTCAATCAGTTTTAGATGGGATTCAACTAGCTGATCCCCAACGCTTTAAGCGTATTTTGCGCAGGATTTCTGCTGGCCGGGTACATATCCCAAGGAATCCTGGCAAACGTCCTGCTGGGTCTTCACCCTCCTATGCTGATCTACCTCTTCGTAGACGCCAGCGGACGACAGTGGTTATTGAGGAACCAACTTCCCAACGACAACAACCACCGCCAACGTCTGACACGCCGTCTCTTCAAATGGTTTTGGCTCAAATGGAGCTTTTGGCGAAGCGTTTTGATGATCAGAAGGCTATAATTGAAGCTCAAGCCTCTCAGATCAGGGAATTGGAAGCTCGAGCTGCTACGGTTGACTCTCTACATCTTCAAGTGACGAATCTGTCATCTAGGTTGTTAGAGTTGGAATCCGTTACAAATGTTTCGGGGGAGGTAGGTCCTAGTGAGTTAGAAACAAATGTAACTCCTTCCCCGGAACCAGAAAATGTACTTCCTTCGACTATTAATGAAAACATATCTTTGGATTACTTCGTTGAGGTTCAAGGTCAGGCAAGACCTATTGCGGTTGATTATTCGTTTGTAGATCTTACATATCTGCAAAATTTGATGAATGATAATACAACGATACCGGAGGAAGAGGTAATGAATGATCCTGTAGCAGAGGATTATTTCTTTGAAGAAAATGACGAAGTTGAGGTTTAGGGGGAGCAATTGCACAGTGATGAATGTTATGATGATGCTCCCATTATAGAATCGGACTCGTCTGAAGATGAATCGGAAAAAGAGACGAACGAGCCATCAACTTCTACAACAAAACCGGATATTGTGCTCAAACCGATTATCGAGGTACCGGTTACGTGTAAGTGCTACAAAGTTAGATCTGATTACACGGGATTGATTAAGAGTTGGAAGTTCGACGAGAACAACTCTGTGTTTATGATAAAGAGAAGTGACGGCATTCAGTACTTCAATATGAAGTTTTATAAAATAAGTACTCTGCCGAAGTGTGAGCTTCAAAGGTTAGCTCAGATACCCTTGATTAACCGATCACGAGATTCAAGAGCAGATTTCTTTCAGGTGATCATACGTCGTGAGATGAATAGTAAAAAGTATAACTTGATAAAGCCGACGTTGGGTATGAGGTACAAATTTAAGAAGAACCTAGATCCAGTTACCCGACAACCTATTGTGAAGATGATCTATCCACCAGCAAAGTGTCTACAGAAGATACCTTTGGAGATCATCCCGCTAGATTTTTGAATAGGTTGGTTTATTGGGAATATGATGATGTTACGGGTGAAGCTGTGATTGTATTCATTCCAAATGCTGAACCAGCTACAGACCCGGAGTCTTCTATTGCAGATACAGGAAATAACGAGATAACAGCTTGGGATGCTGTTCAGCCTACTAAGAGGTCGTTATGGGGTCTCAAGAGGAAAATGTTTTGTGTTTTTGACCCATTAAGTTTGATCAATCTTTCTGCTCAAGATATGAAAAGATTACATGAAAATAGAATTGAGTTCAAGACGAAAGATAGAGCTGAAGCGTTAAAATTTCAGAAGATCGTGGATATCTGCGTTGCCAATGGAGTACACGCTGGTGGTGTATTTCCAGCTGGCTGGAAGTGAAGACTTGAAGATTTTTGAAGACCAAGCTGAAGACACGGGGGAGTTTGTTGATACATATTAGGTGTCTGTCAGTTGGTCTATCGAGTTGTAATAAGTGTCGTTAGTTACTTAATAGAAATATAGTGTTTATTATATGCGACACTCGTGTTTTATAGATCAATGACTCTCGAAGAACGTAAAGCACGGGATAATGAACAGAAGACTCTTAATGCAATTAAAGGATCTTTATCTAAGGAGATCTTAAAGGAGTTTAAGGCTTACGACAATGCGTATGATCTCTGGGCTGCCATTGAAAAGCGTTGTGGTGGTTATAAAAAGGAAGAACAACCTCAACATAATGCAATGATGGATCCGAAAAAAGATGTTGATTCTAATGCACCAAAGGTACACATTGAACCTGAAGCATCTCTAAACTGTATCTCGTGCATTAAATTGACTGAATCTTTGCACATTTTTCAGAAAGACAACTTAGATTTACGAAAAAAGGTTGACAAACTTAATGAATCAAACAATTTTCTTAAAGCTAATGAGAAACTTTATGATGAGAAAATTGAGGCATATAAGTTAGACACACAGACTTACAAATCGAAAGTTTTTAGTCAACAAGATGCTATCAACAGCTATCTTACTGAAATAGAACGGTTAACAAAGGAGCTTTCTGATTTAAAAAGTGAGTACGATAACCATAAAAGCAAAATTTTAGGTTCTTCTTCAGCAACAGTTGTCTTTAATGAAATCGTTAACAAGCAAGGGACAGGAGGTAAAAAGAAGGCAGGACTTGGTTATAACCAAGTACCACCACCTTCCCATGCCGAATACTGTCCTATGCCTGTTAAGGAAGACACTGAAGAGATTCCAGTCGATTATGCATTGCTTTATGGTATTAAATCAAAAGAAGCAAAGGAAAACAAACAGGCAAAGGAGAAAACCAAAAGGCCAGAGTATCCCTTGCCTAAGTTTGTTAAACCTGAAAGTCAATCTCAAGTTAGTATTGAGGAGATTTTTGAGGTAGAAGATATACCAGAAGAATCTACCATTAAGGTTGAGAAAATAGCTGTCAAACCTGACTGTTTTAAATGCAAAGGCAAAGCTAAAGTTGATAATGAATCTTTCAAATTTAAAAATGATAAAAGGGATTCAAAATCTACTAACTCAACCTCAGGAACATCTACTTCAACATGTACACCTAAGAGTGCATGTTCAAGAAATGTTCCTGCTAATAGACCTTCTGTGTATTGTCCTCCACCGAAATGCTTTGAGGGAACTCATTGGAATACATCTTTTGTGGAGCGTCGTTCTTGTTATCGTTGTGGTCAACAGGGCCATCTTATTAGGGATTGTAGGTTATTATCCCTAGATAGGTTTGGTAGAGGGATGCCAAGAACTTCCTCTTTCAGGAATTCTTTTTCAAAACCTTTTTCAAGGTGTTGTTCGCATTCGCCTGTATCTAGTTGTGCATCAAATTCTCCAAAACCTATGGCAAGAGTAAACAAAGTTGTGCCTAGTAGATCTCAAGTTCAACAGCATAACATTGTTGAAAACAAATCATCTGAACCTAAACAGGTTTGGAAACCCAAATCCACAAACAACGCATCAATGAAATCTTCTGAGTTTTTAAAATATCACAAACTCATTGATGTGATGATTATGGATGATCATGGACAACCCAAGTCTATCAAGGCTTGGGTGTCCCATAAGTACTAATGTTTAATTGTTTGTGGTGATGCAGTCAGTTTCTTGTAAAGTAGTATTTTTAGTGACTGCATGGATGTGGATATAGTTGGACGAATGTTATGATGATTTCTGAAGTTTCGTGGTGGTAAAAGTGCTAAACGGCATTTGACTTGACTTGATATGTGATTTTGATATTTTTCTTTTATATTTTATTATAATTGCAACAGCCATTCTTTGTACTTGTTAGTATCACAGAAATGCAATGTTGCGAAATATCTTAAATAAAAATTAAAAAAATATGTTCAATGTTTAAGGGGAGTACATTTAAATTGAATTTCTGAAAAGAATTTGCTGTTCAAGGAGAGTAATTAAAATTCTGATTATTCGGATCAGAAATGTGAACAGCAAGATTCTTATTCATCAAAAAGATATCGGATTGTGTCTGTAAACAACATGGGAAATGATTGTACATCAGATGACATGCATAAAACGGGAAATTTTAAAGTTTATGTTTGATGTGTCAGTAGGTTTATCTGGCATATTTTAAAATAGCTTTTATAAACATTAGCTTCATCATATGATGTACTGGTAGGCATGATACACACCGGTTTCTCGGTTCTTAAGAAGTAATTCTAATACGTGTATATAATCTTGTGGTAAACATCATATGATGTACGACTAAATGTCTTAATTCCTTAACATATCATGACATATTTCTATACCTGAAGTTTATTTGAAATCATTTGGGGGTCTATACTGATTGTTTCCTCTGTTGTACGTAAGTACAGAACTGGTCTCAATTAGTATATGCTTAAAAGTTAAGCAAACGCAAGTCAATGAACTTGAAAAAGTCTTAAATCATAAGATACCTAACAAGGTCACCAAAATGGTTTGACCAAGTCTGGTTTTGCTTAAACCTGAATCAAGTTATGTCGCTCTGTTGTACGTAAGTACAGACCTGTCACCGCTGACTTGATTCTTAAAAATGATATTCTTATATTCTATCTGGATTTGGAAGTTTTGCTCATGTCTGGGTTACAGGGGTATGTCATAGGTGGGGATCATGGAGAAATATTCATACTAACAATAAAAGGTTAATTCAAAGACCCGGATGTAACATGTTTAAGTGGACAAACAATACCAGTAATCGTTTTGAAATAATTTCTATAAAAGGTACTTTAAATATATGCTAAGTAAATTTAAAATGGACAAATATACTGATAATCGAAATAACACTTACTATTTCCTAATAATTGTATGTTGGCCTGATATGATCTCAAAGCAGACGTAAAACAATCCTATCCCCAAATTTGTTTCAATCTTTGTTCTTTACTTTTCTTTTATAAAGAAAATACAAAAAGATTTTATTTCTATATTATTTTCGTCAAACATCACATATCTTGTTAAAGTCAAATTTTGAAGATGTAAAGGATGTCAGTTATTCTCCAAAGACTGTGAAGATAAATTCTATTGGAGAAGCTGCTGATGATTGAGAGATGGTCACACATTTTGAAGATCTTATTGTATGATGAATTTGTGTCAGTCACATGAATTTGGACATCAAGATCTCTTTGAAGACCATGCTATCTCAATGGGGGAGATTCTTATTGTTGCTGACATGAAAGAGTTTGTTGATGAAGACTAATTGAAGACTTATTTGACCAAGCTGCTGACATGGGGGAGTTTGTTGGTGTATTTTGTGTGTCAGTCAGTTGGTCAAACGTTTGTAATCGTTAAAGTCAATTAGTCCGCGTATGTATAATGTTTAGTGTGTATATGCGAGTCTGTAAACGAATAGTGAAATAGAAAATATACACAAATTAGTGTTTATGCGACACTAAGCAAGTGTCGCATATAGCGACACTTGGCTAGTGTCGCTATAGGGTTTGGACAGCCTATAAATAAGGAGTTATGTTTCAGTTTTATGGCTGGTCGTTGGTCATTAGAGAGATAGAGTGAGGCGTTTTTGTGTGTGTGAGAGAGAGGAGAAAAGCTTGTAACGTTTATACTCAATTGTGAATACAAAGAAAACGTTATAGAAGTGTTCGTGTGATTCATAAACGTTCATATATTCAATTAAACGGATTCCGCACGTTTGGTTGATTTCGATTCGTTAGATCAGAGATAAGGGAACCTACAAAAAGTTCCAGATGAGTTCAATGGGGGAACTCACTTTCTTTTTGGGGCTTGAAGTTAAGCAGAGTTCAGATTGTACTTTCATAAATCAAAGTAAATATGTCAAAGACATACTTACTAAATTTGGATATTCTGATTCGAAAGTGGCTAGTACACCAATAGAAACACACAAGCCACTATCTGCAGACCCTGAGGGGGAGGAAGTTGATGTACATTTGTACAGATCAATGATTGGATCATTGATGTATTTAACTTCTTCTAGGCCAGATATAATGTTTGCTGTTTGTATCTGTGCAAGATTTCAAACCTGTCCAAAACAATCACATCTGTATGCTGTCAAAAGAATCTTTAGATACTTAAAAGGACAATCTGATCTAGGTCTTTGGTATCCAAAAGATTCACCTTTTGACCTAAAAGCATATTCAGATAGTGACTATGGGGGAGCTAGTATGGACAGAAAGTCAACATCAGGAGGATGTCAATTTCTAGGAGAAAGGTTAATCTCATGGCAATGTAAGAAACAGACAACTGTATCAACATCTACTGCTGAAGCAGAGTATGTAGCTGCTGCAAGTTGCTGTGCTCAAGTCTTATGGATTCAGAATCAGATGCTTGATTATGGTTTAACTTTCTTACACACTCCTATTCATATTGATAATACTTCTGCTATCAGCATCATCAATAATCCTGTTAAACATTCTAAAACTAAGCATATAGAGATTCGTTATCATTTTATCAGAGATTGTAATGAAAAACGACTTATTCAGATTATAAGAGTTCATACTGACAATCAACTTGCAGATCTGTTCACCAAAGCATTTGATGTGGGCAGATTTACATTTTTGATTACAAGTATTGGTCTGATTAAATCTCTTTAAGCTGTTTTTCATAACTATTTTATAAAACATCTCTATAATGCTTAAGGATTAGATGCTGGTAATTGTAATTGATAGTAACAGTGCTAATAGTCTTCCAACTGTTTGGCTCTCCTAATTATCACTGTTATTATTCAATTACCACTGTACATGTTAGTTATTTTCACTGTTAGTTATTTTGTTTTCACTGCTAGTTCTATTGTTATCACTGTTTGTGTTGAACTAACTTTTTGTAGGTTTAATGTAAGCAGAAGCAATTATAACTGTTAGTGTAAACAGTTTCCACTGTTTTCATCATTAAGTTATAACTGTTAGTGTAAACAGTTTCCACTGTTTCCACTATGTTCACTGTTAGTGTAAATCTTAACACTGTTAGTATAATCAGCTACCACTGTTTATGCTATCAAGTTGAAATTTCACTATCATTGTTTATCTTTATATATAAAAAAAAAAAAAAAAATTGTGTAATACTAATACTATTGAAATCACTAGTGTTGAGTAATAATTCCTTTGGTCAGGGGTTATTTCCATTCACTTAGTGTACCAAAGTTAGTATTGTTCACATGTATAATTCTGTCAGTTTTATTGTTTCCACTGTTTTAAAATAGTTTCCACTATTTTAAAATGGTTTCCACTGTTAGTGTTCAAATTGGGACTTTTATTTCAAAATTAGGTCATTGACACTAACAGTATAAATACTCCCAACACTTGTACATTTTCTTTTACGCTTTCATAACCACTGCATTCATAAACCCTATAACCACTGCTATTGCAAATCATAGACAAATTTCTTCATGGCTTCTTCTTCATCAACCACACCTCAACTCGCTTTAGGCAAGGATCATAACATGATTGCCTATCTGGTAAAACCAACAATAGCCAATGATTACGTAGAGATCATTGATTTTCTGCGTAATTCTACCATTCATCATGCGCTATCTGTCGCACCCAGAATTTCATATGATCACATTAATGAATTCTGGGTTAAAGCAAAGATTGAGGAAGAAGCAGGTGTTCCAAAAATTGTTTCTACAGTTGCTGGGCACCAAGTGGTTATTTCTGAAGCATCCATTCGTTCTTCTCTTCATCTTCAGGATGAAGAAGGTATAACTTCAATTTCTGATGAAGCTTTATACTTGAATTTACAAAGAATGGGATATGAGGGTAATTTGGATGGGTATGTTTTTCAGAAAACAATGTTTTCATACCAATGGAGGTTTTTAATTCATACATTACTGCACTGCTTATCATCAAAACGTTCATCTTTTGAACAATTCAGCAGTAATGTAGCATATGCCTTGGTATGCTTAGCTACTGGTCAGTGTTTTAATTTTTCCAACTTTATCTTTGCTGGTATGCTAAGGAACATTAACCAACCTAAAATTAAATTTTTAATGTATCCAAGGTTTGTTCAATGCTTTCTAAATGAACAAATATCTGATTTACCTGCCTTGGATAAGATTATAGGTATCTCTTCTTTTAAACCAAAAGTATTTTCAAATATGAAGAGAGATACTTCTATTAAAGGTATTATGTTTTCTGGGAGGGTAACAGCATTGTTTCCAACTATGCTTCCTGCACCCTCCACCACAGCATCTGTACCACCAACAGAAGCTAAACCAGTTGTTGAAAGAATGGAACAACCCATTCCTTCTTATCCCACAGCAACTGGGGGTAATAATGATCAACAAGGGAACAAATTCACTGTAACCTACACCAGAAAAGCCAAAAAGGCTACACACCAGGTGACTGAGGATCATGCTGCTCAGTCATCTCAGTCCAATGACAGGGGTCATGAACAGCATGTGGTCCATGAGGAGAGGGGTGACCATTCTGTAAGGGCTGCTTCTACTGCTTCTAGCCCACTGGCAGAGCAGGACAGAAGTAACATCAATAAGACCCAAGCAGAGGCAACATCAAAACATGATTCTACTCCTGTAGATGATTTTGGTTGTCCCAGTACCAATATCCAAGGGGAATCTGTTGATCATACTATGTATGATACAGGTTTTGATACACCTGTCAATGATTCACCTAGGAAGTCACATTCTGATGGTGATGAGGCTAGAACTAACATGGAATTGACAAAAATGATAGATTATGTGTGGGAGAAGTTTAGGGTGGAAAGGAGAAACAATAAAAAGAAGGATGAGCAGATTGCAAATCTACAGCAGAGGGTTGCTCAATTGGAGTATATAGTGGTTAAGGTTTTGAAAGAAGGGAAAAAGTATGTGATAGTTGAGGGTGACTCTGCAGAAACAGCTTTCAAAAAGGGGAGAAATATTGGACTAACAAAGGTGATGATGAAAAGAAAGAGGATGGTAAGCAGGGTGATGATGAACAGAATGATGATGATGTTGGTGATCACATTGATGAGGATATAGAGATGGAAATACCAATTCATCAAGAAACTGAGAAGGTCAATGAAGGTGAGAATCAGAAAGAAAATGAGAAGACTCCACAGGCTAAAAGGCAGAAATCAATTCCTGTGCAGTCTGTCAAAGTTAAGAAGCATAAAACCACCACCTTACCTCCAGTTCAGATTAGAGAACCTTCTACTACACCTGCTGCTGCACAATCTATGCCCAAGATTGACCCTAAGGATAAAGGTAAGGGTATCTTGGAGGAAGAGCCAAATTTGAAAAAGCAGAAAACTATGCCTCCTACTGAAGCTACAATGAATGATGATGAATATGCACAGAGGTTATTTGCTGAGATAAATGCAGATGTGCTAGCAGAGGAAATGGTTGATGTTGAGATAGAACCTGGTAAATTTGTGAAAATGACTAAGGAACAGGTTCAGGAGTGGGATGAAGCACAGCTGAGAGAGCAAAAACAAGATGACATTGAATATCTGGTGGATCAGTTTAAGAAAAAGAAGGCAGAAGAATTGAAAAGGACTAGAGCTGCCAAAGCTGCTGCTAAAAGGAATAAACCATTGACAAGAGCTCAACAGAAAAGAAATTTGGTTTTGAAGTTAAGAGGTGGTAATATTTCAACTGTAAGACTTAATGCCATGTCTCTTGAGAATCTACAAAGAATATGGGATAGGGATACATTTCTAAACCCTGAGGCTGCTAAGAGAGCAGAAGAAATTAAGAAAGCCAAAGAAAAAGCAGAAAGAGAAAAGAAAAAGAAGGTAAAATTTGATAAAAAGATTGAAGATGAAGAAGAATGGGAAAGGATGAGTGCTGAGCTTAAACAAAAGAGGAGACAAGAACTTGCATCAATTCCAGATTTACAAAAGAAAAATTTGAAGTTGGATGATTTGATTGTGGTGCAACCTCTACAACATATTCCACCTGATAACTCTCCTGGAATCATTGATTGGTCTGTGGTAAACTTTACAGTTCCAATTAAATGTGAGAAAATTAGAGTTGAAAGAGCAGATACTTCTGTTTCATATTGGAGGTCATTCAAGGAGTTGATCAGGGTGATTGTTAGAGAAGATCTGATCAGAATGTATGAGATTGGATCTGAGAAATGACTAAGCACCAAAAAGTTTGATAGTGTTTATGAATTGAGTGTTTGGTCTGGTATTTCAATGATGTATGAACCAGAAAGATTCAGATTTGAATTCAATACCTTCAGAAATGTGAAGCAGTGGATCTATCTCAGCAATCCAGGTGTTCATCAAGTTATTTTTGATGATGCTACTATGATTTGGATGCTCACTGACAGAGAATATGATATGAGTTTGAGTTTGTTAAGAAGCTTAAGGCATGCTAAATTATTTGTCTCATTCAACAATGATTTGGCAGAGGATTTGGTATATATGATCCTGAATCAGATTCATAAGAAAGAGGAATATGAGAGAAGACACAGAGATCAAAGATAGTTAGAAAGAGGTCATCTTGAAGAATTAAGAGAAACTTAATACTGTTGGGGACAGATTAAGTTTAGGGGGAGATTGTTGGGTGTGACAACCGGCAAAAATCTATGATTCAACTCCGCTCAGGTAATAAACTTAGAGAAATTTTTTTTTTTTTTTTTGTTAAACTATAATTTTAGTGATTTAACACTTATAATTAAATAACATTGAATTTAGGTGCCTTATCGTTACAGCCCGACACTAAACAAATGTTTATCTGTGGATGCATATAAATGTGGCAAAGTACTTACTTTTATGTTTATTAATTCACTTAGTAAACCCTAATATATATATATATATGTATATATACTTATATATATATAAGTATGTGTGAAACAATAATATAGTGATAAGCACACTTACTTGCATGAAAGTAACAAACTACCACCTTTGCATGAAATACAACATAATAACTAAATAAATACTTATACTAAAATCAATTAAAACTTAATTAACTAATAAAATAAATAAAATCAGATTTTTACATATAAATTAATTAAATTAAACTAATTTAATTAATAATAACATTTAAATACCAACTACCCATTTAATCACCACCACTTCTCCACCAATCACCACCAAAAACCCTTCACTTCCCCCCCCCCCCCCTTGGCCGGCCACCCTTCACCTCCCCCCCCCCCCCCCCCTCTTTTTCTTCTATTTAAACAACCTACATCCACCCTTTTCTCACTTTTCACACACACTCATCCAATTCTCTCTTCCACACACCATTCTTCCTTCCATTTCTCTCCCAAAAATCTGCCCTAAATTCACCATCAAAAACCACCACAAATCACCACACAAACAACCCTAAATCCACTCAAAAACAACTTACTTTTATCTTAGATTCGTTGGTAAGAAGATACACAATTTTCTCTTCTTTACTTCCTTCAATTTCTATACAATAATCATCACCCATGGATGAATAATACAAGACTTATAATAATATATCTATATCTATGTATATACATCTTTTATTTTACTATATACATATGTAAGATTTTATGTAAGGATATGCCTACAAATCTACATATGTATATATGCACTTTATATTTCATTCTTGTTAATATCTTATGTATGGCTATGCCTACGATCATATATGTATACATGCATCTTTATGATTTGTGTTGTTGTGATTCTTATGTATGGCTATGCCTACAAAATAGATGTAAACATGCATTATATTACTCATCTTCATCTCCATTTTCTTTTTTTTTTGAAGTATTGAAAAGTGTGGCTAAGCCTACAAAAATGACTTGATGTTTGTAGATTATCACTTGCACATAATCGTGTGTTAAAGATAAGTGATAATCCATGATCAAACCTATATCAAGTTGAAAGATGTAAATTTTACTTATTACATATCTACAAAATCTTTCAAGAATATCATGCTTGTAATATACTCAAAATCTGTAGAAAAATGATGGAAATTGCATGTGGGAAAAAGGGCTAAACAATGATTAGTGCCTATGTGTTAGGATGGTGGTCTATGACTTGAAATCCTAACCCTCACATACCCATGCAATCTGTCCAGATTTCTATATCTCACTTTGTGAGGTCATAAATCTGTGTATACTTAACAAAATACCACCATTTTACTACTGAAATTACTATTATGTATTAGCTTTCAAACCCAAGTGGTCTCACTCAAAAACATGGAGTATACGACCTCCAAACAGCCCATACGAAACTATTGCGCATGTTATGGCAGATTCGTATACCTCACTTTGCAAGGTCATAACTCCATGAATACTTAACCTAAGACTACCATTTTATTACTGATTTTAATGTTATTAAGCTTATCTAACAAGATTATGTTCAAATATAAGTTTAAAATACGTTTCTATAAATTTATACACAAAGGAACACAATCTGTCCAGAAAAACACAGGTTACTAAAATGGTCATAACTTGAGTTCTAGGAAGAGTTAGAAGATGCATTTTTTTTTGAAATTTTCGTATTGAAAAGACCTACAACTTTCCTGTTTTACACTTTTTCCAGAAATGCACGCATTTTTCTCAGTAAGCCAATTTACGGGTCTGGTCTGGAAACTTTCTGGAATTTTATTGGATTCTTACTAAAGATCACTTGAAAAGGGTGTAAATGTACCCAAAAATGGTTAAATAAAAATGTGACACTTAAACTAAAACTATGGGTGATGAAACTTTACAAAAATTAGAATTAGTATATATATATACGATATGACTAAACTTGAACATTTTATGTGATCTAGGAAGCATAAACCCCACCAAGACCCAAACAAGTACTTGCAACTTTTCGCTCTCTCACTAAGGTGAGTCTCATGGCCCCTACTCCTTTTTAAATGCTTTGAAATGTTTTTGGGGTGAGAATACATGTTCTTTTCTTTGTGGACACAAACTAAACTGTTATGTATTGCATGAGTTGACACTATCCATTATGTAGGCCTTTATCATGAATTGTTAGTTAAGGACTTAAACGTGAATGTCATGAATAGATCTATTTGGGTTGACGCCCCCATCCGGGTTGGTAGCGCCAACATGACTATAAGTCAAACGGGTGCATTGTCATTTGAGAACTACTTGTGTTTGGATAGGACACTTGCGAGGCACTAAATGTTAAGGTTTCAATTCATGAGCTTATGGCAATAGTAATACAATTTTTACTATATTGTTGAATGACAATATAACTTGAAATCTCGTGATCCACGGTAATGTTTTACAACAATTAAAACCTATGAGCTCACCAACTTTATGTTGACCCATTTTTACATGTTATTCTCAGGTAATTAAGATGCTTGCTATTTGTGAAGATGGCATACCCCTTTTGAAGTTAGGAACTACATTTGCATGGATGAACAATGCTTTTGATCTTAAATTCTTAAACTCCTAACTATTTTGTAACTTATGGGAATTGCTTTGTAAACTTTTAAAGACAAATGGTCTAAGTCTGTAAGACATTTTAAACTTTTATGATGTATGTTTAAAACGACTCATGTAGAAGTCGTTCATTGTAATTCTTGTGTTGTGATCTCATGATAGTCGCATCTCGCAACCTTCCGCCGAGGCGGGGTGTGACATTGGGAAATAAGATTTCTGATGTTATTACTGTTGTTGAAGAATGCACAAGGCATTAACACTGTTAGTGTTATTGTTTCTACTGTTGTTACAACTGTTAGTGTGTTGGTTATCACTGTCTTCAGAGTTAAAACTGTTAGTTGAAGTCTTCATGGATTACCACTGTTGGTGAAGTGGTTACCACTGCTAGTAGAAGATTTCAACTGTTATTGAAGATTGAAGATAAGGGTTACAACTGTTAGTGTTATCATTGTTAGCTTGTTTACAACAGTTAACACTGCTTAGGCTAGTTACCACTGTTGGTATATTAGTCTAGTAAATTGTACAAGTGTTAACACTGTTATAGGAATTACCACTGTTTGTATAGTCGTGGTAGTTAACACTGTTTATATCTAGAATAGGAGGGAAGTCAGAGTTTGAATAATTATGGATTGTAACTGCTTCCATAATTATAGGAGATTATTTAGCAGGACTCTATGTGTTATAAATAGAGATCCTTAACCTAGATTAGGTTATCAGTTTTTGCGCAGCTTCAAGGTTTTGTAACCCTAATACAAATCAGTGTATTCATCTTATATCATTAATAAGATTGGAGCTTTATATTATTCTGTTATTGTTATTTATATTGATCTTCATTGTATTACTAAGTGTTATTCCGCAAACTTCTTAGTAATCATTCAAAACTGCAGTTATCTAATAGTTTATTAGATAGATCTTGGTTTATCATTAATTCAGATGATCATCTGAGGACGATAGATGATCATCTATTTTCAGATGATCATCTGAGGACAAATAATTCTTTTTCTTCCAAAAAGTATCAATCTTATTCGACAATAAATATTATTATACGATACGAAAACATATAAAGTATATCTTTACGAAATGAACAAAAATTGTATTTTGAAATATGAGGAGATTCACATGCATTTTTACATTTTGTACAATTAGATATGCCTTAGAATCTCTAACATTTATCTTGAAGCTTTTGTAAACAACATAACATTTTAAAACTTTTATATTATCAACGTAATGGGTTAAACGACGCATATAGAGTCGTTCACTTTATCTTATGTGCTTTGTTTTTTGATTAGACGTGCCCCGACCAGATTCGCTTCCGCAACCCGAATTTAGAGGTATGACAGTCTCACGGCCCCATTTTTTTGTTTTACTATTTTAAACTTGGGGGAGATACAACAAAAATTGCTTTCGAGATCACATTTATTTGGTTAGTTAATTTGGTTATTAACTCAGTTAATTAAATTCGGTTATAATATTCGATTATCATTGTCGGTATTGATTTTGTTCGGTTATTGCATGAGTGTTTTAATTCGGTAAATTCCTCATCATTGTATGGTTCATTAACATAATAAGGCGCGATTACTAAAAGATAGATCTATCATGGGAGTGACGTCCCCGTCGGGGTTGCTAGCTACAACCACGTACAAACGGGCATTTTAGTAATTGTTATGGGTGTTGACACCGTTCGGGTGGCAGAAAATCGGGTTAGTCCTTGAACCATAAATTAGTACAGTATCAGTTTCGGTATATTTAATTTGGAAACCTTAATTGGTTTAATCATTTTTCAGAAACCTTAATTGGTTTATCATTGCTCGGTTATGCTGTTTAATCATTGTCGGTATTAAATCGTCGGATAATCATGTTGATCACATCATGTTTTATGATAAACCTATGAGATTCACCAGCTTTATAGCTGACCTTTTAGTGTTGTATTCTCAGGTGATCAGCTACAGTAGGGTGGCCCGCAGGATATTCTAGCTAGTGCGAGTCGCATGCATCTGTATAAACATGAAGATTTTCTTGCATTATATTTTGGATAATGGTTATGTATTATAATCTTCGGGATCATTATGCGAACTCGTTAATGATATAGCTTATGAATTAAACGAAGTACTACTTTTGTAACATATTTATAAATGTCTCATGTAGAGTCGTTTGCTTGTACTTCTATGCTTTAATTATTGATTAGTCACACCCAAAATCGTCGCTTCCGCAAATCATGAAATTGAGGGAGTGACAGATTGGTATCAGAGCCTAAGGTTTTAGCGAACTAGGTTGCATTTAGTTGGCCTAGACTATGACCGTTAGGTAGTATTCGTCATTAGGTATAACTGGTTCAGGAATTACATCATACGAGTTTAATTTAACATAGCCTAGCGAACTACGTACTATTAAATTAAGATTATGTGAAGTCTGAAAGGGGTTATGTCTGAAAGGGGTTATGTCCATCTAGAACCAATTATTGGAGTCGGTTATATACCAACCAACCCCAATAATTCATTCACACACACATACCCGATAATATCTCTCGTCTCTCTCGGCTCTCTCTCCCTCTCTCGATTCATCTCTAAAATCATCATCATTCTCGATCATGCAGAAGCAACATAATCATCATCTTCTTCTTCTTCTTCATAATCAGTCCATCATCCGGTTCATCACCATCAATCCAACTCCATTTTTAATTTGTAAGAAAACTCCACTTTTCTTCAATTTTTGTGTTTATAATACTTATACTATCATATATTAGTGTTCTATATGTGAGAATTTGGTTAAAAATGAAGTTAAAAACTGGTTTGGGGATGAACTACACGAACAAACCCTAGTAACAGCCATGCCTGATCGGGTATCAGTCCAACCGATCAGGTATACTTTCTCAGCCGTTCGGCTATAATAATTCAGATGATCAGCTATAATAATTCAGATGATCAGCTATAATAATTCAGATGATCGGCTATAATAATTCAGATGATCATCTAAATCAAGACAGATGATCATCTGAGGATGATAGATGATCATCTATTTTCAGATGATCATTTGAGGACAAATAATTCTTTTTCTTCCAAAAAGTATCAAACTTATTCGACAATAAATATTATTATACGATACGAAAACATACAAAGTATATCTTTATGAAACGAACAAAAATTGTATTTTGAAATATGACATTCACATGCATTTTTACATTTTGAACAATTAGATATGCCTTAGAATCTCTAACATTTAGCTTGAAGATTTTGTAAACAGCATAACATTTTAAAACTTTTATATTATCAATGTAATGGGTTAAACGACGCATATAGAGTCATTCACTTTATCTTATGTGCTTTGTTTATTGATTAGACACGCCCCGACCAGATTCGCTTCCGCAACCCGAATTTGGAGGTATGACAGTCTCACGGCCCCATTTTTCTGTTTTACTATTTTAAACTTGGGGGAGATACAACAAATATTGTTTTCATGATCACAGTTATTTGGTTAGTTAATTTGGTTATTAACTCAGTTAATTAAATTCGGTTATAATATTCGATTATCATTGTCGGTATTGATTTTGTTCGGTTATTGCATGAGTGTTTTAATTCGGTAAAGTCCTCATCATTGTATGGTTCATTAACATAATAAGGCGCGATTACTAAAAGATAGATCTATCATGGGAGTGACGTCCCCGTCGGGGTTGCTAGCTACAACCACGTACAAACGGGCATTTTAGTAATTGTTATGGGTGTTGACACCGTTCGGGTGGCAGAAAATCGGGTTAGTCCTTGAACCATAAATTAGTACAATATCAGTGCCGGTATATTTAATTTGGAAACCTTAATTGGTTTAATCATTTTTCAGAAACCTTAATTGGTTTATCATTGCTCGGTTATGCTGTTTAATCATTGTCGGTATTAAATCGTCGGATAATCATGTTGATCACATCATGTTTTATGATAAACCTGTGAGATTCACCAGCTTTATAGCTGACCTTTTAGTGTTGTATTCTCAGGTGATCAGCTACAGTAGGGTGGCCCGCAGGATATGCTAGCTAGTACGAGTCGCATGCATCTATATAAACATGAAGATTTTCTTGCATTATATTTTGGATAATGGTTATGTATTAAAATCTACGGGATCATTATGAGAACTCGTTAATGATATAGCTTATGACTTAAAATGATGTACTACTTTTGTAACATATTTATAAATGTCTCATGGAGAGTCGTTTGCTTGTACTTCTATGCTTTAATTATTGATTAGTCACACTCAAAATCGTCGCTTCCGCAAATCATGAAATCGAGGGAGTGACAGATTGGTATCAGAGCCTAAGGTTTTACCGAACTAGGTTGCATTTAGTAGGCCTAGACTATGACCATTAGGTAGTATTCGTCATTAGGTATAACTGGTTCAGAAATTACATCTTACGATTTTAATTTAACATAGCCTAACGAACTATGTACAATTAAATAAAGATTATGTGAAGTTTGAAAGGGGTTATGTCTGAAAGGGGTTACGTCCATCTAGAACCAATTATTGGAGTCGGTTATATACCAACCAACCCCAATAATTCATTCACACACACATACCCGATCATATCTCTCATCTCTCTCGGCTCTCTCTCCCTCTCTCGATTCATCGCCAAAATCATCATCATTGTCGATCATCATCAACAGCAGCAGAAGCAACATAATCATCATCTTCTTCTTCTTCATAATCAGTCCATCATCATCATCATCATCCGGTTCATCACCATCAGTCCAACTCCATTTTTAATTTGTAAGAAAACTCCACTTTTCTTCATTTTTTGTGTTTATAATACTTATATTATCATATATTAGTGTTCTATATGTTTGAAATTGGTTAAAAATGAAGTTAAAAACTGGTTTGGGGATGAACTACAAGAATAGACCCTAGTAACAGCCATGGCCGATCGGGTATCAGTCCAACCGATCAGGTATACTTTCTCAGCCGATCGGCTATAATAATTCAGATGATCAGCTATAATAATTCAGATGATCGGCTATAATAATTCAGATGATCATCTGAGGACGATAGATGATCATCTATTTTCAGATGATCATCTGAGGACAAATAATTCTTTTTCTTCCAAAAAGTATCAATCTTATTCGACAATAAATATTATTATACGATACGAAAACATATAAAGTATATCTTTACGAAATGAACAAAAATTGTATTTTGAAATATGAGGAGATTCACATGCATTTTTACATTTTGTACAATTAGATATGCCTTAGAATCTCTAACATTTAGCTTGAAGCTTTTGTAAACAACATAACATTTTAAAACTTTTATATTATCAACGTAATGGGTTAAACGACACATATAGAGTCGTTCACTTTATCTTATGTGCTTTGTTTTTTGATTAGACGTGCCCCGACCAGATTCGCTTCCGCAACCTGAATTTAGAGGTATGACAGTCTCACGGCCCCATTTTTTTGTTTTACTATTTTAAACTTGGGGGAGATACAACAAAAATTGCTTTCGAGATCACAGTTATTTGGTTAGTTAATTTGGTTATTAAATCAGTTAATTAAATTCGGTTATAATATTCGATTATCATTGTCGGTATTGATTTTGTTCGGTTATTGCATTAGTGTTTTAATTCGGTAAAGTCCTCATCATTGTATGGTTCATTAACATAATAAGGCGCGATTACTAAAAGATAGATCTATCATGGGAGTGACGTCCCCGTCGGGGTTGCTAGCTACAACCACGTACAAACGGGCATTTTAGTAATTGTTATGGGTGTTGACACCGTTCGGGTGGCAAAAAATCGGGTTAGTCCTTGAACCATAAATTAGTACAGTATCAGTTTCGGTATATTTAATTTGGAAACCTTAATTGGTTTAATCATTTTTCAGAAACCTTAATTGGTTTCTCATTGCTCGGTTATGCTGTTTAATCATTGTCGGTATTAAATCGTCGGATAATCATGTTGATCACATCATGTTTTATGATAAACCTATGAGATTCACCAGCTTTATAGTTGACCTTTTAGTGTTGTATTCTCAGGTGATCAGCTACAGTAGGGTGGCCCGCAGGATATTCTAGCTAGTGCGAGTCGCATGCATCTGTATAAACATGAAGATTTTCTTGCATTATATTTTGGATAATGGTTATGTATTATAATCTTCGGGATCATTATGCGAACTCGTTAATGATATAGCTTATGACTTAAAACGATGTACTACTTTTGTAACATATTTATAAATGTCTCATGTAGAGTCGTTTGCTTGTACTTCTATGCTTTAATTATTGATTAGTCACACCCAAAATCGTCGCTTCCGCAAATCATGAAATTGAGGGAGTGACAGATTGGTATCAGAGCCTAAGGTTATAGCAAACTAGGTTGCATTTAGTAGGCCTAGACTATGACCGTTAGGTAGTATTCGTCATTAGGTATAACTGGTTTAGGAATTACATCATACGAGTTTAACTTAACATAGCCTAGCGAACTATGTACAATTAAATAAAGATTATGTGAAGTCTGAAAGGGGTTATGTCTGAAAGGGGTTATGTCCATCTAGAACCAATTATTGGAGTCGGTTATATACCAACCATCCCCAATAATTCATTCACACACACATACCCGATCATATCTCTCGTCTCTCTCGGCTCTCTCTCCCTCTCTCGATTCATCGCTAAAATCATCATCATTCTCGATCATGCAGTAGCAACATAATCATCATCTTCTTCTTCTTCTTCATAATCAGTCCATCATCTGGTTCATCACCATCAATCCAACTCCATTTTTAATTTGTAAGAAAACTCCACTTTTCTTCAATTTTTGTGTTTATAATACTTATACTATCATATATTAGTGTTCTATATGTGAGAATTTGGTTAAAAATGAAGTTAAAAACTGGTTTGGGGATGAACTACACGAACAAACCCTAGTAACAGCCATGGCTGATCGGGTATCAGTCCAACCGATCAGGTATACTTTCTCAGCCGATCGGCTATAATAATTCAGATGATCAGCTATAATAATTCAGATGATCAGCTATAATAATTCAGATGATCGGCTATAATAATTCAGATGATCATCTAAATCAAGACAGATGATCATCTGAGGACGATAGATGATCTTCTATTTTCAGATGATCATTTGAGGACAAATAATTCTTTTTCTTCCAAAAAGTATCAAACTTATTCGACAATAAATATTATTATACGATACGAAAACATATAAAGTATATCTTTATGAAATGAACAAAAATTGTATTTTGTAATATGAGATTCACATGCATTTTTACATTTTGTACAATTAGATATGCCTTAGAATCTCTAACATTTAGCTTGAAGATTTTGTAAACAGCATAACATTTTAAAACTTTTATATTATCAATGTAATGGGTTAAACGACGCATATAGAGTCGTTCACTTTATCTTATGTGCTTTGTTTATTGATTAGACGCGCCCAGACCAGATTCGCTTCCGCAACCCGAATTTGGAGGTATGACAGTCTCACGGCCCCATTTTTCTGTTTTACTATTTTAAACTTGGGGGAGATACAACAAATATTGTTTTCATGATCACAGTTATTTGGTTAGTTAATTTGGTTATTAACTCAGTTAATTAAATTCGGTTATAATATTCGATTATCATTGTCGGTATTGATTTTGTTCGGTTATTGCATGAGTGTTTTAATTCGGTAAAGTCCTCATCATTGTATGGTTCATTAACATAATAAGGCGCGATTACTAAAAGATAGATCTATCATGGGAGTGACGTCCCCGTCGGGGTTGCTAGCTACAACCACGTACAAACGGGCATTTTAGTAATTGTTATGGGTGTTGACACCGTTCGGGTGGTAGAAAATCGGGTTAGTCCTTGAACCATAAATTAGTACAGTATCAGTTTTGGTATATTTAATTTGGAAACCTTAATTGGTTTAATCATTTTTCAGAAACCTTAATTGGTTTATCATTGCTCGGTTATGCTGTTTAGTCATTGTCGGTATTAAATCGTCGGATAATCATGTTGATCACATCATGTTTTATGATAAACCTATGAGATTCACCAGCTTTATAGCTGACCTTTTAGTGTTGTATTCTCAGGTGATCAGCTACAGTAGGGTGGCCCGCAGGATATGCTAGCTAGTGCGAGTCGCATGCATCTGTATAAACATGAAGATTTTCTTGCATTATATTTTGGATAATGGTTATGTATTATAATCTTCGGGATCATTATGCGAACTCGTTAATGATATAGCTTATGACTTAAAACGATGTACTACTTTTGTAACATATTTATAAATGTCTCATGTAGAGTCGTTTGCTTGTACTTCTATGCTTTAATTATTGATTAGTCACACCCAAAATCGTCGCTTTCGCAAATCATGAAATCGAGGGAGTGACAGATTGGTATCAGAGCTTAAGGTTTTAGCGAACTAGGTTGCATTTAGTTGGCCTAGACTATGACCGTTAGGTAGTATTCGTCATTAGGTATAACTGGTTCAGGAATTACATCATACGAGTTTAATTTAACATAGCCTAGCGAACTACGTACTATTAAATTAAGATTATGTGAAGTCTGAAAGGGGTTATGTCTGAAAGGGGTTATGTCCATCTAGAACCAAATATTGGAGTCGGTTATATACCAACCAACCCCAATAATTCATTCACACACACATACCCGATCATATCTCTCGTCTCTCTCGGCTCTCTCTCCCTCTCTCGATTCATCGCTAAAATCATCATCATTCTCGATCATGCAGAAGCAACATAATCATCATCTTCTTCTTCTTCTTCATAATCAGTCCATCATCCGGTTCATCACCATCAATCCAACTCCATTTTTAATTTGTAAGAAAACTCCACTTTTCTTCAATTTTTGTGTTTATAATACTTATACTATCATATATTAGTGTTCTATCTGTGAGAATTTGGTTAAAAATGAAGTTAAAAACTGGTTTGGGGATGAACTACACGAACAAACCCTAGTAACAGCCATGGCTGATCAGGTATCAGTCCAACCGATCAGGTATACTTTCTCAGCCAATCGGCTATAATAATTCAGATGATCAGCTATAATAATTCAGATGATCAGCTATAATAATTCAGACGATCGGCTATAATAATTCAGATGATCATCTAAATCAAGTTTCAGATGATCATTTGAGGACAAATAATTCTTTTTCTTCCAAAAAGTATCAAACTTATTCGACAATAAATATTATTATACGATACGAAAACATATAAAGTATATCTTTATGAAATGAACAAAAATTGTATTTTGAAATATGAGATTCACATGCATTTTTACATTTTGTACAATTAGATATGCCTTAGAATCTCTAACATTTAGCTTGAAGATTTTGTAAACAGCATAACATTTTAAAACTTTTATATTATCAATGTAATGGGTTAAACGACGCATATAGAGTCGTTCACTTTATCTTATGTGCTTTGTTTATTGATTAGACGCGCCCCGACCAGATTCGCTTCCGCAACCCGAATTTGGAGGTATGACAGTCTCACGGCCCCATTTTTCTGTTTTACTATTTTAAACTTGGGGGAGATACAACAAATATTGTTTTCATGATCACAGTTATTTGGTTAGTTAATTTGGTTATTAACTCAGTTAATTAAATTCGGTTATAATATTCGATTATCATTGTCGGTATTGATTTTGTTCGGTTATTGCATGAGTGTTTTAATTCGGTAAAGTCCTCATCCTTGTATGGTTCATTAACATAATAAGGCGCGATTACTAAAAGATAGATCTATCATGGGAGTGACGTCCCCGTCGGGGTTGCTAGCTACAACCACGTACAAACGGGCATTTTAGTAATTGTTATGGGTGTTGACACCGTTCGGGTGGTAGAAAATCGGGTTAGTCCTTGAACCATAAATTAGTACAGTATCAGTTTCGGTATATTTAATTTGGAAACCTTAATTGGTTTAATCATTTTTCAGAAACCTTAATTGGTTTATCATTGCTCGGTTATGCTGTTTAATCATTGTCGGTATTAAATCGTCGGATAATCATGTTGATCACATCATGTTTTATGATAAACCTATGAGATTCACCAGCTTTATAGCTGACCTTTTAGTGTTGTATTCTCAGGTGATCAGCTACAGTAGGGTGGCCCGCAGGATATGCTAGCTAGTGCGAGTCGCATGCATCTGTATAAACATGAAGATTTTCTTGCATTATATTTTGGATAATGGTTATGTATTATAATCTTCGGGATCATTATGCGAACTCGTTAATGATATAGCTTATGACTTAAAACGATGTACTACTTTTGTAACATATTTATAAATGTCTCATGTAGAGTCGTTTGCTTGTACTTCTATGCTTTAATTATTGATTAGTCACACCCAAAATCGTCGCTTTCGCAAATCATGAAATCGAGGGAGTGACAGATTGGTATCAGAGCCTAAGGTTTTAGCGAACTAGGTTGCATTTAGTTGGCCTAGACTATGACCGTTAGGTAGTATTCGTCATTAGGTATAACTGGTTCAGGAATTACATCATACGAGTTTAATTTAACATAGCCTAGCGAACTACGTACTATTAAATTAAGATTATGTGAAGTCTGAAAGGGGTTATGTCTGAAAGGGGTTATGTCCATCTAGAACCAAATATTGGAGTCGGTTATATACCAACCAACCCCAATAATTCATTCACACACACATACCCGATCATATCTCTCGTCTCTCTCGGCTCTCTCTCCCTCTCTCGATTCATCGCTAAAATCATCATCATTCTCGATCATGCAGAAGCAACATAATCATCATCTTCTTCTTCTTCTTCATAATCAGTCCATCATCCGGTTCATCACCATCAATCCAACTCCATTTTTAATTTGTAAGAAAACTCCACTTTTCTTCAATTTTTGTGTTTATAATACTTATACTATCATATATTAGTGTTCTATATGTGAGAATTTGGTTAAAAATGAAGTTAAAAACTGGTTTGGGGATGAACTACACGAACAAACCCTAGTAACAGCCATGGCTGATCAGGTATCAGTCCAACCGATCAGGTATACTTTCTCAGCCGATCGGCTATAATAATTCAGATGATCAGCTATAATAATTCAGATGATCAGCTATAATAATTCAGACGATCGGCTATAATAATTCAGATGATCATCTAAATCAAGTTTCAGATGATCATTTGAGGACAAATAATTCTTTTTCTTCCAAAAAGTATCAAACTTATTCGACAATAAATATTATTATATGATACGAAAACATATAAAGTATATCTTTATGAAATGAACAAAAATTGTATTTTGAAATATGAGATTCACATGCATTTTTACATTTTGTACAATTAGATATGCCTTAGAATCTCTAACATTTAGCTTGAAGATTTTGTAAACAGCATAACATTTTAAAACTTTTATATTATCAATGTAATGGGTTAAACGACGCATATAGAGTCATTCACTTTATCTTATGTGCTTTGTTTATTGATTAGACGCGCCCAGACCAGATTCGCTTCCGCAACCCGAATTTGGAGGTATGACAGTCTCACGGCCCCATTTTTCTGTTTTACTATTTTAAACTTGGGGGAGATACAACAAATATTGTTTTCATGATCACAGTTATTTGGTTAGTTAATTTGGTTATTAACTCAGTTAATTAAATTCGGTTATAATATTCGATTATCATTGTCGGTATTGATTTTGTTCGGTTATTGCATGAGTGTTTTAATTCGGTAAATTCCTCATCTTTGTATGGTTCATTAACTTAATAAGGCGCGATTACTAAAAGATAGATCTATCAAGGGAGTGACGTCCCCGTCGGGGTTGCTAGCTACAACCACGTACAAACGGGCATTTTAGTAATTGTTATGGGTGTTGACACCGTTCGGGAGGCAGAAAATCCGGTTAGGCCTTGAACCATAAATTATTACAATATCAGTGTCGGTATATTTAATTTGGAAACCTTAATTGGTTTAATCATTTTTCAGAAACCTTAATTGGTTTATCATTGCTCGGTTATGCTGTTTAATCATTGTCGGTATTAAATCGTCGGATAATCATGTTGATCACATCATGTTTTATGATAAACCTGTGAGATTCACCAGCTTTATAGCTGACCTTTTAGTGTTGTATTCTTAGGTGATCAGCTACAGTAGGGAGGCCCACAGGATATGCTAGCTAGTACGAGTCGCATGCATCTATATAAACATAAAGATTTTCTTGCATTATATTTTAGATAATGGTTATGTATTAAAATCTTTGGGATCATTATGCGAACTCGTTAATGATATAGCTTATGACTTAAAACGATGTACTACTTTTGTAACATATTTATAAATGTCTCATGTAGAGTCGTTTGCTTGTACTTCTATGCTTTAATTATTGATTAGTCACACCCAAAATCGTCGCTTCCGCAAATCATGAAATCGAGGGAGTGACAGATTGGTATCAGAGCCTAAGGTTATAGCAAACTAGGTTGCATTTAGTAGGCCTAGACTATGACCGTTAGGTAGTATTCGTCATTAGGTATAACTGGTTCAGGAATTACATCATACGAGTTTAACTTAACATAGCCTAGCGAACTATGTACAATTAAATAAAGATTATGTGAAGTCTGAAAGGGGTTATGTCTGAAAGGGGTTATGTCCATCTAGAACCAATTATTGGAGTCTGTTATATACCAACCAACCCCAATAATTCATTCAATTTTTGTGTTTATAATACTTATATTATCATATATTAGTGTTCTATATGTGAGAATTTGGTTAAAAATGAAGTTAAAAACTGGTTTGGGGATGAACTACACGAACAGACCCTAGTAACAGCCATGGCCGATCGGGTATCAGTCCAGCCGATCAGGTATACTTTCTCAGCCGATCGGCTATTATAATTCAGATGATCAACTATAATAATTCAGATGATCGGCTATAATAATTTAGATGATCATCTAAATCAAGACAGATGATCATCTGAGGACGATAGATGATCATCAATTTTCAGATTATCATCTGAGGACAAATAATTCTTTTTCTTCCAAAAAGTATCAAACTTATTCGACAATAAATATTATTATACGATACAAAAACATATAAAGTATATCTTTACGAAATGAACAAAAATTGTATTTTGAAATATGAGGAGATTCACATGCATTTTTACATTTTGTACAATTAGATATGCCTTAGAATCTCTAACATTTAGCTTGAAGCTTTTGTAAACAGCATAACATTTTAAAACTTATATATTCTCAATGTAATGGGTTAAACGACGCATATAGAGTCGTTCACTTTATCTTATGTGCTTTGTTTATTGATTAGACGCGCCCCGACCAGATTCGCTTTCGCAACCCGAATTTGGAGGTATGACAGTCTCACGGCCCCATTTTTCTGTTTTACTATTTTAAACTTGGGGGAGATACAACAAAAATTGTTTTCGTGATCACTGTTATTCGGTTAGTTAATTTGGTTATTAACTCAGTTAATTAAATTCGGTTATAATATTCGATTATCATTGTCGGTATTGATTTTGTTCGGTTATTGCATGAGTGTTTTAATTCGGTAAATTCCTCATCTTTGTATGGTTCATTAACTTAATAAGGCGCGATTACTAAAAGATAGATCTATCATGGGAGTGACGTCCCCGTCGGGGTTGCTAGCTACAACCACGTACAAACGGGCATTTTAATAATTGTTATGGATGTTGACACCGTTCGGGAGGCAGAAAATCGGGTTAGGCCTTGAACCATAAATTAGTACAATATCAGTGTCGGTATATTTAATTTGGAAACCTTAATTGGTTTAATCATTTTTCAGAAACCTTAATTGGTTTATCATTGCTCGGTTATGCTGTTTAATCATTGTCGGTATTAAATCGTCGGATAATCATGTTGATCACATCATGTTTTATGATAAACCTGTGAGATTCACCAGCTTTATAGCTGACCTTTTAGTGTTGTATTCTTAGGTGATCAGCTACAGTAGGGTGGCCCACAGGATATGCAAGCTAGTACGAGTCGCATGCATCTATATAAACATGAAGATTTTCTTGCATTATATTTTAGATAATGGTTATGTATTAAAATCTTCGGGATCATTATGCGAACTCGTTAATGATATAGCTTATGACTTAAAACGATGTACTACTTTTGTAACATATTTATAAATGTCTCATGTAGAGTCGTTTGCTTGTACTTCTATGCTTTAATTATTGATTAGTCACACCCAAAATCGTCGCTTCCGCAAATCATGAAATCGAGGGAGTGACAGATTGGTATCAGAGCCTAAGGTTATAGCAAACTAGGTTGCATTTAGTAGGCCTAGACTATGATCGTTAGGTAGTATTCGTCATTAGGTATAACTGGTTCAGGAATTACATCATACGAGTTTAACTTAACATAGCCTAGCGAACTATGTACAATTAAATAAAGATTATGTGAAGTCTGAAAGGGGTTATGTCTGAAAGGGGTTATGTCCATCTAGAACCAATTATTGGAGTCTGTTATATACCAACCAACCCCAATAATTCATTCACACACACATACCCGATCATATCTCTCGTCTCTCTCGGCTCTCTCTCCCTCTCTCGATTCATCGCCAAAATCATCATCATTCTCGATCATCATAAACAGCAGCAGAAGCAACATAATCATCATCTTCTTCTTCTTCATAATCAGTCCATCATCATCATCAACCGGTTCATCCCATCAATCCAACTCCATTTTTAATTTGTAAGAAAACTCCACTTTTCTTCAATTTTTGTGTTTATAATACTTATATTATCATATATTAGTGTTCTATATGTGAGAATTTGGTTAAAAATGAAGTTAAAAACTGGTTTGGGGATGAACTACACGAACAGACCCTAGTAACAGCCATGGCCGATCGGGTATCAGTCCAGCCGATCAGGTATACTTTCTCAGCCGATCGGCTATAATAATTCAGATGATCAGCTATAATAATTCAGATGATCGGCTATAATAATTCAGATGATCATCTAAATCAAGACAGATGATCATCTGAGGACGATAGATGATCATCAATTTTCAGATGATCATTTGAGGACTAATAATTCTTTTTCTTCCAAAAAGTATCAAACTTATTCGACAATAAATATTATTATACGATACAAAAACATATAAAGTATATCTTTACGAAATGAACAAAAATTGTATTTGAAATATGAGGAGATTCACATGCATTTTTACATTTTGTACAATTAGATATGCCTTAGAATCTCTAACATTTAGCTTGAAGCTTTTGTAAACAGCATAACATTTTAAAACTTATATATTCTCAATGTAATGGGTTAAACGACGCATATAGAGTCGTTCACTTTATCTTTTGTGCTTTGTTTATTGATTAGACGCGCCCCATCCAGATTCGCTTCCGCAACCCGAATTTGGAGGTATGACAGTCTCACGGCCCCATTTTTCTGTTTTACTATTTTAAACTTGGGGGAGATACAACAAAAATTGTTTTCTTGATCACAGTTATTCGGTTAGTTAATTTGGTTATTAACTCAGTTAATTAAATTCGGTTATAATATTCGATTATCATTGTCGGTATTGATTTTGTTCGGTTATTGCATGAGTGATTTAATTCTGTAGAGTCCTCATCATTGTATGGTTCATTAACTTAATAAGGCGCGATTACTAAAAGATAGATCTATCATGGGAGAGACGTCCCCGTCGGGGTTGCTAGCTACAACCACGTACAAACGGGCATTTTAATAATTGTTATGGATGTTGACACCGTTCGGGAGGCAGAAAATCGGGTTAGGCCTTGAACCATAAATTAGTACAATATCAGTGTCGGTATATTTAATTTGGAAACCTTAATTGGTTTAATCATTTTTCAGAAACCTTAATTGGTTTATCATTGCTCGGTTATGCTGTTTAATCATTGTCGGTATTAAATCGTCGGATAATCATGTTGATCACATCATGTTTTATGATAAACCTGTGAGATTCACCAGCTTTATAGCTGACCTTTTAGTGTTGTATTCTTAGGTGATCAGCTACAGTAGGGTGGCCCACAGGATATGCTAGCTAGTACGAGTCGCATGCATCTATATAAACATGAAGATTTTCTTGCATTATATTTTAGATAATGGTTATGTATTAAAATCTTCGGGATCATTATGCGAACTCGTTAATGATATAGCTTATGACTTAAAACGATGTACTACTTTTGTAACATATTTATAAATGTCTCATGTAGAGTCGTTTGCTTGTACTTCTATGCTTTAATTATTGATTAGTCACACCCAAAATTGTCGCTTCCGCAAATCATGAAATCGAGGGAGTGACAGATTGGTATCAGAGCCTAAGGTTATAGCAAACTAGGTTGCATTTAGTAGGCCTAGACTATGATCGTTAGGTAGTATTCGTCATTAGGTATAACTGGTTTAGGAATTACATCATACGAGTTTAACTTAACATAGCCTAGCGAACTATGTACAATTAAATAAAGATTATGTGAAGTCTGAAAGGGGTTATGTCTGAAAGGGGTTATGTCCATCTAGAACCAATTATTGGAGTCTGTTATATACCAACCAACCCCAATAATTCATTCACACACACATACCCGATCATATCTCTCGTCTCTCTCGGCTCTCTCTCCCTCTCTCGATTCATCGCCAAAATCATCATCATTCTCGATCATCATAAACAGCAGCAGAAGCAACATAATCATCATCTTCTTCTTCTTCATAATCAGTCCATCATCATCATCATCCGGTTCATCCCATCAATCCAACTCCATTTTTAATTTGTAAGAAAACTCCACTTTTCTTCAATTTTTGTGTTTATAATACTTATATTATCATATATTAGTGTTCTATATGTGAGAATTTGGTTAAAAATGAAGTTAAAAACTGGTTTGGGGATGAACTACACGAACAGACCCTAGTAACAGCCATGGCCGATCGGGTATCAGTCCAGCCGATCAGGTATACTTTCTCAGCCGATCGGCTATAATAATTCAGATGATCAGCTATAATAATTCAGATGATCGGCTATAATAATTCAGATGATCATCTAAATCAAGACAGATGATCATCTGAGGACGATAGATGATCATCAATTTTCAGATGATCATTTGAGGACTAATAATTCTTTTTCTTCCAAAAAGTATCAAACTTATTCGACAATAAATATTATTATACGATACAAAAACATATAAAGTATATCTTTACGAAATGAACAAAAATTGTATTTTGAAATATGAGGAGATTCACATGCATTTTTACATTTTGTACAATTAGATATGCCTTAGAATCTCTAACATTTAGCTTGAAGCTTTTGTAAACAGCATAACATTTTAAAACTTATATATTCTCAATGTAATGGGTTAAACGACGCATATAGAGTCGTTCACTTTATCTTTTGTGCTTTGTTTATTGATTAGACGCGCCCCATCCAGATTCGCTTCCGCAACCCGAATTTGGAGGTATGACAGTCTCACGGCCCCATTTTTCTGTTTTACTATTTTAAACTTGGGGGAGATACAACAAAAATTGTTTTCTTGATCACAGTTATTCGGTTAGTTAATTTGGTTATTAACTCAGTTAATTAAATTCGGTTATAATATTCGATTATCATTGTCGGTATTGATTTTGTTCGGTTATTGCATGAGTGATTTAATTCTGTAGAGTCCTCATCATTGTATGGTTCATTAACTTAATAAGGCGCGATTACTAAAAGATAGATCTATCATGGGAGAGACGTCCCCGTCGGGGTTGCTAGCTACAACCACGTACAAACGGGCATTTTAATAATTGTTATGGATGTTGACACCGTTCGGGAGGCAGAAAATCGGGTTAGGCCTTGAACCATAAATTAGTACAATATCAGTGTCGGTATATTTAATTTGGAAACCTTAATTGGTTTAATCATTTTTCAGAAACCTTAATTGGTTTATCATTGCTCGGTTATGCTGTTTAATCATTGTCGGTATTAAATCGTCGGATAATCATGTTGATCACATCATGTTTTATGATAAACCTGTGAGATTCACCAGCTTTATAGCTGACCTTTTAGTGTTGTATTCTTAGGTGATCAGCTACAGTAGGGTGGCCCACAGGATATGCTAGCTAGTACGAGTCGCATGCATCTATATAAACATGAAGATTTTCTTGCATTATATTTTAGATAATGGTTATGTATTAAAATCTTCGGGATCATTATGCGAACTCGTTAATGATATAGCTTATGACTTAAAACGATGTACTACTTTTGTAACATATTTATAAATGTCTCATGTAGAGTCGTTTGCTTGTACTTCTATTCTTTAATTATTGATTAGTCACACCCAAAATCGTCGCTTCCGCAAATCATGAAATCGAGGGAGTGACAGATTGGTATCAGAGCCTAAGGTTATAGCAAACTAGGTTGCATTTAGTAGGCCTAGACTATGACCGTTAGGTAGTATTCGTCATTAGGTATAACTGGTTCAGGAATTACATCATACGAGTTTAACTTAACATAGCCTAGCGAACTATGTACAATTAAATAAAGATTATGTGAAGTCTGAAAGGGGTTATGTCTGAAAGGGGTTATGTCCATCTAGAACCAATTATTGGAGTCTGTTATATACCAACCAACCCCAATAATTCATTCACACACACATACCCGATCATATCTCTCGTCTTTCTCGGCTCTCTCTCCCTCTCTCGATTCATCGCCAAAATCATCATCATTCTCGATCATCATCAACAGCAGCAGAAGCAACATAATCATCATCTTCTTCTTCTTCATAATCAGTCCATCATCATCATCATCCGGTTCATCACCATCAATCCAACTCCATTTTTAATTTGTAAGAAAACTCCACTTTTCTTCAATTTTTGTGTTTATAATACCTATATTATCATATATTAGTGTTCTATATGTGAGAATTTGGTTAAAAATGAAGTTAAAAACTGGTTTGGGGATGAACTACACGAACAGACCCTAGTAACAGCCATGGCCGATCGGGTATCAGTCCAGCCGATCAGGTATACTTTCTCAGCCGATCGGCTATAATAATTCAGATGATCGGCTATGATAATTCAGATGATCATCTAAATAAAGACAGATGATCATCTGAAGACGATAGATGATCATCAATTTTCAGATGATCATCTGAGGACAAATAATTCTTTTTCTTCCAAAAAGTATCAAACTTATTCGACAATAAATATTATTATACGATACAAAAACATATAAAGTATATCTTTACGAAATGAACAAAAATTGTATTTTGAAATATGAGGAGATTCACATGCATTTTTACATTTTGTACAATTAGATATGCCTTAGAATCTCTAACATTTAGCTTGAAGCTTTTGTAAACAGCATAACATTTTAAAACTTATATATTCTCAATGTAATGGGTTAAACGACGCATATAGAGTCGTTCACTTTATCTTTTGTGCTTTGTTTATTGATTAGACGCGCCCCATCCAGATTCGCTTCCGCAACCCGAATTTGGAGGTATGACAGTCTCACGGCCCCCTTTTTCTGTTTTACTATTTTAAACTTGGGGGAGATACAACAAAAAATGTTTTCGTGATCACAGTTATTCGGTTAGTTAATTTGGTTATTAACTCAGTTAATTAAATTCGGTTATAATATTCGATTATCATTGTCGGTATTGATTTTGTTCGGTTATTGCATGAGTGATTTAATTCTGTAAAGTCCTCATCATTGTATGGTTCGTTAACTTAATAAGGCGCGATTACTAAAAGATAGATCTATCATGGGAGTGACGTCCCCGTCGGGGTTGCTAGCTACAACCACGTACAAACGGGCATTTTAGTAATTGTTATGGGTGTTGATACCGTTCGGGAGGCAGAAAATCCGGTTAGGCCTTGAACCATAAATTAGTACAATATCAATGTCGGTATATTTAAATTACAATATCAGTGTCGGTATATTTAATTTGGAAACCTTAATTGGTTTAATCATTTTTCAGAAACCTTAATTGGTTTATCATTGCTCGGTTATGCTGTTTAATCATTGTCGGTATTAAATCGTCGGATAATCATGTTGATCACATCATGTTTTATGATAAACCTGTGAGATTCACCAGCTTTATAGCTGACCTTTTAGTGTTGTATTCTCAGGTGATCAGCTACAGTAGGGTGGCCCGCAGGATATGCTAGCTAGTACGAGTCGCATGCATCTATATAAACATGAAGATTTTCTTGCATTATATTTTGGATAATGGTTATGTATTAAAATCTTTGGGATCATTATGCGAACTCGTTAATGGTATTTCTTATGACTTAAAATGATGTACTACTTTTGTAACATATTTATAAATGTCTCATGTAGAGTTGTTTGCTTGTACTTCTATGCTTTAATAATTGATTAGTCACACCCAAAATCGTCGCTTCCGCAAATCATGAAATCGAGGGAGTGACAGATTGGTATCAGAGCCTAAGGTTATAGCGAACTAGGTTGCATTTAGTAGGCCTAGACTATGACCGTTAGGTAGTATTCGTCATCAGGTATAACTGGTTCAGGAATTACATCATACGAGTTTAATTTAACATAGCCTAGCGAACTATGTACAATTAAATAAAGATTATGTGAAGTCTGAAAGGGGTTATGTCGAACAGGAATGCACTAGTTGACTCTGACCACGAGAGAACTGAGACTCATATTTGTTTTGTGCTAGACACAACTAGGCAGATATGTATATGTATATATGGTATATACATAGATGATTAGGCTATTATATATATTGTATATATATGATAGGGCCTCGGATAATCTTTAAAATACTCGGTATATATATAAATATATTGTATATATATACATAGATCACGGATATTCGGAAATACTTAGTATATATTGTAACACCCCCAAATTTAATGTTTTGCGGAAGCATAATTTGGGTGTTACTAATCAATAATCAAAGCACACAGATATATAGCAAACGACTCTATATGCGTTGTTTTAACAAAATATATTAATATTAAAAGGTTTACAACAGTTTGAACTCGTACATAGCTCGTGTTCGTAATATGAGAGATTTAAGTACATAATTAGTTATACAAAATCTAATAATGCAATGAAATCTCTGAAGTTTGCATGAAGACTCGAGCTAATATGCATCCTGATGGGGAGTCCAGATCTACTGCTGAGTACCTGTGATACATGCTAAATGGGTCAACTAATGCTTGTGAGCTCACAGGTTTAGATATCAAATAATAGTGTCTGAATCGCAAGATTTAAATGTTGATTTGCATCCAGCAAATGATACTGATAGTGTATACAACCATGAGCGCATAGTCTGAGCTTAACTCGAGGGTCGGGTCCCATATAGAGAATTCCGAGCGAGGTGCCTCCACGAGTGCCTAATCTACACTCGTTTTCCCAAATATTAGTACTTCCGTTGCAGAGGTTAGCACGACTAACCCGGACGAGGTGGGTCAATCCTATATGGTACCATATACTAATATTCACGCTACTTTCGTATTACTAGACTATACTGACGGAGGACTTTTGTTTGATTAGTTGAAAACAACTCATGTAGTATATTGAAATATGTACTCACGTTCACGTGTTAAAAATAGAGCAATGTATCACACCCCTAGTAAAACAGTAAAAAGAGGGGCCATGAGACTCACCTGAGCCTGAAGAGTTTATCTAAATAAACTGAGATTGATTAGCCAAGAATTGAAGTTCAAAGACTTGTAACCTGAGGGTGTCCACGACATGCGATGGTTATAAACATGAGAAGGTATCTAACAAGACTACCTTGTAGTTGTTTGTCCAACTAGAATGTCCAAATGATTACAATTTGGTTGATTGTCTAAGCGTTTATAAATGTGTACGGCCCGTTTGTGATTGCTTGTAATAATAATCTTGATGTTATCATATTGTTTTCGAAGTGTTATACTTGAAAAACATGTCGTACAATGTTTTAGGAGTCATATTATATAAGAGTTTGAGGTTGTATAAGTTCGACACTTAGTGTAAAAAGTATTTACAAGTTCCTGGATGACGGGGGTCCGAGGGCAGTGCCCCTGGTAGCGGGGTCCAAGGGGCGGCAGCCCCTGGCGGAGTCCAAGGGGCAGACCCCCTGGCTGGGGTCGAGCTGATAAAATTTTAGGTCTCGACACTTAGTAAAATCTGTATTTTCTTGGTTCTGTTTCATGCGACACTACGTGCGACATAAGGCTTGTGTCGCTAGGTGCGACATAGTCTATTGTGTCGCAGATCATCTCTGCGACATAAGGGCTTGTGTTGCTAAGTGCGACATCCGCAATTTATGCGACATAAAATGTTGTGTCGCTATATGCGACGTAATTAGGTTTTGCGACATAGTCACTTGTGTCGCTATATGCGACATAAGTGAGGGTTTAGTGACATAAAGGCTTGTGTCGCAGGTGGCCTGGAGCCTCTGCGACACAACGAGCTGTTGGCCTGAAAATGAGCCGAAAATGTGTTTTCCGGCCTCCGTTTGACTTGAGACTTTTACCCAAGCCATATTTGGACATTTCAAGCTTAACTAAACAATTATAAGCTGAAAACAATAGAAAACGAGAGGTGTCGGGATTTGTCGGAAACTTACGAAGTTAACGCCGTGAAAATCCGGAAAGATGGAAATGTAGATCGTGAAGTGGTGAACGTTTTTCCCTAAATGAGATTGAAGATTTGAGGCCGTTTGGTGGTGAGTTTTAATGATTTTAGATGATGGTGGTGTGGTTGTTTAGAAAGAAGGAAAGACAAGAAAAGAGAGAAAGTTTTGAGAGGATGATGATGTTGGAATGAGGGAAAGGGTGGGTTCCCCCCCCCCCCCTTTGGTGGCTGATTTCGGTGGGGGCCCACCGGAGTGTGGGTCTCCACTTTTTATCTCCGTGTATTCGCGCTCCGTGCGGCGTCTGTTTAAACGTTAAATAATTATTTTATACATTTAATTATATGTTTTAAAATACAAATGTTTCTTTATTATTTTTGTTGAAGTATTTTACCAAATACTTAATAACTTAAATGATTTCGTTTGGTTGTGTGTTAAGTGTGTAAGTCGCGTAGACGTTTATTATTCAATACGAAATGAAGTTGAAATATTATCAAAATAATATTTTGGATATAGTAGCGTTATTAAATAATGTTGTACTAGTTAATAAAAATGTTCACCAACGTCCGTATTTACTTGAACCGAATTACATTCGATTTGAAACTTGTACGATTTAATCAAATCGCATATTCGTATATATTCAACAATATATATATATATATATATACATATATATATATATATATATATCGGTACATTAATTAGCCTAACACAGAACTAATTACATGTATTAACAACTGATTAGGCACTAATCACTAGTCTTAATTTGGCGGGTGTTACATATATGCTATTATACCTCGGATACTCGGTAACATACTCATTATTTGGATACATCATAGGACTTACCGGTCGTAAGTTGATTGAATCAGGAAAAATAGTACGGGGATGTGCCCTAGCTTTATAGGGTCATCTCTTCGAGACAGACTTACCCCGGTAAGGTTAGAAAATTTCTCCATTCACTCGTCGTCAGGCTTAACGTTCGGAATCGATATTCCTCTAAGGACTGAAATCTTTTCCTATCATTCTTAACAAATTCCCTCGAACTGAAACGACAAACCCCACAACGGATAACCCTGCATCAGATAACGAACAAATTCTAAATATTTGTCTGGATGTGATATTCCTGGCACTTTTGTAAACTTTAACTCTTGTAATCTTTTGGACACGCTTGTTATATGATTACAATCCTATTATATTCTATTTCTCTCATTTGACGCATCATGCATCAATTCACTGTTCAGTATTCATACAATTGTGACAATCACTTTCTTTGATTCAAAACTCTGACATGTCCCTTGTCTTTATTAAAGGAACATGCCTCCGAGATGACAATCCTTCACTCCTGCTGAACTTGAACAGCTAATCACTCAGCGAGTAGCTGAAGCTCTGGCCGCTCGACAAACACCTCCTTACAGCAGGTCAGACCCAAACCCGGAAAGCAATGAAACTCCGAACAACACCCCACCAACCAAACCCTGCTCCTACAAAGATTTCCTCAACTGCAAACCCTTGAACTTTAAGGGCACGGAAGGAGTTATCGGCCTACTGCAGTGGATTGAAAAGATGGAATCCGTCTTCCGCATCTGCAACTGTCCGGATGACTGCAAGGTCAAATACTCTATCTGCACAATGATGGAAGGTGCATTCACTTGGTGGACCACTCATGCCCAGACTGTAGGTATTGATGTTGCTTACAAACTACCTTGGGATGATCTGAAAAAGATGATGATCGAGGATTATTGTCCTAGAGAGGAAATACAACAGTTGGAAACAGAGTTCTGGAATCACTCTATCATCGGCAATGACATAGCCGGATACACTACTCGTTTCCACCAACTAGCTCTCTTGTGTCCAACTATGGTCAATCCTGAGTACAAAAGGGTCGAGAGGTATATTTGGGGACTTCCTGCGAGCATAAGAGGTATGGTAATGGCATCCAAACCGGGGACTATCCAAAATGTTGTTCGTATGGCTCACAGCCTTATGGCACAAGTTGTCCGCGATGGGAATGATTGCAAAAGAAAAGCTGACGGAAACCCTGACAACCAAGGCCAAACTAACAAAAAGCCTGCAACTACCAAGGTCAACGCCTCTGGATCTGAAAACAAGAAGGAGTACACTGGAACTAAACCCTTCTGCTCAAAGTGTAAATGCCACCATGACGGGCCTTGTGGCACTCCCTGTGACAAGTGCCAGCGTTATGGTCATCTTGCTAAGGACTGCCGAGTGAAAGCTTGTTATGATTGTGGCACCGTAAGACACTACCGAAGTGACTGTCCTAAACTGAAAAATAACAATACTCCTAATGGAAGGTTCTTTGTGCTGAATGCTAGGAACACTCACCCAGACCCTGACACGGGTACGTACCTTGACGTGTAACAAAAATTGCTTTTGTATTGTATACATCATGAACTTCAACATGTTGCGTAACGTCTGTCCTATTTCTTAGATGGTACATAATTTGGTAATAAATTCGGTATGCATAATATGATTATATTAGTCGGTATTTATATACGGTTATTTAATTAAGATGATTACATTCGGTTAGAGTATTCGGATAATATGTAATTCGGGTATCACTTCGGTGATATAACTCGGTTACCACTTCGGTGATATATCTCGGTTATCACTTCAGTGATATAAATCAGTTTAGGTATCATAAATCTATATTCGTTAATGTAGAACGGTTACAGATTACATATGAGATCGATAATTACATTAGAACTCTAGGAATAAGGTAGAACTCGTTAAATTCGGTGGATTATCAATCCAATTCTTAGTTGTTAATGCGAACCAACCTTGTCACATATACATAACGGTCGGGTAAAGAATCGGAAGAACTTCCCGTCATTTCCTTTAACGACCGGTAGGCTCAAGCCTAACAAGGGGAGAGAAAAACCGAAAGTCTTAATAAGTAGACTTATATTATGTAGTCGGCCTTAGAAACACGCAGCCCTAGGTTTCGGTTGAATTTCGGGATGAAATTCTCCTAACAAGGGGAGAATGTGACACCCGGTCATAAAGGGAAAAATTTGCTCCTAATTTAAACCGTAATCATTCGTACTTAGTACGTGTTAAAACGAAAGTATTCAGAAATTATATATATCTATATATATATATATATATATAAATGTTAAATGATTATTTAATAACCACATACAAACAAATATGAAAGAACGCGCAATCTCAAATACGGACGTTGGTGCAAAACATGTTTAAATAATATATTATTAATGAGAATAATAATTATTTACTCGGTTGAAACTTTAAACACATTTTGTACACTGAAAACTATCCTTCAAAATGAGTTGAAACAAAGATATAATTTTATATCTCACTAAAAGTATTTTTATAAAATACTTCTATTGAAAGTATATAGGTTTTCATGTTAGAGAATATCATTTAAAAGCATTATACTACTTTATGATCGGGTAAACGAACATGGGTAAAAATGCCATCTAGTACCAATTATTGGAGTCGGTTATATACCAATAAACCCCAATAATTCATTCACACACACACACACACCCGATCATATCTCTCGTCTCTCTCGGGTCTCTCTCGATTCATCGCCAAAATCATCATCATTCTTGATCATCATCAACAACAGCAGAAGCAACATAATCATCATCTTCTTATTCTTCATAACCAGTCTATCATCATCATCATCATCCGGTCCATCACCATCAATCCAACTCCATTTTTAATTTGTAAGAAAACTCCACTTTTCTTTATATTATCATATATTAGTGTTCTATATCTGAGATTTGGTTAAAAATGAAGTTAAAACTGGTTTGGGGATGAACTGCATGAACAAACCCTGGTAATAGCTATAGCAGATCGGGTATCAGTCCAGCCGATCGGGTATACTTTCCCAGCCGATCGGCTATAATAATTCAGATGATCGGCTATAATAATTCAGATGATCATCTGAATCAAGAAAGATGATCATCTGAGGATGATAGATGATCATCTATTTTTAGATGATCATCTGAGGACAAATAATTCTTTTTCTTTCAAAAAGTATCAAACTTATTCGACAATAAATATTATTATACGATACGAAAACATATAAAGTATATATTTACGAAATGAACAAGAATAGTATTTTGAAATATGATTTCAATTCCGTCACCAACGGGCCGTACCACTACTATAAACCACAAACTTAAATGGTTTTAAACATATATTCAGACATCACACATTAGCGAATGAATGGAGACACATCGGGAGGGATCTATATAGACGTTCACTTATATATGATCTTATATGATTAGGGCGTTAGGAGGATTCAGACTATCCATTCCACATCGCATACTTGATTTCTCGGCGACTCAGGTGAGTCTCACGGGCCCATTTTTGTGTTTTACTATTTTAAACTTGGGGGAGATACAACAAAAATTGTTTTCGAGATCACAGTTATTTGGTTAGTTAATTTGGTTATTAACTAAGTTAATAAAATTCGGTTATAATATTCGATTATCATTGTCGGTATTGATTTTGTTCGGTTATTGCATGAGTGTTTTAATTCGGTAAATTCCTCATCTTTGTATGGTTCATTAACTTAATAAGGCGCGATTACTAAAAGATAGATCTATCAAGGGAGTGACGTCCCCGTCGGGGTTGCTAGCTACAACCACGTACAAACGGGCATTTTAGTAATTGTTATGGGTGTTGACACCGTTCGGGAGGCAGAAAATCCGGTTAGGCCTTGAACCATAAATTATTACAATATCAGTGTCGGTATATTTAATTTGGAAACCTTAATTAGTTTAATCATTTTTCAGAAACCTTAATTGGTTTATCATTGCTCGGTTATGCTGTTTAATCATTGTCGGTATTAAATCGTCGGATAATCATGTTGATCACATCATGTTTTATGATAAACCTGTGAGATTCACCAGCTTTATAGCTGACCTTTTAGTGTTGTATTCTCAGGTGATCAGCTACAGTAGGGTTGCCCGCAAGATATGCTAGCTAGTGCGAGTCGCATGCATCTGTATAAACATGAAGATTTTCTTGCATTATATTTTGGATAATGGTTATGTATTAAAATCTTCGGGATCATTATGCGAACTCGTTAATGATATAGCTTATGACTTAAAACGATGTACTACTTTTGTAACATATTTATAAATGTCTCATGTAGAGTCGTTTGCTTGTACTTCTATGCTTTAATTACTGATTAGTCACACCCAAAATCGTCGCTTCCGCAAATCATGAAATTGAGGGAGTGACAGATTGGTATCAGAGCCTAAGGTTTTAACAGATTGGTATCATAGCCTAGCGAACTACGTACTATTAAATTAAGATTATGTGAAGTCTGAAAGGGGTTATGTCTGAAAGGGGTTATGTCCATCTAGAACCAATTATTGGAGTCGGTTATATACCAACCAACCCCAATAATTCATTCACACACACATACCCGATCATATCTCTCGTCTCTCTCGGCTCTCTCTCCCTCTCTCGATTCATCGCCAAAATCATCATCATTCTCGATCATCATCAACAGCAGCAGAAGCAACATAATCATCATCTTCTTCTTCTTCATAATCAGTCCATCATCATCATCATCCGGTTCATCACCATCAATCCAACTCCATTTTTAATTTGTAAGAAAACTCCACTTTTCTTCAATTTTTGTGTTTATAATACTCATATTATCATATATTAGTGTTCTATATGTGAGAATTTGGTTAAAAATGAAGTTAAAAACTGGTTTGGGGATGAACTACACGAACAAACCCTAGTAACAGCCATGGCTGATCGGGTATCAGACCAACCGATCAGGTATACTTTCTCAGCCGATCGGCTATAATAATTTAGATGATCAGCTATAATAATTCAGTTGATCAGCTATAATAATTCAGATGATCGGCTATAATAATTCAGATGATCATCTAAATCAAGACAGATGATCATCTGAGGACGATAGATGATCATTTATTTTCAGATGATCCTTTGAGGACAAATAATTCTTTTTCTTCCAAAAAGTATCAAACTTATTCGACAATAAATATTATTATACGATACGAAAACATATAAAGTATATCTTTACGAAATGAACAAAAATTGTATTTTGAAATATGAGGAGATTCACATGCATTTTTACATTTTGTACAATTAGATATGCCTTAGAATCTCTAACATTTAGCTTGAAGCTTTTGTAAACATTATAACATTTAAAAACTTTTATATTATCAATGTAATGGGTTAAACAACACATATAGAGTCGTTCACTTTATTTAATGTGCTTTGTTTATTGATTAGATGTGCCCCGACCAGATTCGCTTCCGCAACCCGAATTTGGAGGTATGACAGTCTCACGGCCCCCATTTTTCTGTTTTACTATTTTAAACTTGGGGGAGATACAACAAAAATTGTTTTCGTGATCACAGTTATTTGGTTAGTTAATTTGGTTATTAACTCAGTTAATTAAATTCGGTTATAATATTCGATTATCATTGTCGGTATTGATTTTGTTCGGTTATTGCATGAGTGTTTTAATTCGGTAAAGTCCTCATCATTGTATGGTTCATTAACTTAATAAGGCGCGATTACTAAAAGTTAGATCTATCATGGGAGTGACGTCCCCGTCGGGGTTGCTAGCTAGAACCACGTACAAACGGGCATTTTAGTAATTGTTATGGGTGTTGACACCGTTCGGGAGGCAGAAAATCGGGTTAGGACTTGAACTATAAATTCGTACAATATCAGTGTCGGTATATTTAATTTGGAAACCTTAATTGGTTTAATCATTTTTCAGAAACCTTAATTGGTTTATCATTGCTCGGTTATGCTGTTTAATCATTGTCGGTATTAAATCGTCGGATAATCATGTTGATCACATCATGTTTTATGATAAACCTGTGAGATTCACCAGCTTTATAGCTGACCTTTTAGTGTTGTATTCTTAGGTGATCAGCTACAGTAGGGTGGCCCACAGGATATGCTAGCTAGTACGAGTCGCATCCATTTATATAAACATGAAGATTTTCTTGCATTATATTTTAGATAATGGTTATGTATTAAAATCTTCGGGATCATTATGCGAACTAGTTAATGATATAGCTTATGACTTAAAACGATGTACTACTTTTGTAACATATTTATAAATGTCTCATGTAGAGTCGTTTGCTTGTACTTCTATGCTTTAATTATTGATTAGTCACACCCAAAATCGTCGCTTCCGCAAATCATGAAATCGAGGGAGTGACAGATTGGTATCAGAGCCTAAGGTTATAGCAAACTAGGTTGCATTTAGTAGGCCTAGACTATGACCGTTAGGTAGTATTCGTCATTAGGTATAACTGGTTCAGGAATTACATCATACGAGTTTAACTTAACATAGCCTAGCGAACTATGTACAATTAAATAAAGATTATGTGAAGTCTGAAAGGGGTTATGTCCATCTAAAACCAATTATTGGAGTCTGTTATATACCAACCAACCCCAATAATTCATTCACACACACATACCCGATCATATCTCTCGTCTCTCTCGGCTCTCTCTCCCTCTCTCGATTCATCGCCAAAATCATCATCATTCTCGATCATCATCAACAGCAGCAAAAGCAACATAATCATCATCTTCTTCTTCTTCATAATCAGTCCATCATCATCATCATCCGGTTCATCACCATCAATCCAACTCCATTTTTAATTTGTAAGAAAACTCCACTTTTCTTCAATTTTTGTGTTTATAATACTTATATTATCATATATTAGTGTTCTATATGTGAGAATTTGGTTAAAAATGAAGTTAAAAACTGGTTTGGGGATGAACTACACGAACAGACCCTAGTAACAGCCATGGCCGATCGGGTATCAGTCCAGCCGATCAGGTATACTTTCTCAGCCGATCGGCTATAATAATTCAGATGATCAGCTATAATAATTCAGATGATCAGCTATAATAATTCAGATGATCGGCTATAATAATTCAGATGATCATCTAAATCAAGACAGATGATCATCTGAGGACGATAGATGATCATTTATTTTCAGATGATCCTTTGAGGACAAATAATTCTTTTTCTTCCAAAAAGTATCAAACTTATTCGACAATAAATATTATTATACGATACGAAAACATATAAAGTATATCTTTACGAAATGAACAAAAATTGTATTTTGAAATATGAGGAGATTCACATGCATTTTTACATTTTGTACAATTAGATATGCCTTAGAATCTCTAACATTTAGCTTGAAGCTTTTGTAAACATTATAACATTTAAAAACTTTTATATTATCAATGTAATGGGTTAAACAACACATATAGAGTCGTTCACTTTATTTAATGTGCTTTGTTTATTGATTAGATGTGCCCCGACCAGATTCGCTTCCGCAACCCGAATTTGGAGGTATGACAGTCTCACGGCCCCCATTTTTCTGTTTTACTATTTTAAACTTGGGGGAGATACAACAAAAATTGTTTTCGTGATCACAGTTATTTGGTTAGTTAATTTGGTTATTAACTCAGTTAATTAAATTCGGTTATAATATTCGATTATCATTGTCGGTATTGATTTTGTTCGGTTATTGCATGAGTGTTTTAATTCGGTAAAGTCCTCATCATTGTATGGTTCATTAACTTAATAAGGCGCGATTACTAAAAGTTAGATCTATCATGGGAGTGACGTCCCCGTCGGGGTTGCTAGCTAGAACCACGTACAAACGGGCATTTTAGTAATTGTTATGGGTGTTGACACCGTTCGGGAGGCAGAAAATCGGGTTAGGACTTGAACTATAAATTCGTACAATATCAGTGTCGGTATATTTAATTTGGAAACCTTAATTGGTTTAATCATTTTTCAGAAACCTTAATTGGTTTATCATTGCTCGGTTATGCTGTTTAATCATTGTCGGTATTAAATCGTCGGATAATCATGTTGATCACATCATGTTTTATGATAAACCTGTGAGATTCACCAGCTTTATAGCTGACCTTTTAGTGTTGTATTCTTAGGTGATCAGCTACAGTAGGGTGGCCCACAGGATATGCTAGCTAGTACGAGTCGCATCCATTTATATAAACATGAAGATTTTCTTGCATTATATTTTAGATAATGGTTATGTATTAAAATCTTCGGGATCATTATGCGAACTAGTTAATGATATAGCTTATGACTTAAAACGATGTACTACTTTTGTAACATATTTATAAATGTCTCATGTAGAGTCGTTTGCTTGTACTTCTATGCTTTAATTATTGATTAGTCACACCCAAAATCGTCGCTTCCGCAAATCATGAAATCGAGGGAGTGACAGATTGGTATCAGAGCCTAAGGTTATAGCAAACTAGGTTGCATTTAGTAGGCCTAGACTATGACCGTTAGGTAGTATTCGTCATTAGGTATAACTGGTTCAGGAATTACATCATACGAGTTTAACTTAACATAGCCTAGCGAACTATGTACAATTAAATAAAGATTATGTGAAGTCTGAAAGGGGTTATGTCCATCTAAAACCAATTATTGGAGTCTGTTATATACCAACCAACCCCAATAATTCATTCACACACACATACCCGATCATATCTCTCGTCTCTCTCGGCTCTCTCTCCCTCTCTCGATTCATCGCCAAAATCATCATCATTCTCGATCATCATCAACAGCAGCAAAAGCAACATAATCATCATCTTCTTCTTCTTCATAATCAGTCCATCATCATCATCATCCGGTTCATCACCATCAATCCAACTCCATTTTTAATTTGTAAGAAAACTCCACTTTTCTTCAATTTTTGTGTTTATAATACTTATATTATCATATATTAGTGTTCTATATGTGAGAATTTGGTTAAAAATGAAGTTAAAAACTGGTTTGGGGATGAACTACACGAACAGACCCTAGTAACAGCCATGGCCGATCGGGTATCAGTCCAGCCGATCAGGTATACTTTCTCAGCCGATCGGCTATAATAATTCAGATGATCAGCTATAATAATTCAGATGATCAGCTATAATAATTCAGATGATCGGCTATAATAATTCAGATGATCATCTAAATCAAGACAGATGATCATCTGAGGACGATAGATGATCATTTATTTTCAGATGATCCTTTGAGGACAAATAATTCTTTTTCTTCCAAAAAGTATCAAACTTATTCGACAATAAATATTATTATACGATACGAAAACATATAAAGTATATCTTTACGAAATGAACAAAAATTGTATTTTGAAATATGAGGAGATTCACATGCATTTTTACATTTTGTACAATTAGATATGCCTTAGAATCTCTAACATTTAGCTTGAAGCTTTTGTAAACATTATAACATTTAAAAACTTTTATATTATCAATGTAATGGGTTAAACAACACATATAGAGTCGTTCACTTTATTTAATGTGCTTTGTTTATTGATTAGATGTGCCCCGACCAGATTCGCTTCCGCAACCCGAATTTGGAGGTATGACAGTCTCACGGCCCCCATTTTTCTGTTTTACTATTTTAAACTTGGGGGAGATACAACAAAAATTGTTTTCGTGATCACAGTTATTTGGTTAGTTAATTTGGTTATTAACTCAGTTAATTAAATTCGGTTATAATATTCGATTATCATTGTCGGTATTGATTTTGTTCGGTTATTGCATGAGTGTTTTAATTCGGTAAAGTCCTCATCATTGTATGGTTCATTAACTTAATAAGGCGCGATTACTAAAAGTTAGATCTATCATGGGAGTGACGTCCCCGTCGGGGTTGCTAGCTAGAACCACGTACAAACGGGCATTTTAGTAATTGTTATGGGTGTTGACACCGTTCGGGAGGCAGAAAATCGGGTTAGGACTTGAACTATAAATTCGTACAATATCAGTGTCGGTATATTTAATTTGGAAACCTTAATTGGTTTAATCATTTTTCAGAAACCTTAATTGGTTTATCATTGCTCGGTTATGCTGTTTAATCATTGTCGGTATTAAATCGTCGGATAATCATGTTGATCACATCATGTTTTATGATAAACCTGTGAGATTCACCAGCTTTATAGCTGACCTTTTAGTGTTGTATTCTTAGGTGATCAGCTACAGTAGGGTGGCCCACAGGATATGCTAGCTAGTACGAGTCGCATCCATTTATATAAACATGAAGATTTTCTTGCATTATATTTTAGATAATGGTTATGTATTAAAATCTTCGGGATCATTATGCGAACTAGTTAATGATATAGCTTATGACTTAAAACGATGTACTACTTTTGTAACATATTTATAAATGTCTCATGTAGAGTCGTTTGCTTGTACTTCTATGCTTTAATTATTGATTAGTCACACCCAAAATCGTCGCTTCCGCAAATCATGAAATCGAGGGAGTGACAGATTGGTATCAGAGCCTAAGGTTATAGCAAACTAGGTTGCATTTAGTAGGCCTAGACTATGACCGTTAGGTAGTATTCGTCATTAGGTATAACTGGTTCAGGAATTACATCATACGAGTTTAACTTAACATAGCCTAGCGAACTATGTACAATTAAATAAAGATTATGTGAAGTCTGAAAGGGGTTATGTCCATCTAAAACCAATTATTGGAGTCTGTTATATACCAACCAACCCCAATAATTCATTCACACACACATACCCGATCATATCTCTCGTCTCTCTCGGCTCTCTCTCCCTCTCTCGATTCATCGCCAAAATCATCATCATTCTCGATCATCATCAACAGCAGCAAAAGCAACAAAATCATCATCTTCTTCTTCTTCATAATCAGTCCATCATCATCATCATCCGGTTCATCACCATCAATCCAACTCCATTTTTAATTTGTAAGAAAACTCCACTTTTCTTCAATTTTTGTGTTTATAATACTTATATTATCATATATTAGTGTTCTATATGTGAGAATTTGGTTAAAAATGAAGTTAAAAACTGGTTTGGGGATGAACTACACGAACAGACCCTAGTAACAGCCATGGCCGATCGGGTATCAGTCCAGCCGATCAGGTATACTTTCTCAGCCGATCGGCTATAATAATTCAGATGATCAGCTATAATAATTCAGATGATCGGCTATAATCAAGACAGATGATCATCTGAGGACGATAAATGATCATCAATTTTCAGATGATCATCTGAGGACAAATAATTCTTTTTCTTCCAAAAAGTATCAAACTTATTCGACAATAAATATTATTATACGATACAAAAACATATAAAGTATATCTTTACGAAATGAACAAAAATTGTATTTTAAAATATGAGGAGATTCACATGCATTTTTACATTTTGTACAATTAGATATGCCTTAGAATCTCTAACATTTAGCTTGAAGCTTTTGTAAACATCATAACATTTTAAAACTTATATATTCTCAATGTGATGGGTTAAACGACGCATATAGAGTCGTTCACTTTATCTTTTGTGCTTTGTTTATTGATTAGACGCGCCCCATCCAGATTCGCTTCCGCAACCCGAATTTGGAGGTATGACAGTCTCACGGCCCCATTTTTCTGTTTTACTATTTTAAACTTGGGGGAGATACAACAAAAATTGTTTTCGTGATCACAGTTATTCGGTTAGTTAATTTGGTTATTAACTCAGTTAATTAAATTCGGTTATAATATTCGATTATCATTGTCGGTATTGATTTTGTTCGGTTATTGCATGAGTGATTTAATTCTGTAGAGTCCTCATCATTGTATGGTTCATTAACTTAATAAGGCGCGATTACTAAAAGATAGATCTATCATGGGAGTGACGTCCCCGTCGGGGTTGCTAGCTACAACCACGTACAAACGGGCATTTTAGTAATTGTTACGGGTGTTGACACCGTTCGGGAGGCAGAAAATCGGGTTAGGCCTTGAACCATAAATTAGTACAATATCAGTGTCGGTATATTTAATTTGGAAACCTTAATTGGTTTAATCATTTTTCAGAAACCTTAATTGGTTTATCATTGCTCGGTTATGCTGTTTAATCATTGTCGGTATTAAATCGTCGGATAATCATGTTGATCACATCATGTTTTATGTTAAACCTGTGAGATTCACCAGCTTTATAGCTGACCTTTTAGTGTTGTATTCTTAGGTGATCAGCTACAGTAGGGTGGCTCACAGGATATGCTAGCTAGTACGAGTCGCATGCATTTATATAAACATGAAGATTTTCTTGCATTATATTTTAGATAATGGTTATGTATTAAAATCTTCGGGATCATTATGCGAACTAGTTAATGATATAGCTTATGACTTAAAACGATGTACTACTTTTGTAACATATTTATAAATGTCTCATGTAGAGTCGTTTGCTTGTACTTCTATGCTTTAATTATTGATTAGTCACACCCAAAATCGTCGCTTCCGCAAATCATGAAATCGAGGGAGTGACAGATTGGTATCAGAGCCTAAGGTTATAGCAAACTAGGTTGCATTTAGTAGGCCTAGACTATGACCGTTAGGTAGTATTCGTCATTAGGTATAACTGGTTCAGGAATTACATCATACGAGTTTAACTTAACATAGCCTAGCGAACTATGTACAATTAAATAAAGATTATGTGAAGTCTGAAAGGGGTTATGTCCATCTAAAACCAATTATTGGAGTCTGTTATATACCAACCAACCCCAATAATTCATTCACACACACATACCCGATCATATCTCTCGTCTCTCTCGGCTCTCTCTCCCTCTCTCGATTCATCGCCAAAATCATCATCATTCTCGATCATCATCAACAGCAGCAGAAGCAACATAATCATCATCTTCTTCTTCTTCATAATCAGTCCATCATCATCATCATCCGGTTCATCACCATCAATCCGACTCCATTTTTAATTTGTAAGAAAACTCCACTTTTCTTCAATTTTTGTGTTTATAATACTTATATTATCATATATTAGTGTTCTATATGTGAGAATTTGGTTAAAAATGAAGTTAAAAACTGGTTTGGGGATGAACTACACGAACAGACCCTAGTAACAGCCATGGCCGATCGGGTATCAGTCCAGCCGATCAGGTATACTTTCTCAGCCGATCGGCTATAATAATTCAGATGATTGGCTATAATAATTCAGATGATCATCTAAATCAAGACAGATGATCATCTGAGGACGATAGATGATCATCAATTTTCAGATGATCATCTGAGGACAAATAATTCTTTTTCTTCCAAAAAGTATCAAACTTATTCGACAATAAATATTATTATACGATACAAAAACATATAAAGTATATCTTTACGAAATGAACAAAAATTGTATTTTGAAATATGAGGAGATTCACATGCATTTTTACATTTTTTACAATTAGATATGCCTTAGAATCTCTAACATTTAGCTTGAAGCTTTTGTAAACAGCATAACATTTTAAAACTTATATATTCTCAATGTAATGGGTTAAACGACGCATATAGAGTTGTTCATTTTATCTTTTGTGCTTTGTTTATTGATTAGACGCGCCCCATCCAGATTCGCTTCCGCAACCCGAATTTGGAGGTATGACAGTCTCACGGCCCCCTTTTTCTGTTTTACTATTTTAAACTTGGGGGAGATACAACAAAAATTGTTTTCGTGATCACAGTTATTCGGTTAGTTAATTTGGTTATTAACTCAGTTAATTAAATTCGGTTATAATATTCGATTATCATTGTCGGTATTGATTTTGTTCGGTTATTGCATGAGTGATTTAATTCTGTAGAGTCCTCATCATTGTATGGTTCATTAACTTAATAAGGCGCGATTACTAAAAGATAGATCTATCATGGGAGTGACGTCCCCGTCGGGGTTGCTAGCTACAACCACGTACAAACGGGCATTTTAGTAATTGTTATGGGTGTTGACACCGTTCGGGAGGCAGAAAATCGGGTTAGGCCTTGAACCATAAATTAGTACAATATCAGTGTCGGTATATTTAATTTGGAAACCTTAATTGGTTTAATCATTTTTCAGAAACCTTAATTGGTTTATCATTGCTCGGTTATGCTGTTTAATCATTGTCGGTATTAAATCGTCGGATAATCATGTTGATCACATCATGTTTTATGATAAACCTGTGAGATTCACCAGCTTTATAGCTGACCTTTTAGTGTTGTATTCTTAGGTGATCAGCTACAGTAGGGTGGCCCACAGGATATGCTAGCTAGTACGAGTCGCATGCATCTATATAAACATGAAGATTTTCTTGCATTATATTTTAGATAATGGTTATGTATTAAAATCTTCGGGATCATTATGCGAACTCGTTAATGATATAGCTTATGACTTAAAACGATGTACTACTTTTGTAACATATTTATAAATGTCTCATGTAGAGTCGTTTGCTTGTACTTCTATGCTTTAATTATTGATTAGTCACACCCAAAATCGTCGCTTCCGCAAATCATGAAATCGAGGGAGTGACAGATTGGTATCAGAGCCTAAGGTTATAGCAAACTAGGTTGCATTTAGTAGGCCTAGACTATGACCGTTAGGTAGTATTCGTCATTAGGTATAACTGGTTCAGGAATTACATCATACAAGTTTAACTTAACATAGCCTAGCGAACTATGTACAATTAAATAAAGATTATGTGAAGTCTGAAAGGGGTTATGTCTGAAAGGGGTAATGTCCATCTAGAACCAATTATTGGAGTCTGTTATATACCAACCAACCCCAATAATTCATTCACACACACATACCCGATCATATCTCTCGTCTCTCTCGGCTCTCTCTCCCTCTCTCGATTCATCGCCAAAATCATCATCATTCTCGATCATCATCAACAGCAGCAGAAGCAACATAATCATCATCTTCTTCTTCTTCATAATCAGTCCATCATCATCATCATCCGGTTCATCACCATCAATCCAACTCCATTTTTAATTTGTAAGAAAACTCCACTTTTCTTCAATTTTTGTGTTTATAATACTCATATTATCATATATTAGTGTTCTATATGTGAGAATTTGGTTAAAAATGAAGTTAAAAACTGGTTTGGGGATGAACTACACGAACAAACCCTAGTAACAGCCATGGCTGATCGGGTATCAGACCAACCGATCAGGTATACTTTCTCAGCCGATCGGCTATAATAATTTAGATGATCAGCTATAATAATTCAGTTGATCAGCTATAATAATTCAGATGATCGGCTATAATAATTCAGATGATCATCTAAATCAAGACATATGATCATCTGAGGACGATAGATGATCATCAATTTTCAGATGATCATCTGAGGACAAATAATTCTTTTTCTTCCAAAAAGTATCAAACTTATTCGACAATAAATATTATTATACGATACAAAAACATATAAAGTATATCTTTACGAAATGAACAAAAATTGTATTTTGAAATATGAGGAGATTCACATGCATTTTTACATTTTTTACAATTAGATATGCCTTAGAATCTCTAACATTTAGCTTGAAGCTTTTGTAAACAGCATAACATTTTAAAACTTATATATTCTCAATGTAATGGGTTAAACGACGCATATAGAGTCGTTCACTTTATCTTTTGTGCTTTGTTTATTGATTAGACGCGCCCCATCCAGATTCGCTTCCGCAACCCGAATTTGGAGGTATGACAGTCTCACGGCCCCCTTTTTCTGTTTTACTATTTTAAACTTGGGGGAGATACAACAAAAATTGTTTTCGTGATCACAGTTATTCGGTTAGTTAATTTGGTTATTAACTCAGTTAATTAAATTCGGTTATAATATTCGATTATCATTGTCGGTATTGATTTTGTTCGGTTATTGCATGAGTGATTTAATTCTGTAGAGTCCTCATCATTGTATGGTTCATTAACTTAATAAGGCGCGATTACTAAAAGATAGATCTATCATGGGAGTGACGTCCCCGTCGGGGTTGCTAGCTACAACCACGTACAAACGGGCATTTTAGTAATTGTTATGGGTGTTGACACCGTTCGGGAGGCAGAAAATCGGGTTAGGCCTTGAACCATAAATTAGTACAATATCAGTGTCGGTATATTTAATTTGGAAACCTTAATTGGTTTAATCATTTTTCAGAAACCTTAATTGGTTTATCATTGCTCGGTTATGCTATTTAATCATTGTCGGTATTAAATCGTCGGATAATCATGTTGATCACATCATGTTTTATGATAAACCTGTGAGATTCACCAGCTTTATAGCTGACCTTTTAGTGTTGTATTCTCAGGTGATCAGCTACAGTAGGGTTGCCCGCAAGATATGCTAGCTAGTGCGAGTCGCATGCATCTGTATAAACATGAAGATTTTCTTGCATTATATTTTGGATAATGGTTATGTATTAAAATCTTCGGGATCATTATGCGAACTCGTTAATGATATAGCTTATGACTTAAAACGATGTACTACTTTTGTAACATATTTATAAATGTCTCATGTAGAGTCGTTTGCTTGTACTTCTATGCTTTAATTATTGATTAGTCACACCCAAAATCGTCGCTTCCGCAAATCATGAAATCGAGGGAGTGACAGATTGGTATCAGAGCCTAAGGTTATAGCAAACTAGGTTGCATTTAGTAGGCCTAGACTATGACCGTTAGGTAGTATTCGTCATTAGGTATAACTGGTTCAGGAATTACATCATACGAGTTTAACTTAACATAGCCTAGCGAACTATGTACAATTAAATAAAGATTATGTGAAGTCTGAAAGGGGTTATGTCTGAAAGGGGTTATGTCCATCTAGAACCAATTATTGGAGTCTGTTATATACCAACCAACCCCAATAATTCATTCACACACACATACCCGATCATATCTCTCGTCTCTCTCGGCTCTCTCTCCCTCTCTCGATTCATCGCCAAAATCATCATCATTCTCGATCATCATCAACAGCAGCAGAAGCAACATAATCATCATCTTCTTCTTCTTCATAATCAGTCCATCATCATCATCATCCGGTTCATCACCATCAATCCGACTCCATTTTTAATTTGTAAGAAAACTCCACTTTTCTTCAATTTTTGTGTTTATAATACTTATATTATCATATATTAGTGTTCTATATGTGAGAATTTGGTTAAAAATGAAGTTAAAAACTGGTTTGGGGATGAACTACACGAACAAACCCTAGTAACAGCCATGGCCGATCGGGTATCAGTCCAGCCGATCAGGTATACTTTCTCAGCCGATCGGCTATAATAATTCAGATGATCGGCTATAATAATTCAAATGATCATCTAAATCAAGACAGATGATCATCTGAGGACGATAGATGATCATCAATTTTCAGATGATCATCTGAGGACAAATAATTCTTTTTCTTCCAAAAAGTATCAAACTTATTCGACAATAAATATTATTATACGATACAAAAACATATAAAGTATATCTTTACGAAATGAACAAAAATTGTATTTTGAAATATGAGGAGATTCACATGCATTTTTACATTTTTTACAATTAGATATGCCTTAGAATCTCTAACATTTAGCTTGAAGCTTTTGTAAACATCATAACATTTTAAAACTTATATATTCTCAATGTAATGGGTTAAACGACGCATATAGAGTCGTTCACTTTATCTTTTGTGCTTTGTTTATTGATTAGACGCGCCCCATCCAGATTCGCTTCCGCAACCCGAATTTGGAGGTATGACAGTCTCACGGCCCCCTTTTTCTGTTTTACTATTTTAAACTTGGGGGAGATACAACAAAAATTGTTTTCGTGATCACAGTTATTCGGTTAGTTAATTTGGTTATTAACTCAGTTAATTAAATTCGGTTATAATATTCGATTATCATTGTCGGTATTGATTTTGTTCGGTTATTGCATGAGTGATTTAATTCTGTAGAGTCCTCATCATTGTATGGTTCATTAACTTAATAAGGCGCGATTACTAAAAGATAGATCTATCATGGGAGTGACGTCCCCGTCGGGGTTGCTAGCTACAACCACGTACAAACGGGCATTTTAGTAATTGTTATGGGTGTTGACACCGTTCGGGAGGCAGAAAATCGGGTTAGGCCTTGAACCATAAATTAGTACAATATCAGTGTCGGTATATTTAATTTGGAAACCTTAATTGGTTTAATCATTTTTCAGAAACCTTAATTGGTTTATCATTGCTCGGTTATGCTGTTTAATCATTGTCGGTATTAAATCGTCGGATAATCATGTTGATCACATCATGTTTTATGATAAACCTGTGAGATTCACCAGCTTTATAGCTGACCTTTTAGTGTTGTATTCTTAGGTGATCAGCTACAGTAGGGTGGCCCACAGGATATGCTAGCTAGTACGAGTCGCATGCATCTATATAAACATAAAGATTTTCTTGCATTATATTTTAGATAATGGTTATGCATTAAAATCTTCGGGATCATTATGCGAACTCGTTAATGATATAGCTTATGACTTAAAACGATGTACTACTTTTGTAACATATTTATAAATGTCTCATGTAGAGTCGTTTGCTTGTACTTCTATGCTTTAATTATTGATTAGTCACACCCAAAATCGTCGCTTCCGCAAATCATGAAATCGAGGGAGTGACAGATTGGTATCAGAGCCTAAGGTTATAGCAAACTAGGTTGCATTTAGTAGGCCTAGACTATGACCGTTAGGTAGTATTCGTCATTAGGTATAACTGGTTCAGGAATTACATCATACGAGTTTAACTTAACATAGCCTAGCGAACTATGTACAATTAAATAAAGATTATGTGAAGTCTGAAAGGGGTTATGTCCATCTAGAACCAATTATTGGAGTCTGTTATATACCAACCAACCCCAATAATTCATTCACACACACATACCCGATCATATCTCTCGTCTCTCTCGGCTCTCTCTCCCTCTCTCGATTCATCGCCAAAATCATCATCATTCTCGATCATCATCAACAGCAGCAGAAGCAACATAATCATCATCTTCTTCTTCTTCATAATCAGTCCATCATCATCATCATCCGGTTCATCACCATCAATCCGACTCCATTTTTAATTTGTAAGAAAACTCCACTTTTCTTCAATTTTTGTGTTTATAATACTTATATTATCATATATTAGTGTTCTATATGTGAGAATTTGGTTAAAAATGAAGTTAAAAACTGGTTTGGGGATGAACTACACGAACAGACCCTAGTAACAGCCATGGCCGATCGGGTATCAGTCCAGCCGATCAGGTATACTTTCTCAGCCGATCGGCTATAATAATTCAGATGATCGGCTATAATAATTCAGATGATCATCTAAATCAAGACAGATGATCATCTGAGGATGATAGATGATCATCAATTTTCAGATGATCATCTGAGGACAAATAATTCTTTTTCTTCCAAAAAGTATCAAACTTATTCGACAATAAATATTATTATACGATACAAAAACATATAAAGTATATCTTTACGAAATGAACAAAAATTGTATTTTGAAATATGAGGAGATTCACATGCATTTTTACATTTTGTACAATTAGATATGCCTTAGAATCTCTAACATTTAGCTTGAAGCTTTTGTAAACAGCATAACATTTTAAAACTTATATATTCTCAATCTAATGGGTTAAACGACGCATATAGAGTTGTTCATTTTATCTTTTGTGCTTTGTTTATTGATTAGACGCGCCCCATCCAGATTCGCTTCCGCAACCCGAATTTGGAGGTATGACAGTCTCACGGCCCCCTTTTTCTGTTTTACTATTTTAAACTTGGGGGAGATACAACAAAATTTGTTTTCGTGATCACAGTTATTCGGTTAGTTAATTTGGTTATTAACTCAGTTAATTAAATTCGGTTATAATATTCGATTATCATTGTCGGTATTGATTTTGTTCGGTTATTGCATGAGTGATTTAATTCTGTAAAGTCCTCATCATTGTATGGTTCATTAACTTAATAAGGCGCGATTACTAAAAGATAGATCTATCATGGGAGTGACGTCCCCGTCGGGGTTGCTAGCTACAACCACGTACAAACGGGCATTTTAGTAATTGTTATGGGTGTTGATACCGTTCGGGAGGCAGAAAATCTGGTTAGGCCTTGAACCATTAATTAGTACAATATCAATGTCGGTATATTTAAATTACAATATCAGTGTCGGTATTTTTAATTTGGAAACCTTAATTGGTTTAATCATTTTTCAGAAACCTTAATTGGTTTATCATTGCTCGGTTATGCTGTTTAATCATTGTCGGTATTAAATCGTCGGATAATCATGTTGATCACATCATGTTTTATGATAAACCTGTGAGATTCACCAGCTTTATAGCTGACCTTTTAGTGTTATATTCTCAGGTGATCAGCTACAGTAGGGTGGCCCGCAGGATATTCTAGCTAGTGCGAGTCGCATGCATCTGTATAAACATGAAGATTTTCTTGCATTATATTTTGGATAATGGTTATGTATTATAATCTTCAGGATCATTATGCGAACTCGTTAATGATATAGCTTATGACTTAAAACGATGTACTACTTTTGTAACATATTTATAAATGTCTCATGTAGAGTCGTTTGCTTGTACTTCTATGCTTTAATTATTGATTAGTCACACCCAAAATCGTCGCTTCCGCAAATCATGAAATCGAGGGAGTGACAGATTGGTATCAGAGCCTAAGGTTATAGCAAACTAGGTTGCATTTAGTAGGCCTAGACTATGACCGTTAGGTAGTATTCGTCATTAGGTATAACTGGTTCAGGAATTACATCATACGAGTTTAACTTAACATAGCCTAGCGAACTATGTACAATTAAATAAAGATTATGTGAAGTCTGAAAGGGGTTATGTCTGAAAGGGGTTATGTCCATCTAGAACCAATTATTGGAGTCTGTTATATACCAACCAACCCCAATAATTCATTCACACACACATACCCGATCATATCTCTCGTCTCTCTCGGCTCTCTCTCCCTCTCTCGATTCATCGCCAAAATCATCATCATTCTCGATCATCATCAACAGCAGCAGAAGCAACATAATCATCATCTTCTTCTTCTTCATAATCAGTCCATCATCATCATCATCCGGTTCATCACCATCAATCCAACTTCATTTTTAATTTGTAAGAAAACTCCACTTTTCTTCAATTTTTGTGTTTATAATACTTATATTATCATATATTAGTGTTCTATATGTGAGAATTTGGTTAAAAATGAAGTTAAAAACTGGTTTGGGGATGAACTACACGAACAGACCCTAGTAATAGCCATGGCCGATCGGGTATCAGTCCAGCCGATCAGGTATACTTTCTCAGCCGATCGGCTATAATAATTCAGATGATCGGCTATAATAATTCAGATGATCATCTAAATCAAGACAGATGATCATCTGAGGACGATAGATGATCATCAATTTTCAGATGATCATCTGAGGACAAATAATTCTTTTTCTTCCAAAAAGTATCAAACTTATTCGACAATAAATATTATTATACGATACAAAAACATATAAAGTATATCTTTACGAAATGAACAAAAATTGTATTTTGAAATATGAGGAGATTCACATGCATTTTTACATTTTGTACAATTAGATATGCCTTAGAATCTCTAACATTTAGCTTGAAGCTTTTGTAAACAGCATAACATTTTAAAACTTATATATTCTCAATGTAATGGGTTAAACGACGCATATAGAGTTGTTCATTTTATCTTTTGTGCTTTGTTTATTGATTAGACGCGCCCCATCCAGATTCGCTTCCGCAACCCGAATTTGGAGGTATGACAGTCTCACGGCCCCCTTTTTCTGTTTTACTATTTTAAACTTGGGGGAGATACAACAAAATTTGTTTTCGTGATCACAGTTATTCGGTTAGTTAATTTGGTTATTAACTCAGTTAATTAAATTCGGTTATAATATTCGATTATCATTGTCGGTATTGATTTTGTTCGGTTATTGCATGAGTGATTTAATTCTGTAAAGTCCTCATCATTGTATGGTTCATTAACTTAATAAGGCGCGATTACTAAAAGATAGATCTATCATGGGAGTGACGTCCCCGTCGGGGTTGCTAGCTACAACCACGTACAAACGGGCATTTTAGTAATTGTTATGGGTGTTGATACCGTTCGGGAGGCAGAAAATCCGGTTAGGCCTTGAACCATTAATTAGTACAATATCAATGTCGGTATATTTAAATTACAATATCAGTGTCGGTATATTTAATTTGGAAACCTTAATTGGTTTAATCATTTTTCAGAAACCTTAATTAGTTTATCATTGCTCGGTTATGCTGTTTAATCATTGTCGGTATTAAATCGTCGGATAATCATGTTGATCACATCATGTTTTATGATAAACCTGTGAGATTCACCAGCTTTATAGCTGACCTTTTAGTGTTATATTCTCAGGTGATCAGCTACAGTAGGGTGGCCCGCAGGATATTCTAGCTAGTGCGAGTCGCATGCATCTGTATAAACATGAAGATTTTCTTGCATTATATTTTGGATAATGGTTATGTATTATAATCTTCAGGATCATTATGCGAACTCGTTAATGATATAGCTTATGACTTAAAACGATGTACTACTTTTGTAACATATTTATAAATGTCTCATGTAGAGTCGTTTGCTTGTACTTCTATGCTTTAATTATTGATTAGTCACACCCAAAATCGTCGCTTCCGCAAATCATGAAATCGAGGGAGTGACAGATTGGTATCAGAGCCTAAGGTTATAGCGAACTAGGTTGCATTTAGTAGGCCTAGACTATGACCGTTAGGTAGTATTCGTCATCAGGTATAACTGGTTCAGGAATTACATCATACGAGTTTAATTTAACATAGCCTAGTGAACTATGTACAATTAAATAAAGATTATGTGAAGTCTGAAAGGGGTTATGTCGAACAGGAATGCACTAGTTGACTCTGACCACGAGAGAACTGAGACTCATATTTGTTTTGTGCTAGACACAACTAAGCAGATATGTATATGTATATATGGTATATACATAGATGATTAGGCTATTATATATATTGTATATATATGATAGGGCCTCGGATAATCTTTAAAATACTCGGTATATATATAAATATATTGTATATATATACATAGATCACGGATATTCGGAAATACTTAGTATATATTGTAACACTCCCAAATTTAATGTTTTGCGGAAGCATAATTTGGGTGTTACTAATCAATAATCAAAGCACACAGATATATAGCAAACGACTCTATATGCGTTGTTTTAACAAAATATATTAATATTAAAAGGTTTACAACAGTTTGAACTCGTACATAGCTCGTGTTCGTAATATGAGAGATTTAAGTACATAATTAGTTATACAAAATCTAATAATGCAATGAAATCTCTGAAGTTTGCATGAAGACTCGAGCTAATATTGTGACACCCGACGATTTAGGGTTACTTATTAACCTACTAGAAACTCTAATTACGTGTGTTTAGTTTAGTATTAGGCTAAATACTAGTAATTACTTGTAACTATTTGTATATTTATGTGAATATACGCCCCCGAAATTGATTTATATTACGCTTACGCAAATTGGTGAAATTGTGCAAAACGACCGGACGGAGTCCGACAGAAAATACGACGTTGGTGAAAACATTTTTATAAATAACTTGAATCCATTTTTAGAAGTTATTTATCATATATTATTATTATTATTATATAATAATACCCGAAAAACCTAGACGTTCCGATTAAAACGTCTCAAACGTAACGAAAACGCGCAGAACGCGCCCGACAATCGAACGAAATTCAAAATACACTTTTGAATCTAAAATATATTAATTAGTGAAAAGTTATCAATTAATATACCGTATCTTTAAATGATAACGAAAAACGTCCAAATAAAACGTTACGCGATTTAGAGTCCGTACAACGAACGCGCAAATCGAGATTTCTAATTTAACGAATCATTTTTATAAATATTTTTCAAGTATTTAGATTAAATACTTCAAATAAAAATATTGAAACTTAAATCGTTACTTAAAAACGCGTATTAAACGCTTAACACCAAACCGAGCGAGTAAACGAACGTAAAACGCAACAAATTAAGCTAGGAATGAAAAATGACCATAATGCCCTTGGTGGGGCCCATGAGAACGACCAGCCACCCCTCTCCTCCCCTTTTTGCTGCCCATTCCCCTCCCCCATTCAAATTTCATGCAAGGATATCAATCCCACACTCCACCTCACTCCTCATTCTACACTCCACCCATTTCCACTTTCTCTCTATTCTCTCTCACACTCTTCCTCTCTCTAAACTCCAGAAAACTCAGTCCCTTTCACCACCCAAGAACCACCATTACCACCACCACTAAATCACCATCAACCACCACCATTTGCTAGGGTTTTTCAAGCTCAAGAGCATCATCTTCCTCATCATCACTTGTTCTTCATCTTGTTGGTATAAATCACCTAAACTATTCATTAGTTTTACTTGCATAATGTTTATTTACATGTTATAAAGTTCATCTATCATGTTTATGTCCAAAACCATTGACAAAAATCGCTTTTATAAATTATATTCAAACTTACATAATCTGTCTCAGAAAAGTCAGCTTAGTAAATCGACCATAACTTGAGTTCTACAAAGAATTAGAAGATGAATTTTTTTTTGAAAGTTGCGTATTGAAAAGATCTACAAAAAGTTCTTTTATGGATCTTTCCATAAATCTACGAATTTTCATATAAATACGAATCTATGCGACTGGTCTGCATGTGCTTAAAAACTGAGTATGGTTCTACCCATAAATTTTATACCTATCAAGATGGACACTATAATTACTGGAAAAATTAAGTTAACCTCTAGACACATGGTAGAACAACTGGTAAAAATTGTGAACTCTAACTCAGAATATAACTAGTTAAGAAAAATAGAGGAAGTGAACCGACAAAACCGAAAAACATAAATATGGACTGTTTTTGGACTTGTATAAAAACCAAGACTATTGGTGAACTCCGACATGAACCGACAACATATTTAGACCCTATAAACTGATATTTGGGTTGGGTGAAAGTTTCGGGTCAAACCGAGTAAGTTTGACCAAGTCAACAAAAGTGGCTCGTTTTCGAAAAACTTACTATATTTGGAAAGTGGTAAGAAAAATGGGTTTGAATGACTTAATTAGTAACTTGGACCAAAAACTAATTTTAGAAAGTTTCCCGAACGAAAACCGACACTTAGAACACTTGGATTTAAAATTGAAATTTAGATCAGGCGTAAGTGCCGCCCTACCAGCGACACTTACCCAAGTGACGCCTATAGCGTCACTTACCTCTAGTGACGCCTGAGCAAGTGCCGCCTATAGCGACACTTACCTAAGTGACGCTCTAAGTGACGCCTAAACAGAATCTTTAAAACTAGATTTCACACTAAGTGTTGAACTTCATGTAACCTCTAAACTTATACGATATAACTCGATAACACATAAACATGCTTTGTAAGCACACGATACAACATCATAATGATAATGTCTTAACGAATTATTATTACAAACTTTCACCAACGGGTCGTACACGTTTTCGATAAACAAACTTGAACTACTATTTGGACATACTAGTTGATGAACTAGCTTTAGGTGGACATAAAACCCCCACCTACCCGATTGGATTAAGTGGACATTAACCCCCACTTATACAATCGCTATAGATGGTCTTTTGAGACATCTACTTATACAACCTCATACGTTTAGGGCGTTAGGAGGTTGCACACGGGAACGAGAACACCCACCACTTGCTAATATTTGATATTGCTTGCTACCTGCTTAACTCTGGTGAGTTTCATAGCCCCTTTTTACTTGTTTTAAATTTTTTTGGGGGAGAATACATACATACATGTTTTATACAACTGTCTTTATACATGTTTTATACAACTGTTGTTGTGCAACTATTTTTATACAACTGTCTTTATACATGCTTTATACAACTGTTGTTGTGCAACTATTTTTATACAACTGTTTATAAACAAAGGATAACAAGGATAACGCATGAGTAAGACCATAATCCAACAAAGCCCTCGCACATCGTAGTTCGTTAATTTTGAAGCGTGAATATTATTGGATAGATCTATCGGGGATTGACACCCCCGTCCGGGTTAGGTTGCTCTAACTGGTCAAACGGACGCAGTATTATTTGTTTAAACGAGTGTTCCGGATTAGACACTTGTCGAGGCAACAACAAGGGTTAAGCTTCGAACTATGAGCTCATGACGCAAATGAAAACAAAGGATAACAAGGATAACAAAAGATAACAAAGGTTAACAAAGGATAACATGATACTTTTTACAACTGTTTTCGCATTCGTGCAATGCAAAAGAAATCGTGTGTTTCATACTTATGTTTTCAGCTGTTTAAACCTATGAACTCACCAACTTTATGTTGACCCTTTTAGTATGTATTCTCAGGTTTACAGACGCAGTAGGACTACCTACAGGAAACAAGACAGTAGGATGCTTTTGGGAAGCATAGCTCGAGTCGCATATTTTCAAACAAGAGATTTAATTGCATTCCTATATTTTATAGTTATAACTATGTAAATCTGCTTATATCATGCGAACTCCAGATGCTTTTGTAAACATTTAACTTATGGTAATGTAACTATTTTTCAAACGTCTCATGTAGAGGTCGTTTGCTTCAATCTTTGTGTTGTGATATTTAATTTGGTCGGCGCCCCCGTGACACCTCCCACTTCCGCTGCCACGTGTTTTGGGGGTGCGACAAATATGCATCCTGATTGGGAGTCCAGATCTACTGCTGAGTACCTGTGATACATGCTAAATGGGTCAGCTAACGCTTGTGAGCTCACAGGTTTAGATATCAAATAATAGTGTCTGAATCCCAAGATTTAAATGTTGATTTGCATCCAGCAAATGATACTGATAGTGTATACAACCATGAGCGCATAGTCTGAGCTTAACTCGAGGGTCGGGTCCCATATAGAGAATTCCGAGCGAGGTGCCTCCACGAGTGCCTAATCTACACTCGTTTTCCCAAATATTAGTACTTCCGTTGCAGAGGTTAGCACGACTAACCCGGACGAGGTGGGTCAATCCTATATGGTACCATATACTAATATTCACGCTACTTTCGTATTAACAGACTATACTGACGGAGGACTTTTGTTTGATTAGTTGAAAACAACTCATGTAGTATATTGAAATATGTACTCACGTTCACGTGTTAAAAATAGAGCAATGTATCACACCCCTAGTAAAACAGTAAAAAGAGGGGCCATGAGACTCACCTAAGCCTGAAGAGTTTATCTAAATAAACTGAGATTGATTAGCCAAGAATTGAAGTTCAAAGACTTGTAACCTGAGGGTGTCCACGACATGCGATGGTTATAAACATGAGAAGGTATCTAACAAGACTACCTTGTAGTTGTTTGTCCAACTAGAATGTCCAAATGATTACAATTTGGTTGATTGTCTACGCGTTTGAAAATGTGTACGGCCCGTTTGTGATTGCTTGTAATAATAATCTTGATGTTATCATATTGTTTTCGAAGTGTTATACTTGAAAAACATGTCGTACAATGTTTTAGGAGTCATATTATATAAGAGTTTGAGGTTGTATAAGTTCGACACTTAGTGTAAAAAGTATTTACAAGTTCCTGGATGACGGGGGTCCGAGGGCAGTGCCCCTGGTAGCGGGGTCCAAGGGGCGGCAGCCCCTGGCGGAGTCCAAGGGGCAGAGCCCCTGGCTGGGGTCGAGCTGATAAAATTTTAGGTCTCGACACTTAGTAAAATCTGTATTTTCTTGGTTCTGTTTCATGCGACACTACTTGCGACATAAGGCTTGTGTCGCTAGGTGCGACATAGTCTATTGTGTCGCAGATCATCTCTGCGACATAAGGGCTTGTGTCGCTAAGTGCGACATCCGCAATTTATGCGACATAAAATGTTGTGTCGCTATATGCGACGTAATTAGGTTTTGCGACATAGTCACCTGTGTCGCTATATGCGACATAAGTGAGGGTTTAGCGACATAAAGGCTTGTGTCGCAGGTGGCCTGGAGCCTCTGCGACACAACGAGCTGTTGGCCGGAAAATGAGCCGAAAAGGTGTTTTCCGGCCTCCGTTTGACTTGAGACTTTTACCCAAACCATATTTGGACATTTCAAGCTTAACTAAACAATTATAAGCTGAAAACAATAGAAAACGAGAGGTGTTGGGATTTGTCGGAAACTTACGAAGTTAACGCCTTGAAAATCCGGAAAGATGGAAATGTAGATCGTGAAGTGGTGAACGTTTTTCCCTAAATGAGATTGAAGATTTGAGGCCATTTGGTGGTGAGTTTTAATGATTTTAGATGATGGTGGTGTGATTGTTTAGAAAGAAGGAAAGACAAGAAAAGAGAGAAAGTTTTGAGAGGATGATGATGTTGGAATGAGGGAAAGGGTGGGTTCCCCCCCCCCCCCCCCTTGGTGGCTGATTTCGGTGGGGGCCCACCGGAGTGTGGGTCTCCACTTTTTATCTCCGTGTATTCGCGCTCCGTGCGGCGTCTGTTTAAACGTTAAATAATTATTTTATACATTTAATTATATGTTTTAAAATACAAATGTTTCTTTATTATTTTTGTTGAAGTATTTTACCAAATACTTAATAACTTAAATGATTTCGTTTGGTTGTGTGTTAAGTGTGTAAGTCGCGTAGACGTTTATTATTCAATACGAAATGAAGTTGAAATATTATCAAAATAATATTTTGGATATAGTAGCGTTATTAAATAATGTTGTACTAGTTAATAAAAATGTTCACCAACGTCCGTATTTACTTGAACCGAATTACATTCGATTTGAAACTTGTACGATTTAATCAAATCGCATATTCGTATATATTCAACAATATATATATATATATATATATATATATATATATATATATATATCGGTACATTAATTAGCCTAACACAGAACTAATTACATGTATTAACAACTGATTAGGCACTAATCACTAGTCTTAATTTGGCGGGTGTTACATATATGCTATTATACCTCGGATACTCGGTAACATACTCATTATTCGGATACATCATAGGACTTACCGGTCGTAAGTTGATTGAATCAGGAAAAATAGTACGGGGATGTGGCCTAGCTTTATAGGGTCATCTCTTCGAGACAGACTTACCCCGGTAAGGTTAGAAAATTTCTCCATTCACTCGTCGTCAGGCTTAACGTTCGGAATCGATATTCCTCTAAGGACTGAAATCTTTTCCTATCATTCTTAACAAATTCCCTCGAACTGAAACGACAAACCCCACAACGGATAACCCTGCATCAGATAACGAACAAATTCTAAATATTTGTCCGGATGTGATATTCCTGGCACTTTTGTAAACTTTAACTCTTGTAATCTTTTGGACACGCTTGTTATATGATTACAATCCTATTATATTCTATTTCTCTCATTTGACGCATCATGCATCAATTCACTGTTCAGTATTCATACAATTGTGACAATCACTTTCTTTGATTCAAAACTCTGACATGTCCCTTGTCTTTATTAAAGGAACATGCCTCCGAGATGACAATCCTTCACTCCTGCTGAACTTGAACAGCTAATCACTCAGCGAGTAGCTGAAGCTCTGGCCGCTCGACAAACACCTCCTTACAGCAGGTCAAACCCAAACCCGGAAAGCGATGAAACTCCGAACAACACCCCACCAACCAAACCCTGCTCCTACAAAGATTTCCTCAACTGCAAACCCTTGAACTTTAAGGGCACGGAAGGAGTTATCGGCCTACTGCAGTGGATTGAAAAGATGGAATCCGTCTTCCGCATCTGCAACTGTCCGGATGACTGCAAGGTCAAATACTCTATCTGCACAATGATGGAAGGTGCATTCACTTGGTGGACCACTCATGCCCAGACTGTAGGTATTGATGTTGCTTACAAACTACCTTGGGATGATCTGAAAAAGATGATGATCGAGGATTATTGTCCTAGAGAGGAAATACAACAGTTGGAAACAGAGTTCTGGAATCACTCTATCATCGGCAATGACATAGCCGGATACACTACTCGTTTCCACCAACTAGCTCTCTTGTGTCCAACTATGGTCAATCCTGAGTACAAAAGGGTCGAGAGGTATATTTGGGGACTTCCTGCGAGCATAAGAGGTATGGTAATGGCATCCAAACCGGGGACTATCCAAAATGTTGTTCGTATGGCTCACAGCCTTATGGCACAAGTTGTCCGCGATGGGAATGATTGCAAAAGAAAAGCTGACGGAAACCCTGACAACCAAGGCCAAACTAACAAAAAGCCTGCAACTACCAAGGTCAACGCCTCTGGATCTGAAAACAAGAAGGAGTACACTGGAACTAAACCCTTCTGCTCAAAGTGTAAATGCCACCATGACGGGCCTTGTGGCACTCCCTGTGACAAGTGCCAGCGTTATGGTCATCTTGCTAAGGACTGCCGAGTGAAAGCTTGTTATGATTGTGGCACCGTAAGACACTACCGAAGTGACTGTCCTAAACTGAAAAATAACAATACTCCTAATGGAAGGTTCTTTGTGCTGAATGCTAGGAACACTCACCCAGACCCTGACACGGGTACGTACCTTGACGTGTAACAAAAATTGCTTTTGTATTGTATACATCATGAACTTCAACATGTTGCGTAACGTCTGTCCTATTTCTTAGATGGTACATAATTTGGTAATAAATTCGGTATGCATAATATGATTATATTAGTCGGTATTTATATACGGTTATTTAATTAAGATGATTACATTCGGTTAGAGTATTCGGATAATATGTAATTCGGGTATCACTTCGGTGATATAACTCGGTTACCACTTCGGTGATATATCTCGGTTATCACTTCAGTGATATAAATCAGTTTAGGTATCATAAATCTATATTCGTTAATGTAGAACGGTTACAGATTACATATGAGATCGATAATTACATTAGAACTCTAGGAATAAGGTAGAACTCGTTAAATTCGGTGGATTATCAATCCAATTCTTAGTTGTTAATGCGAACCAACCTTGTCACATATACATAACGGTCGGGTAAAGAATCGGAAGAACTTCCCGTCATTTCCTTTAACGACCGGTAGGCTCAAGCCTAACAAGGGGAGAGAAAAACCGAAAGTCTTAATAAGTAGACTTATATTATGTAGTCGGCCTTAGAAACACGTAGCCCTAGGTTTCGGTTGAATTTCGGGATGAAATTCTCCTAACAAGGGGAGAATGTGACACCCGGTCATAAAGGGAAAAATTTGCTCCTAATTTAAACCGTAATCATTCGTACTTAGTACGTGTTAAAACGAAAGTATTCAGAAATTATATATATATATATATATATATATATATATATATATAAATGTTAAATGATTATTTAACAACCACATACAAACAAATATGAAAGAACGCGCAATCTCAAATACGGACGTTGGTGCAGAACATGTTTAAATAATATATTATTAATGAGAATAATAATTATTTACTCGGTTGAAACTTTAAACACATTTTGTACACTGAAAACTATCCGTCAAAATGAGTTGAAACAAAGATATAATTTTATATCTCACTAAAAGTATTTTTATAAAATACTTCTATTGAAAGTATATAGGTTTTCATGTTAGAGAATATCATTTAAAAGCATTATACTACTTTACGATCGGGTAAACGAACACGGGTAAAAATGCCATCTAGTACCAATTATTGGAGTCGGTTATATACCAATAAACCCCAATAATTCATTCACACACACACACACACCAGATCATATCTCTCGTCTCTCTCGTCTCTCTCTCGATTCATCGCCAAAATCATCATCATTCTTGATCATCATCAACAACAGCAGAAGCAACATAATCATCATCTTCTTATTCTTCATAACCAGTCTATCATCATCATCATCATCCGGTCCATCACCATCAATCCAACTCCATTTTTAATTTGTAAGAAAACTCCACTTTTCTTTATATTATCATATATTAGTGTTCTATATCTGAGATTTGGTTAAAAATGAAGTTAAAACTGGTTTGGGGATGAACTGCACGAACAAACCCTGGTAATAGCTATAGCAGATCGGGTATCAGTCCAGCCGATCGGGTATACTTTCCCAGCCGATCGGCTATAATAATTCAGATGATCGGCTATAATAATTCAGATGATCATCTGAATCAAGAAAGATGATCATCTGAGAATGATAGATGATCATCTATTTTTAGATGATCATCTGAGGACAAATAATTCTTTTTCTTTCAAAAAGTATCAAACTTATTCGACAATAAATATTATTATACGATACGAAAACATATAAAGTATATATTTACGAAATGAACAAGAATAGTATTTTGAAATATGATTTCAATTCCGTCACCAACGGGCCGTACCACTACTATAAACCACAAACTTAAATGGTTTTAAACATATATTCAGACATCACACATTAGCGAATGAATGGACACACATCGGGAGGGATCTATATAGACGTTCACTTATATATGATCTTATATGATTAGAGCGTTAGGAGGATTCAGACTATCCATTCCACATCGCATACTTGATTTCTCGGCGACTCAGGTGAGTCTCACGGCCCCATTTTTGTGTTTTACTATTTTAAACTTGGGGGAGATACAACACAAATTATTTTCGTGATCACAGTTATTTGGTTAGTTAATTTGGTTATTAACTCAGTTAATTAAATTCGGTTATCATGTTCGGTTATCATTGTCGGTATTGATTTTGTTCGGTTATTGCATGAGTGTTTTAATTCGGTAAAGTCCTCATCATTGTATGGTTCATTAACTTATAATGCGCGATTACTAATAGATAGATCTATCAAGGGAGTGACGTCCCTATTCGGGTTGCTAGCTACAACCACGTACAAACGGGCATTTTAGTAATTGTTATGGGTGTTGACACCGTTCGGGAGGTAGAAAATTGGGTTAGGCCTTGAACCATAGCTCAGTGCAATATCAGTGTCGGTATATTTAATTCGGAAACCTTAATTGGTTTAATCATTGTTCGGAAACCTTAGTTAGTTTATCATTGCTCGGTTATGCTGTTTAATCATTGTCAGTATTAAATCTTCGGATAATCATGTTTATCACATCATATTTTATGATAAACATGTGAGATTCACCATCTTTATAGCTGACCTTTTAGTGTTGTATTCTCAGGTGATCAGCTACAGTAAGGTGGCCTACAGGATATGCTAGCTAGTACGAGTCACATGCGTCTATATAAACATGAAGATTATCTGGCATTATATTTTGTATAATGGTTATGTATTAAAATCTTCGGGATCATTATGCGAACTCGTTAATGATATAGCTTATGACTTAAAACGATGTACTACTTTTGTAATATATTTATAAATGTCTCATGTAGAGTCATTTACTTGTACCTCTGTGCTTTGATTATTGATTAGTCACACCCAAAATCGTCACTTCCTTAAATCATGAAATCTGGGGTGTGACTCATCACCTGCTGGTTCTTCCTCTCCACCAGCAGGTTCAACAAATGCTTCGATATCACGCAGCAATTCATCGACCTCAGGATTCTCAGGATGTACTAGAACATCCACGAAAACATGTTTCGGTTGTTGCGGAACGAGAGCGTCAAGATAACCATTATTGGGCGGAGGGATGTAACCCTCGTTAATGACGTGCCCGAAAAGCGGAAAGTTGCCATCCACATTTCCTCCTTGCTCACAGAACGCCCAGATTCGGACATTCGTTGGGGTATAGTGAAATCGTTGACGAATATCCACCGGAAGACCAGGAATGAGCTGATCGATGAAGAGATGAACGAAGCATGGATATAAATTCCAGCGCTTGTCTCCGGTGTTGACGTTGTCCACCATTACCCTGAAGATATAACCAGAAAAGTTAAAGGGCTTGTTGTAGACCAACGCCAGCATAGCAGAGGCCGTAGAATGGCTCATCCTGTCGATCCCGGCCTTCCTCCCAGACAAACACACGATCATGATGTGCATCAAATATCTCCAAACCTTAGGCAGATTCGCCTTCCGGTACTGAGTCAATGGAGCCCCCAGAAAACCTAGGCGGTTCATGCCTCCCGAAATAAATTGATTTCGGTAAAGAATGGGCATGTCTAGATTATCCACAAACTGAAAGTACTCCCTGATGAGCCGCTCAGAGATATAATCTCCCGATTATTGACTGCAAAGATAATGCGTATAAATGGCAGGTCAGAGTTGACCCGTGCGTTATCCCATAAAGGATCCACGTGGTCCGTATATATGGTGGTAATCCTCGTGATGGCCTGATAAATGCAAGAACGTCCAAGAAAAGCCACCATCGGCCTATAATCAGCTGCTGAGTCCTTAGCATCATCCAAAAATGCCACTATGTTGTGGCGCGCCTCCCACGTAACTTCGTTTTCTGCCATGACTATAAAAGATTTGACAATAAAACTCGAAAATAGTTAGCGTAAAACAACACAATGTTTTCAAATTAAATCAAATATACATTCCGTTTTTAGCGACATAAGACTTGTGTCGCATGAATCCTGTGACATAAGATTTGTGTCACAGACAGATTGTAAAACACATGCGACATAAAGAATTGTGTCGCAAAGTAATTGAGCGACGGACAGGGTTGTGTCGCATTTTGTAATATTTTGAATTTAATTGAATAAATTGTGACGCAGCTCTGTGTCGCAGCTATTGTGTCGCAGAAAATGGCAACATAATGGCTCTATCGTATCACATTAGCGACATAATGGAATATGTCACAGGCAAAGCGACATCCAAGTTGGTGTCGCAAGATATAGTGACACAAAAGGTTATGTCGCATCTGAACAGTACCATGAAACGAAATTTCATCATACCAACGACACAAAGCGTTGTGTCGCAACGACGAACAGCAACCCAAACCCGGAAAACCCTAAAGATCAATTTTGGGGTTTATCGAAATGAGCCGCACCACATGGTGCGGCACACAACCTCGAACACAAAAAGATAATTATTAACATACAACTCATACATTTACGTGTTTAATTATATAGGGTAAAATTAGTATCTAATGATCAAAAATAAGAAGGTGAACAAGAATCAAGTAGTGGATTGGTACGAAAACACCCAAAAATCAAGACCTGAACATAAAGATCACCGCAGCCGTTTGTGTCGCAAGTCGAATAGTTATGTCGCAAGATTTTGTGTTTGTGTCACTATAAAAGTGAGGCGACAGAAGTCATGGGGTCAGAATATTTATACCCAAGCCCTACTTAGCGACAAAACATGCGACATGGGCTGCGACATGGGCTACGACATGAGTTGTGTCGCATAGCCTATACGTAGTGATTTTTTTAGCTAAGTTTCAATTTTTAATATTCGTTACCCGATTCAATTGTAACTTAAAGACTTAAATAAAATTATAAAGAAAGTTAAAAATTAAAAATAAATGAAAAGGAAAATAAATTGAAATAAGATAAAACACAATTTAGTTGGTGACGAAGTTGTTTAGTCTGCTAAGGGATCATATTAGGATAACATGCAATTATTAGCAAATAGAAAGTTTTATTTCGATTACAAGTATATTTTTCCTCTTTAAATTTACTTGGCATATTTAAAACACCTTTTATAAAATTTATTTCAAGACGATTATTGGTATTGTTGGTCCACTTAAACATGTTACATCCCTGTGAGCTAACCATTTATTTTTAGTATGAATATTTCTCCGTGGCCCCCACCATAGACATACACCTGTAATTCAGACATGAACATAACTTCTAAAATCAGAGAGAATAGAAGAACATCATTTTAAAGAATCAAGCCAACGGTGACAGGTCTGTACAAACGTACAACAAAGTAATATAACTTGATTCAGGTTTAAGCAAATGTTGGTGCATTTTGTGTGTCAGTCACTTGGTCAACGTTTGTAATTGTCAAAGTCAATTAGTCTTAGTATGTAAAGAGTTTAGTTTGTATATTCTAGTCTATAAACGAAATGTAATTATAGAAAATATACACAATATACTGTTTATGCGACACAGAGTTTGTGTCGCAAGTGTCAGAATAGAGACACAAGTTGTGTCGCTAGTAGGTCAGAACTTGAGTATAAATAGAAGTGTAAGGTTTCATTTGTGGGTTGTTCAAACCCTAGAGAGAGTGAGGTGAGGCGTGGAGAGACAGAGTTTGTGTTTGTAAGGCATCGTTAATCAATTGTTATTTGTTAATACATACAAAAGCTTATATTAAGTGTGTGTTCGATTTGTTAAACGTTGAACACTCGTTTGTTTGGATTCCGCACTTTCACTCGTGTTAACGATCTGATTAATCTTCATTTCTGGGTTAGTTTGCTTGAAGATTTCATTTTCTGAAGAGTTTTTCTGGGTTTGTTCGTCGTTCATTCTTCATAAATCGTTCGGGTTTCGAAAATTTTGATTTTAGGGTTTTGGAATCTGCCCAATGCCATTTTGCGACATAAGCTACGACATAAGCTTTGTGTCGCTAATTAGGGTTTTCAAAGTGCAACACAGGTTCACGACATACATTTGCGACATAAGCCTTTGATTAGGTGACATAAGCTGCGACACAAGCATTTGTCTCGCTAATTTGGAATTTTTGAACTGCGACACAAAGTTGCGACACAACTTAGGACACAACCTTTGTGTCGCTAATCCTTGCCAAGTGTAAAAAAAAAAAATTGGCGGGAAAAGTCGCAAAAAATTTTGTGTTTCCTAATTATGTTCATAGGCTTACAAGTGTTCAATTTTAGTCTGGAAAAAGTTTCATTTTACCCGGGCATTTTTGGACGTTTTCGGCTGAATTTTTGGTGGAAAATTCGTGAAAATATTTGTAGTACCAAATTTTGTTTTTGATCTTAAAAGTTCATAATTCTAGTTTGGGAAAAGTTTAGTGGTACTCGAGCAATTTTCAATATTTTCGAACCAAATTTTGGTGGGAGAATCTAGTTGTCTGTGTTTCGCTAAAGTTCTTATTTAGAAGATGTCGCTCCTGCATAGTGTCCGCAATAACCTTCCGATGTTCACACCAAATACTCAAGCTGGAGAAGAGATTTTGAGGCCTACATCTCTTCTAATGATCCAGACATGTGGATTCCATTGACTGAGAATATGAAATGCCAGTCAGGGAAGGAACACGAACTGAAAAATCATATAAATCAATGACTCTCGAAGAATGTAAAGCATGGGATGATGAACGGAAGACATTCACAAAAATTCAAGGATCTTTATCAATGGATATCTTACAGTTGGTTAAGCATCACAAAAATGATTATGACCTTTGGGCTACCATCGAAAAGCGATGCGGTGGATATAAAAAGGAAGAAGAACCTAAACATAGTGCATTCGTGGCTCAGGCAAAAGAGGTTGATTCTGATGCGTTTAAATGTTTATCTTGCATTCAATTAACTGGTTCTAACAACAAGTACATGGATGACAATGAAATCATGTGATCAAATCTCGAAAATTTGAAAGAGGCTAATAAGGTTTTGAAAGAAAATTAATTAGCTTATGAAAAGAAATTCAAAAGGCTATAAAGATGAGTCTCAAGCATTCAAAGCTAAAATCTATAGTCAACAAGATGAAATAGATAGTTTTTTTAAAGAAATTTCTTTGCTTAACAAAGAGCTTGCTGACTCTAAATCAGAAAATGATGATCTTAAATGAAAAATGTCAAATTTTGCTACATCAACCATGATATTTGATCACATCCTTGATAAGCAAAGGACTGATACGAAAATCAAGGCAGGTCTTGGATATAACCATGTACCTCCTCCTATGGACTATCTTCCAATGCCTGTTCAGGATGCAATCAAAGATTTTGTGCCTTCTTCCTCAAAAGTAGACACAAATAATGTTAATACACCAATTAATGAGCAAGTTAAACAGGTCGAGTTTGTTAGGCCTATATTTGTTAAGGCTGGAAGTAAACCTCTGGTTAGTGTCAAGGAGGTTATTGAGGTAGAAGATATACCAGAAGAGTCTACTGTCGCACCCCCAAATTCGGGTTGCGGAAGCGAATCGGGTCGGGGCGCGACTAATCAATATACACAGCACAAAAGATATAATGAACGACCACTACATACGTCGTTTTACTTTGATATTGATAAAACAAAAGTTTACATCAAAATATTGTCTACATTAGCCCGGTTTGAAATTGAGAGATTTAAGTACATAATTAACCTATACAAAATATAATAATGCAGCTAAATCTTTGATTGGTTGCATGCTGACTCGAGCTAATAGTTCTTGATCGAGCTGTCCAACCTACTGCTGGTCACCTGTGATACATGCTAAAATGGGTCAGCGAAATGCTGGTGAGCTCACAGGTTTGTATGTCAACGCATATTGTATGAACCGCAAGATTTTATAATATAATTGAATTTAAAATGCAATTAAGCAAAATAAAAGTTATACAGCCATGAGCACATAGTCTGAGCTTAACTTGAGTGTCAGGTCTAATTAAGGAAACCTAACTGAGTTGCCTCCCACGAGTGCCTAATCTACACTCGTCTTCCCAAATGCTAATACGTCCGTTTGACCAGTTAGTGCGTGCTAACCCGGACGAGGATTGTCAATCCTATATGATATCATATACTAACATTCACGCTACAGATGTATTACCAATCTATGCTATGGAGGGCTTTAGTGATTAGTTGAAAACAACTCATGTAGTATTTGATTGATTGGTACTTGCGTTCAACTTGTAAAATAAAACGAGCAATAATATCACACCCCTGATTGAAAAAGCAGTAAAATAGGGGCCATGAGACTCACCTGAGCCTTGAGCGATTAAATTAATAAACTTGAATTGATTAGCGGTGGATTGATGTCCGAAGACTTGTAACCTGAGGGCGTCCAAGACACACAATGGTTATAACATGAGTAGGCATCTCGAAAGACTGTCCTTGTAATTGTTCGTCCAACTTAGAATGTCCAAATTACCGCGATTTGGTTGTTTGTTTAAGTCTTTGAAAATGTGTACGGTCCGTTGGTGCTTGTTTGTAACAATAATCCCACATTATTATTTTAATGGTTTTGAAGTGTTATACCTAAAACTAAGTTCCATTGTGTTTTAGAAGTTGTATCGCATTCGTGTTTGATGTTATACAAGTTTAACACTTTGTGTGAAAGTTTAGATGTAGCACCGTTACTTGTGAACCTAGGGTAAGGGCGAAGCCCGTTAATGACGGGGGTCCGGGGGCAGCACCCCTGGTAGCGGGGTCCAAGGGGCGGCAGCCCCTGGCGGGGTCCAAGGGGCAGAGCCCCTGGCTGGGGTCGAGCTTTGGTGAAAAACGCACCTGGACTTGAATTTGGGTGAAATCGGGTGATAAAATTTTAGGTCTCGACACTTAGTAAAATCTGTGTTTTCTTGGTTCTGTTTCATGCGACACAAAGGTCAGGTATGCGACACAAGAGCTTAGCGACACAAGGGTTGTGTCGCATAAGCTTTTGGTGCTAAATCAATAGCGACATAAGGGTTGCGTCGTATAGGGTATACGACACAAAGTGCGACATAATCGTTGTGTCGCAAAATCTACGACACAAGGGTTGATGCGACATAAAATGCGACGTCAATGGGTTTATGCGACACAACCTTGCGACACAAGGCTTGTGTCGCAAAGATGAACACCAGCCCAGAAACAGCGCCTGTCGCACTTTTCCGACCCAAATCACAAATCTAACTCATTTTTAGGCTGCAAAATCGTGTTTTTTTCATACATTTGGACAATACTAAGTTGTGTAAACATTATAACACCGAAATAATGCACCAAAATGAGTGGATCTAAATATGTAGAGAATTTCTTACAATTTCAAATCGAGACAAAACGAGGAAGAAAACGAGGGTGGTCCGAAAATTTGGTGGTGATTCCGAAAATATAACTTTTGTTGTCGGTTATGCTAGATCCGAAAATTTGGTGGTGATGGGTTTGAGAGTGTTTAGTGGTGTGTGTGTGTTTTTGTTGAAGTGGAAATGAAAGAAAGAGGGAAAGAGAGGTGGGGTGTAGGTGAAAGCCTCACCTTTTTCAGTCCCCGCAATCGCGCTCCGTGCGGTGTTCGTTCTCCCGTTCGTTTAAACGTTAAATGTTTATTTTATACGTTTAAATATACGTTTTAAAATACGAATAATTATCCAATATTTTAGTTGAAGTATTTTACCAAATACTTAATGGTTGCGTTATAAAATATAACTTTAACTTGTTCCGATTTGTTTGCGCGTTTAATAATCAAATCGTGTAGTCCTTGTTTGTACGATACGAATTTGAATTGAAATATTATCTAAATAATATTTTGGATATAATTGCGTTATTAAATAATATTATATTATTTAATAAAATAGTTTACCAACGTCCGTATTAATTGAACCGAATTACATTCGATGTGAAACTTGTACGATTTAATCAAATCGCATGATTGTATATATTCAACAAAATATATTACTTGATACATTAATTAGCCTAACACAGAACTAATTACATGTATTATAACTGATTAGGTACTAATCACTAGTCCTAATTTGGCGGGTGTCACATCTACCATTAAGGTTGAGAAAATAAATGTCAAACCTGAAAATTTCATCATTACAACGGAAAATGATGAACGATTTAAAAGCTAAGGCAAAATTAAGGTTGACAATGAATCCTTTCAAGTTAAAAATGTTAAAAAGGATTTTAAGAAAGATAACATAGTTGATAAATCTGAAAATAATAAATGTTCAACATCAACTAACTCAACCTCAGGAACATCTACTTAAACATGTTCACCTAAGAGGGCATGTTCAACAAATGATCTTGTTAATAGACCCTCTGTGTATTGTCCTCCACCGAAATGATTTGAGGGAACTCATTAGAATCAATCTTATGATGAGAGACGTTCTTGCTTTCATTGTGGTCAACAGGGCCATATTATTAGGGATTGTAGGTTATTATCCCTAGATAGGTTTGGTAGAGGGATGCCAAGAACTTCTTCTTTTAGGAATTCTTTTTCAAGGCGTCATTCGTATTCGCCTGTATATAGTTGTGCATCAAACTCTCCACAACCTATAGCTAGAGCAAACAAAGTTGTGCCTAGTAGACCTCAAGTTCAACAACACAACATTGTTGAAAACAAATCATCCGAACCTAAATAGGTTTGGAAACCAAAATCCACAAACAACACATCTATGAAATCGACTGAGTTTTTAAAATATCATAAACTCATGGATGTGATTATTATGGACAATAGTGGACCACCCAAGTTTATCAAGGCTTGGGTGTACCATAAACTCTAATGTTTGATTGTTTGTGGTGCTGCAGTCAGTTTCTTGTTAGCCAATATTTTTTAGTGACTACATGGATGTAGATATTGTTGGAAGAATGGTGATTGGAATGATGAAATTTCTGAAGTTCAGGTGGTTAAAGTGCTAAAAAGGCATTTGAGTTGACTTGATATGTGATTTTGAATCTTTTATTTTGGAATTTTTATTTAATTTTATTTGTTAGTAATGCAACCGCCATTCTTTGTACTTTTTAGTATCAAAGTAATGCAATGTTTTGAAATTTGTTAAATAAAAAAATAAAAAAATATGTTTAATGTTTAAGGGGAGTACCTTTGAATTGGATTTTTGAAAAGATTTTGCTGTTCAGGGGGAGTAATGAGAGTGCCCTTAGACGTGGACCTAGATGTCAATTGACAGCAATCGAAAGGTGAAATCAATCAATTGCTAATATTGCAAACAAACACAAACCGAACAAATGTATTTCAAACAAGTAAACGTGTATATCAGCTTGTATTTCTCTTTGGGAACGATTACAAGTTTGCTTAGTTGACAAATGGTGCTAGGGTTTCGTCAACCCTAGCTGGAAACCCGTAGGTTTGTATTTATACTAAAAGTCAGCCGACATGCGTCACTTGTAGAAGTGTCGCATGTGGCCGCCTTCATGCGTCACTTACCTAAGTGTCGCTATGGGTCACTTAACCAAGTGTCGCCTAAACCAAAACACGAGTGTCGCACTATACAAAAGCTATATTTCTATTAAGTAACTAACGACACTTATTACAACTCGATAGACCAACTGACAGACACTCAAAGATGCATCAACAAACTCCCCGTGTCTTCAGCTTGGTCTTCAAAAATCTTCAAGTCTTCACTTCCAGCCAGCTGGAAATACACCACCAGCATGTACTCCATTGGCGACGCAGATATCCACGATCTTCTGAAATTTTAACGCTTCAGCTCTATCTTTCGTCTTGAACTCACATCTGTTTTCATGTAATCTTTTCATATCTTGAGCAGAAAGATTGATCAAACTTAATGGATCAAAAACGCAAAATATTTTTCTCTTAAGACCCCATAACGACCTCTTCTTAGGCTGAACAGCATCCCAAGCTGTTTTCTCGTTGTTTTCTGTATCTGCATTTGAAGACTCCGGGTCTGTAGCTGGTTCTGAATTTGGAATGAATACTATCACAGCTTCACCCGTAACATCATCATATTCCCAATACACCAACCTATTCAAAAAATCTAACGGGATGATCTCCAAAGGTATCTTCTGTAGACACTTTGCTGGTGGATAGATCATCTTCACAATAGGTTGTCGGGTGATCGGATCTAGCTTCTTTTTAAACTTGTACCTCATACCCAACATCGGCTTTATCAAATTGTACTTTTTACTATTAATCTCACGACGTATAATCACCTGAAAGAAGTCTGCTCTTGAATCTCGTGACCGGTTGATCAAGGGTATCTGAGCTAACCTTTGAAGCTCACACTTCGGCAAAGTACTTATTTTGTAAAACTTCATATTGAAGTACTGAATGCCGTCACTCCTCTTTATCATAAACACTGAGTTGTTCTCATCGAATTTCCAACTCTTAATCAATCCCGTGTAATCAGTTCTAACCTTGTAGCATTTACACGTAACCGGTACCTCGATAATCGGTTTAAGCACAATATCCGGCTTTGTTGTAGAAGTTGATGGCTCGTTTGTCTCTTTTTCCGATTCATCTTCAGACGAGTCCGATTCTATAATGGGAGCATCATCATAACATTCATCGCTGTGCAATTGCTCCCCCTCAACTTCAATATCCTCATTTTCCTCAAAAAAATAATCCTCTGCTACAGGATCATCCATCACCTCTTCCTCAGATATCGGATTATCATTCATCAAGTTTTGAAGATATGTGAGATCTACAAATGAATAATCAACAGCTATAGGTCTTGCCTGACCTTGAACCTCAACAAAATAATCCAAACAGATATTTTCATTCATAGTAGAAGACGGTTGTACATTTTCAGGTTCAGGGGGAGGAGTTACATTTGTTTCTATTCCCCTGGGATTATCCTCCCCCGAAACAAGTGTGACTGACTCCAATTCTAACAACCTAGAAGACATAGTCGTTATCTGTTTCTGGAGAGAGTCCACTTCGGCAGCTTTAATCTCTAAATCTTTGATCTGTGAAGCTTGAGCTGCAATGATCGCCTGTTGATCATCAAAACGCTTCGATAAAAGCTCCAGTTGAGCTAAAACCTGCTGAATAGAAGTAGTGGCAGGCTGAGGAGAAGTTTGTTGAGTAGGCTCCTCAAGAACAATCGAAGTCCGCTGGCGTCGACGTAGAGGTAAATCGGCGTAAGAGGGCGAAGACCCAGCAGGACGCTTGCCAGGATTTCTCGGGATATGAACCCGACCAGCAGAAATCCGGCACAAAATACGCTTAAAGCGTTGGGAATCAGCAAATTGAATCCCATCCAAAGCAGATTGTGGTGGCACGTCACCATCAGAATCAGAAGGAGTGGGCCCACCATCATCAGGCTCAACGCGGTCAAAACGCTCAATTTCGTCCAAATCGTGAGCGATATCGGTATCAACTAAGTCGTCCTCGTTTACCGGAGGAACAACATCATCTAAAAAACCATCAGCGCGCGGCGCAACATAGTTTTCATTCACTATGTGCCCGAAGAGATCGCGATCTGCAAAAATTTGCTCGCCCTTTGGCGCGAGCTTGCAGTCATTGAAGACTCTCAATAACATAGGTGTCGGCACCAAGAGAGATCGCTGATCCGATGCAATCTCGAGGTTCAAATCATTCAACAATAGCTGCACGAACCTTGGATACTGCAGCCATTTATCCTTACCAGCGCGGATATTCTCCACCATGTTGCCGAAAATGTAACCGCTAAAGTTGTACGGTTTGTTGTAAATCAGGGCCAACATGAGAGAAAGTGTCAAGTGACTGGCAGCATCGTATCCCCCCTTCCTCGAAGATAAACAAACTATCACAATATGACACAGATACCTCCATACCCTGCAGTGGTACTGTTTCCTGAAATCGGAAAGTTGGTTAGCCGGATAACCCATCCTTTGAAGTCCCCCATAGATAAATGTAGTTGGGAAGATGGTGGGCATCGTGGAGTTGTCGGTGAACTGGAGAACCCGTCTAATCGAATTTTCGGTGATCTCGATTTCCTCACCGAACATTGTCGATACAATACGGGGAACATCGCCCTGAACCCTGATCACCGCATGATCATAAAACTCCTCAATTTGGTTCATATAAACCGGAGTCGATGCGGTAATAGCGTAGTGAATCCTGGAACGGCGAAGAAAATCTATCATCGGCCTGAAGGGCGCCGAATTGGCGTGCGTTGATACCAGAAACGCCGTGATGTTGTGACGGGTGTTGGTGCGGCGGTAATAATTCTGTAGCTCAGCCATCTGTAAGCTAAAATACAAAGAAAAATAACCGAAAGCGTTATAAAGTTAGCCCGAACACAGAAGGGTTGGAAAACGAATTTTGATTTTAGGCGTCACTTATGGTAAGTGACGCATGGCCACTACCGTCACTTAGTGAGTGTCGTATTGTACAGTAATTAAAATTAAAATCAAATTATAGAAGTGACGCTATCATGCGTCACTGATGTAAGTGACGTTTGTATTTGGTAATTTAATTTATACGACACTTGCAAAGTGACGGGTGAAGAACATGCGACAGTTATCATAGTGACGGTATCCTAAAAGAGTCACTTAAGAAGTGACGGTTAAAGTGACGTATAGGAATAAGCGTCACTTAGGGGTTTTCAAAATTAGGGGTTTTCAAAATTGAGGTTACCAAGTTGTGCGCATTGTAAAAACGAATAGTACACACGTTTTATAACCATAAAACATTATCAAACAAGCAACAAATCAATCGAATTCAATGTTACCCAAAAAACCCGTAACCCTAAGTTTAAATTACAGCATGAATAGCGAGAGATAACGGTTAAAATAAGTACCAAATGGTTCGTGTGAATGAGAGGAACAAGAAGATAGCACTGGAATGCACGAACAAGCCGTAGAAATCACGAATGGATCGAAGAAAATCGCACAGAACGAGTGACGCAGAGACAATCGAAGTGACGGTATGTCAGAGCGAGTGTCGGTATAAGTGTTTGAAAAGTGGTGAGGTTGAGTGTCGTGGGGAAGGGGTATTTATACGCCGACCCTTGTATGCGTCACTCAATCCGGCACTTATAGCGAAGCTTACCCCGACACTTATTGCGTCACTTAGTAAGTGACGCAATATCGAATGCGTCACTGGTAGCATCACTTATGACAGTGACGCGCAGTTCACTTTTAGTGAAAAAATTGCGATTTCATCGATTTTTCGCGTTGTGATTTCGGTACTCAAATTTGAAAATGTAACTGTAACTTGGATAATAACTAAAATTACACTAACTTAGAGAAAATAAGAATGTAAATTTATAACTAGAAAAATTAACACATTCTTTTTGGTGACGGAGTTGATATAGTCTGGTTAGGGATCATATCGGAATAACATGCATTTATTAGGAACAGTAAGTGTTATTTCGATCATCAGTATATTTGTCCTCTTTAAATTTACTTGACATATTAAAAGCACTTTTTATAAAAATTATGTCAAAACGATTATTAGTATGTTTATCCACTTAAACATGTTATACTCACATCTAGGAAGTATTTTATTATTATTGGTATGTGCATTTCGCTGTAGTTCCCACCATAGATATACATCTTAACTTAAGACATAGACCATGTTTCCATTTACAGATGAAATATAAGAAAATCAATTTTAAGAATCAAGTCAGCGGTGACAGGTCTGTACTTACGTACAACAGAGCGACATAGCTTGATTCAGGTTTAAGCAAAACCAGACTTGGTCAAACCATTTTCGCGACCTTGTAAGGTATCTTATTTTGAAAGACTTTGCAAGTACTTTGACTTGTGTTTGCTTAAGTTTAAAGTATATATTAATAGAAGCCAGGTCTATACTTACGTATAACAGAGGAAACTATCAATATATACCCCCAAATGATATCAAATAAACATCTTTCACGAAAGCATGTCTAGTATAAGTAAGAAATTAAGACTATTGTCATACATCTAATGACGGTGTACCACTTGAAATAGACAGTTATTGATTAAGCTTCTTAAGACTTCTCAAAGAGTTTTGCATACCATGCCTACTAATATATCGTATGATGAAGACAATGTTTATAAAAATTGTTTTCAATACGTCAGATAAATCTACTGACACATCCAAGATAAACCTTAAATTTCCATTTTTATGCATGTCACCCAAAGTACTATCATATCCCAAGTTGTTTACAGACACAACTTCAACGTCTATTTTAAAATGTAGCAACCTTGCATGTCTTTAATACTAGAAAGTATAAAGAGTGGCAGTTGCATAGGTTGCATTTTTTTTTTTTTTTAAAAAAAACATTACTGTAAAAACAATCCAAGTCACGAATTACTTTTTAGCAAGAAAGAATCTTAAACCAATCATGTTGATTAGTTCGTCAAATCGAGTACGCATAAAGGCTTTAGTGAAAAGGTCGGCATTCTGCTTTAAGGTGTCTATTTGAACTAGGTCTATCAAGTGTTTTTCATAGCAATCCCGTATAAAGTGGAACCTAAGTTCAATGTGTTTAGTCTTAGAGTGCTGTACGGGATTGCGCGTGATAGATATAGCAGCAGTATTATCAATGTGAATAGGAGTCATAGAAAGAAGTAACCCGTAATCACGCAATTGATGCTGTATCCATAGAACCTTAGAGCAGCAACTTGCAGCAGCAACGTACTCAGCTTCCGCAGTGGAGAGAGAAACTGTAGTCTGTTTCTTACACTGCCACGAAACTAGTCGAGATCCTAGGAATTGACATCCACCAGTGGTTGACTTCTTGTCGATGCTGCAGCCGCCATGATCTGAATCCGAATAAGCAGAAAGAGCGAATGATTTCTCATTTGAATACCATAGACCAAGATTGGGTCTATGTTTGAGATAACCAAAGATTCGCTTTACAGCCCTCATATGAGACACCTTTGGTTTGGCTTGAAAGCGAGAGCATACGGATACCGCAAAGACAATATCCGGTCGAGAAGCAGTCAAGTACATCAAAGAACCTATCATTGATTGATAGTCCTTTTCTTTGCAATCTTCTTCATCCTCAGCAAGTCGGAGATTGTGATTAAGCTCGATGGGAGTCCCATAGGTTTTACAATTGAGCAGATCATATCGAATCAACATGTCTTTGACATACTTTGACTGATGAATATAAATACCTTTTGGAGACTGCTCAACTTGTACACCTAAAAAGAATTTGAGCTCCCCCATCGCACTCATCTCAAACTCAGATTTCATGATTTCCTCAAAGTGCTTGCACATCGCTTCATTTGTAGAGCCAAAAATAATGTCGTCCACATACACCTGCACAAGTAGCATATCCTCTCGATCGCCAGTCCGTTCTTTGCGAATGAACAGAGTACTGTCGATATTTCCACGAACAAATCCATGCTTAACTAAATGATTAGATAACCTCTCGTACCATAATCGCGGGGCTTGATGAAGACCATATAACGCCTTGTTTAACTTGCAGACGTATTCTGGATGCTCAGGGTCTTCAAAGCCAGGAGGCTGTTTCACATAGACATCAGTGTCCACTTTCCCATATAAAAATGCGCTCTTGACATCAAGTTGGTGAACGCGAAACTCTTTGTAAGACGCAAATGAGAGAAAGATCCGAATGGACTCAAGTCTTGCCACAAGAGCGAAGACTTCATCATAATCCAAGCCCTTAATCTGACTAAATCCTTGAACGACCAATCGGGCTTTATTCCGAATTACAATACCCCTATCATCCATCTTATTGCGAAACACCCATCGAGTGCCAGTTAAATGAGCACCTTTGGGTAATGGAACTATATCCCACACGTGTAGCTTGTTGAACTGCTGCAACTCTTCTTGCATAGCCTCGACCCAAGATGGATCTTTTAAGGCTTCATCAACTTTCTTTGGTTCAATTTGGGATAAGTGACAGGAATTTATCCGGGGGATCAAATTCAACATTTCCTGATTTGGATTTTGCTGCACTTGATGCCTTGTTCGAACGGCAGCTTCAGGATCACCGATAATGTTATCAATGGGGTGATCCCTGTGTACACGTGTGACAGGGATACGATCGGGTGCAAGTACTAACTCCAAATTGTTCATGTCCCCTTCAGTGACAGGAACAGTGTTAGTTGCAGGAGTAGTAGAACTTTCCGGTTGCACAGGAGATTCCGTATCATCTTCATTAGAGAAAAGATGAGAGTGGACCTTTTCATCATCCTCGTCTTCCTCCAATGGTGGCATGTTGGGATCATCGGGATATTCTGTTGAATTAGATGTTCCTGAAGTTGAAGGAACATCCGAAGGTGGAACCGTAGGCAAAGGTGTGGATGTGATAGATATTGGTGTTGGTGTAGTAGTAGGTGGTGGAGGTGACGGTGTGGGTGTTGCCGTAGGTGGGGATGCCGGTGTTAAGGTAGAAGTGTCCTGACACAAACTAATACCATGAAGTAGAGTGACAATTTCATCCTCATCAGAAGTTCCTTCTAGTATGTCGAATGAGTTGAACACATCCTTGTAATTGAATAGCCAATCCGGACCCGTTCCTTGAGGAGGATCCGTGTATCGTAAGCATTTCACCTCAAAATGCTCTTCCACCTGATGAGTCGACTTGATGTAGACTCGTTTATTTGGAGAGTTGACGGAATATCCAAGGAAGATTCCTTCAACTGCTTTAGCTCCAAACTTCGAGACTTTATCTTTAGAGACCATAATCAAACATGGACACCCGAAAGGTTCCAGAAACTGCAAGGTGGGCTTACGGTTGTTAAAGAGTTCATAACATGTCTTATTTTTCTTCTTAACCGTGAGCACTCGGTTTAAAACATAGCAAGCAGTATTGACTGCTTCTGCCCAAAAGATTATAGGAAGCTTAGAATCGGCCAGCATAGTCCGAGCTGTCTCGATAATTGCTTAGTTAGCAATTTATTTATCCGTTTATTGTTTGTGGGTGTAACATAATTACTCGAGCGTTTGTTAGGTTTGAGTTTTGCAAGCAACTAGTTGTTGACAGTTATATTTATAGCTGCAAATTCCTAACAAGTGGTATCAGAGCTATGGTTGAGATGTGGATTGCGCAGCATGATGCGCATCATGCAGTGGCGCATGCCCACTTAGATGACCTCTGCGAATGATGAGTCAATCCTGGAGCCTGTATAAGGTTGGATTGGGACTATCATTGGAGGGGAGGCCCAAGGACTTGGGTTTAGGGGAGGATTGTTGGGTGCAAACCCAATCCCACATCGGAAAATAAAAGAATGTAATGTCTACATATAAGCTTTTGGGCTACTGATGTAACGTAAAAAGTCATGTTTTTACGTACATTATTCAGCACTTTTTGGACTAAACTTTGGTGAAAACATTGCAAAACACTCATTTATTACCAAAAATCACCAAGGTGGCCCATTTATAGGCGTTGCGATAAAAATCAATAAAAATGTCCAACTCTTAAGCAAAACATAGCAAATAATGCAACTCCAGTTTTTCTCATTATTACTCACCCTATGGAAACAGATGTTAATGCATATCTTATAATTCTATAGCAAAATACGAGACCGGTGGTTCAAGATTCATGGAAAACGGGTGAATACGAAGAAGATAGAGCGCTTGGAATACAACCGATCTTCATCGGAACATGCAAAAGTTATACATATCCAAATTTTGCAAACTTAGTGTTATTCGAATCGTAACGTAAAAATGAATCCAACGGCACAAGAATCAATCGAATCGGGCTTCAAACGAAGAAGACACGGAGCGAACAAAGGCTGAAACCAACCACCTCCTAGGGCCGTATAAGGAACCCTAGGGGCCATATTCAGCCTGCTGAGTGCCGTTCGGTCTTTGTTTTTCCTTAGCAATTGGTACCTTGGGGCAATTTGACCCCCCTAGTGCTTGCTACCCCTCGTTTGAGCTTAAATGCTTGTTTCTTATGCCTTATGTGTAGTACCAAGCTACCACCTCCTTTCCTATAAATTGAGGGCTCCTCCTCATTCATTTGACACACCTTCACTTCCCACATTTCTCTTTCTCTCTCTAGATTTTCACTCTCTAAGTTATGTAGTTAGTTTAGAGTAGTTTATCTCTCTAGTTTTTCTCTCTAGAGAACTAGAGAGAAATAAGTAGTGGTTGGAGCTAGAGGAAAGTTTTTAGCTTGGTAATTTCATTGTAATGAAGTTTAGAATGTTGTAATCCTTTGTATTACTCTACTAATCTTGTATTGCTATCTTTCTCTCTCTTACCGTTATAATGTTGACAATGCTTGTTATTGCAGTACGATTTATGATTGTTGCCATGATTATTACATAGATTAATATGTGATTGTTGGAATGTAAATGTTAGAATTAGGGATGATGTTTAATTAATATTATATGATTGGAAGTTGTTATGTTGCGTACATGTTTTAAGCTTATCCTGAATATAGACTTATATAATCACCCTTTCCGGTCCTCCACATGAATATTAACATAGAATAGGATTTGATCAGCCCTACCTACGTAGATATAGTTAACTTCCGTATTGTATGAAGCTGTGAGATCACCTTAATACGGAAGAATACTTGGTATAGTGTTGGAAATACCACTGGTAAAGTACAAATATGTGGAAGCCAAGGAAATGCCGCCGGTCTATCTCACTGTAGATTACCTGGAAGTTGCCCTTCCAGACACGGGACTAGGTCTTGTCAAGCCATGAACATGCTATAGTACACCGTAAAATTACCTCTGGTTATAAAGATGTGTAAAGACTTATACGATCTTTAAAACAGTGTAAATATACCTAGGGTTAGAGTAGTGTGGAAAATAAACGCATTATACACCACACATATACCTAGGGATGAATGACAGATGGCAAAGGAGGTTCTAATTTACGACAGAAGTATTAGAACTTAATCAGATATATTATGAGTTTTGAAAAAGTTGTGCTCCCAGATGCTTAAACCCCTTAATTCTACTTAATCAATAGTGTAACTTATGTAGTATACAACCAGTGTTATCCTGTTAAAATCAGATAGACATAGGTGTTAAGAAAGGTCATAAAATGTGGAATATCGCCTTATTCCTGCACCCCATTTGAAGGGTCTCTTGGTCTCTAAAAGACTGGTGAGGGGGGTTTAAGGCAGTCTAAGCTTATCAGAATCACGATAACCTAGGGTTCAGTGACATATGCTTTTAGGGTTACACCTATGACGTAGGATCTTAGTGTTTACACCGACCGTTTAGATGATTTTTAATTAGGATAGTCTCCAATCAATCATATACCGTCATCCTGAAACCCTAATATTGAAGTTTCGACAATCACTTAATACCTGCTACTTATTATCCCATTTACTTTTCTGTTATTTATTTTCTATTAGTAGTTTAGATAAAACCAATACATACCTACCTTGTTATTTCTGCTACTTCCCATTTACTTTTCTGTTATATCTGTTACTTATTTATTTTCTATCAGTAGTTTAGATAAAACCAAAATATACCTACCTTGTTTAAACCCTATCTTATCTACTAACTTATCTTTGGTATATCAAATTCAATTCAATTCGTTCCGATTTTGAACGACACTCGAATTATACTTGCAACCTTACCCACAAAGTAGGTAGCATGGGTAATTTGAGCCCTGTTGACGCGCCACCAACCGTCACGCATCGTCAACGTGACCGTATGGCAGCACGTCGGAGTAAGTTTTAAAATTTATATTTTGCTGGGCTCAAACTATGCTTGCTACCTACCTTGTGGGTAAGGTGGCAAGTATAACTCGAGTGTCGTCCAAAATCGGAACGAATTGAATTGAATTGGAACCTACCAAAAATAACTTGACAATAGGATGGGTTTAGAAATAAGGTAGGTATGGGTTTGGTTTTATCTAATCTAATCTAAAGACAGGAATTAAAATGCAGGAAAGTAAACGAGAATATAAGCAGCAGGTAGAGAGTGATTGCGGAAACTTCGACGATTAGGGTTTTGGGATGATATTATATTGATGATAGGTGATTACTCTAGTTAAGAATCTTCTAAACGGTCGGTGTAAACACTAGGACCCTACGTCTAGGTGTAACCCTAAAGCATATGTCACTGAATCCTAGGCTATCCTGATTCTGATCAGATGGGACTGTCTTCAGACCCACCTTACCGTCTCTTTCGGAGACTAAGCGACTCTCTAAATGGAGTTAAGGAATAAGGCGACAGTCCACCACACTGACTTTTCTTAACACCTATGTCTATCCAATTTTAAGAGAGTAATACTGGTTGTATGCTGAATGAGTTAAACTATCACTTAAGTAGAGATTAGGGGTTTTAAGCATCTGGGAACACAGTCGGCATCCTTGCTTTCATTTCCTAACTCATGTTTTATCTGTTTTAGTTCTAATACTTCCGTCGTGGATTAGACCCTCCTTAGCCATCGGTCGTTCATCCCTAGGCATGCATACAGTGTATAGTGTCCTTATTTTCCACAGTACTCTAACCCTATGTATATCTACGGTGTTTTAAAGACTTAATGTATCTTTACACAGCTTTATAACCAGAGGTAGTTTAACGGTGTACTATAGCATTTTCACGACTTAACAAGACCTAGACCCATGTCTGGAAGTGTTGCTTCCAGGTAATCCACGGTGAGATAGACCATCGGCATTTCCTTGGCTTCCACGTATTTGTACTCTACCAACGTTATTTCCAACGCTATACCAAGTATTCAGCCGTGTTACGGCGATCCCACAGTTTCATACAAACAGGAGATAACTGTGTATTCGTAGTTAGGGTTGATCAGATCCTATCCTAAGGCAATAGTCACGTGAGAGACCAGAAAGGGTGATTAATTAAGACTACATCCAGGATAACTCTAAACATGTATGCAGCATAACAACTACCAATCATATATAAGATATATTAATTAAACATCATCCCTAATCCTAACATCTACATTCCAACAATCACATATTAATCTAGCTAATCAGCATGGCAATAATCATAAATCGTACTGAAATAATATATAAAGCAGACATTATAACAGTAAGAGAATAAGATAATATCACCGGATTAGAAGAGTAATACTGAGGATTACAACAATCTGACTTGAATAACCTTGCTACAGCTTGATTACCCAATTACATCTTTCCTCTAGCTCTAACCGCTAACTTATATCTCTCTAGTTCTCCTCTAACTCCTAAGAGTAGTGCTAGAGAGAGAAACTAGAGAGAAGAACTAACTTGTGACACCCGTCAATTTAGGGCTAGTAATTAGTGTCTAATCAATTATTATTACATGTAATTAGTTATGTGTTAGGCTAATTAATGTACCGATATATATATTATTGAATATATACAATTATGCGATTCGATTAAATCGTACAAGTTTCAAATCGAATGTAATTCGGTTCAATTAAATACGGACGTTGGTGAAACAATTTTATTAAATAATATAACATTATTTAATGACAATATCTTCCCAAAATATTATTTTGATAATAATACTTTGTAATTAATTCGTGTCGTACAAACAACGATTACGTGATTTAAAATCCGTACAACGAACGAGCAAATCGAGATCCCTAAATTAACGAATCATCTATATAAATGTTTTTCCAAGTATTTAGAAAGAACACTTCAAGTGAAAGTATTGAAATCTAAATCGTTACTTAAAAACGCGTAATAAACGTTGAGATAGTGGAATACTACATCACCCACATAAGCCACTAACACTTCATGCAAGTGTTGAGATAGTGGAATACTACATCACCCTCCACTCATCTCATTTCCGTTCAACACTTCAATCTCATTTCTCTCAAAAACACACACAATTCTCTCTCAAAATCCAGAGAAAACTCAGCCTTTTCTCCACCCTCAAACCACCACAAGACCACCATAAACCACCATAGCACCACCACCATCAAAGTCACTATTCTACAAAGAACACAAGCTCAACAACAACTCCTCTTTCTCCTCATCTCATTTCCATCAAAATCTTTGTAAGGAAACTCTTTCTTACTTTCATATTGTTTATTTACATGTTATAAAGCTCAACTAACAAGATTATGTCTAAATATAAGCTTAAAATACGTTTTTATAAATTTTTCACAAAGAACACACAATCTATCCAGAAAAACACAGATTACTAAAAATGTCATAACTTGAGTTCTAGGAAGAGTTAGAAGATGTATTTTTTTTAAAATTTGCGTATTCAAAAGATCTACAACTTTCATATTTTACGTTTTTACCAGATCCGAACTTATTTTTCTCTATTTATCAATCTTTGGGACTGACCTGACTAAAAGCAGAAACTGAACTATGTATGACTAATTAAATTGTTTCTCTATGATCATGGACTTAAGACTCTTGGAAAAATATATGTTAGACACTACACACATAAAAGATCAGTTGATAAAAAGTGTGAGACTTGACTTGGACCAGAAATTGGTAAAACATTTGGCGAAATAAACCGACAAAAAGTCGAAAATGTGAAATCTTGAATATTTGGAACTTTTATAAGAACCGACACTCTTGGTGAACTTGGACACAAACCGACAATTTATTTAGACTCTATAAACTAATATTTGGGTTGGGTGAAAGTTTCGGGTCAAACCGAGTAAGTTTGACCATGTCAACAAAAGTGGCTAGTTTTCAAAAAACTTACTATATTTGAAAGTGGTAACAAAAATGGGTTTGGTTGAATTAGTTAATAACTTGGACCAAAAACTAATTTTGGAAAGTTTCCCGAATGAAAAACCGATACTTGGATACACTTGGGCTAAAAATAGAAATTTGGCCAGACGCTAGTGTCGCATGACCTGCGACACTACCTGCGACACTACTATAGTGTCGCTACTTATTGAAAATTTGTTTGAACATGCGACACTGACCCTAATGTCGCATAACCTCACTGCGACACTGACCATAATGCGACACTGATCCTAGTGTCGCATAAACTCACTGTAATATTGGCCTTAGTGTCGTATGACCTGCGACACTCGCATACACTGCGACACTTACCCTAGTGTCGCATGACATGCGACACTGACACTAGTGTCGCTACTAGTGTCGTTAAAGACCGAATTTATGGGATTTGTTTCTTCACTAAGTATTGAACATGGGTAATCACTTATAACCACACATGATACATAATGTAACAATGTATACGATGACACATAATTAATGATAATATCTTAAAGAATTATTATTACAAACTTTCACCAACGGGTCGTACACGTTTTTGATAAACCAAGTTGAACAATCAAACATTTGGACATAACAAATTGTTGGACAACAAACATAGATGGTCTGTTGAGACATCTACTCACTCATATAACATTATGCGTTTTGAACGCCCGACAGGTTACAAGTCTTCGGACATCAATTCACAGTTAATCAATTCAAGTTATTTTAATAGACACTCAAGGCTCAGGTGAGTCTCATGGCCCCTATTTTACTGCTTTTCAATCAGGGGTGTGATATTATTGCTCATTTTGTTTTACAAGTAGAACGCAAGTACAATTCAATCAAATACTACATGAGTTGTTTTCAACTAATCAATAAAGCCCTCCATAGCATAGTCTGGTAATACATCTGTAGCGTGAATGTTAGTATATGATATCATATAGGATTGACAATCCTCGTCCGGGTTAGCACGCACTAACTGGTCAAACGGACGTATTAGCATTTGGGAAGACGAGTGTAGATTAGGCACTCGTAGGAGGCAACTCAGTTGGGTTTCCTTAATTGGACCTGACACTCAAGTTAAGCTCAGACTATGTGCTCATGGCTGTATAACTTTTATTTTGCTTAATTGCATTTTAAATTCAATTATAAAATCTTGCGGTTCATACAAATATATGTTGATATACAAACCTGTGAGCTCACCAGCGTTTCGCTGACCCATTTTAGCATGTATCACAGGTGACCAGCAGTAGGTTGGACTGCTCAATCAAGATTTATTAGCTCGAGTCAGCATGCAAACAATCAGAGATTTAGCTGCGTTATTACATTTTGTATAGTTTAATTATGTACTTAAATCTCTCAATTTCAAAAGGAGCTAATGTAAACTTTTATTTTATCAATTTCAAATGTAAAACGATGCATGTAGTGGTCGTTTACTATTAATCTTTGTGCTTTGATTATTGATTAGTAACACCCAAATCCTGCTTCCGCTAAACGATAATTTGGGGGTGTTACAGATTGGTATCAGAGCCTAAGGTTATAGTGAACTAGGTTGCATTTAGTGGGCCTAGACTATGACCGTTAGGCAGTATTCCTTATTAAGTATGATAAGGTTCAGTGACTGCATTGTATTGGTTTAATTTAACATAGCCTGATCAACTATGTACAATTAAAAGAATATGATGTGAGATCTGAAAGGAGTCATGACTGAACAGGATACACTAGTTGACTCTGACCTCGAGAGAACCGGGACTCAAATATGTCTATGTTAGACACTTTAGGCTATTATGTGATATATATATATATACATAGATAGGCCTCTCTCACGCTCAATATCTTAGGCTATATTATATATGTATTATATGAATATAGGCCTCACTTTTTCTAACGCTTTATCTCAGAATGGCAAACACACCACCTAATTCATCACGCTCTCATCCGTATGGATCGCATAATCCAAGGGTAGCTAGGAGGAACACCAGGTTGCCTCGAGCTGACCCATACCCCATTCAATTCACTTTGTCAGATTTAGCCACTAGACTACACCGACACGAACAACGACTTGATACTATGGATATCGAACTCCAAGAAACCAACGAAAACTGGAGACTCACATCACTTGAACGCATCAATCAAGTCTCCGAGGATCACGAACATACAATCAACCACGTGAACACCCTTGACAATCGTCTGGGTGAAACCGTCGAAACCATGGAGGTTGTCCACAATCAAGTGATTGGCAACCGAAACGAAAATTCTGTCCTACAATCAAGGCTGAACCAGTGCGAGACACGTCTAAGGGAAACCGAGGATGCCCTCCGCCTGGTTAGCAGACTTGCAGAATCTGTGGACTGTCTCACCACACTACTGCCACAACTCAATCTACGTCAGGATTAGCTTAGGCTGAACCTGTACTTTATTATGCTTTCATAGGACCTATGTAATTCGACCAGATGTAATAATTCCCGGAACTTTTGTAAAACTTCTAAGTCTGTAACTTTTGAAACCTCTAGCTAGAAATTTTCTGTAATCGTTTGACTTAGTATTATGAATTGACAATCTCTTTCATTATTTCTACAATATGATTGTTACTCTGTGATGTTGTATATTACCCTTCTTACATATATACATCTATCGTAATTATCATCCTGGTGCAATTTCTTATGTACCTCTCATTCTTTCTTGAAGAATCATGCCGCCAAAGAGGAAAAGTTACAGTGATGCCGAACTTGCTGCTGTCGTATCTCGAGCAGTGGCCGATGCTTTAGCTGCTCGGGATTCACCCCGAAACTCACGAAACAATGACGAAACTCCAGTCAATACTCCTGTTATCAAACCTTGCTCTTACAAGGATTTTCTTAGCTGCAAACCACTCTACTTCAAGGGTACGGAAGGTGCCATTGGTCTGATCCGATGGATTGAACGTATGGAATCCATCTTCAACCTCTGCAACTGTGCTGAGGAAAACAAGGTCAAATTCTCTGCTTACACCTTTCAGGAAGGTGCACTTACGTGGTGGAACACCCACGCCAACTCTGTAGGCATCGAAATAGCAAACCAACTCCCCTGGGCTGAATTGAAGAAAAAGCTAAGGGAAAAATACTGCCCTGAAGAAGAATTACATCGATTGGAAGAAGAGTTCTGGCACCTGACTGTGCAGGGAACTGACATCGCTGGATATACCACCAAATTCCAGCAATTTGCGCTGTTATGCCCAGGTTTGGTTGATCCGGAGGAGAAGAGCATCAAAAGATACATCCGCGGCCTCCCGGAAAATATCCAAGGGAACGTCGCTTCATCCAAGCCAACCACTACCGAAAGTGCTATCCGGCTAGCACATGAACTCATGGCAATGGTTATCAGCCGTGAGAAATCCAATACATCCTCCTCCAACAACAACAAACGCAAATCTTCCGAACACCAAAACAACCAGAACAAGAAATCCAACACCATTCAAGTCTACAACACCAATTCCGAAACCAAACGCGCTTACACTGGGGATAGGCAATATTGTTCCAAGTGCAACTACCACCACGACGGTCCATGCAGTACTCCCTGCAACAACTGCAGGAAATACGGGCACTTGACCCGAGATTGCCGAGCCCCTAAATCCAACAACAACACCTCTCGCAACAATTCCAACCAACCCAAATCCTGCTTTGGGTGTGGAGAAACAGGACACTTCAAGAACGAATGTCCTAAAAACAAGAACAAGGGAAACAACAACAATGCAAGGGGAAGAGCGTTCGTACTCAATTCCGGGGATGCCCGTCAAGACCCAAATGTGGTCACGGGTATGTTCCTCCTCAACAACTTATCTGCTTCTATTCTGTTTGATACTGGTGCCGATAGAAGCTTTATTTCCGATGAGTTCTACCCTCTACTTGATATTGCACCTATTGCTCTAGATGTTAAGTACACCGTAGAACTTGTAAATGGCAAACTCATAGAAACTGATAGTGTGATACCTAATTGCACTTTAAACCTAGCCAACGAAATCTTTTCAATCGATCTTATGCCTGTTGAAATTGGAAGTTTCGACGTCATCATTGGTATGGACTGGTTGTCCAAACATCGCGCAGAAATCATTTGTTATGATAAACTCGTTCGTATTCCTCTCGCCGTCGGTAGAACCTTAGTCATACAGGGGGAGACCGGTGGGACGAGACTAAACATCATATCTTGCTTGAAAACTCGTAAATTCCTGAGAAAAGGTTATCCAGCAATCCTCGCACACATCATGGAGAAAAAGTCGGAGGAGAAACGACTTGAGGATGTGCCCATCGTTCGAGACTTTCCAGAAGTCTTTCCCGAAGAACTACCTGGTCTACCACCAGCAAGACAGGTTGAGTTCTCAATTGACCTTGTGCCAGGTGCCGCACCTGTGGCCTGAGCACCATACCGCTTAGCCCCATCCGAACTTCAGGAGCTGTCCACCCAGTTACAGGAACTCCTGGATAGAGGATTCATCCGACCGAGTTCTTCACCTTGGGGAGCTCCGGTCTTATTCGTGAAAAAGAAAGACGGTTCTTTCCGAATGTGCATCGACTACCGAGACTTGAACAAATTGACCGTCAAGAACCGATATCCACTCCCTCGTATTGATGACCTGTTTGACCAACTCCAAGGGTCAAGCATTTATTCAAAGATCGATCTTCGGTCAGGTTATCATCAACTTCGAGTTCGCGACACCGATATCCCGAAAACTGCTTTCCGAACTCGTTACGGACATTATGAATTTCAAGTAATGCCATTCGGCCTAACTAACGCACCGGCTGTATTCATGGACCTTATGAATCGGGTGTGCAAACCATATCTCGACAAGTTTGTCATTGTCTTCATTGACGACATCCTCATATACTCGCGAAATGAACAAGAACATGCTCAACACCTCAAAACCATTCTAGAACTACTTAAACACGAAGAGCTTTACGCCAAATTCTCCAAGTGTGAGTTCTGGATACAATCCGTTCAATTCCTTGGACATGTTGTTAATAGTCAAGGAATCCATGTCGATCCATCGAAAATCGAGGCCATCAAGTGCTGGCAAGCACCAACATCTCCAACTGAAGTACGTCAATTCTTGGGTCTTGCCGGGTATTATCGGCGATTCATTGAAAATTTCTCAAAAATAGCTCAACCACTCACAACCCTGACTCAGAAAGACAAAAAGTTCGATTGGACTAATAAACAAGAGTCAGCATTTCAACTTCTAAAACAAAAGCTTTGCAGTGCTCCGATTCTATCTTTACCCGAAGGCACCGATGACTTCGTGGTATACTGCGATGCTTCTCATCAAGGTCTCGGTTGCGTGCTGATGCAACGAGACAAAGTTATTGCTTATGCTTCACGACAGCTCAAAATTCATGAAAAGAACTACACCACCCACGATCTCGAGCTAGGAGCTGTCGTCTTTGCCCTCAAAATTTGGAGACATTACCTCTATGGCACTAAGTGCACAATCTTTACCGACCATAAAAGTCTCCAACACATATTCGATCAGAAGGATCTCAACATGAGACAACGTCGATGGGTCGAATTACTTACCGACTACGACTGTGAGATCAAATACCATCCGGGCAAAGCAAATGTTGTTGCCGATGCCCTTAGTCGAAAAGAACGAACGAAACCACTTCGAGTCCGAGCCCTCAGCATAACTATTCATAATGATCTGAACATTCAGATTCTCACTGCTCAACTCGAAGCTCTAAAAACTGATAACATCAAAAACGAAGCCTTGCGAGGCATGGACAAACAATTCGAAATCAAGCCTAACGGGATTAGGTATTTCTCAAACCGAATCTGGTTACCCAGTTTTGGAAACCTACGAGACTTGGTGATGGATGAAGCTCACAAGTCCAAATATTCTATCCATCCTGGATCCGACAAAATGTATCACGGCATCAAGGAATTCTATTGGTGGCCGAATATGAAAGCTGAAATCGCTACATACGTCAGCAAGTGTCTTACTTGCTCGAAAGTCAAAGCTGAATACCAAAAACCTTCTGGTTTACTCCAACAACCCAGCATTCCTGAATGGAAATGGGAACAAATTGCCATGGATTTCATAACCAAACTACCAAAGTCATCGAGCGGTTGCGATACCATTTGGGTGATCGTCGATCGTCTCACAAAATCTGCCCATTTTCTGGCAATCAAGGAAACCGACAAAATGGAACGCCTCACACAAATCTACATCAAAGAGGTTGTTTCTCGACACGGTGTTCCAATCTCAATTATCTCTGATAGGGATAGTCGCTTCACATCTCACTTTTCGCAATCACTTCAAAAATCATTGGGTACCCGTCTTGATATGAGTACCGCATACCATCCTCAAACCGACGGCCAAAGTGAACGGACCATTCAAACACTGGAAGACATGCTACGAGCCTGCATAGTTGATTTCGGTGTAAATTGGGAAAAACATCTACCATTGTGCGAGTTTTCGTACAACAACAGCTATCACACCAGCATTAAGGCTGCACCCTTCGAGGCATTGTACGGTCGTAAGTGCCGATCACCTATCTGTTGGACCGAAGTGGGAGACAGTCAACTCACTGGTCCAGAGATCATTCACGAAACAACTGAAAAGATCTTCGAGATCCAAAACAAACTCAAAGCCGCACGGGACCGTCAGAAAAGTTATGCTGATGTGAGACGCAAACCACTCGAGTTCCAGGTTGGGGATCGAGTGCTACTCAAAATTTCACCTTGGAAAGGTGTTATCCGATTCGGTAAACGCGGAAAATTGAATCCCAGATACATTGGACCATTCGAGATCCTCGAGAGGATAGGTCCAGTGGCATATCGACTGCAACTGCCATCCGAGCTCAGCAGTGTGCATCCCACTTTTCACATTTCAAATTTAAAGAAGTGTCTGTCTGATGAGACACTTATCATTCCACTCGATGAAATTCGTATTGACGACAAGCTTCATTTTGTTGAAGAACCCGCCGAAATCATGGACCGTGAGGTCAAACAACTCAAACAAAGTCGTATTCCCATTGACAAAGTCAGGTGGAATTCGCGACGTGGGCCGGAATTCACCTGGGAACGGGAGGACCAGATGCGACTCAAGTACCCTCAGTTATTTGCTGACGCTACTTCAAACACAACTTCAAACCAAATTTCGGGACGAAATTCTCCTAACAGGGGGAGAATGTGACACCCGTCAATTTAGGGCTAGTAATTAGTGCCTAATCAATTATTATTACATGTAATTAGTTCTGTGTTAGGCTAATTAATGTACCGATATATATATTATTGAATATATACAATTATGCGATTCGATTAAATCGTACAAGTTTCAAATCGAATGTAATTCGGTTCAATTAAATACGGACGTTGGTGAAACAATTTTATTAAATAATATAACATTATTTAATGACAATATCTTCCCAAAATATTATTTTGATAACAATACTTTGTAATTAATTCGTGTCGTACAAACAACGGTTACGTGATTTAAAATCCGTACAACGAACGAGCAAATCGAGATCCCTAAATTAACGAATCATCTATATAAATGTTTTTCCAAGTATTTAGAAAGAACACTTCAAGTGAAAGTATTGAAATCTAAATCGTTACTTAAAAACGCGTAATAAACGTTTAAACACCAAACCGAACGAGAAAACGAACACCGCACGAAGCACAAATCGAATAAATGATAAAATGACCAAAATACCCCTGAGTGGGCCCCCTAGGCCGGCCCCCCCATGCCCCATGTGACCCCATGTGGTCACCACCCACATAAGCCATTAACACTTCATGCAAGTGTTGAGATAGTGGAATACTACATCACCCTCCACTCATCTCATTTCCATTCAACACTTCAATCTCATTTCTCTCAAAAACACACACAATTCTCTCTCAAAATCCAGAGAAATCTCAGCCTTTTCTCCACCCTCAAACCACCACAAGACCACCATAAACCACCATAGCACCACCACCATCAAAGTCACTATTCTACAAAGAACACAAGCTCAACAACAACTCCTCTTTCTCCTCATCTCATTTCCATCAAAATCTTTGTAAGGAAACTCTTTCTTACTTTCATATTGTTTATTTACATGTTATAAAGCTCAACTAACAAGATTATGTCCAAATATAAGCTTAAAATACGTTTTTATGAATTTTTCACAAAGAACACACAATCTATCCAGAAAAACACAGATTACTAAAAATGTCATAACTTGAGTTCTAGGAAGAGTTAGAAGATGCATTTTCTTGTAAAATTTGCGTATTCAAAAGATCTACAACTTTCATGTTTTACGTTTTTACCAGATCCGAACGTATTTTTCTCTATTTATCAATCTTTGGGACTGACCTGACTAAAAGCAGAAACTGAACTATGTATGACTAATTAAATTGTTTCTCTATGATCATGGACTTAAGACTCTTGGAAAAATATATGTTAGACACTACACACATAAAAGATCAGTTGATAAAAAGTATGAGACTTGACTTGGACCAGAAATTGGTAAAACATTTGGCGAAATAAACCGACAAAAAGTCGAAAATGTGAAATCTTGAATATTTGGAACTTTTATAAGAACCGACACTCTTGTTGAACTTGGACACAAACAGACAATTTATTTAGACTCTATAAACTAATATTTGGGTTGGGTGAAAGTTTCGGGTCAAACCGAGTAAGTTTGACCAAGTCAACAAAAGTGGCTAGTTTTCGAAAAACTTACTATATTTGGAAAGTGGTAACAAAAATGGGTTTGGTTGAATTAGTACTTGGACCAAAAACGAATTTTGGAAAGTTTCCCGAATGAAAAACCGACACTTGGATACACTTGGGCTAAAAATAGAAATTTGGCCAGACGCTAGTGTCGCATGACCTGCGACACTACCTGCGACACTACCTGCGACACTACTATAGTGTCGCTACTTATTGAAAATTTGTTTGAACATGCGACACTGACCCTAATGTCGCATAACCTCACTGCGACACTGACCATAATGCGACACTGATCCTAGTGTCGCATAAACTCACTGTAATATTGGCCTTAGTGTCGTATGACCTGCGACACTCGCATACACTGCGACACTTACCCTAGTGTCGCATGACATGCGACACTGACACTAGTGTCGCTACTAGTGTCGCTAAAGACAGAATTTATGGGATTTGTTTCTTCACTAAGTATTGAACATGGGTAATCACTTATAACCACACATGATACATAATGTAACAATGTATACGATGACACATAATTAATGATAATATCTTAAAGAATTATTATTACAAACTTTCACCAACGGGTCGTACACGTTTTTGATAAACCAAGTTGAACAATCAAACATTTGGACATAACAAATTGTTGGACAACAAACATAGATGGTCTGTTGAGACATCTACTCACTCATATAACATTATGCGTTTTGAACGCCCGATAGGTTACAAGTCTTCGGACATCAATTCACAGTTAATCAATTCAAGTTATTTTAATAGACACTCAAGGCTCAGGTGAGTCTCATGGCCCCTATTTTACTGCTTTTCAATCAGGGGTGTGATATTATTGCTCATTTTGTTTTACAAGTAGAACGCAAGTACAATTCAATCAAATACTACATGAGTTGTTTTCAACTAATCAATAAAGCCCTCCATAGCATAGTCTGGTAATACATCTGTAGCGTGAATGTTAGTATATGATATCATATAGGATTGACAATCCTCGTCCGGGTTAGCACGCACTAACTGGTCAAACGGACGTATTAGCATTTGGGAAGACGAGTGTAGATTAGGCACTCGTAGGAGGCAACTCAGTTGGGTTTCCTTAATTGGACCTGACACTCAAGTTAAGCTCAGACTATGTGCTCATGGCTGTATAACTTTTATTTTGCTTAATTGCATTTTAAATTCAATTATAAAATCTTGCGGTTCATACAAATATATGTTGATATACAAACCTGTGAGCTCACCAGCGTTTCGCTGACCCATTTTAGCATGTATCACAGGTGACCAGCAGTAGGTTGGACTGCTCAATCAAGATTTATTAGCTCGAGTCAGCATGCAAACAATCAGAGATTTAGCTGCATTATTACATTTTGTATAGTTTAATTATGTACTTAAATCTCTCAATTTCAAAAGGAGCTAATGTAAACTTTTATTTTATCAATTTCAAATGTAAAACGATGCATGTAGTGGTCGTTTACTATTAATCTCTGTGCTTTGATTATTGATTAGTAACACCCAAATCCTGCTTCCGCTAAACGATAATTTGGGGGTGTTACATAACTATAAGAACAATTCTCCTCTAACTCCTAACAGTAGTGTTAGAGAGAGAATTCTAGAGAGAGAAAGAGAAATGTGAAATGAGAGGTGTGTCAAATGGTGGAATGAAGCTTGGTATTTATAGAGGAAGGGAGGTAGCCTTGGTACAAGTCTTGAAGCACCAAATACAAGCATCAAAGCAGCATACGGGGCAAGTGGACCAAGGGGGGGGGGGGGGTCAAACGGCACCCATCAAGGCTAACAACCCCGTATACGGCACCCTAAGGGCCGTATATGGCACCTAGGGTACCATATACGGTACCTAGGTGTCCAGGGGGGGTTGGTGCTTGGTTTGGCCTCCGCTGACTTCTCGGTTGCTTGGTTCGTCCGTATCTTCTTTGTTTGGAGTCCGTTTTGCTTGATTCTTGCACTGTTGGCTTCGTTTCTCTGTTATGCTTCTAATGACACTAAGTTTGCCAAATTTGGAAGTGTTTGACTTTTGCATGTTCCGGATGACGATCGGCGGGCTTCCAGACTGCACATCTTCTTCGTTCTTTACCCGTTTCTCTTGATTCTTTCACCTCCAATCTTGGATTTTCCTATTGAATCATAAAATATGCATTAAGATCTATCTTGATAGGATAATCAAGAATGGAATATTTAAGGTGATTGTTTTTGCCTCAGTTTGCGTGTAAATTGGATGTTTTAGCTGATTTTTGTAGCAACGCTCGTATTTAGACTACCTTAGTGATTTTTGATGATAAATGATTGTTTTGAAATGTTTTCACCAGAGAATGGTCCAAAAAGTACGGAAATAAGTACTTAAAAACATGACTTTTTGAGTCACATCACCTGCAAATATAAATTTGAAAACTTGACACCGGTTTGTCTCCCTGTTGCAGTCGGAACAACGATTGGGGGTGAAACTCGACGGACGGATAGGGGGACGACAGCTACTCCCTCCATCAACAATTGGTCTAAGAGTAGAACCTCAGTGGGCTTATACGTTGGACATGTTGTTAGGAAAAAGTATTGGTTCGACCAGATTTTAGGATTTTTTTTATTCCAAATTGAGTGTGATCCTAAGTCAACTAAATCTTGTATTCATAGTCTTTATTTTCCAAGATTTGTCTTTATCATTTGTTTACAATAGTTGGTCATTTATGGGCCAAGATCTTTTCATTTTCTATGCTTTCTGTTAGAAATTGAGATGAGAAAGATGGAAGAAGAAAACAAAAGAAGCATACCGCCAACTAATCCGTTTACCACTGAAGAAATGGCGGGAAGTGACCACAACCATCCCACAAGAGGAGAATCACTGGAGGAATATTCCAAATGCACTAGTTACCAACCACAAACCATCACAGATCCTAAAGTACTCAATGAATTCACCCAAAGATTCGACTAAGCGGTAGGAGGAATAAGATGCGCAGTCAACTGGCTTACTCCTTCCCATGCTGAACTACAATTCTATGAACAACATAAATGGATATACACTAGGATCTGTAATGCCCTTAAAATATCTAATATCCCATTCACCTCAACACAATGGGAGATGTTAGGATCCATTAGAGCGCATATGAAAGAGACTACTGGACATCCGAGCAGTCATGCCAACATCTTGATGAAGAATGACCTCATATCATTACTCGACTTGCTAAGTAGAGGAGATCACCTCAATTCCAATGAAAGAGGATCTATGGTTATCAACTCCACTATTGAAAAACATATTGAATTATTGATTGAAGAACTTAGTGATCTTGTTTGGGAGGAATCAAGGCGCGAACAACCCTTTTGGGTTACATATGAATCACCACTTGATATCTCTACTTTTGTTACGATCCATCACGGGAGATTCACCAACGGAAAAGTAACTCCAGAACAAAGTTCATATTCTACTCAGGATACAAGGAGATACTTCATCAGCTTACTCTAGTTTTCTCAGAATCCGACTTTCCATTCAACAACCATATGCACCGGCAAATAGAGGACCTGTGCACCTCCATCAGAAGATTTAACGGAAATCCCAAGACAGACATTTGTATGCTCTCTTTGGCAAAACCCACAGCCTAGAGACGTTGTTAAGACAGACACAACCACCATGACCGACCCTAGTGGACCTGTCACTAAAGTAGTTGACTACATCACCTTCGGACTTCACGAACTTGCGAGTACAACTTCAGAACATCTTCAGAACTACAAGGCAGAATCGAGAGATAGTCCATTTGGATTGATTACGACAATAGTCAATCATCTCATGAGAATTTATCCACCTCGATATACTTTCCCGCAACCTAGGGCCCACAACATCAACATAGTGGATCCCAGGGATGCATCCATCTCTATCTAGCTAGGAGAAAAGAAGTCGAGCTCTCGAATTTAAAAGAGCACTTCTCAGGAGGCAACCCGTGTTTTACATTTCCGCAATTTTACATTCCAAGAAGTGATGAAGTATCTGAATATCTTTCACACTTGGATATACGAAGAAGTTTTAAAAACTGTCTAACGCATCAAGTTTTTGGCGTCAGGAATGAAGAAAGTATATCCAACGTGTCCACACCTACGAGACCAATCACAAGAAGACTTGATCAAGAGTGAACCCAATAAAATGAAGTTCGGAAAATGCATACCATGGAACACTGCAACTACTGGGGAGTACTTCTATACCAATCTCCTTCTTTCGTTATAAATATACCATATCCACTATGATTATCATTAAGTGTGGGATTCAAACCCAACACACACTCTTAAAAGAATACGTCTTAGATGTTTCAAATCCTAAGTGTGGGATATTTACCCTAGTCAGAACTTAGAATAACATCGAGGACGATGTTCCTTTAAGTGTAGGATAGTAGTAGTATACACTACTGTAAAATGAATAATGGTATATGCTTGATTTAAACTCGCTGCTCTTTAGACCATCCTTCTCTAAAAAGTAACTCGAAAATTTTACACAAATTTTTTCAAAATTGAGTTAAAAATATGTTGAAAATGAAAATTTTACACAAAGAATGATTTACTTTGGGGAAGAATGATAAATAAAATATGAATTCCTTTGGAAAATTAGAATAGAAATCCCATAAAGAGCATCGCATGACTAGGCAAACAACAAACCAATTTTCGATTCGTGAGGTATCTCGAGCCATATAAAGCATTCACTTTTAATGTTTCACTTCTTCGATTCTTGAGTGTGCCGATGTGGCATTTAGAATCCGAACTTGCTCCTGTTATGTGTTTCCAACCCTAACTGGTGAGTAAAGAGGAGATCGAATCACGTCATTCTTAAACCCATCCATACACCCAAAAAGAAATATGTTATCCCTACCCTCTTAAAAGCATCCCTCAAACTTCATAGTAAGTTCCAAAGATGAAAGAAGAGAAGCTACAAGGATATGACATCGGAAAAAAATCAAAGAAAAGAATTCGAAGAAAAGAAAGTCAAATGGAAAAAGACTCCTTCCAAAAATCGTAAGAAAAGGGCGTCAATCCTCCCAAAAATTACAGCTTTCCTCTTCACCAAAAAGAAACCCATAAAAAAAATACCCAACTCAACCCCCTCTCATATCACCAACACTCCACTCCAAAAACCTTACATCACTCCTCCTAGAATGATTGTGGGTAGATTGACTTCGCGCTCACCAAAAAGCTAACGATTTGATTCTCGATCAAGCCTATGACGATAAACGATACATGACTGGCGTTTTGAGTGATTGACAATACTAAAATAGGAAACCCTAGACACTTTGAGTGATTGGAGTGACCACCTTGAGAGGATCACCTAGTCATGTATCCAAGATCAAAGATCAAAAGCATGCTCCCAAAGATTACAACCCTACCTTTTCAAAAGCATGAATATTTTATTTTTCCAAAACTCCCTCAGTAAAAAGTTCCTCCCTAAAATATTTAATTATCTACTTATCATTAACCATGCTTGAAATTCGAGTTTTCTTGAGGACAAGCAAAGTTCTAAGTGTGGAATACTTGATATCGCGTTAAAAGTCACGTTTTTACTACCGATATCTCTCTCATTCTGGAACAATACTTGGCATTTTGACTCAAATAATACACAAATCAATGAAACTTTGCCAAGAAGGTCAAAATAAAGTCGCACGAGAAAAATCAAGCAAAACGAACAAAAAATGAAGATTCTACACACGTTTGACGATTCAAGGCATCCGAAACAAGATTTGAGATAAAGTGCCCACCACTAAGATTCATCTTATCCAAGGTCTTTGTTTTCAAAATACGAATCTAACAGAAGAAGAATCAACAAAAACGGATGAAGAATGAAGATTTTGCATACGCCAAAAGATTCAAATGATTCGTACAAAACATCGAAAGACCAGAGAAACATCTCAAGGATTTCTTTACATCAAAGTCTTCTTTTTTGAAAAACGAATCCAACGCAAAAATAATCGACGAAAACTAACGCATAACGAAGAAGATACCCGCGAAATGAGAAACAAGTGAACGGGCAGCAACCGGGATAGGCGGCTGCCAGCCAGCCACCGCCGGCTGGTTGCCGGCCATCCCCTCCCCCTTTTTCCGTCCTTGCTCGTACTTTCCTGGTACATGTGCTACCACTTTCCACCACTTTCCGCAACTTTAGGGTACACGTTCTACCACTTTCTGCGCCTTTAGGGTACATGTGCTACCACTTTCCGGGAAAGGACCACCCCCCAAATGCATGCTAACTTGAGCCTAGGATGGCTAATGTGCAAGGGATTTCAAGTATAAATAGGGCATCAAGGTTCATTTGAAAGACACACCTTCCATATATTTCTTTAGGCTAATAATACTCTCTAATTATTAGTTCTACTTTCTTCTTCTATTTTCTTATTCCAAATTAGTATTAGGCTAGTTTATGGAACTTGTTCATAATAGAATGAAAGCAATGAACGTGCTGTAATCTTTGGTGTACGCTTGGAGTTACACTTATTAATTTAAGTTTATTCTCTCTCGCATTTAATCCTGGTTCTTTCTATCCTTATCTATCTTAATTAGTTACGTTTATATTGATTATGCTATATTTAGTTATTGCCATGATCAGAGAGTAGTATACTTGTTGTGTTTGCTTGCCAAGTAGTTAGTTAATAATGGGATGATTTATAATTAAATATTAAAAGAATATGACGGCCCCAATTCGACTGTTACTCGATATAGTACTGGAAACACTCCAAGGTGGAGTACAAATGTATGGAAGTCGAGGAACGACCGAAGGTAGTTATACTACGAAACGGTATAATGTTACGAAGTAATATGACGGCCCCTATTCGACTGTTACGCAGTATAACATTGGAAACAATTTAGGTGTAGTACAAATATGTCACACCCCATCTAAAGCGGAAACAACGGAATGCAACGCACGACTAGATCAAAACACATTGATATAAAAGAAATTCACTAAATGAAATTCAACAAAATGTTATGAAACCGCTTCACAACGTCACAAATATAATTGTTCACATTAATAATTTTAAAATGCACTCTAACAGTCTTGCTAAGCCACCTTAGTCTCAACTCTTGAATTACTAGCTTCACCTGAAAAGAAATCCTTAAAAACGTCAACACATGGTTGGTGAGTTCGTAGGATTTTTTTTTAATAAACATTTTATCATATCAAAATCCTTTTGTTTTAAACACATGAGTGCAAAGTATACATGTACAATAATACAAATTACAAGAAATCACAAGTTATCTACATTACAAATACGTTACATGTTCAACGTTCAAATTAAATACACGTTCAACGTCTCAAATAACAACATTACATTACACCATACGTTTCTACGCTCCTATGTTTCTACGTTCCATTTTTCATACATTTCAACGTTCCATTGTTCCTACATTTCTATCATCGTTCCACACTAAAATAATCACACACAAATGCTAAGCTCTATTCACGTTATCGTTCCACACAATCAAATAATACACATTAAACTGTACATGTATTTCATAGCAACTCATGATCAAAAGCAAGTTCAAAGATTGTTTCCACATCAATAAAACAATATAAAATATGTTTGAGCATTCTTTTCCCCCAAAACGTTAAAAGTATAAATGAAAAAGGGGCCACGAAACTCACCATAATAGTAGTTTAAAGCAAGCACGTATCACACCAAAAGTCTCAGGGAACTATGAGCGTCCTATAGTACATAATGTTTAGTATTTATGTGCCTAAATGATTATGAGTTATGTGTCAACATGTTTGTATTCACGAGTCGAAACAAAAGTTCCTATATGTTTGCTTCTATCTCAAATTTATATCCCCGTTACATAGCACACCCTATTAAATAAAATAAATAAGTTAAATCTTACAATTTCACACATGTATTTGTTTAAAGAAACTCCAACCTTAAACATATTTTAATCACCCCAAAATAATTAGAAAATATTTCGATCAAACCGATTTAAGTTAACCAACGTTTTCTTAAAACTCGTCACCAATAACAACAGTTTACGAAATAATTTTTATAAAATAATATGGTGCATTTTCGAGGAAGAAATTAAGAGAACTATGGTAAAACATTGAGATCTACAACTTTATAGTTTTGACCAAATCCTGAAAACGAACGTAACTGGGTCAAATCAGCCTCTGTTCATGACTGAAAATTTGGGACAGAATATGAGATCACGGTATATAACTTTCGAGTTCAAAATGCATTATCCACAACATACAAATTATATAAACTTTATAATATATTATTCGACCCATGGGTGTATACATTATCAGAAAATATATAAAGGAAATTTATTTGAGAAGGGATTTTAATTATACTTACTCGATAACACGGGTACGCAACACACTAGCAATTTACATGTCCAATCACCTCTCTTTCCCCTTTTTTTCTTTTGTCCGACACAAGCAAAAACACAGGGACGTTTCTTTTGTTTAATAGGATCAAGTGGTTAGGGTTATCATTAAATTTGTATTTATAGGTAGATTAATGTTTGGAGTCCAAGTTACATATAATGTGTGTGGGTTTTGGGCCGGACGAAACTCACTCAAAGGAGGGTTATTGTTAATACATTTTCATGATATATATTACATTATTTTGTTATTATTATATTATCATCTAATCAGATGATACAATTTTTATGATACAATTTTTGTTATTATTATTATATTATTATTACTATTATGTTATTATTATATTTTCATTATTGCTCTTATTAGATTATTAATTATTGTTATTATTATAATTATTCGTTCGAGTTGTTGGACACTTTACGGAAAATAAATTTCTCACATAGTTTCTAATACGAAATACTTAATTTATTCCTTCACAATTTCACAAACTTGAGTACAAATAGAAAATGCTTATAATTAACAAGTCTATGAAAAGTGATTTTTGGTGACGGATGTCACAAAATACGTGGAAGCTGCGTAACGACCGAAGGTAGTTATATTACGGACTAATATATAAGATGAGAAACCTAGTTTAATTAATATTTCTAAATAGACTTTTAAACTTAAAATTAATCTATCACCTTTCCACCAGTAAACGTGATTACAACACATTTTCAATTACTTCCAACTAAAAGGTAGTTAGTCATCTGTGTCAACGTAATTTGTCAAATGTATGAAACCATGGAACCACAAGACTACATGGGGAATTACCGTAGGACAAGACATAGCCAAGGTTTGAAACGGCGGAACCACTTTAAGTGAGGAACGCTGTGGATAAATAGGGGATTTATTGTGTAGTCTTAAGCAAGGGCTGGTTTAAAGTCATAAATGAACTTTTTAAATACATGAATTTATTAGGATGACGAGGAATCATTATATGATTCAGTTTGTCTAGTACATTTAGATTTTGTTTCCATTCATCAGAAAGTAAAATGAAACTTAAATAATTTTTTTTTTTATTATTCTAAATACTTTGTGATGTCACCATAACCTAGTTCCTAGTGTGACATGCTAATGGGCTTTTAATTAGTAAGGAATCTAGTGTTTACATCACAAGTGTCCATGAGTAAAAATTAACAAGCATCCTTTAAAACAGTTTCTCCAAACATCATACCATAACTGTTGATGCATATTAGGTGTCTGTCAGTTGGTCTATTGAGTTGTAATAAGTGTCGTTTAGTTGTATAGTGAAATATATTGTTTTAGTTATATGCAACACTTAAGTTTTAGTTTAGGCGTCACTTGCCTTAGTGACGCATGAAGGCGGCCACATGCGACACTTCCACAAGTGACGCATGTCGGCTGACTTTTTAGTATAAATACAAACCTACGGGTTTCCGGCTAGGGTTGATGAAACCCTAGCACCATTTGTCGACTAAGCAACATTGTAATCGTTCCCAATTCATATATACAAGCTTATTACTTCGTTTACATTGTTAATCGTTTTTGTTTCGGTTTGTGTTTATTGGTAATACACGCAATTGATTGATTCCGCCTGTCAATTGTGGTCAATTGTCATCTAGATCCACGTCTAAGGGCACTTTCAACTGGTATCAGAGCCTATAGGTGATAACATTGACGTTTAGAAGGTATTTTGGGTTGATTTCGGTTTTGCTTGATTCAAGAATCAAGAATACATACGGATTTTGAGGTGCACAAGTGAATTACAGTCGATATTCTTCAATATTTACAGGTTTCGTCCATTAGGGTTCAAGTAATTTTCGTTTGGTTTACGAAAGTTCGATATTTTTAGGGTTTTGGGATTTTGCAGCCGTTTTGCGACACTCGATCCGTCACTTGGACGCGTCACTTAAAGCGGCACTACCTAATCCCAAATTAGGGTTATACCGTCACTTGAACGCGTCACTTGAAGCGTCATTTGAGGTTTATACGACACTTAACTTAAGTGCCGTGTCCTTTAATCCACCGTCACTTACGTGCGTCACTGTTGCACGTCACTTGACCCTCAAGCGTCACTTCTGTTAGTGACGCCTGCTTGATTTATTGCGTCACTTTCTTTAGTGACGCCTTTTGATTTACTGCGTCATATTTACTAATGACGCCTATCTGTTTTAGCACGTCACTCAAGTACGTCACTTGAATGCGTCACTTGTCTGATTGAGCGACACTTCCTTATAGTGTCATCAGTCACTCCATCCGTCACTCGATAGCGTCACTTGCCAAGTGACGCTAGTCGTTGCGACACTTCAGTGCGTCACTTACTAAGTGACGCCTTCAGTACTAATATTTTTCAAGCTTTCGTTTTTGAGTAAAATTTTCAGGAATATCTTCAATGGCCGCAGACAAGGAAGATATTAGAGGTATTAGAGAGATGATAAAGCAGGGAAATGATATTGGTTCAAATAATAAACCTCCACTGTTCACTACAGACATGGACTATGCTTATTGGAGGGATAGATTTGAACAGTTTGTTGACTTTCATTGTCCAGAATTGTGGGGCCCATTAAAACAAAGATATGTGGCTCCAGTAGCTGAAGGAGATTATCGTCAGGTTCCTCCACCAAAATCTTTCATTGCAATGACACCTCAAGAAAAGAAGGATTATCAAATAGAAAGAAAAGCACACTCAGCCATCTGTATGTGCTTGACAAAGGATGTCATGAGACTTTTTAAACATCATGACACAACCTATGACTTATGGAAGGCTATAGAAACGAGGTGTGGGGGAAATACGAAATACAAGGAGGCTAAGCTGGAATTGATAAAGAAACAGTACGATCTGTTTGACTCCTTACCTAATGAGACAACCTCTGGACTGTTTACCCGGTACTCACAACTGGTGAGTGAGTTAACGGAGGGTGGATATACTCTCACAGCGCTTGAGATAAATAAGAAATTGTTAGATGTTTTACCAAGTGCATGGGATGTAAAAGTCCAATTCTTGAAGGAAAGTGAAGGATTGGATGGGATGACATTAGATAAACTGATAGGAGTTCTTCAAGCCCACGCTATGGAGTTGAAGAAGAAAGAGTGCAAGTCAAATGGATTTGTACAAAATCCTTCACTTTATGGAGGCCAAGTTAACTCTGGTAAGAGTTATGGAGGAATGGCATTCATATCGGATACCAATTCTTCATCTTATTCAGCTGGAGCATCACATGCGGCTTATGTTTCTGGCACAACCTGCACTAATCAAGGATTACAATAGCAGGTTTCATCTTCACCAGCTATTCAAGAGCAAGCTGCGATTTATACAGCTTTCCTCAGTTCTTACAAAGATTTGGTTACTCAACCAAATACAACTTTGGAAATGACCAAAGAAGATTATGCTCAGCTGGATGACGATGACTTGGAGCAGATGGATTTAACCTGGAACATAGCTATGATTTCAAGGAGGGTTCATAAGTTCTTGCAGAGGACGGGACGCAAGAGCTTGGAAGGTAATGGAAAGACTGGGTTTGGGTTCGACAAAAGCAAGGTTCGATGTTACAACTGTCAGAACCTTGGTCACTTTGCAAGGGAATGTGAGAAACCCAGGATGCCATCGTCGGGTCTTACTAAGCCGGATCCACCCAAGGCAAATGAGAAAGAAGAAGCTAAATCGTTGGCTGTAGATAACGCTTTGATTGTTTTTGAGCCAACTGCTTCTGATTGGAGTGCTCAAGCTGCACAGTTTCAATGCCTGATGGCTCACATTACTCCTGAGGTACCAAATGAACCTAACGAGCCTTTTAATTGTGTTTCATGTATTAGGTTGACTGAATCCCTTGAGGTCTATCAGAAAGACAATTTAAATATGCGGGACAAGATAGTTAAACTTAATGAATCTAATAACTTTTTGTTAGATAATGAAAAACTTTATGAACAACATCTTGAAGCTCATAAATTAGATACCGAAACCTTTAAAGCAAAGGTATTTAGCCAGCAAGATGCAATTAAGAGTTATCTTGTCGAAATTGAATTGTTGACTAAAGAATTATCTGATTTGAAAAATGAGTTTGAAAATCATAAAAGCAAAATCTTAGGTTCAACATCCGCAACTCAAGTCTTTAATGAGATTGTCAGTAAGCAAGGGGCAAGCGGCAAAAAGAAGGAAGGTCTTGGCTATAACCAAGTTCCACCACCTTCTAATGCTGAATATTGTCTCCCGATTGCTAAACAAGGCCTTGAGGAGATTTCAGTTGATTATACCAAACTATATGGTATTAAGGCCAAAGAAGCCAAGCTAAACAAACTGACAACGGAGAAAACCAAGAGGCAAGAGTATCCATTGCCTCAGTTTGTTAAAGCTGAAATTGAGTCTCCAGTTCATACTAATGAAATTATTGAGATAGAGGATATTACTGATCAGGAATATCCTGAGTTTAAGAAGGTTGAGGTTAAACCTGAAAAGGTGATTTTGAAAGTTGAACCTGTAACAAAGGTTCAAAATAAAAAGGAAATAAAGTTTTAAATGTAAAACTTCAAACTCAAAAGTCACCTGCAAAAGTTTTAAAACAAAAGGTGACAAATGAAAAGGTTCATGTTGATAAAACTTCTGCCTCAACCTCTAAACCAAAACAAGCATTCTCTAAAACATGTACGAAATGTTCATGTTCTAGAAATACTTCACCTATTCCTGCAGTAAATCCTCCACCTCAACAATTTATTGAGACTCGTTCTTGTTTCTATTGCAAGAAACAAGGACATTTGATCCGCGATTGTCCCAAACTCTCTTATCAGCGTTATGGGAGAGATATGCCTAGGACATTATTCTACAGAAATTCCTTTTCAAAATCACCTCCTAGGCATCACTCCAACTCTCCCAAGCCTGCTAAGAAAGTAGTTAGTGTTGGGCAAAATCCTTTGTTAAAACCAAAGCCCAACATTATTTCCAAGCCAAATCCCGAACCATCAAAGGTTTGGAAGATAAAGGAGTCCACTGAGGACTCAAATGTCATCAATAATAACACATCAGATTCAAAATCTGATTTGTTTAAAAATAAAGTTTTATCTGATGTGCTTATTGTTGATGACTATGGTCGACCTAAGTCTGTAAAGGCTTGGGTCACCGTTTCTCACTAATCTCCTCATTTTTATGTGTTGCAGCAGTCTGAACGTGTAAAAGATAGCGAATGGTTCATGGACAGTGGCTGCTCGCGACACATGACGGGTGATGTGTCTCTCCTAGTGGATATTAAACCATATGCAGGAGGTCATGTTGCTTTTGCTGGAGATACAGGGGGAACGATTTCGGGTAGAGGGACGCTAACTAATGGAAAGGTTAGCTTTGAGAATGTAAATTATGTGGCCGAACTTCAACATAACTTGCTAAGTGTTTCACAAGTTTGTGATAAGGACTATACCACATCATTTACAAAGACTGAGTGTGTTATATTGAAGCCGGGGTATGTCATTCCAGAGGAATGGGTGGTAATGCGTGCACTTAGAAGAAATGACACCTATGTGATGAACATGCGAATTGTGGAGACATCCAGCGAGTACACTTGTCTCCTTTCGAAGGCTTCAGAAAAGGAATCACTCCTTTGGCACAGACGAATGGGATACATTCATTTCCGAAAAATGAATTTCCTAGTCAACAACGACTTGGTTCGTGGAGTTCCAAAACAGTCTTTCGCCTTGAAGGATGACTGTGTTTCTTGCCACAAGGGAAAACTCCATAAGAAGTCTCATAAGTCTAAGGTTGTGAATTCCATTAATGCTCCGTTGGAATTACTGCATATGGATCTTTTTGGTCCTGTTTCTACAAAGAGCATCGGTGGTCGCTCTTATTGTTTAGTAGTGACAGATGACTACTCACGGTTCTCGTGGGTATACTTTCTTGCAACGAAGGATGAAACTGCGGGTATTTTATTTTATTTGTTGGATAAGTTGGCAAATCTGTGCAACTTAAAGGTAAAGAGACCGCGAAGCGATAATGGAACCGAATTCAAGAACTCAACTCTCGAGTTATTTTGCGCTTCTAGGGGTATTGAACATTAATTCAGTGCTCCGAGAACTCCTCAACAGAATGGCGTTGCTGAACGGAAGAATAGGACCATCATTGAAACTGCTCGCACTATGCTAGCGGATTCCAAACTACCTATTATCTTCTGGGCCGAGGCATTTAATACTGCTTGCTACGTTTTGAATCGGGTACTTTCAGTTAAAAAGAAGAATAAAATGTGTTATGAGCTCTTCAACAATCGCAAGCCGAATCTGCAGTTTCTGGAGCCATTTGGGTGTCCTTGTTTGATCATGATAACCAAAGAACGTGTCCCTAAGTTTGGTGATAAAGCCGTTGAAGGGATTTTTCTCGGATATTCGGTCAATTCTCCAAACAAACGGGTATACAACAAATCAACAAACAAGATCGAGGAACACTTTGAGGTAAAATGCTTACGGTATACAGACTCACCTCAAGGAACGGGTCCGGATTGGTTCTTCAATTATGGGAAACTCTTCAGTTCCTTCAATGTACCGGAGGACGACGACACTGAAGAGTTAATCACAATGCTTCATGGACTCGATGTTTTTCAACAAACATCCGATTCTCCTCCTACATCACCCAATCCAATTCCCGATATGACATCCACTCCATCACCTACTCCAACACAACAAATGCATGCACCTACATCCACTACTTCTCCTGCATCTGTACCTACACCCACACCACCAACTACAACCATTCCGTCTTCTTCAAACACTGTTAATGCCGCGGATCTTCTAGACGATCCTGATATGCCTCTCTTAGAGGATGAAGAAGACATGGATTATTCTCGTTTCTTCATTAATGAAGAGAACGATGATGCTTCTGCCACTGAAGGTGACTTGAACAACTTGGAATTAAATCTTGTGCCAGATGCCATTCCAGTGACCCGGATACATAGGAATCACCTAGTTGAAAACATAATTGGTGATCCTCATTCTACTGTTCAAACGAGACATCAGGCGAAGCAATCTGCTGAAGATAAGGATACTTCAGCTGATCAGACTTTGGGATTTATGGCAACTGTTAATTCATTCCATCTTTCCCAAACCGAACCGAAGAAAGTTTCGGAGGCCTTACAAGATCCATCTTGGGTCGAGGCCATGCAAGATGAACTGCAACAATTTCACAAGTTGCAGATGTGGACTCTAGTACCATTACCCAAGGGTGCTGATCCAAAAGGCACTCGATGGGTATATCGAGTAAAGAAGGATGATCGAGGGGTTGTTACAAGAAACAAAGCTCGACTAGTTGTTCAAGGGTATACTCAGGTTGAAGGACTGGATTATGATGAGGTTTTTGCCCCTGTCGCCAGATTGGAGTCTGTTCGTATCTTCTTAGCTTTTGCTTCATTTAAAGGGATTCGTGTCAAGCAACTTGACGTCAAGAGTGCATTCCATTATGGTAAGATTGATACGGAGGTTTATGTTCAACAGCCTCCAGGTTTTGAAGATTCGGTGAATCCAAATTATGTCTACAGGCTAAATAAGGCATTGTATGGACTTCATCAATCTCCTCGACTATGGTATGAGAGGCTTGGTACTCATCTGGTGGACAACGGTTTCTCTCGGGGCACCATCGACAGCACTCTTTTCACAAAAGGGAAAGGGGATGATTTGTTACTCGTTCAAGTGTATGTCGATGATATTATTTTTGGATCATTGAATGAGGCTTTATGCAAAGAATTTGAAGAGGTCATGAAGTCAGCTTTCGAGATGAGTGCAATGGGAGATCTAACTTTCTTCCTAGGGGTGCAAGTTGAACAGTCATCCAAAGGGATGTATATTCATCAGTCAAAATATGTCAATGACATGTTGACACGGTATGATATGCTCACTTGTAAGCCTTATGGAACTCCTATTGAACTCAACCATAATCTTGGACCTGCTGATGATGATGAGGACTGCAAAGAAAAGGATTATCGTTCGATGATAGGTTCTCTCATGTACCTTAATGCCTCAAGGCCTGATATCGTATTCGCGGTTTCAATTTGTTCAAGATATCAGGCACGTCCTAAGGTTTCTCATATGAAGGCGGTGAAGCGGATTTTTGGCTATCTTAAATATAGACCCACTCTCGGTCTATGGTACTCAAATGAGAAGAACTTCACGCTCTCTGCTTATTCCGATTCAGATTATGGTGGCTGCAACATGAATAAGAAGTCTACAACAGGAGGATGTCAGTTTCTGGGGTCCCGATTGGTGTCATGGCATTGCAAAAAGCAGACAACGGTTTCTACTTCAACAGCGGAGGCCGAGTACATTGCTGCTGCAAGCTGCTGTTCTCAAGTTCTTTGGATTCAGCACCAATTGCGCGACTACGGGTTACTCTTAACTTTAACTCCTATACATATTGATAATATTGCTGCCATATCAATCACACGTAATCCCGTACAACACTCTAAAACCAAACACATAGAAATTAGGTTTCACTTTATACGGGATTGCTATGAGAAACACCTTATTGACATTGTGCATATAGATACCCTCAAATAAAATGCTGACTTATTCACTAAGGCTTTTTCTAGAGCCCGATTTGATGAATTAGTCAACATGATCGGTCTAAGGTTCTTTACTACGAAAAAGTAATTTGTGACTTGGATTAGCTTTAAAAGTAATGCCTTATTAAAAAAAAAAAAAAAAAAAAAAAACATTGCAACCTTATGCAACTGCCACTCTTTATACTTTCTAGTATTAAAGAAATGCAAGGTTGCTACATTTTAAAAAATAGACGTTGAAGTTGTGTCTGTAAACAACTTGGGACATGATAGTACATTGGGTGACATGCATAAAAATGGAAATTTAAGGTTTATCTTGGATGTGTCAGTAGATTTATCTGACGTATTAAAAACAGTTTTTATAAACATTGTCTTCATCATACGATATATTAGTAGGCATGGTATGCAAACCTCTTTGAGAAGACTTAAGAAGCTTAATCATTAATTGTTTATTTCAAGTGGTACAACACCATTAGATGTATGACAAAAGTCTTAATTTCTTACTTATACTAGACATGTTTTTGTGAAAGATGTTTATTTGATATCATTTGGGGGTATATATTGATAGTCTTCTCTGTTATACGTAAGTATAGACTTGGTTTCTGTTAATATATATTTTAAAATTAAGCAAACACAAGTCAAAGTACTTGAAAAGTCTTTAAAAATTAAGATACCTTACAAGGTCGCCAAAATGGTTTGACCAAGTTTGGTTTTGCTTAAACCTGGATCAAGTTATGTCGCTCTGTTGTACGTAAGTACAAACCTGTCACCGCTGACTTGATTCTTAAAATTGAGTTTCTTATATTCTATCTGTAAATGGAAACATGGTCTAGGTATTAAGTTAAGATGTATATCTATGGTGGGAACTACAGCGAAATGCACATACCAATAATAATAAAATACCTCCTAGCGGTGAGTATAACATGTTTAAGTGGATAAACATACTAATAATCGTTTTGAAATAATTTTTATAAAAAGTGTTTTTAGTATGTCAAGTAAATTTAAAGAGGACAAACATACTGATGATCGAAATAACACTTAATGTTCCTAATAAATGCATGTTATTCCAATATGATCCCTCACCAGACTTTATCAACTCCGTCACCAAAAAGAATGTGTTAATTTTCTAGTTGTCAATTTACATTTTTGTATACGTTTTATTTTATCTAAGTTAGTGTAATTTTAGTTATTATCCAAGTTACAGTTACATTTTCAAATTTGAGTATCAAAATCACAACGCGAAAACTCGATGAAATCGCAATTTTTTCACTAAAAGTGACCTGAGTGTCACTTTCATAAGTGACGCTACCAGTGACGCATTCGATATTGCGTCACTTACTTAAGTGACGCAGTAAGTGTCGGGGTAAGCTACGCCTTAAGTGTCGGGTTGAGTGACGCATATTAGGGTCGGTGTATAAATACTCCTTCCCACGACACTCAACCTCACCACTTTTCAAAAACTAATAACGACACTTGCTCTGACATACCGTCACTTACACTGTCTCTGCGTCACTCATTCTGTGCAATTTTCTTCGATCAGTTCGTGGTTTCTACGACTTGTTCGAGCATTCAAGTCCCATATTCTTGTTCTACTCATTCACACGAGCTATTTGGTACTAACCTTACTCTCTTTAATTTGATATTCATGCTGTAATTTGATTTAGGGTTACGGATTTGGGTTTAAGTTTGAATTCGTTCACTTTAATGCATGTTTAGATAATGTTTTCGTGTACTAAAGGGTGTGTTATACTCATTTCTACCATGCGCACACACTCGAACACTCAATTTTGAAAACCCCCAATTTTGAAATCTGGGCATGAACAGTGCCACGATGATCTTCATCGTTGCGTCACTTCATGCGTCACTTACTACAAGTGACGCTATTTGGTAATTTTGAAGCCTATACCGTCACTTAATAAGTGACGCTTGATTTTGCATCACTTCTTAAGTGACTCGTGTAGTGACGCATAAACTTGTTTTAACTGTTAAGACCGTCACTACTTCTAGTGACGCCTCTTATATGCGTCACTACCCCAAGTGACTGTCCAAGTGACGCCTATTCCTATACGTCACTTTTACCATCACTTCTTAAGTGACTCTATTAGGATACCGTCACTATTCTAACTGACGCATGTTCTTCACCCGTCACTTCATAAGTGTCATATAATTTTAATCGCTAAATACAAAAACGTCACTTACACCAGTGACGCTTGATAGCGTCACTTCACCTAAGTGACGCTATGCTTTAATTTCGATTTTAAACACTATATAATACGACACTTCCTTAGTGACGGTAGTGGCCATGCGTCACTTACCATAAGTGACGCCTAAATTCAAAATTCGTTTTCTAACCTCTCTGTGTTCGGGCTAACTCTATAACGCTTTCGGTTATTTTTCTTTGTATTTTAGCTTACAGATGGCTGAGCTACAGAACTATTACCGCCGTACCAACACCCGACACAACATTACGGCATTCCTTGAGTCTACGCATGCAAATTCGGCGCCTTTTAGGCCCATGATTGAGTTTCTACGCAGATCAAGGATTCATTATGCGATTACTGCATCGACTCCGGTTTACATGAACCAAATCGAGGAGTTCTATGATCATGCAGTGATCAGGGTTCAAGGTGATGTTCCCAGGATTGTCTCCACTATGTTCGGCGAGGAAATTGAGATCACAGAGAATTCTATTCGTCGAGTTCTCCAGTTTACCGACAACTCTACAATGCCCACCATCTTCCCAACTACATTTATCTATGGAGGACTTCAAAGGATGGGTTATCCGGCAAACCAACTTTCCGATTTCAGGAAACAGTACCTCTGCAGGGTATGGAGGTATCTGTGTCATATTATTATAGTTTGCTTATCTCCGAGAAAGGGAGGTTATGATGCTGCTAGCCACTTGACGCTATCTCTTATGTTGGCTCTCATCTACAACAAACCGTATAACTTCAGCGGTTATATTTTTGGGAATATGGTTGAGAATATCCGAGCAGGAAAGGATAAATGGCTGCAGTATCCGAGGTTTTTGCAGTTTTTATTGAACGATCTGAGCCTTGAGATTGCACCGGATCAAAGGTCTCTTCTTGTACCGACGCCTATGCTACTGCGAGTCTTCAACGACTGCAAGCTCGCGCCAAAGGGCGAGCCGGTTTTGGCTGATCGCGAACTCTTCGGGCACATAGTGAATGAAAACTATGTTGCGCCGCGCGATCATGGTTTTGAGGATGATGTCGTTCCTCTGGTCAACGAGGACGACTTGGTTGATACCGATATTGCTCAAGATTTAGAGGATATCGACCGCGTTGATCGAGTTGAGCTTGATTCTGACGACGGTGGGCCCACTCCTCCTGATTCTGAGGGTGACGTGCCACCTCAATCAGCTTTTGATGGGATTCAACTAGCTGATCCCCAATGCTTTAAGCGTATTTTGCGCCGGATTTCTGCTGGCTGGGTTCATATCCCGAGGAATCCTGGCAAACGTCCTGCTGGGTCTTCACCCTCCTATGCTGATCTACCTCTTCGTAGACGCCAGCGGACGACAGTGGTTATTGAGGAACCAACTTCTCAACGACAACAACCACCGCCAACGTCTGACATGCCGTCTCTTCAGATGGTTTTGGCTCAGATGGAGCTTTTGGCAAAACGTTTTCATGATCAGAAGGCTATAATTGAAGCTCAGGCCTCTCAGATCAGGGAATTGGAAGCTCGAGCTGCTACAGTTGACTCTCTACAGCTTCAAGTGACGAATCTGTCATCTAGGTTGTTAGAGTTGGAATCCGTTACACATGTTTCGGGGGAGGTAGGTCCTAGTGAGTTAGAAACAAATGTAACTCCTTCCCCGGAACCAGAAAATGTACTTCCTTCTACTATGAATGAGAATATATCTTTGGATTACTTTGTTGAGGTTAAAGGTCAGGCAAGACCTATTGCTGTTGATTATTCATTTGTAGATCTCACATATCTTCAAAACTTGATGAATGATAATACGATGTCTGAGGAAGAGGTGATGGATGATACTGTGGAAGAGGATTATTTTTTTGAGGAAAATGAGGATATTGAAGTTGAGGGGGAGCAATTGCACAGTGATGAATGTTATGATGATGCTCCCATTATAGAATTGGACTCGTCTGAAGATGAATCGGAAAAAGAGACAAACGAGCCATCAACTTCTACAACAAAGCCGGATATTGTGCTTAAACCGGTTATTGAGGTACCGGTTACGTGTAAATGCTACAAAGTTAGAACTGATTACACGGGATTGATTAAGAGTTGGAAATTTGATGAGAACAATTCGGTTTTTATGATAAAGAGGAGTGACGGCATTCAGTACTTTAATATGAAGTTTTACAAAATAAGTACTTTGCCGAAGTGTGAGCTTCAGAGGTTAGCTCAGATACCCTTGATCAACCGTTCACGAGATTCAAGAGCAGATTTCTTTCAGGTGATCATTCGTCGTGAGATTAATAGTAAAAAGTACAATTTGATAAAGCCGACGTTGGGTATGAGGTACAAGTTTAAAAAGAAGCTGGATCCGGTTACCCGACAACCTATTGTGAAGATGATCTATCCACCAGCAAAGTGCTTATAGAAGATACCCTTGGAGATCATCCCTCTAGATTTTTTGAATAGGTTGGTTTATTGGGAGTATGATGATATTACGGGTGAAGCTGTGATAGTATTCATTCCAAATTCAGAACCAGCTACAGACCCGGAGTCTTCTAATACAGATACGGGAAATAACGAGAAAACAGCTTGGGATGCTGTTCAGCCTAAGAAGAGGTCGTTATGGGGTCTTAAGAGGAAAATATTTTGTGTTTTTGACCCATTAAGTTTGATCAATCTTTCTGCTCAAGATATGAAGAGTCTACATGAAAACAGAATTGAGTTCAAAGAGAAAGATAGAGCTGAAGCATTAAAATTTCAAAAGATTGTGGATATCTGCGTCGCCAATGGAGTACACGCTGGTGGTGTATTTCCAGCTGGCTGGAAGTGAAGATTTGAAGATTTTGAAGACCAAGCTGAAGACACGGGGGAGTTTGTTAATGCATATTAGGTGTCTGTCAGTTGGTCTATCGAGTTGTAATAAGTGTCGTTTAGTTGTATAGTGAAATATATTGTTTTAGTTATATGTGACACTTAAGTTTTAGTTTAGGCGTCACTTGCCTTAGTGACGCATAGCGTCACTTAGGTAAGTGACGCATGAAGGCGGCCACATGCGACACTTCCACAAGTGACGCATGTCGGCTGACTTTTTAGTATAAATACAAACCTACGGGTTTCCGGCTAGGGTTGACGAATCCCTAGCACCATTTGTCGACTAAGCAACATTGTAATCGTTCCCAATTCATATATACAATCTTATTACTTCGTTTACATTGTTAATCGTTTTTGTTTCGGTTTGTGTTTATTGGTAATACACGCAATTGATTGATTCCGCCTGTCAATTGTGGTCAATTGTCATCTAGATCCACGTCTAAGGGCACTTTCAATAACTTAATTAACGAAGTCTCAGCAAACACTATCTTTATCTTACATGCTTTATCTTTTATTTTTATTTCACTTTTATTTATTTACTTGCCTAAGTTAGTTAATAGAAAAACCAAAACTCCCCCAGTATATTATAAACCCTTCACTAGTTTGAAACCCCTTATCTGCCACACCTTAGTTTCAATTCAGTTGGTTTGAAGAATGACTCTAGGTCATACCTACAACTTGCTCACCCTTAGAATTACCATTGTTAGGGAAAACTTAGGCCCCACAATTACAAATTTCAAACACCCACTGGTGTCGTGACTAGACATTCACGGAACGATACGTGACGTCTGGGAGTCACATCATCTCTCTAGAGAACTAGAGATAAATAAGTAGTGGTTCGAGCTAGAGGAAAGTTTTTAGCTTGGTAATTTCATTGTAATCAAGTTCAGAACGTTGTAACCCTTTGTTATACTCTACTAATCTGGTATTACTATCTTTCTCTCTTACCGTTATAATGTTTACATGACTTGTTATTGCGATACGATTTATGATTGTTGCCATGATTATTACGTAGATTAATATGTGATTGTTGGCATGTAAATGTTAGGATTTGGGATGATTTTTAATTAATATTGTATATGATTGGAAGTTGTTATGTTGCGTACATGGTTTAAGCTTATACTGAATATAAACTTAATTAATCACTCTTTCCGGTCCTCCACGTGAAAATTGCCTTAGGATAGGATTTAATCACCCCTACCTATGTAGATATAGTTATCTCCTGTATCGATGAAGTTGTGAGATTGCCTTAATACGGCAGAATACTTGGTATAGCGTTGGAAATACCACTGGTAATGTACAAATACATGGAAGCCAAGGAAATACCGACGGTCTATCGCACTGTGGATTACATGGAAGTTGCCCTTCCAAACAAGGGTCTAGGTCTTCTGATGCCATGAAAATGCTATAGTACACTGTTAAACTACCTCGGGTTATAAAGCTGTGTAAAGAGTTAAACGATCTTAAGAACACCGTAGATGTAACACCCCTAAATTTGCTGTTTGGCGGAAGCATAATTTGGGTGCTACTAATCAATAATCAAAGCACACACATATATAGCAAACGACTCTATATGCGTCGTTTTAATGAAATATATTAATATTAAAATGTTTACAATAGTTGAATCCGTACATAGCTTGTGTTCGATTAAATGAAAGATTCCAGTACATAAATACTTGTACAAAATATACTAATGCAAGGAAATCTCTATTGTCTGCATGTTGACTAACGCTGGTGATCTCACAGGTTTGAGTATCAAATAATATCGTGTGAACCGCAAGATTTAAATACTGATTTGCATCCAGCAAATAAAGATAATGATAATGTATACAACCATGAGCACATAGTCTGAGCTTAACTCGAGGGGTCAGGATCACAATCAGTGGCTGAGCGAGGTGCCTCCACGAGTGCCTAATCAACACTCGTCTGAATAAATATTAGTACATCCGTTTACCCAGTTAGTGCTTGTTAACCCGGACGAGGAGGGTCAATCCTATATGGTACTATATACTAATATTCACGCTACAACGTATTACCAAACTATGCTGACAGAGGACTTTGAAATGATTAGTTGTGTAAAACTCATGTAGTATATGAAAATGTTTGTACTTGCATTCACATGTTAAAAATAAGCAATGAATCACACCCCTGAGTAAAAACAGTAAAAGAGGGGCCATGAGACTCACCTGAGTCTTGAAGCGTTTAATCAATAAATGTGAGTTGATTAGCCGATTAGTGATTGTCCGAAGACTCGTAACCTGAGGGTGTCCACGACACGCGATGGTTATAAACATGATTGGGTATCTCAAAGATCACCCTTCTAGTTGTTTGTCCAACTAGAATGTCCTAATTACTACGATTTGGTTGATTTGTTTAAGTATTTGAAAATGTATATGGCTCGTTGGTGATTGTTTGTAATAATAATTTTATCATTATCATTATGATTTCGAAGTGTTATGCTTGAGAACATGTTCCAATGTGTTTTAGAAGTCGTATCGTATAAGTGTTTGAGGTCATGAAAGGTCGACACTTAGCGTGAAAAAGAGTTGCAAACAGTCTGTTTTTAGCGTCACTTGATGAGACACTTAGGAGTTTAGGCAACACTTAGGAAGTGTCGCATAAAATGGTAAAATCTGAGTTTAAGGCGTCACTTAGGGAAGTGACGCATGACGAGGCATCAGTAAGGCATTGCCAGTTATCAGTGTCGGGTAAGGGTTCTATGCATCACTAGGGTCGAGTGTCGGATGAAATTAGGGTTCAATTGTATGCGATACTTAGACAAGTGTCGTTGGAAGTGTCGGTAAGTGGTGTTGGGCGTCACTGGATAAGTGACGGATGTAAGTGTCGGGAAAAAGGGGTTTTATGCGGCACTTAGGCAAGTGACGCAAATTTACGGTTTTATGCATCTCTTAATGCGGCACTTAAGTGACGCACGAAGTGACGCTATACTGGTTCGGCCTATGCGACACTTAGATGGACATTTCAGAGGCTAAATAAACAACTTTCAAGTAAAAATATACAAAATCAAAGAGTTTCAAGATTTGTCGGGAATCTTACAAGTTTACGTGGAGAGATTTCGAAAAGATGAAAGTGTAGATCGTGATGCGGGGAATCTTTTTCTCCAAACGAGCGTGAGGATCCGAGGTTGTCTCGTGGTGCTTTTTGGTGGTTTAATGGTGGTGGTGGTGATGGTGATTTGAGAGAGAAAAAAAAGAAGAAGGGAGAGAGAGGAGATGCAAAGATGATGATGTTGAGAATGAGGAGGGAGGTGGGGTTTCCCCCATTTTTCCTTCCTCCTTGGCCGGATAGTGGGGCCCACCCCATGTGGGTGTGTCCTAAACTTCCTCCCCTGGGTTTGTGCTCCGCGCGGTGTTCGTTTTATCAGGCGTTTAAATAATATTACGTACATTTAATTATAAGTTTCGAAATACAAATATTTATTCGATATCTCACTTGAAGTATTTCATCAAATACTTAATAATTGAGTTATAAAATATAACTTAACTTGTTTCGTTGTGTTTGCGTATTTGTTATTTTAATCGCGTAATCCTTGTTTGTACGATACGACTTTGAGTTGAAATATTATCTAAATAATATTTTGGATAAAATAGAGTTATTAAATAATGTCATATTATTTAATAAAAATTTGTTCACCAACGTCCGTATTAGTTGAATCGAATTGCATTCGATTTGAACTTGTACGATTTAATCAAATCGCATACTTGTATATATTCAACAATATGTATTTTGATACATTAATTAGCCTAAAACCAAACTGATTACATGTATTAACAAAGGATTAGGCACAAATCTCTAGTCCTAAGTTGGTGGGTGTTACAGTAGATATACCTATGGTTAGAGTTTGTGTAAAATAAATGCACTATACACAGCACACATACCTAGGGATGAATGACCGATGGCAAAGGAGGGTCTAATTCATGACGATGTATTAGAACTTAATGAGAGACAATATGAGTTTTGAAAAGAAAGCAAGGATGTCAGTTGTACTCCTAGATGCTTAAACCCCTTAACTCTACTTAACCGATAGTTTAACTTACATAGTATACAACCAGTGTTATCCTGTTAAAATCAGATAGACATAGGTGTTAAGAAAGGTCGGTAAATATGGATTGTCGCCTTTTTTCTGCATCTCATTTGGAGATGAGTGGAATTTTAAGGCAGTCTCGGCTGATCAGTATCATGATAACCTAGGGTTTAGTGACATATGCTTTTAGGGTTACACCTAGAACGTAGGATCCTAGTGTTTACAGTGACCATTTAGATGATTCTTAATTAGGATAGTCTCCAATCAGTCATATATTGTCATCCCGAAACCCTAATATTGAAGTTTCAGCAATCACTCTCTACCTGCTACTTACTATCTCATTTACTTTTCTGTTATTTATTTCTTGTTAGTAGTTTAGATAAAACCAATTCTTCTTTTGCTGTTGATCTCACATCGAGAGCATCTCCTTCGTGTTCAGGATGATCGGTTGAGAGATCCTCCTCCAACTCCAAGAAATCGGTCAACCTACCTACCTTGTTTTAATACTCATCCTATCTGCGAACATATCTTTGGAAGACCAAATTCAATTCAATTCATTCCGATTTTGAACGACACTCGAATTATACTTGCCACATTACCCACAAGGTAGGTAACACGGGTAATTTGAGCCCCGTAAATATAAATTTTAAAACTTGACACCGGTTTGTCTCCCTGTTGCAGCCGGAAGGACGATTCGGGGTAAAACCCGACGGATAGATAGGGGGACGACAAGTTTTTGGCGTCGCTGTCGAGGATCGGCCGAACGTCACGAATTGAATTCTCCCTTAGATAATTAGCTTTAGCAGATACTTCCTTAAGATTATCATTACTTATAGGAAGTTAATAGCTTTATTATTTAAATAACTTAAACCCTAAAAAATTCAAAAAAAATAAAACGCTCAAAAACTCTAATTCTCCTTCAAGCCCTATCACTCCTCTCAATCAAATGATGATGGATGAGATAATGGCTATGGAAGATGTGGAATTCTTTGACCGTCCAGAGTATGAGTCAAACTCCTCTGACATCGAAGAGGTCTATGTTAACCATGAAGTTGAGAACCTAAAAACATTGAGCTTAGATTTAGGTTTTGATGAATCTTAGCAGAAGATTCCAGCTTGTCACTATGAAATTAAGTGGTCAACCCACACTTGACCCTCAGATTTTATCAATCTTGTCTAAGTATCCTCACTATATTAGACCTACCACTTTACCAGATGATGAACCCTTTGGAATCGAAGTGTTCTATTATCCACCCATGCCTTGGATGAATTTGAGTGAACGTCTTCACTGTTTATATATATATATATATATATATATATATATATATATATATATATATATATATATATATATATTGAGTATGATCTCCCAGATATTCTGCGAGCCCACCCCACTACTCTTATATCAAGTGTAGCTGAGGAAGAGCGTCTCTAATAACAGGTCGAGACTGAACTTATGACAGAAACACCAACCCATAGAAACACTTAATCTAGGAACCATCTGCTGAATCAAAGACCGACCATCGCTTAGGAAATTCTCACAAGCCCAATAAGAGGATATATATTTATGCCAACTTTCTGAAATATCTTAAGATATTAGATTTTCACTTTTCGCACGAGTAGAGAAAGACCTTTGTTGAGATTGATAGGTTGATAAGACTTCTCCCTACTACATATAGTAGACAATATGAGTTGTCAGTAAAATCAGAGTTAGATCTTTTAGGGAATTTACTTGCCAGCACCGATTATTCCGTTGTTTTACAAACACGGATAAATTGTTATGTTGCGGCCCTGATTGAAGAACTTGAATTTTGGATTGAAGGAATCCCTATCAAGTCTTGCATGATTCTTGTAGATATTCCATTCTTTGTTGATCCTGCTACTTTTTTAATTAATGAACTAAGAGCTGTCTAGCCTGAATCAACTAAAGAGGCTATTGAATCTGTGTTGGCACCCGAAAGCGTCGATGTCGTTGATGGTAACTAATCGGGCGCCAACATGGGTTTTAAAAGTTATAATTAGCGGGGCTTAAATTATATGTACTACCTACTCTGGTTAGTAAGCGGTAAGTATAACCTAAGATCGTTCTATGAATCCAAACGTGTGGGCAATTAAAGTTGGCACTTTCGGTAGGGAAGTATCTAGGATGGAACAAAGTAGGTAGGTTTGGGGGTTTTAACCAAAGACAAGTAATTAAAATGCAGAAAATTAAAGTACAGGAAAGCAGATAAAGATAAATATGTGATTGTTGAGATTTCGATAATTAATATTTCGGGATGACAGAATAAATAGGGATGATACTAATGTGGTAACCAAACTACTAGGCGTAAACTCTAGAACCCTACCAACTCGATTTCCCATTGGTATGTCACTAGGAACTAGGTTATCATGATTCTGATCGGAGCAATACGCAAACTTCCAATGCTTATCTAGTTGAAAGGTAAGCAACCTATGTTGGTTCTATACCGAGGTTCATGAATCAGTAGCGTATCGTCTCATAGGTCTGACCGTTCTTAACTCCTAAAATAGTTTAATGTTCTATTAGCATGCAGATTAATAACTTTGTATGTTTAGACAGCCGATTTTATAAGGTTTGGTGTTTTAAAGATTCTAGGTCATTATGACTTTGATCTTATTCCGAAATCTTGTTATCATTCATTTAAGCTCTAGTTACTTCGACTTATGATTCAAATCTCTCCTTTTCAAACAGTTATACATCCCCTGATTATTCGCAGTTTGTTAAAACGTGTTTCAAATGCGGACCATGCCTTTCAATGATAGACAGTGTACTTTACGTAGTAGTTCCACAGTTTCTCACATCAACATACGGTCGAGAGTAATTGATAGTGAAAGTGACACTCTATCTAACTAAATGTAAAGTAGTGTAGAAATGTAAACCTAATATATACAACGAGTGGTTTCAATGTATCTTACTTATTGCATGTCATGGGCACAGATAACTACTTACCATAATTAAGGTTGATCAGGTCCTAATTACTAGGTTGTAGTCACGTGGATAACCAGAAAGGGTAATACATAAATTAAACTTGAATTTATAAAGTCTTGACGCTACAAGGGTTACTAATTCCTATTTTATCTGAACATATTTCACGAACATCATTTTATAGTGTTTTGACTTTCGTAGGATATACCAATTAGTTGTGAAGTTGTATTACCCCTTCGGGATTCCAACTATTAAACCAGAGCTGATTCAAGAGATATAACTACCTTCGGTCGTTTACCGACTTCCATACATTTGTACTCCGCCTTAAAGCGTTTCCAGTACTATATCGGATAAACAGTCGAATAGGGGCCGTCATATCTCTTTACGATTGTCATACATTAATTATATAATGTCATCCTTACTTATAATTATCTACATCATCAACAACCACAATAATAAACTACTCGCAATTCATGGCAACAAATATATCACATACGAAGCAATAACACATAATTAAAATATGGAATAAAACAAGTATGATAAAGGTTTAGATATCACCTGGAAATAAATACGGAGCAGCGTATTATTATGATTGACAACTCGTTTACACGTACAAAGATGAATCTTCAAACCTCCTAACGTTCGTTCTAGACTCTATACTAATCCGAAGATTAATTACAATAATCCTAGACTATAAGAGAATTTCTAGAATCAGAAAGTGGAAATGGAAAAGGAGTATGTGAGTGTATTAGAATGTAGGAGTGTATTTTAGTGTGTGTTCAAATGAGGTCTAAGGGCTGCTATTTATAGGTGAAAAGTGGCTCACGTTAGCATCCCTAGGCTCACATTAGAAAAAGTAGCGAAAGGTGGTGCAACGGGTACGGAAAAGTAGCGAAAGGTGGTGCACCAGGTATACGCAAGGATAGAAAAGTGGAAAAGAGACGGGGGGAGGGAGGCCAGCGCCGCCCACCACCTGGCAGGCGGCGGCTGGCTGCCACCCGTCCCGGTCTGTCGTCTTTCGCTGCGTTGCTTAATTCGTACGTATCTTCTTCGTTATGCGTCTGTTTGCGTTGATTCTTTTGCGTTGGATTCGTAATTAAAAAATGAAGACTTTGATGTAAAGATATCCCAAAAATATGTCTCCTATCTACAGATATTGTGTACGAATCATTTGGATCTTCCGGCGGACGTAGAATCTTCATTCTTTATCCGTTTATATTGATTCTTCTTCTGTTGGATTCGTAATTTGAAAACGAACATCTTGGGTGATATGGATGTTGATGATGGGCACTTTTGTCTTGAAATATCATTTTGATGCCTGAATTTTCAAACGTGTGCGGAATCTTCATTTTTCACCCGTTTTGCTTGATTTTTATCATGCAACCTTGTTTTGACCATCTTAGCATAATATCATTGATTTGTATTGGTTTTGAGTTTAAAATGCCAAGAATTATTCTAGAATGAGAGAGATATCGGTGGTAAAAAACATGACTTTTTACGCGATATCAATTTGCATTCTTTGCAAAAAGGAAACAGATCCATGTCCAGCTAATTCAGTTATTCTATGAAACCAAATATTCATTTACTAAACAACAGAAGATTTATATCAAAGAACTTTTGCAAGTAGTTCACACTACTTACGGAAACCTTGATTCTCATGAGGAAATGGAATTTGTGAATTTTATAGCAAAACTGCTCTATGATCTATCTTATCTAGATACTGGATTCAGGGATGACATTTCAAACTAGAAGAAGGTGAAACGAGAGTTCAATCGTTTTGTTGATGCATTATTGCAACTCGGCCAGGAAGAACCAGAATTCTTGACAAAATTTGAACGGTATTATATAAACCATGCCGATTTAATTCACAATGTCATCCGAGATCTTTGAGGTACGTTTATCTCTCGCTATACCTTGTCTCTGTCTAAAGCATCAACCGTACCCAAAAGTGTAATCTCGGGACACTGGCAGGTAAAGCAGAAAGTCTGATAGGGACGAGCTCTCATCTTATACAGAGCGCTCTTGGGAGGCACCGCAAGCTTATCTAGGTTTAATAGTATTAATTAGTTTAATTGTTAATTAATAACTATTTTTCGTTTAAAAGATTTCTTTTAAAAACAAATAACAATGTTCTTTAAAGCTTTAATTCGCGCGATTCGCGTATGTTCGGAATTTTCAGAAAATTTAACAAAGTTTTATTTTATAATTTTGGTAAATTAATTTTGAACTTGTTTTTAAAGTTTAAAGAACACAAATAATATTGTTTCATTTTAAATAAACTGGTTTCGTTTAAACGCAAGAAACTGCACGCAATTTTAAATACAATTTTAATTCGCGAAATCATTTTACAAAGATTCATATTTACTTTTGGTTACTTTATTAAAAATCTTAAAACCTTTCGAAAACCAATCGTATGTACCGTATCTTTCACATTTTAAATTGAAACGTATGTAAACAAAGAAGAGGGGTTTCACTACCAAACAAAAAGTCAAAAATTCCTCTCCCTTCTTCCCCAAAACCGTCGGCCACCATCACCCATCTCTAAACCCTCATTTTTCCACCATTTTTGATGATTCACAACTTCACATTCATCATTTAATCATCTCTTGTGCATAACATCATTTCATCACTTGCAAGGTAATTCCTAACTCAAATCTTTAAATTTCATGAACTTTTTAAAAGTTAGGGTTTCAAACATTGATCTATGAAATCCATGGTGAGAGCTTGTGTTTTATGGTTCAAATGTGTTCTTGCATAGTTTCGTAACATGATTACATACTCAATTGAGAATTTTACTTGATGATTTGGATTTCAAGTGTTGACTTTTAGAGGTCAAAGTTTCTAGAAATGTTGACTTTTGATAACTAGTTGTTTGTATTAACTTATTTTGATTAATTCATGCTTATTGCGATTAGTTAAACATAATTACATCGATTGATAGTTTTATATGTATGGTTCTTAGGATTCTTGGAAGTTAAAGTAAGCGCATTGTGATTTGAACTAACCGAGCATCACACTTTATTTCAAATCTTTAATTTTAAAAGATACCTGTGTTCCATTAAATCATCATGAAGTTCTTAGATTTCCAAGAAAACTTTAGTTAGCTTTTGGTCCTTTACCGTTTTGATTTTCAACACTTTAATTAATAAAGAATTGTGAATTTTAAACGTGACCATCACATTTAAGCTACCGCCATTCATTTATCAAAGTCTTTGATCTTGCAAAATTATTAAAACCAACCGAATAATTCAACACATGTCTTTAACCACATGGTAATTGCATGAATATTTGTTTATTCTCGTTTATTGTTAACTTAGTATACTTGAGGTAGTTACGGTTTTTCAAACCTTATGCTCACTTAGATTAAGTTGCCATAAACGAAAGTAGGGATAACTACTAGTTATTTTGAAAATGATGAGTTCACTTGCATTTAAATTCTAGTATTATTTTTGCTTTATTAACCTTGGAATAGGTTAGACACTAATGGTTGTAGAAATTGTTGATTGAGGATTGGTTATGCCATAGGTTTAGCACTAATAATGTGCGGATATATCCAAATATTAAAGTCTGCATTTCCAATTTTTGTTATAAATTTGGGAATGATTTTAGCAAATTTTTATGACTTATGCCTCTGATTTTCTTGTTATAGATGGATCTATCGCACCCTTCACTAAGGAAGCTTGCTTTGTCCCAAGGATCGTACAATACTTGGGGAGCAATAGAGTTGTCATATGGCAAGATATAAGACGGTTGGGTATACGGAATGAGTTGGAGGATTTATTGAGATATGAGACAAATGGTAAGGAGCACACATATTTCTTTCATCTTTTCACCATAGAGGAGGCCGTATACCGTGAGGTTATCATGGAGTTTATGATGACCTACAAGTTCCATGAGAGGGTGGATATCACCGATAGGAAGAATATCTCTTTTAGGTACCATGGGATGAAACATCATATGTCTGTTGGTGATGTCGGGTTTTATCTTGGTCTCTACACTCTGTCTCAGGTGTAGTGTAGTCTGACTGGTTCATCAAGAGTTTCCGGTGTATCTCTAGCTTACCATCACGAGGACACAAAGATATTTGGCGAGAGTTAGCCAGTTCTGAGTTTAAGAGTTGTGTGAAATCTTCAAAGATAATCAGACTAGCTCATCATGCTCACCACAAGTTACTTTGGAAGAGATAGGGTGGAGCCACCATGGTAAACGAGCTTAAGTTCATGGATGCGATCATAGGGAAAAGAACATGAATGTCGCATACATTCTAGTAGAGAGATTGGTGAGGGAAAGGACGGGAGACAAGCCAGTGTTTTTAGGAGATATCATTATGAGACAACTAGTGGGCATGGGGATTCTTACTGATAGTCACCGCGAGGAGTACACTCATCACACTAGCACGTAACCGTTTGATCTCGAGTACTGCAAGCTTATTTGGATGATTGATGAGATTGATGACAAATAGTGCTTGTGGTATTATTCGCAGCAGCCCATTCCTGGATGCTTAATGACTAGGAAACGTGTAGTAGAGACAGTTGTGCCTGCACGAGGAGCCAGCACTTCAACCAGCCTACACACTATTGTTCATCACACAATCTGTTCACTCCTCTTACTCAGTATTATTTGTTACATGCCTTGCAGGTTATACGTGATCATCAGACTAGAACCCCTGATCAAGGAAAGAGATGTTGTGTATGAATCACTCACATATTCTTCTATTTTTAGAATTCATTTCTTGTTGTCAAAATAGGCTCTGACGGCTCAGAGGGATGGTATCCCAAATCCTGAGCCTTTTCTATACAAATGTGGACCACCACCACCACCTACTACTCGCCCATATACCACAACTCGCCCACATACCACTACTCACCCACCACCTCCATCACATAGACGCCCATGCAAACCCACCACATATTCCGCCCCACTACCCACCGACCTACATTTGATACAAAGAGGGTTTACTCGGTGTAGACCCTGACTCTAGCCCGTCAGCATGCATCATTGCCTCGACCAGTTGTACACCTTCCTACTCATAGCCATCATCCAAAGGCTAGTACATCATACAAACCCAACCTACTCTACCTTGGCACTGACAGCATTGGCCCTTGGCTAGATTTAGGTCCCATATTCTTAGACCAGGTCCCCACCGAGATTACACTCAGATAGATATATCTCGGTATGCTATAGACAGCAGGTGTGACCAGTAAGGCGATGATTGAGTATGGGTATGATGATGTGATGTCACTTCCAGCTATTACTCTCAAGCAGATACTGATTCAGATGAGATTACTCGACGAGGATAGTCAGAGAGTATCTAGTGGACAACAGTCTGTCGTCGGACCAGCTGCCCAACCTGATGATACACCTGCACAGGATCCTCATGCTTAGAATACTGCATCTTGACATTTGTTTCATATTAGTGACTCTTTTGTACTATGGATTACTGTTGATACCTCTGACTTGTGGTTTACATTTTGGGATTTTACTCTACCTTTATATGGTTGAGCTTTATTATAATATTTTCTTTATCGTAGTTACTTATTATGTTTATTTCTATGTTTTGAATAAGTGATTGAATGTGTTGTGACGAATGAGCGAGAAGCCTCCTAGAGATGACGAGCATTCAAGGAAGAAACAGTGGAACCAAAGGCAAACAAACAAAGCCTACACAACTACGGACCGTGAAACTTAATCACATCTCTGAAAGGAGCGTAAACTCTCCTCTTCCAAAACCCAAGCGTGTTGATCTATGTATCGGATCTCAACCTGCACTGCACTACTCATCAAGAATCGTCTCCAAATCTTAAAAAACTAAAGTGTGAAATTCACCAATAAGAATCTCCACTTACATGATGGAATGATTCTCCGCTAAGTATGGATCACAAACACTGTGCACCAGATCAACACATCCGAAGCTGAGTAGTTCTTCATACATGAGCAAGATTCACATCGTCTCCTCTTATCTTACCGCCCTCAGCTTCATAATGACAATCGTTATCTGTGGAGTTTCTTAACCTTCACTCCACATTCATGATTTTATTTAGCTTTGTCAGTAATCTATACTCTATCCTAAACTTATCACTAAGTGTGGGATTCCAGCTTAAACCAAACACTTGAGAAACATTTTCTATATGTTCAAACTTTAAGTGTGGGATTGTACTTGCAATACAATCTAACTCAAAAGAACATTAGGGACAATGTTCCTTAAAGTATGGGATAGCGAGTATAGAATACCTTGGATTGGATGTTTAAAATATTTTTATATCCAATATAGCTCAACTCATAATATGTTCCTCAAAATTTTCAAATTTTTTCAAAAATATTTAAACTAAAAAAATAATAATAAAGTATGAGCCATATCATCCGATTAGCTCAACTATCTTTGAGTTATAATATACTTCAGGGAGGAACCATTTCTAATATTAGTATATTATTCAGATATATTAGGTAAATTAAGGTTAAAATTTCTTAAATAAGAATTGATAATCTAAAAGGGACATGGCAAGACACATAAAACCCTACATGAAGTGAGGTATCTTGAGCCTAAAAGCATTCATCTTTAATGCTTCTGCATTCATTTCTTGTGTGTGCCGATGCCAGTATCTCTGAACTAGAAGTTGCTCCTGACATACGCTTCGAGACCACATTGGTGAGTATCGTACGCGGTATAAGTGCAATTAGATGACCTTGACATTCCCTAGTAATTAACCTACTTTTTAAAATCTTTTTTCAAGCCCAAAACCCTTCTGATACTCATTTTTAGTATCGATGATCCACTTAGAAAACTCTGTTGAGCCTAAACCTTTCGTTTCTTCAAAACCCTGATATTAAACCCTACTTCCCCAAATTCCCGAAATCTTATCTTAGAAAAGACTCGAAGAAGTCTAGATAAGAAAGAAAAGATTTTTGAAAGAAACGCAAAAATATCCTTGGAAGTTCTCTAGCAAAGAAGTTCTGAAGAAGAAAAATAAAAGAAAATAAAAAGTAGTAAAAGAAAGAAAAGAAAAAGAAAATAAAATAAAGTTAAGTGTTTCAAAGTATCAATCCATTCAAAGAGAGATCTGGAAGAAGACAATATAGCTACCATCTTCGTTCAACAATAAGTTTTTCATGATCTTAGGAGGACTAAGATAAGCAACCTTTACAACCAAAAATCACCATTATCTATACCCCCTAACCCTCACAAACGTTACAACCCTCAAGAATGTCTTGAGATAAGTGGTGGAGATTCGGTTCTCGACCAAGCTTATGACGACGAGTGCTGCATGACTGGCTTACTGAGCGATTTCAATTGTTCTAGAATGATAGGAAACTCGATAAACTTTGAGTGAATTGAGTGACCACTTTTGTAAGATCGCCTAGTCATGTATACTCCAAGATCATGAGATTTGGAATTATGCCTGGGAAAGTCAAATACTTATTTCTGGAAAGATCATGTTAACTTTCCCTATATCCTCAAAATGATTTTCTCTTATGATGATGTGATGAATCTTTGGAAATGTTTTAACTTACCCAACTGGACTTTAAAATATTTTTTCGCAGAATATAAGTGAGTTGTTGCTTGAGGACAAGCAACGTCTAAGTGTGGGATACTTGATGTAACATAAAAAGTCATGTTTTTACGTACATTATTCCGCACTTTTTTGGACTAAACTTTGGTGAAAACATTTCAAAACACTCATTTATTATCAAAAATCACCAAGGTTGTCCATTTATAGGCGTTGCGATAAAAATCAATAAAAACGTCCAATTATTAAGCAAAATAGGGCAAATAAAGCCACTCCGGTTTTCTCATTATTACTAAACCTATGGAAACCGATCTTAATGCATAACTTATGATTCCATAGGAAAATACGAGACCGGTGGTTCAAGAATCATGGAAAACGGGTGAAGAAGGAAGAAGATAGAGCGCTTGGAATACTACTGATCGTCATCCGGAACACAAAAGAGTTATACATCTCCAAATTTGGAAAACTTAGTTTCTTTTAAAACATAATGGAAAAATGAATCCAATGGCGCAAGAATCAAGCGAATCGGGATTAGAACGAAGAAGATACGGGCGAAACAAGCAACGCATGGAGCGAACAAAGGCTGAAACAAACAACCCCATCCCCTAAGAACGTATAAGGAACCGTAGGGTCCGTATACGTCCAACTGAGTGCCTTTTGGTCTTAGTTTTTCCTTGGCAATTGGTACCTTGGGGACATTTGACCCCCCCAGGTGCTTGCTACCCCCCCCCCCCCCCAATTTGAGCTTAAATACTTCTTTCTTATGCCTTATGTGTTGTACCAAGATACCACCTCCCTTCGTATAAATTGAGGGCTCCTCCTCATTCATTTGACACACCTTCACTTCCAACATTTCTCTTTCTCTCTCTAGATTTTCTCTAGTAGTTTCTCTCTAGTTTCTCTCTCTAGAGAACTAGAGAGAAATAAGTAGTGGTTGGAGCTAGAGGAAAGTTTTTATCTTGGTAATTTCATTGTAATCAAGTTCAGAATGTTGTAATCCTTTGTATTACTCTACTAATCTTGTATTGCTATCTTTCTCTCTCTTACCATTATAATGTTTACATTGCTTGTTATTGCGGTACGATTTATGATTGTTACCATGATTATTACATAGATTAATATGTGATTGTTGGAATGTAAATGTTAGGATTAGGGATGATGTCTAATTAATATTGTATATGATTGGAAGTTGTTATGTTGCGTACATGTTTTAAGCTTATCCTGAATATAGACTTAATTAACCACCCTTTCCGGTCCTCCACATGACTATTATCATAGAATAGGATTTGATCACCCCTACCTACGTAGATATAGTTAACTCCCATATTGTATGAAGCTGTGAGATCGCCTTAGTACGGAAGAATACTTGGTATAGCATTGGAAATATCACTGGTAAAGTACAAATACGTGAAAGCCAAGGAAATTCCGCCAGTCTATCTCACCGTGGATTACCTGGAAGTTGCCCTTCCAGACACGGGATTAGCTCTTGTCAAGCCATGAACATGCTATAGTACACCGTTAAACTACCTCTGGTTATAAAGCTGTGTAAAGACTTATACGATCTTTAAAACACCGTAGATATACCTAGGGTTAGAGTAGTGTGGAAAATAAATGCACTATACAATGCACATATACCTAGGGATGAATGACCGATGGCAAAGGAGGTTCTAAAATGGAAGTATTAGAACTTAATCAGATACAATATCAGTTTTGAAAAAGTTGTGCTCCCATATGCTTAAACCCCTTAATTATACTTAATCGATAGTGTATCTTATGTAGTATACAACCAGTGTTATTTTGTTAAAATCAGATAGACATAGGTGTTAAGAAAGGTCATAAAATGTGGAATGTCGCCTTATTCCTGTGTTGCATTGCACACCGGTCGTTGGAATTTCTAATGGAGATGCAGCACAGCAGTGGATTTTTAATTTGTAAGGCTGAGGCTTAGGGTTACTACTATTGCTAATCTAAGGGCTAGAAAAGGATAAGTATGACATAGAGTCGTTCTTCAAAGCGTGACGAATTGAAACTAGGAGGGTTTAGGAACTTTTATGAATTTAGCTGAGGCTCAGAAAGATGGTTATGGTTTTGGGGTTTTCTAAATTAAAGTTAAGTTTCAATAAACTAAAAGGGTGGAGGTTACTTCGGGCGTTCAGCAATTAAAGCGATTGTCTACTATGAAGTGGTTTAGGATAAGTTAAATGAGAGGAGTTCTAACGAGGATAAATTTGTAGGTTAATGTGAGCTATTCTACAGTCCTTCTATTGGGCTAATGCGAATGTGTCCACAATCAGGCAAATAGAATGTCACATGGGTTGCAGAATATATTAAAACATGCACCGAAAGTTCTCTCAAATGCATATCCACATTATCCAACAGTTAATCTCAATTCCGATTCCCCAATCTCGGTCATCAGAGACGTCCGAATCATGGCACAGTTTGTTGAATAAATAATATTGTAAATGGGTTTTACCCTCGCCGGAATAGGTTGGAATAACCGGTCTAGATGGTTGGATAACATGTCATCACTTATTCATACAAATTATCAACATTACTCAAGTATGCAAGAAAACAAGGATGATTTATACTAAGAATAGAAACCTAAGTAACATGTTTGTTGATCGATTCATAATATGACTACCTTCGGTCGTTCTCGACTCCATACATTTGTACTCAGCCATAGGCATTTCCAGTACTATATCAAAGAATAGTCGAATAGGGGCCATCACATTATTTCACGATGCTTAAGGCTAAATATATTTAACTATCATGATAATCCTAAGGCAACAATCAAGGTAATAGTTCAGTTTGAGCATACAAAAGTGTTATCTAAGTCGAGGATATTCCAAAAGTTGTCTCAAAAATATCGTCTGTTTGAATCAAATCTTAATCTACCTCTATTCCCAAGTTCCGTGTCTCTTAGATCCTAGGGTGGTCCAGAGAACACCGGCCATGTCGAGCTCAATAATTCAATCTAACATAGTATAACTAAGTAACCGATACCCTATGAGTTAGCTACGATCATTTTTGGATAAGGTTTTGGTCATAACATGAGTTGGGCAGATAAACGATAAAGATTCAACTCCTACATCTATTTATAATTTAATGCATATTTAAATTTATTAAAGAAAGAACTAACATATTAAATATGGAAGATAGATTAACACCTGGAGAGAAGTACAATAACTCGTAGCTAAAATATGCATCCCGGAGCACCTCCGTACAAATCTTCCTTGATTAGTTAATTAGCTAGCCTAATTAACTAGGAAGAATTAAAAATTACAAAGAAAATAAAAGTATTTAAGTGAATGTGAAGATAATAAAGGATGATATTCAAGATTGCTCCAAATGAGGTCTAGGGGCTGCTATTTATAGGGAAAATATGGCTCACATTAGTAACCCTAGGCTCACAGTAGCAAAAGAGTAAAGGTGGTGCACCAGGTACGAAAAAGTAGCGAAAGGTGGTGCACCAGGTACGGAAAAGTAGTGAAAGGTGTTGCACCGGGTACACGCAAGGATGAAAAAGCGCAAAAGAGACGGGGGGTGGAGGCCGGCGCTGCCCATCAGCAGGCCGGCGGTGGCTGGCTGCTGGCTGGCGGCGGCTGGCTGCCACCCGCCCCGGTCCGTCGTCTTTCGCTGCGTTGCTCGATTCGTGCGTATCTTCGTCGTTATGCGTCCGTTTGTGTTGATTCTTTTTACGTTGGATTTGTAATTCAAAAACAAAGACTTTGATGAAAATATATCCCAAAAATATGCCTCCTATCTCCAGATATTGCGTACGAATCATTTGGATCTTCCGGCGGGCGTAAAATCTTCATTTTTTTATCGATTTTTGTTGATTCTTCTTCCGTTGGATTCGTAATTTGAAAACGAACATCTTGGATGAGATATATGTTGATGATGGGAACTTTTTTCTTGAAACCTCGTTTTGATGCCTTGAATCTTCAAACGTGTGTGGAATCTTCGTTTTTCATCCGTTTTGCTTAAATTTATCGTGCAACCTAGTTTTGACCATCTTGGCATAATATCATTGATTTGTGATGGTTTTGAGTTTAAAATGCCAAGAGTCGTTCTAGAATGAGAGAGATATCGGTAGTAAAAACATGACTTTTTACGCGATATCAAGTATCCCACACTTAGAACTTGCTTGTCCTCAAGCAAATCTTCAGTAAAACGATTTTTAAAAGTCTAGAAAGGGGGTTTTGTACCCTTGAGAACTTTGATTCCTGCAGGCTAGGTAAAGTAAAGAAAAGATTTAAGGCGGGGTTTTAACCTTCTGATGTTTTTCCAACCTGGTTCTAGCAAGCTCTCTTTTCAATCTTCGTAATGTAAGATATACATGACTGGGATCCTCACAGGTGGTCACTCAATTCACTCAAGTGTATCGGGTTTCCTAATTTCTAATTCACTCAGGGGCCAGTCATGCAGCTCTTCCGTTGTCACAGGCTTGGTCGAGGATCAGATCTACAGTACTTAAATGAGGATGATGCAAATTATCCCTAGACATTCATAAGAGGGTGGAAGTAGTGTATATGGACGAAGAGTTTTGTAGGTGGTTTATTTGGGGGTTTTAATATAGCCTAAGAGTTGTCTGTAATGACTTATCTTTGGTGCTTAGTAGCGCTTCTTCTTGGATTTTTCTCTCTTTGAGCCTTCTTTTGCAGCTCTTTTTCTTTCAAGTTTTCTTTTGATAAACCTTTCCCTTGGCTTTAAATGATCCTTGGGCTTTTAGGTTTCTTCTAACAGCTTTGCTTTTGTTGAATTTCTTTTCCTTGGAGCTCCTTTTACGGATGATGCTCATCCATTGGGGAACGCTCCGTACTTCTTTTAGTAATTCTTCTGACAACTTTGCTTTTGCTGAATTTCTTTTTCTTGGATCTCCTTTTACGGATGATGCTCATCCTTTGGGGAACGCTCTGTACTTCTTATAATAATTCTTCTGACAGAACAGAAACTTAGGCTAAAAGGTGAAAGAAGGGATTGGCTTTTGAAGTGAGTTTTTGAAATGAAAAGGCTAAGGCTCAGCATGTTTTCTGCTGATCTTCAATGCTGAAGGTGAGCATTAGTTAGGTTAGGTTTGAAAGCAAGGGTTTTATGAGAGGGATTTTATCCCGGAAATGTCGAGGTCTTCTAGTTGCACCTTCATCACGTATGACGCCCATTTTTGTAATCTCGAAATGTATTTCATGAACAAGTTCTGATTCTAGAGAGCATACATCGGCACACTCACAATCAAAAAGTGAAACATTAATGATGAATGCTTTTATATAGCTCAAGAATCCTCACTTAGTTTGGTGGTTTTGTGCCTAGTCATATGATTGCTTGCCTCGAAACAGAGCTTGAAAAATCCTGAAAGGGTTTTGTGAGTCCCTAATCACTATTTAGTTAGTGATTATGATATGCTAACAGTTGTTTAATTGTAGAAGGGGGGTTGAATACAATTAAAACTTTTTCTTTTTCAAATGTGTTAACTGGTTAGACAAGTTTTAATTAGATTATGATAACAAGCAATTAAACTAATGCATTAAACTTAACAAGCAGATCAATCACTGAGGCACATCTAGCTTAAAGATAAATTCTATTATTCATAAAATCTATCAATTGTTGATTGCGGAATAGATAAGCCAAGGCTAATCTAAATCAAACAATACAGCTATTACAGACTGAGATAAACAAGTAGTGGACAAACATGCTACTGTTCACTCGCTGGTGATGATCGTATTTTAGACAAACTAGTCACTGACAGACAAGCGACAATACGAACAATCGACAAGAATGAAGTACAACATATTACGCTATTTATAGACATCGAGTCCCTTGAAATCTGGATAAAGAAAAACACGTGTCGCTGCTGATTGGCCTGGAACAAATGATGTGATATATCATTGTTCCAACATTTCGGTATAAACACGTGTTGCTGCTTGATTGGTTAGGAACAATGATGTGACATATCATTGTTCCAACATTCTGGTATGGGGAAAGATCACCTTTTACCTTGAAGCCAATCACTTGCTGCCACGTTAGTTTCTACGATGGACCAAGTCACGAGGAGCACGCGTGGCACCGTAATAACGTCGAATATGTCAACTTCTTATTAATGCAACATTTAATGATGCAGACACTGAAGTAATAGAGACTTTCCTTACTCACTGCGCACTAACGTGCTCTTGAAGAGTAATTTGAGCTACAGTACTTGAGTGACTTCTTTTATTCAGCAGAAGAAATAACTTAAGAAGACTTGGAGACTCTCGCTGGTGGGTGAGTATCAGCGACACATAAAGTTGAGTCTTTTATCTTGATAGGTTCTTCATCTTCTAGCTGGAGAGATAGGATCAGAGACTAAAACTTTTGCAACATCAGCTTCAACTACGATCATTTCAAAGAAGTCTTTCAGAGAGAGTATCAGTGACTTTATATCAGCGACTAATGAGTTGAGATCAGTGACCAGTGACTCAACAATCTCCCCCTAAATGATTGTGATTGAAGCTCTGTGAAAATTCTTGAGTAACATTTGTTGCAGAGAGGTTTCAGTTGTCTGATAGTTGTTTTGGTCATTTAGAGACTTACACTTGTAATCTTTTCTAACAAGGAAATATTAAAAGAGATCATTATATATATAAAGTTTTACAAATGCTATCTATTAAAAGGTAGTCTATACTACTTATCTCTCCACTTTTCCTCCTCCTTCACAGTTCCAAGTTCAGCTTCAAGCTCATATTTTTCTTGAGAGGGCAGATATCTGACTTTTCTTGCTAAAGCTTCATCGAGAATAGCTTTTCTGATCTTTGAGCTCTTTGGAAGTATGCTTGCTGACCTGATTAGGTGAACGAGTTGATTCTGATCAACCTTCTCAAGCTCAGCTTCTCTTTGAAACCTTAGGACACCATTTAAGTCCCTGTATACCAGACCCTTCTCCCCCTCAGTGACCTCATGTCCTTCAACTCTAGGTACACCAACAGGGATAGACAGATTTAACCTTGAAGTGCTGGGGATTCGATAGACATTGCTGGTGCCTAACCATGTATGACAATATCTTCTGGCCTGAGAAGTTGGAGTGACACCATCTTTTGAAAAAGTTGATCTATCTCCTTCAGAACATCAGCTTTAGCTGCACTTGTAGAGTGGCTGATAGCAAGCCTGATTTCATTCCATTCCTCTCTATGCAGCTTACATACTTGATCAAGTAGCATAGCCTGAGTGTCTGTACCTCTGTAGATTAGGAGCTGAGGTTGAGATTGATTCTTTGACTTCTTTAAACTAACCTTGGTAATAGGTGCAGGATTTGATCTCCCTGTCATTCGAGCTGCAAATCTTTTTCCATCTATCTCATCCCATTTTCTGTCCACTGAAGGCTTGCTCACTCCCCATATCCTTATTGCACTTTTGCTAGCTGATTTCTTTCTTTGCTCTAGCTCACTATCTTCTTCTTCAGCAAGTGCCTTAGCAATCATTGCATCAGTCTCTTCTTGATCTTTCTTTAGTTGAAGTAATCTAGCCCTTTCTTTGGCATCTTCAGTGCTTAACTGCAATTGGTAAGCTCTATCAGCATCTGATTGCTCTTTCAGAAGTCTTTTTCTTTCTTCCTCTCTTAACTCATCCTCAAGTCTTAATTTCAGTAACATTTTAGGAGAGAGACTTTCTGAGGTTGAGTCAGTGGATAAAATGGCGATAGGAGAAGAGTCAGTTGAGGATGTAATGGAAGGAGGATCAGTGAGAATTGGTAAAGTAGTGGTGGTAGTTGGGGTTTGAGTTGGAGTGGTTGCTGCTGGTGTAGTTGCTGCTGGAGTGGTTTTCTTTGATTGAGGTTCAGATGCAGGAGAGGTGTCATTGGTCCTTTTTATTTTTAAGATGAGAGATATGGGTTGCTGATCCTCCATGTTTGTATCATTATCTCCATCTTCATCATCTGAGCTTTCTCCCTGACCATTTCCATGACCACCTCCCTGACCATCATCATCATTATTATCATCATCATCAGCATCATGCATGATGGTATCATCTTCCTCATCATCATTTATCTCTCTGTTCATCCACTCCCAGCGAGCAAATTCAAAACTCACTGAGGTGCCCTTCACCTTGGCTTCATCATCCACAGCCCATTGATTTATCAATAAATTATAATTTTTGAGTTCTTCAGCACAGAACTCAGGAAACCTATCAACCTCAGCAACTTCATCACTATCAGTTACATCCATATCCAACCATGATAGCTCAGCAACTGCAAGGGCTTCCAAGTCAGGATTCTCAGGGATTGGGCGAAGAACATATCCCTGCAGCACTATTTCCTTATGAGCTTTGTTTGTAAGCGGACCAGTCATAGCAATAGGCATGTCAGGGTCAACAATAGTAATTTCTTTTTCATCTTCACTCTCCCCCTGACTGGTCTGCACAAACTGATCCACTGCCCTGTTGATCTCTTGAAAATATTCAGCAGTCTCTTCTCGTAGGGCAGTGACCTCAGCTCTTGTAGATGCAAGGTGAGAAACCAGCTGTGGAAGCACCTTAACAATTTTGTTAGTGTGTTGTAGGTAGTTGGATACAGATGTAGTTAAAGCTTGTTGGCTGGTGGTTAGGTGGGTAATGGCTGTGTCGTGAATGATAGAGGTGGAGGCAAGCTCACTGAGTGTAGTGGTTAGGGTTTGCACCTTCTCACTGACTGAGGAGCTCCATGGTTCAAAGGAGTTGTAGACGTCAGTGAGAGAGGTGACAAATTTGGTGAGTGTGGAGACAGTGCCAATAAGTGCCTCACGGTCGTCAGTGAGCATCTTAATCTGGGTTTGGGATGTGGCAATGTACTCCATCAGTAGTTGATTAGAGGTGGTGGTATGAGGTGGTGGTGAAGTGTGAGTTGATTGGTGTGGTGGAGATGTAGGTCGACTGGAGAAGGAAGTGGGGGAAATCTCCCTGATGGGTGAGGTGGGGATGTTGATTTGGTGAGTTGGTGGAGCAGGTATGGTATCATCAGAGGTGTCCATGGCTGTGGCTTCCTCACCATCAGCTTGTGTTCTAGCTGGTGGTTCATTGGAAACAGAAGAAGCGACCTGTATCTCACCATGTGACAGTGGTGAGACATTGACGGCCGGTGCAGTGATAGATAGAGGTTGGCCCGGGTCTGTAGCCAGTGGTGTGACATCAGCAATGAGTGTGTTATCACCCACTGATGTCACTAGCCCTTTGTCTAAAATGCCATCCTTTCGGGAGGATGACAAGTGGTTGATGGGTTGACTCGATAGAAGGGTGTGGGATGCACCCAAATCATTGCTAACAGTGGTTTGAGCCACCGCAGCTGTCTGTTGGTTACCCTTTTTAGAATCACTGGACTTTCGGGAGTCCAGCGAAGCAGTGGAAGGTTTGGGTTTATTAAGGGTACCCGCAGGAGCTGAACGTTCATTCACTGCTTCACCCTTCTTTTGACTATGTCCTTGATCCTTTAATGTCAGGGACCCTAATTTGGATTTTTTCTTGGGAGCAGTAGGTGGTTTCTTGACTGGTGGTTGACCACTAGTAGTCACTGGGGGTGGGATCAGTGACGTGGTCGATGGTATAGCAGGATCGGACGATGGTACCATAGTTACAGGCTGGGGTGCAAGTATCCCCTGATGTTTCATAAAATATGGCAAAACCGCAGTCGCTGGTTTTGAAAAGATTTGAGATCCTACTAGGGTTGGCGCAAAGCTTTCAAAAGATACCTTATCATAGGCCTCAAACTGATCTCGAAAGATCAGTGACAGAAACCTAGGATATGGCACATATTTAGCCCTAGAAGGCTCAGTGACTCGGTTGACCAGCTCAGAAAAGATCACACTTGCATAATCAACTTGTAAGAAGTTGATTAGTGACCAGCTGATCTGGGCTTCCAGGGAGCTAAATTGATCAAAGCTCCCAGTTTTTGTGCCCAAAGATTGAATAAAGTTTGTAAAAATGGCATTCCAAACACCATCCATATGGAATTTGTGCACAGTGGAATACACCACTCCCATCAAGAGTGAATTTACACTCGATCCCAGTGAGATCGACTATGCCTCCCTTGGCAACGTCACTCTCAAGGAGTGGTTCGTAAGAATCATGTGCAGGGAGTTTTAAAACTGCACGGATGGTGTTGGTGGTGATGAAGATTTGTTGGGTTCCATTATCGATGAAACCCTGGAGTTGTGAAACACCATTGACAACAGAGTGAGTGCAGGTAAACCAGAACTCACTGAGCCATTCAGGGTTCATATCTCCAGGTGATAATGTTAGAGCAGGGAGGATGAAATGGTTGTTCAAAAATTTTATCACCTCCGCATACTCAGGTTTCACACAAGAAACATTTCCCAAATAGTTAGATTTGGGAACTGAGACTATTAGTGTCTCACTAACCGCAGAGGCTCGAAGAGCTTTAATCTCTGTGGTCGGTGTGTAAGAGTTATTGAAAAACTTTGATCGAGCTATGAGACAATTTACGCTTAATTTTTTAGGGTTTTTAAGAAAATGAGAGAATTTTGGAGAAGAAGATGAAGTTTTGAAAATCAAGTAAGCGTAAAGAGTAAAATGAAACGTCGACTCGCTGTTTAAATAGGTTTGAAGGAATACGAATCGTGTGGTTGAAATTGAAGTTGCGTGGTCAATAGTGGTGGTGAGAGGTAGACAAATAGAGCAATGATGGTTTAATGGGGCGGCATTAAATACGATGGAAATGATGCGCCGTAAAAGTGTACCTTGTCAGAGAAAAAGGTAACTTTTACGGATATTAATAAAACACTTTTTAAGGAATATAAATCGTTACACATTGAATACAGAATGTATTTAATGTATCGAAATATATGTCGATATAAATGTCATATTAAATGAAATAAAAGACAAAAACATGCAGAGAAAAATTAAATACATAAGGTAGTTCATAAAGTAAGATAGGTATTATGCTTCACATTTGATTTTGCTGATTAAGTTACAACTTAGAATACTAACTCAATCAGCTAGATGAAATGTGAGATATAATACTAGCTTAGTTTATGTGAAAAACAAAAAAAAAAAATTACAGAAGATCAGCGAGACAACTTTTGAACATATGTTTAATCATTTAAGTTCAGCATCCCCAACTCGCTGATGAGAAAAGTGAATCTTTTCTCATCTAAAGGTTTTGTAAAGATATTAGCGAGTTGGTAGTCAGTTAGAATGAAATGCAGTTCAATGTCACCTTTCATGACGTGGTCCCTGATGAAATGATATCTGACATCAATGTGCTTTGTCCTCGAGTGCATCACAGGATTATTTGCTATGGTAATAGCACTTTGGCTGTCACAATAAATTGGAACATTGCCCAAGTCAAAACCATAGTCAGCGAGCTGATTTCTCATCCACAGAATTTGAGCAGTGCAAGCTCCAGCAGCGACATATTCAGCCTCAGCAGTAGAAGTTGAGAATGAATTTTGTTTCTTGCTTGACCAGCTTACAAGCTTTTCTCCAAGAAACTGACAGCTACCAGAGGTACTCTTTCTGTCCATCTTGCATCCAGCATGATCAGAATCTGAATATCCCTTCAGCGAGAAATCTGAACCAGATGGGTACCAGAGACCAAGATTTGGTGTACCCTTCAGATATCTAAATATTCTTTTGACAGCGAGCAAATGAGATTCCTTTGGATCAGCTTGATACCTAGCACATAGACATGTAGCAAACATAATGTCTGGTCTACTAGCAGTTATATATAGCAGTGACCCGATCATTCCTCTGTAAGCAGTGATGTTTACAGATTTACCATCAGGGTCAGCATGTAATTTTACTGCAGATGACATTGGTGTAGCAAGGGATGAGCAGTTAGTGAATTCAAATTTCTTTAATAAATCTTTAACATATTTTCCTTGATTTATAAAAATACCAGTCTTGGTTTGCTTTATTTGCAGACCAAGGAAAAATGTTAGTTCACCCATTATGCTCATTTCATAACTTTTAGTCATGAGGTCAGAGAATTCCTTGCACAAGTCATTGTTAGTAGACCCAAATATAATATCATCAACATAAATTTGGACTAATATGACATCTTTCTTATCTCTTTTGATAAATATGGTACTGTCAATTTTGCCTCTGACATACCCACATTTAGTTAAGAAAGTAGAGAGAGTGTCATACCAAGCTCTAGGAGCTTGTTTTAGTCCCTATAAAGCTTTTTTCAGATTATAGACATAACCTGGATGCTTAGGATTAGTGAATCCGGGTGGTTGCTTAACATACACTTCCTCCTGCAGCTTTCCATTCAAGAAGGCACTTTTTACATCCATTTGGTATACCTTGAATTTTTTGTGAGCTGCATATGCTAAGAACAACCTGATTGCTTCAAGTCTAGCAACTGGTGCAAAGGTTTCATCATAGTCAATTCCTTCTTATTGACAGTAACCTTGTGCAACCAATCTGGCCTTGTTCCTTATTACCACATCATCAGCGTCCATTTTGTTTCTGAACACCCACCTTGTTCCAATCACTGACTTTCCAGCTACCTGAGGAACAAGTTTCCAGACCTTGTTTCTTTCAAATTAAGATAGCTCCTCTTGCATGGCAGCTACCCAGTGATGATCAATGAGTGCTTCATCAATCTTTTTGGGATCCATTATTGAGACAAAGCTAACAAATAGACAGAAATTAGCAGTACCTGATCTGGTCTGAACCCTTGAATGTGGATTACCAATAATTAGTTGATTATCAATGTGTTTTGTCCACTTTGTCATACGTTGAGGTGCATCAGTAGCTTGTGTACTTGTTGATGGTGTAACTGATGAGTCAGGATTAGAGTTGTGAAAGTCATCATTTTGAATATCTTGACTCTGATGATGAGATGATGTTGATGGAGATTGAGAGGAGTGAGATGATGTTGCTAATGTGTTCACTGTTGATGTAGATCCCAGATTGATATCAGCAACATTATCTTCCTTTTCTGAATCTGATGAATGAACTTCATGCTTGTCATCACTGATTGTATTAAACATGTGATCTTCATAGTCTTTTGGAACAGTGAGTGATTCATCATAAGATTCATCAAATGTAACATCCATAGATTCTTCAATGCATTCTCTCCTTTTATTGTAAACTCTGAAAGCTTTTGAGATGGTTGAATAACCAACAAATATTCCTGCATCAGCTTTTGGATCAAACTTTCCTAAGTGATCTCTTTTGTTTAAGACAAAGCATGTGCTGCCAAAAACATGAAGAAAACTTATGTCAGATTTTCTCCCCCTTAATATTTCATAGGTTGTCTTATCATGTCTTTTGACAATCAGTGACCTATTCTGAGTATAGCAGGCAGTGCTCACTGCTTCAGCCCAGAAGTAGGTCTTAAGACCAGCATCTATGAGCATTGACCGAGCTGATTCAATCAGAGTTCTATTTCTTCTCTCAGCAACACCATTTTGTTGAGGTGTTCTAGGAGCAGAGAAATTTTGAGAAATGCCTTTAGAATCACAAAAGCTTTCCAGATCAACATTTCGAAATTCTATGCCATTATCACTTCTCAAGTGTTTCACTGAACAATCATTTAAGTTCTCCATCTTTTTAATAAAAGATATGATTTCCTGTGCTGCTTCATTTTTGGCTTTGAGAAAGAATACCCAAGTGTATCTGGAGTATTCATCCACAATTACCAAGCAATACCTTTTACCACCAAGGCTGGGAGAACTCACTGGACCAAATAGATCCATATGAAGCAGATGAAAACATTCAGTTACAGAAGATGTTTGTTTACTCTTGAATGAAGAGCTGTGATGTTTTCTCTTCTCACATGCTGAACATAGCTTGTCTTTCTCGTAAGATAACTTTGGCAGACCATTGACTAGGCCATACTTGCTGAGTTTGCTGATAGCCTTGAAGTTCAGATGAGAGACTCACTTATGCCATAACCATTTTTCTTCTGAAACGGTTTTGGAATAAAAGCATGTCCCTGATTTTGCTGAGTCCATGTTGACTACATAAGTATTGCCTTTTCTTTGAGCAGCCAGGACAGCACTACCATTCTTGTTGTAAACAACTCCAGCTTCACGATCAAATAGCACTTTATTCTTGGCATCACAGAACTGACTGATGCTAAGCAAGTTATGCTTTGACCCTTCAACATAAGCTACTCGCTTAAACATCACATTCCCATTTGATAGGACACCATAACCCTTTGTCTGTCCAACCTTGTTATCCCCAAACACTACATCAGGACCTTTTTCATCCTGGTAGTCACTGAGCAGGGACTTACATCCGGTCATATGTCTGGAACAACCACTGTCCAGATACCAGATAGTCTCTCTAAGAATGCCCTGCATCATACACAAACAATTAGTTCAATTGATGAAGCCATCCTGAGATGGGTTCATGGTGGCCAGGCTTTGGTTCAGGCTTCCACTGGCTTGCATCAATAGTTTCTGAATGCTCACTGATTATTTGTGATTTTGAAGATGATGTAGCTGAACATTCAGATACCAAATGCTGACATACTAATGATGGTTGGTTGAATGCAACTTGTGATGATGAACAATCTGATGACACATGTTGTCTACTTCCACATTTGTAGCATTTTTTATTTGTGGATTTAGATTTCTTTGACTTATTGTTCAGACCTGATGAGGACTTAGAAGTTCTCAGATTTACTACCTCATTTTGCTTCTTTGACTTCAAGTCACTGATGATAAGATCATCAGTGACTGGAGTGTCAGAAGTGAGGTCGCTGATAGATTCTTGATCATCAGCGATAGTTTTGTTAAGAGCTATGCAAGTTGTTGATTCATTAATTTCTAATTTCTTTAGTTCATCAATACTTGCAGCAATGTCATAACTATTAGTAACCAGTGAACTTCTCACAAAGTAATTTGGTTTAGGCTCACTGAAAACTGACATTGGTTCAAAGACAAATTCTGAGAAAGTTTCATCAGGATTGAATATTTGATCAACTTTGGCTGCATCAGCGAGAGCAGCAGCAGTTTCAAAATCACCTCCCAAAATAGCTTTAACTTGTTTTGGGATTTGATTGCTAATGCACTGATTCACTTTTAATGCAGATCTACACCATGACTTCATCACTTCATTGAGTTGTGAAAATTTAGTTTCAAACTATACTTTTTCTTGAATGCATATTTGATTTGCATGTATTTGTGCATCAAGATCAAGTGTAAGATTTTTTATTTTTAACAAATTTTCTTCTTGAAGTTGAAGTTTAGATGTTAAGTCACTGATCATACATTCTTGTCTTTTCTGAAGGTCATGAGCATTTGATAAGTCAACTATCAAAGTCTCAAAGATTAAATCTTCTTCAGTCGCTGATGCTGACTTAAAACAATGTACCTTGTAGAGAGTTTCTGGATCCCAACCAGATGTTGAACATTTCTGAGCTACTTCTTTGATGTCTTCATGGAAAGCAGCATCGCCAGCCATCAGGCAGTAATCCTTGTCTAAACAGATCATAGCTTCTTCCTCATCAGATGATGAAGTTGAGTCAGAGTCGCTGATAGATCCTTCCTCAGCAATAAATCCTTTATTCCTCCTCTTTGACTTGGACATTTCCTTCAGCTTCTTGTACTTTGTTTTGTACTTGTTGTACTTGTCAAGTCTGAAGCTGGATTTTTGATCAGCGAAAGAGTTGACAGCTTTGGACCGGCATTCAGCTGCAAAATGGCCAGGCTTGCCACATTTGTAGCACTCACCTTTTGGTTTAGAATCATCATTTGATGATGCACCAGCAGATCTGTTGAATCTGTTGTTCTTTCTGAAGTTTGCAACCATCTTGGCCATATCTCTTTCCAACTTCTCTAGTCCTTCATCATAGCCTACTTCTGACTGGTCTTCAGCGATACTACCTTCTTCTTCTGCAATCAGCGACTTTGAGCTCATCTTGGTGAGCTTCGCTTTCTGCTTTTGATCAACTTCATCAAGCTCAGCTACAAGGGCATTCGAGATCTTTTGTCCTCCTAGTGCAGCACGAATGTGCTCACTTTGATCAGCAAGCTTCTCAGATTGTTCCCAATTTATTAAAATTCCATAAACTTGAGTTAGATTGAGAAAATTATAATCATTTCTTTGTCTTATGCATGTTGCAATGGTTCCCCAAATTTTCCTAGGCAGTAACTCTAGAAACTTTACAACAATGAATCTCTGGTCCTTTCCTATATTAGCCTTTTCCATTTTATTAATTAAAGCTTGATATCTAGTATAGGTAGAGGCCAGTGACTCATTGGGTTCCATAGCAAACAACTCATATTGACGAGTTAGATTTACTTCTCTACAGCGAATTATGTCAGGAGTTCCAATATAGATGTTTCTAAGAGTATCCCACATATGTTTCGCTGTTGTGCACAATCTAATGGACTCAAACACTTCATCAGGAAGTGCCATGCTTATGTAAATTTTAGCTTTGTAGGACCCCTGTAACGGACCTAATCGAATCCCTAACAATCAACCGTAGTGCGGAATCCCACGATTGATAACAAAATGTTAAACGAATAAACACTAATCAAACACAAAGTATATGATTGATAAACATAAAACCGATCAGCTTATATTAACTAGAATGATTACAATATACTCTCACTGATCACAAATTCGTCAACCTCAAACCATGAGCTGTACAAGTCTATTTATACTAAACCTAATCTGACCTTTGTGACACAAGCTGTGTCACCAAGCCGACTCATGCGACACAAGATGTGTCGCCAGGTTGACTATTGCGACACAAAGACCTTGTGTCGCTAAAACACAAAATGTAATTAAGACAAACGTTATAAACTAACGTAATTACATATCAGACGCATTACAAACTTAGACCAACTGACAGACACACTAAGATGCACCAACAAACTCCCCCGTGTCTTCAGCTTGGTCTTCAAAATTTCTTCAATTAAGTCCAGCCTGTAGGAAACCTGCCTCCAGCATGAATCCCATGCGTAACACACACAGTCACCACTTTCTGGAATTTTCTAGCTAGAATCGAATTCACAACATTTCTTACGTTGAAGCGAATTGGATTATCAAACAACTTCCTCAAGTCTTTCTGTGACAAATTAATCAAGCTCATAGGATCAAAAACTTTAAATTGAGCTTTCTTCAAACCATAAAGCGAAGTTCTTTCTGGATGCTCAGATTCTGGAACAAAAATGAACACAGATTCGCCTGTATGAGGATCGAGTTCCCAATAATGAAATCTTCTTAGAAAGTTAAAAGGAACTGTCTCCAATGGTATCTCAGTTAAACAATCAGCTGGTGGATAACGCATTTTGCAAATTGGCTGCCTTGTAACTGGATCAAGTTTCTTCTTGAATATGAATCTCTTACCAAGCGTCGGTTTTATAAAATTATATCTTTTGCTCTTCACCTCACGACGCAAAACCGTCTGTACAAAATCAGCTCTTGAATCCCTAGTTGGATTTATCAATTCTAGTTGAGCTAGACGATTTATCTCTCCCTTTGGCAATGTACTCAGCTTCTTAAATGATCTTTTGAAATACTGAATACCATCGCTTCTTTTAATCATGAAAATACCTTTGTAGGTTTTCCAGCTTTTAATAATTCCTGTATAATTCCCACTAACCTTATATGTCTTGCAAGTAACAGGAACAGATACATCAGGAATAAAACTTATCACAGGCCGCTCAGAGGTCGAAGTAGATGTAGTATCAGAAGCCGATGTAGTTTCTGAAACAGTTTGCGAAGTTCCAGCTGGCTCTGCTTCATCTTCCGAAGAATCAGTCTCGATTGTAGGAGCATCATCGTAGAATTCATCAGGACGCATTTCCTCTTCTTCAATCTCAACATCATCATTTGTTTCGAATTCAGGTTCAGATTCCTGATTTACCTCATTGACCATTTGCTGAATAAAAGATAGATTAGCATTTGAAAAGTCTACAGCTAACGGTCTTGGTTGACCTGGAATGTCATCAACAGAGAAATAATCCAAACGAAGAGATTCATTATTATCAGAAAGATTTACATTTTCATCTACATTATCTGTCTGTGTTCCAGCTGAAGCTCTAGATGTTGTTTCTATGGCACGCAGGCCTGACTCCCCCGGAACGACAGCTAGGGATTCTAGTTCTAACACCCTAGTATTCAAAGTAGGAACCAAAGCTGCTTGTTCTTCTAACACTTTAATCTGAGCAGCCTGAACTTCCAACACCGATGCCTGAGACTGAAGCAATTTAGCTTGATTATCCATAGTCTGCTGCATCTGATCCATTCTTTTCAACAATTCCTCAACAACCGAAGGCAAAGGTTGAATGGGAACCTCAACACGGGGAATATCAACTCGTGGCCTTGAAGATGACGTAGAAGTACGACGAATAGACTGAGGTGGAACCCAGTCTTCATCATCAAGATTGGTACTTCTTGGTTGTTTGCCCAGATCAGGGCGAACATAACTCGAACCAGCACGAATACGACGTTGTATTCTTTTGTACCGATGAGGATCAAAGCGTTGAATATTTCTCAACGCATCTCCGGAGGGCATATCCCTTGGAGAAGTCTCAGGAGTAGAGCCTCCATCTGAATCTTCAGTAACTGGAACTTCAGGATTAGGCTGATCAGCCTGTTCTCCAGTCTGGAAATCCTCAATTTCCTGTAACAGATCATCGACCTGTATTTGAGCATCATGAATGTGTAATTCCTCCTCCTGAATTCCCTGCCCAGGTGCAGGCAAAACGTCCATAAAACCATCATCGGGTGGCGCAACATAAGCTTCATTGATGACGTGCCCAAACAACGGAAAGTTGTTATTCGCGTTTGCACCAGCCGCACAAACTGTCCAGATTCGGATGTTCATGGGAGTAGGACGTAAACGTTCGCGAGCATTCTGCGGAAGGCCGGGAAGCTGATTGTCAAGAAACGGCTGAATGAAACGTGGATATAAATTCCAACGCTTATACCTGGCGTTAAGATTATCCACCATAGCCCGAAAGATATAACCAGAAAAGTTAAAGGGCTTATTGTAGATCAAAGCCAACATGGCAGAAGCCGTAGAATGACTGATGCCGTCAAATCCTGCCTTACGAGGAGAAAGGCAAACAATAAGAACATGCATCAAGTATCGCCAGACCTTAGGCAGATTCGCCTTGCGATATTGGTCGTTGGGTACGCCTGGATAGCCGAGGCGTGTCATAGCCCCGACAATAAAATCATTGCCAAAAAGAGTAGGCAACTCCATAGTATCTCCGAAGTGAAAGAATTCCCGAATAACCTGCTCGGAAATAATGAATTGACGATCACCAACAGTATAAATAATCCTGGTGAATGGCAGCTCGGAGTTGATCACTGCGTTTTCCCAAAAATGAGCCACCTGATCCTTGTAGATAGTGGTTGTTGCAGTGATAGCAGTATAAATGCGAGAATGGTGTAGGAATGCCACCATTGGCCTATATGGTGCAGCCGTATCCTTTGAATCGTCCAAGAATGCCACAATGTTGTGACGTGGCTCCCATAGAATATCACCATCTGCCATTGCTGTGTAAAGAATGGAAATAAAACTCGCAAACCGTTAGCATTAGCAGATATAATCGAACCACACAAATCAATTTGTTATCGTATGCGACACAGAAAATTGTGGCGCAGAAAGTATGCGACATAATCAGAATGTGTTGCTAATTAAACAAAATTGATTATTAATAAAGTAAGCGACATAAAGAATTGTGTCGCTAAAGAATAAAGCGACGGACGGAGTTATGTCGCATTTAGCAATTAAGTCGAATATAATCGAATTTAGGCGACATAAAGAGTTATGTCGCAGCAAGCAAGCGACATAAAACATTTGTGTCGCAAAGTTGATGAGACATAAAAGATACGTCGCATAACAGTGTGCAAATTCACATAAATAATATACAAAGAAATCAAATTCGCACAAAATCAGGGTTTTATTGATAATTAAGAAGAATACATAGTTATGATTACAAATTATCACATTTCTAAACCCTAAACCCTAAACCGAAATAGTATCCTCGGATACTATTAATACACAAAAAGCCAAGAGTCAAGACAAGGCCAGGCTAAGATCCAGGACAAAAAGCCAAGATTCAAGACAAAAGGCCTAGATTCAAGACAAGGACAGGCTAAGATCCAGGATAATGAGGGGATCCCACCAGACCACCAAAAATAGAAGGTAATTGATCAAGCAAGAATGCTATCACGACACCTGAATGCACGTAAGCTTCCACGACCGGAAGAGAACCCTCGAAGTCGCGGAAGTGCAAGACATGATAGTCTTTGGGCAGAAGCAGTGAATACAGTAGTGTATAACACTGTGGTCCTGAACGAAATCACCTGCCATGGCTATACCATAATTGGACAAAAGTGAGGATTAGGCTAAACTAAGTTAAGCGACATAAGATATGACGCAATGACATTTGGCGACATAAAAGTTATGGCGCAAGAAGACATTTAAAAGTTAAGGCGACATAAAAGTTATGTCGCAAGTGGAAGCGACATAAAATAAAATTTAGAAAACCTGCGACATAAAAAGTTATGTCGCAGGTTATGTCGCAATGACGAACTGCAAGCCCCAACCCAGAAAACCCTAACCTCTAATTTGGGGTTTTCAAAAACAAGACATACCCTAGGGTACGCCAACATACCAGAAGCACGAAAACATGTATATTAACAAATAAGAGTATGATTTTCGTGTCACATTAAGGCAAAAACCGTGAACCCCAAAAACCCGTAATGAATATTAACGATTTAAGCGAAAATAAACAGTAATATAAGGTGAAACTAGTACCTATCGATCGAGTGGAAGGTAGTGAACAAGAAAAACAAGTTGTATTGCGGAAACAAACACCGGACGATCGAAATCAAGAAGCGAAGAACACTGCAGGTTTTATGTCGCAGGAATGAATTTTGTGTCACAGGTTTTTGATTTTGTGTCGCTTAAAGTGTAAACAGAGAAAGCGACTGGAGTGAGGTATTTATACCTCTGCCCCACCTAGCGACATAAAATGGCGACATAGAAGGCGACATAAGTTATGTCGCAAAACAGAACTTATGTCGCAGTGCCCAGAGAACTTGATTTTTAATTTCAAGTTTTGTAACCCGATGGAAGAGTAACTAGTTGGACTTGTTAGAAATAAGTATACAAATTTAAGACAAAAAAGTAACAGAATTACTTAACTTAAAATAAAACTTAAATTAATTTTCTTTTTGGTGACGTAGTTATTTTGTCTGCTAAGGGATCATATTAGACTAACATGCAGTAATTAGAAAATTATAAGTGTTATCTCGATTATCAGTATATTTAACCTCTTGAAATTTACTTAGCATATTGAAAACACCTTTGATAAATATTAATTCAAGATGCTTACTGGTATTGTTTGACCACCTAAACATGTTATATCTACGGCTATGAGCAAAACTTTTATTGTTAGTATGAATAATTATCTGTGGTCCCCACCATAGACATACCCCTATAATTTAGACAAGAGCGTATCTTCCAAAATAGATAAAATAGAGGAAAGTCATTTTTAAGAATCAAGTCAGCGGTGACAGGTCTGTACAGACGTACAACAAAGCGACATAGCTTGATTCAGGTGTAAGCAAAACCAGACTTGGTCTAACCATTTTGGCGACCTTGTGAGGTATCTTATGATTTAAGACTTTTTCAAGTTCTTTGACTTGCGTTTGCTTAACTTTTAAGTATATACAACTTGAGACCAGGTCTGTACTTACGTACAACAGAGGAAACAAGAAGTATATACCCCCAAAGTATTTCATATTATAAGCTAAAATGGAAGTATGCCAAGCTGTATTAAGGAAATAAGACACTTAATCATACATCACAGGATGTTGACCACATGATAATAGAACATGTATTAGAATGACTTTTTAATTGCTCAAAGGCTAGTGTAACATGCCTACCAGTACATCATATGATGAATCTAATGTTTATGAAAGCTGTGGTAAGTATGCTAGATAAACCTACTGATACATCAAGGATAAAGCTTAAAATTTTCATTTTTTTTTGTGCATGCACCCTAATGTACTATCATTTCCCTAGTTGTTTACAGACACAACTAAACGTCTTTTTATAAATGTTGCAATTGTGCATTTCTTTAATACTTAAGAGTATAAAGAATGGCTATTGCGTTTTTTTTTTTTGAATAGTCCAAGTCCAAAGAATTACTTCTTAAGCTGAAAGAAGCGCAAACCAATCATGTTGACCAGTTCATCAAATCGGGCACGAGAAAAGGCCTTAGTGAATAGGTCAGCATTCTGTTTAAGGGTATCTATATGGACGAGGTCTATCAAGTGTTTCTCATAGCAATCCCGTATAAAGTGAAATCTAAGTTCTATATGCTTAGTTCTAGAGTGTTGTACGGGATTGCGTGTAATTGAAATAGCAGCAGTATTATCAATATGTAAAGGAGTCATAGTAAGAAGTAACCCGTAATCGCGCAATTGATGCTGAATCCACAGAACCTGGGAACAGCAACTAGCCGCAGCAACGTATTCAGCCTCTGCAGTGGAAGTAGCCACCGTCGTCTGCTTCTTGCATTGCCACGATACCAAACGTGATCCAAGAAACTGGCATCCACCAGTTGTTGACTTCTTATCTATACTACAGCCGCCATGATCAGAATCCGAATAAGTAGTTAGTTCAAACGATTTTTCATTGGAGTACCATAGACCAAGAGTTGGCATGTGTTTGAGGTAACCAAAAATTCGCTTTACTGCTTTCATATGAGAAACCTTCAGCCTAGCCTGATATCTAGAGCAGATGGACACAGCAAATACAATGTCCGGCCTGGATGCAGTCAGATACATGAGAGAACCAATCATAGAGCGATACTCCTTTTCTTTACAATCCTCGTCATCGATGGCCGGTCCGAGATTATGATTGATTTCAATGGGGGTTCCATAAGTCTTGCAATTAAGCAAGTCATACCTAGTTAACATATCAGTGACATACTTGGACTGATGAATGTAAATTCCTTTGGCAGACTGCTCAACTTGAACACCCAAAAAGAACGTGAGTTCCCCCATTGCACTCATCTCAAATTCAGACTTCATGAGATGTTCGAAGTCTTTACACATGGAGTCTTTGGTAGATCCAAAAATGATGTCGTCGACATATACTTGTACCAGCAATAAGTCTTCTCCATCCCTTTTTGTGAATAGCGTACTGTCAATGCTACCTCTTTCGAAACCATTCTTAACTAGATGAGTTGCAAGCCTCTCATACCACAGTCGTGGTGCCTGATGCAGACCATATAATGCCTTATTAAGTTTACAGACATATTCTGGATGCAATGGATCTTCAAAACCCAGAGGCTGCTTGACATAAACGTCGGTATCAACTTGTCCATATAGAAAAGCACTCTTTACATCAAGCTGATAAACAATGAACTCTTTGAAGGATGCAAAGGCCAAGAAAATACGAATTGACTCCAGTCTTGCAACAGGAGCGAAAACCTCATCATAGTCCAAACCCTCTACTTGATGAAAACCTTGAACTACAAGCCTTGCTTTGTTTCTAATAACCACTCCTCGATCATCTTTCTTGATTCGGTAAACCCATCGAGTGCCAGTTGGATGTTCACCCTTAGGTAATGGTACTAATTCCCACACATGCAACTTTTGGAATTGCTGCAGCTCCTCTTGCATTGCTTCAACCCAGTGTGGATCTTTTAAAGCCTCTTCTGTACGTTTTGGCTCCACCTGAGATAAAAAACACGTTTTAACCTCAGCAGAAAGACATGCAAGAGAAGCAGACTCAGAAGAGTCTGAAGGGGATTCAGGATTTGACTCTGCAACAACTTGACTTCTTGTCTGAATCCCCTTATCCAAAGGACCTATAATATTTTCTACTGGATGGTCCTTATTAACACGTGAACTAGGAATCTCGTCAGGCACAATGACAGAGTCCAAGTTTGTGAAATCGGCTTCCTGTGCCGATTCAAACTCCCTTGAATTCTCAAGTTGTTCATCTTCATCATCAGACACCGCAGGAACATCGGTATATGTTTCTTGGTTTCTTGTAGATGATTCAGGAACATCAACATTTAGTTGAGAAGGAGGTGGAGTAGCAGAGGCAGTTGTAATCTTTGGTCTAGATGGCTGTGAAGTATTAGAAGATAAATCAAGGCCATGAAGTAAAATGACCACCTGATCAACATCATCATCTTCCTTAGTCAGATTAAAGGAATCAAAAATTGCCTCATAATTAAATAAATGTGCTAGTCCCTTTCCTTCCGGATTATCAGAGTAACGAAAGCACGTGACTTCATAGTGTTCTTCCATACGCTTAGTTGCCAAGTTATACACACGTTTGTTTGGAGAATTATTTGAAAAACCCAAAAATAACCCTTCACTGGACTTTGCTCCAAATTTAGCAACTCTTTCTTTCGTGTACATAATGGTGCAGGGACAGCCAAATGGTTCAAGAAACTGTAACGAAGGTTTCCGGTTATTAAGCAATTCATAAGATGTTTTATTATGTTTTTTAACCACAGAAACCCGATTAAGAATGTAACAAGCAGTATTTACTGCTTCAGCCCAAAAAGAAATAGGCAACTTAGAATCTGCCAACATTGTGCGTGCAGCTTCAATGAGTGTCCTGTTTTTGCGTTCAGCAACTCCATTATGTTGAGGAGTTCGTGCGGCACTGAATTGATGATCAATGCCTTTTCTTAGACAATACAACTCAATTGTTGAATTCTTAAACTCAGTACCATTATCTGATCACAGTTTCTTAATTGACAAATTGCATAGGTTCTCTAGTTTGTCAAACAAATAAATGAGAATTTCAGGAACTTCATCCTTAGTAGTTAAGAAGTACACCCATGAAAAACGGGAGTAGTCATCAGTCACTACCAAGCAGTATTTTGAACCTCCCATACTCTTCTTACTAACAGGTCCAAAGAGATCCATATGCAATAGCTCCAAAGGACTTGAAACAGAATTGATCACTTTTGACTTATGGGACTTCTTGTGTTGTTTCCCTTTTTGACAGGAAACACAAAGATCATTAATTCCAAAGGATTGCTTTGGAACACCACGCACAAGATCATGCTTCACCAAATAATTCATCTTTCTGAAGTGCAGATGACCTGTCTGTGCCATAAAAGTGATTCTTTTTCAGGAGCTTTCGAAAGTAGACACGTATGTTGGGTTGTTTCAACGGTTTTCATATCTAGAATATACGTGTCTTTTTGCCTAGGTGCCCTCAGTAACACCCATTCCTCAGGAATTACAAATCCTGGTTTCAAAATGCAGCATTCAGTTTTGGTAAATGCTGTAGTGTACTCTTTGTCGCACACTTGTGATACACTGAGCAGGTTGTGAGTAAGCTGCTCCACAAAATTAACCTTTTCAAAACTCACTTACCCATTAGTGAGTGTACCATGTCCGGTAATAACTCCTCCTTTATCACCGGCAAAAGCAACGTATCCCCCATTATAATCCTTGACTTCAGATAACAGAGATAAGTCGCCTGTCATATGTCGCGAGCAACCACTGTCGATATACAATCTACTATTTTGAACTGCTTCAGATTGCTACGACATCAAAAATAAAAAGATCAATTAGTAAGGGAGACTCAAGCCTTAACAGACTTGGGTAACCCAGTAGCATCATCCACAATGATTACATCAGTCAAAATTTTATCTTTTAGCACATCAAAATCATTGCCTGATGAATCATTGTCAGATGAAGAGTCAGAACATGACTCTTTGATCTTCCAAACCTTTTGAGGTTTGGATGGTTGCTTGTTAACATTATTGAGCTTATCATGTTTAAATTTGGTTGGCTCAATATTGTTATTCTCAGAAGTAGTTGGTGGAACTGCAGAATCTCTCATAGATTTTTCTGAAAAACTTTGAGAATTAGAGGTTCGTGCATCTCCCCTTCGACCATACTTCTTAGCAAGCAACGGGCACATATTAATCAAATGACCTTGTTTCTTACAATAGAAACAAGATCGTTGCTCAACATTGTCAGGAGATTGAGGTTTAAACCGTTGAGGATGAACAAAAAATGGTTGTGCCGAACAGGTGCACTGATGTGCACAAGCGGAAGTTGAACCTTGAGATTTATTTTTAGAAAATTTTTTATTAGATTTGAAAGTTTCTTGTTTAGAAATCTCCTTTGTAGGTTCAGCCTTAACTTTACCTTTCATTTTATAAATCTCATCATAACCTTCACTGGTGAAGATATGATGGTCGTTGGTTACATTTTTCTTTTTCAAATAACCGTATTCTTCATCGGTTATATCCTCAATCTCAATTTTCTCCTTCAAACTAACTGGAGGAGTCAACTTAGTAACGGATTTGACAGATTTGTAAACTCCAACAGGCTTAATAAGCTCAGCCTTAGTTTCCTGTTTCTCAATGGGCTTGAATGGTTCAGCCCTGACATCAAATTTTTTAACTGAGTCAACCTTAGGAGCCTTCAAATTTTCAGGCTCACTAGTCGATGCCTTAACTAGCTCAGGCATACTAGCAACAGGTTTATTCGACTCATGTTTAACAGTTTCGGCCGTATCATCTTGATGATACTCTGTTGGTGGTGGGACTTGATGAAAACCTAGTCCCTCCTTTCCAACATGAGGCCTACTTATCCTTACTTTAACAGGTTTGACAGGTTTTGTATCTACTTGAGGAACAGTAGGTACAAAATCTTTGATGATTTCTTGCTGAGGCATAGGCAGATAATCTTTTGGAGTTGGGACATGGTGATAACCAAGTCCTGCCTTACTTTTAGTATCCGTTCTTTGCTTTTGAAGAATTTCATCAAAAACGAGAGAGGATGTCGAAAAATTTGATAATTTTCGATTTAAAGTAAGAACTTCAGCCTGTGAATCAACAAGTTCCTTTTTAACAAAAGTTAACATATCGACATAACTTCCTATTTCATCTTGTTGTTCAAAAATTTTGGCTTTTAGTTCTTTCTTTTCTTCAAAAATAGCCGTTAATTTCTTCTCAGATGCCTTATAACTTTCTTTCAACATTTCATTACTTTCTGTTAATTGTGAAATAGTAGCATTAAGGCGTTCGTTATCCTCTCTACACCTGTTTAACTGGTCAGTAAGTTTGATGCATGAAACACAAGATAAAGGTTCATCATCTACCTCATGAACCTCAGCCATTAGCGCAGTATTCTCGTCTTCATCATCAGCTGCATCTGACCAGCTGTTGTCCCATGGAGTTTCTTACAGCATTAAAGCAGCTGACACCATGGCTTTCTCTTCTGCCTTACTTGGTGAACGTTTGGTAAGACCTGAAGATGGTGTCTTATTCTTTTCACATTCACGAGCAAAGTGTCCATAGTTCTGACACTTATAACACCTCACCTTCCCTTTATTAAAACCAATTCCTTTTTCACCAGGGTTATTCACAGAAGTTCTACCGGTTTTCTGCAAAAAATTCTTCACTCTCCTTGTTAGCATAGCCATATTCCATTTTAAGTCCAACCTTTCCAATTCTTCTTGATCAATTTGACCAAAATCTTCATCAGAAAAGTCACCAGCAGAAGCTAAGAAAGCTGAAAAGGTGGAAGAATAGTCTTCACCAGAAGAGGCACCAGAACTCTGAAAATAAGTACCACTTGATGTAGTACTGGTAGGAGCATTTCCACTAGCATTGCTAGCGATGAATGCGGTAACAGTAGGCTTGCTTGAAGATACCGGAACATCAACTCCATATAATTTTGGATTCTGGAGATGTGAAGTAGCCTTGGTCTCTTTTCTTTGCATCTCAAGAAGCTCAGCTTCAATGTGACCAATGAGATCTTCGAGCTCCATATCCATGATATCTTCATCTCTTTCCATCAATAACACTCGAGTATGCCACTTCTTTGGAAGTGAATCTAGAAGCTTCTTGTTTACATCATTACGCTCAAGAACTACGCCTCCTTCCATCAACTCAGTGACCAATTGGGAATATCTGCTACACAGATCTTCCAGAGACTCATCCTGAAGCATATCAAACACTTCGTACTGCTTCTTGATTAGATCAATCTTTTTCTTTTTGTATTGATTACTGCCACCACACTTTTTCTCAAATGCTTTCCAAAGATCATATGCAATCTTATGTTGCCTCATTTGTCTCATAATAGGTTGAGGTAATGCCATAGTGATTGCAGCATGGGTTTTCCTCTCCATATCAAAAGCTTTGCGTTCCTCAGGAGTCATTGATTTAATTGACTTCTCAGGAACTGGACCATTAAAGACTCCTGTTCTTAGAGGACGTTCATATCTTTCCTCTAAATATATCATCATTTCAGGGTCATTTAATCCAACATAAGATTCGAAGCGTTGACGCCAATCAGAATAACTCATCCCTGGCATATATTGGAGGTTTGTTTCCAGATCCAACCTCATTGTTCTGTTTCAACATTGCTCCAACTGACTGAATGGAGTGTGCTGAAGATGATGTCATTTTAATTAACCTGCAAAACAATCGAAGACACAAATAGCAAACTGTTAAGCGACACAAATATGTGTCGCAAAGGTTTAAGCGACATAGAGATTATGTCGCAACTGATTATGTCGCAAAAATAAGCTACGGAAGAAAACCAGGTCTTATGTCGCAAGCTTGTGTCGCCTAAATTAAGGCTTATGTCGCAAACCAAAGTAAGCTTGAGTTGCAAGATTATGTCGCCAAACTAAAGGCGTATGTCACAGGTCAAGAGAAGCTTGAGTCACAAGCTTATGTCGCCTAATGAAAGGCTTATGTCGCAGTAACCCTAGACGCGACACAAAGGTTATGTCGCAGAATAGTGTCGCAGAAACGGCTGACCAGCGACCAAAAAACCCTAAATTCGAAAATTCTCGATAACCTAACAAAAATTTATGATTGGAGGACGAATAATAATTCCAATATCTTCCAGAAACACCAAATAACAATTTTAAGCACCTTTCAATGAAGATTCTAACTCAAACTTGTTGTATTTATCCGAGAAACGTGTCAAAATGGATTCAATAACGCCAAATCCTGAGATATTGGCTCTGATACCACTTGTAGGACCCCTGTAACGGACCTAATCGAATCCCTAACAATCAACCGTAGTGCGGAATCCCACGATTGATAACAAAATGTTAAACGAATAAACACTAATCAAACACAAAGTATATGATTGATAAACACAAAACCGATCAGCTTATATTAACTAGAATGATTACATTATACTCTCACTGATCACAAATTCGTCAACCTCAAACCATGAGCCGTACAAGTCTATTTATAGTAAACCTAATCTGACCTTTGCGACACAAGCTGTGTCGCCAAGCCGACTCATGCGACACAAGTTGGGGTGTATGGACCATCAATAATTATTAAGCAAAGGCGGTCATCGACAAGATCTAAGAACATCATCATCCTGGACATCCAGGTTTCAATTCTAGATGGGTCAAAAGCTGGTGGTTTAGTAGTGGAGCCATTTCCCTTCTGGTACTCAGAATCAACACAACTGTATCTAACCGATTCAATTGCAGATCTGGTATAATTATATTTAAACCAACTCTGCTCTGATACCAATTGTGAGTCCCTAATCACTATTTAGTTAGTGATTATGAATCGCTAACAGTTGTTTAATTGTAGAAGGGGGGTTGAATACAATTAAAACTTTTTCTTTTTCAAATGTGTTAACTGGTTAGACAAGTTTTATTTAGATTATGATAACAAGCAATTAAACTAATGCATTAAACTTAACAAGCAGATCAATCACTGAGGCACATCTAGCTGAAAGATAAATTCTATTATTCATAAAATCTATCAATTATTGATTGCGGAATAGATTAGCCAAGGCTAATCTAAATCAAACAATACAGCTATTACAGACTGAGATAAACAAGTAGTGGACAAACACGCTACTGTTCACTCGCTGGTGATGATCGTATTTTAGACAAACTAGTCACTGACAGACAAGCGACAATACGAACAATCGACAAGAATGAAGTACAACATATTACGCTATTTATAGACATCGAGTCCCTTGAAATCTGGATAAAGAAAAACACGCGTCGCTGCTGATTGGTCTGGAACAAATGATGTGATATATCATTGTTCCAACATTCCGGTATAAACACGTGTTGCTGCTTGATTGGTTAGGAACAATGATGTGACATATCATTGTTCCAACATTCTGGTATGGGGAAAGATCACCTTTTACCTTGAAGCCAATCACTTGCTGCCATGTTAGTTTCTATGATGGACCAAGTCACGAGGAGCACGCGTGGCGCCGTAATAACGTCGAATATGTCAACTTCTTATTAATGCAACATTTAATGCTGCAGTCACTGAAGTAATAGAGACTTTCCTTACTCACTGCGAACTAACGTGCTCTTGAAGAGTAATTTGAGCTACAGTACTTGAGTGACTTCCTTTATTCAGCAGAAGAAATAACTTAAGAAGACTTGGAGACTCTCGCTGGTGGGTGAGTATCAGCAACACACAAAGTTGAGTCTTTTATCTTGATAGGTTCTTCATCTTCTAGCTGGAGAGATAGGATCAGAGACTAAAACTTTTGCAACAGCAGCTTCAACTACGATCATTTCCAAGAAGTCTTTCAGAGAGAGTATCAGTGACTTTATATCAGCGACTAATGAGTTCAGATCAGCGACCAGTGACTCAACAGGTTTTGCCCGACATTATCTACTTTCAAAGCCTTTGAACTTCTGTTGACCGGAAATACCCCTTTTTGGCTTTGAAAATTTTGAAATTTTGCTGAAAACATGACTTTTACTTAAAAGATTGATCAAAATTTATGTTGCATACTTTAGTAGTGAATACTACTGTCATCCCACACTTAAAAGAACATTGTCCCTAATGTTCTATTTCTAAGTTGGGTTAATCCCACACTTAGGTTTTCGAACGTTGGACACTCTTTCAAAGTACATAATCCCACACTTGTGATCAAAATTTTTTAGTGTGTTTTAATCAAGCAAAACAAGGTTAGAAGAGATACTCCCTTGTGATGCGTGTGTATGTGGATTTGATAGAGACGGACCAGGCTCATAAAAGTGAACTTGTTCCATAATTCCTACATCAATTTCTGCATAATAAACATCCTTCACAAACATCAATACACGTTAATATTAAACAAAAATATTCCTTGTCAATACTAAACACAAATAACTACTAGAAACTAATCCATGTCAGCAGAGAGCGTCTCCCAATCGGTGAAGTCATCATCCATAAAGATCGTGTTTTCAATGACCGATGTGGATGATGATGACTCCTCGATAGTGTAGACTGGAGATGCGGTACCATCTTCTGGATCCTGAATCCAAGCATCTAGTGCAGCAGCCTCCTCCTCTAGTAGGTCCATAAAAGTGGGGTGGTCCTGCGCAGTCATGCTCCAAGGTGGAAATAAGTCTCACGGTGGAATATGCGGAGCGGGATCAGGTCCCATCTGAAAGGGGCACACAGGTGTGGAGGGGAAGCCTAGAGCAGTGTGGATCTCAGCGTTGGCACTGTGCTGGACCTCAAGGGCCCTCAGTATAGACCATGTGATAGAAGGGTCTGCAGTAGTAACCCCATGCTCAAAGATGGGTACCCTGGAGTTCCCTGCGGTCTGTCCCTCTAGTTGGGGAGATGAAGGTAAGCTAGTGTGGGTGGGGGGCAGAAGAAATGTCTCCTGAACGGTCACCTCCACCAAGTCTGCCATGATCCCATCCATGCTAGGAGGTGGTGCCTAGGATTCTCTGACAGTCCTCATGCTACTACCCGGTGATAAACTCCGGGAGTGATACATGGCACGTGAGCGTCTCTGTTGTGGTATGTGTGATTGTGAACTCATCCTGCAAAATACAAAAGGTTAATGGTCCAGGACTAATCATTAGTCTTTCATGAGGCGAGAACAGCATAAAATGGGTTAAATTGAGAACAAGAAAATAAAATTAATGCTGAAAATTTAAGATAGGCTTAGGGTGCCTCCCAAGAGTGCTTTGTTTATCGAGCCTCGTAGCTTGACTCTGTTATTCTATCAGGGCTGTTCGTAACCATAGAATTCCTCAGATGGGGGAAAGTCTTGTACGTAATGCTTCAAACGGTGACCGTTTACCTTAAAGTTTCCTTCAGGGGCCTCGAGCTCAACGGCACCATATGTAACACCCCTCAATTTACATCACTTAAATATAATAAATCCGGAAGCGTTAGTCCAACTTTAAACAATACCAAGTTACATTTCAATTTCAACAAAATTTAAAACATAGTTTATTAACATGGGTGTTACTTCCAAACCACTAAATAACATTGATTTGTATAATCAAATATCAGAGTAGGCTTGGTCAAACATTCCGTCCAATAAACAAGCTTCTTGCCCGCCCTTTGTATCAACACAATAACCTGCAAGAAGTGGGGTAGTGGGGTTAGCATAACGCTAAGTGAGGGAATACATAACCTACAGCCTAACTTAGCATAACAACTTTGTTTACAGCAAATCATCGTAAACAAATAACATCACAATAGATCGATGGTTCTTGGGGAAACCTTCAGCCAAGAATACCAACAGTAAACACATAATATCAATGAGATAACATCTCAATACACAACATATCAATGAGGATCGGTGGCTCTGGAGATATCATAATACCCGGGGATTCTCCCAGAACACTTACCCAACAATCTGTATGGCCAATACAGAATAGACCGATAGCTTGGTACTAATCTCATACGACCTAATTTCCTATTAACGATAAGTACAAGGAAATTCCTGTCGTCATAAATAGTAACCAAGCCCAACCAACCAACAAGTTGACCTCAATACTGATGCCCGAAGGCCAACTATCAAGTGATCACATATTCAATCAAGTCAACGTATCAGATTAACCAGTCTATCAACAGTATTATTACTATCAAACCAAATTAATCATGGCAAGTCAAAAGCAGTAATAATACGATTACCCGTTGTAACCAAACCTGTTACAACTAAATTACACTGAGGATTAGAATCCACTCACCGACACCTCAGTTGTCCACTCAGTAGTCTAATGTCACTGAGTCTTCTCGAAATCTGAGAATACACTAGAATATACAAGTTAGTCACTTGTTTTAATATGAACATAACATCGTATCAATAGATTTATGCCAACAAATCTAAATTACTCAATTCACATGAATTAGCACGATCACCACAATTATCAATATGTTAACACATTTAGTAACTAAAACCTTCATAATTACTAATCACTATTATCTTTAGTATTTACAACATAATGCTACAATGTAAACAACATGGTATTTAACTCGATCAAGTGTTCTAATTAGTAACCAATACCAATTTCATTATATAACTCATCAAATCATCATAATCTCTATAACTTTCAAGAACACTCAATCACTTCATAACTTTTAACTTAAATAATGGTTATCATCATCATTAATCGACACTTATCAATGTATACATCCTTATTCCAAGCTTTAAAACTATTATTCATGAATAATCACTCAAACCCCTAACTTTCTTCATAAACAAATATCAAATGCTTTATTTCTATGTTAAGGATTTACCTATAATCATGGATTAAGCAATATCTAGTAATCATATCACTAATACAAGCTTTAATTCCATGAAATTCGTCCTAATTCATAGAATTACCCAAAACCCATTTTCTAGGGTTTACATGAAAATCAAGAATTAGCAATTTCAACATGTTATCATGATGATGGAATGATGAATACATGTTATTGAAGCTTAACTAACATCAATTTAATCATTTGAAACCCTAATTTCGGATTTAAGGTCATGAACATCAAAACCCCAATTTCTAGGGTTCATATTTCATGAAATTAAAACTTACAAGTTGAATAGAAGGATTAGGAGATGATAATCCATGATCTTCAAGCTTAATTTCGATTTCGAAAGCTCTAATTTAAGATTTCTTCATGTTTGTATGTATGTTTTGTACATATGGATGTATATCCGTACGTACGTATGCATATGATAAGTTTAATTATAAACCGACTCCACATATGGAGTATATTATGTAAATAGTTAATTTTCATTCCCCGTACTTATCATTGTCTGGAACTTAAAAACCATTTGCGGGGAAATATTATTTTATTTTACCGTCAACTGAAATAAATTAAAACAGTTAATAATTTATTAATCACAATAAATTATTTGACTCTTTTACCTATTTATTTTCAATTATCAATTTACAATATTTCCTAACATTTCAATTAACCCTTTCAAGTCAGGAAATAATAGTAAAATACTGGACCCATAAAGTGGGTGTTACACCATATGGGAATACTTTAGATATCGTAAATGGACCACTCCATCGTGTTTTAAATTTTCCATAAAACTTTTTAAATCGCGAGTAAAAGAGTAGAACTTTATCACCTGAGTTGAAGCGTGTGAGGCAGAGTTTTGAATCATGGAGCACCTTGGTTCTTTCCTTGAATTTATAGGAGCTTTCGTAAGCGTGATCTCTTAATTCTGCCAGCTCATTCAGTTGCATTTTTTGATGTGTTCCCGTTATTGTAGGATCCAAGCTACAATTTTTCAATGCCCAGTAAGCTTTGTATTCTAGTTCGATTGGAAGGTGACATGCCTTTACATATACAAGCCTATAAGGGGTTGTTCCTAACGGTGTCTTGTAGGCTGTCCGGAATGCCCATAAAGCATCGTCTAGCTTATCTGCCCATCTTTCCCCGTGTTGACCGACTGTTCGTTCCGAGATCCTTTTTAGCGCTCGGTTTGTAATTTCTGCTTGCCCATTTTTCTGTGGGTGGTAGGCTGTAGATGTCTTGTGTGTAACACCGTATTGTTGCAATAGTTTCATAAACTGCGTATTGCAGAAGTGTGTGCCACGATCACTGATGATTTCCCGAGGAGTTCCAAACCGACAGAATAGCTGTTTTAAGAACTTGGTTACGACCCTTGAGTCATTTGTTGGAAAGGCTTGAGCTTCGGCCCATCTGGAGACGTAGTCGACAGCTACTAGAATGTATTCTTTTCCGTATGATTTTGGAAATGGTCCCATGAAGTCTAGTCCCCATATGTCAAATATTTCACATGCTTGGATATTCATCAACGGCATTTCGTTACGCGTTGTGATATTTCCAAACCTTTGGAAAATATCGCAGCGTTTCACCAAGTCTTGCGCATCTCTGAAGATAGTGGGCCAGTAGAATCCTGAGTCGTAAACTTTCTTTGCTGTTAAATTGGCTGCATGGTGTCCTCCGGTTGGTCCGTGGTGGCTTTGATGGAGTATGTGTTCGACTTCTTTCTCATCGACAGATCTTCTTATAAATTGATCGGGACAGACTTTGAACAAGTATGGATCATCCCAAAAGTAATGCTTGGCGTCACAGAAGAATTTCCGTTTTCGTGATGATGGCATTCCTTTCCTTATGATCCCTCCAACTATAAAATTTTCAATATCTGCAAACCAAGGATCGTTAGTGAATTGTGAGCCATGCATTGATTTTCCTAAACTCATTAATTGTTCTTCCGGAAATCGATCTCTAATATCTCTTTCTGCAAGTTGTTCCATCGATGGATTTTCGAGTCGACTTAAATGATCTGCGGCGACATTTTCTGCTCCCTTCTTATCTTTTATCTCGATATCGAATTCTTGTAGGAGTAGGATCCATCATAGCAATCTGGGTTTTGCGTCTTGCTTTTTGAATAGGTATTTTAGAGCGGAGTGATCCGTGTACACTATCGTTTTGGACAATATTAGATAGGATCGGAATTTATCAAAGGCAAATACTACGGCTAGCAGCTCCTTTTCAGTTGTTGTGTAGTTTTCTTGAGCGTCTGTTAGCGTTTTGCTAGCATAGTAGATTGGTCGGAAGTGATTATCCTTCCTTTATCCGAGAACTGCCCCTACTGCGAAGTCGCTAGCATCACACATGATTTCAAATGGTAGACTCCAATCTGGAGCAACCATGATCGGTGCATTGGTTAGCTCTTTCTTTAGGTAGTTGAAGGCCTTCATACAATTTTCGTCAAACATAAACTTGACGTCTTTTCCTAAAAGGTAAGTGATAGGTCGAGAGATTTTTAAGAAGTCCTTGATAAAACGACGGTAAAATCTAGCGTGTCCTAAAAAACTCCGAATGGCTTTGACGTTGGTTGGTGGTGGAAGTTTAGTGATGGTTTCGACTTTGGCTTTGTCTACTTCAATTCCTGACTTTGATATCCTTTGTCCTAAAACTATTCCTTCTTTCACCATAAAAAGACATTTTTCCTAATTCAAGATGAGATTTGATTCTTCACATTTAGAGAGCATTCTGTCGAGGTTTGATAAGCATGATGCGAAGGAGTCTCCAAAGACCGAGAAGTCGTCCATAAAGACTTCCATGCATCGTTCAATCATGTCGTGGAAGATTGCAACCATGCATCTCTGAAATGTTGCAGGTGCGTTGCATTATCCAAACGGCATTCGTCGGTAGGCGAATGTTCCATACGGGCATGTGAATGTTGTCTTTTCTTGGTCCTTCGGGTCGAGCGGGTGATAAACGCCAAAATGTACTAATTTATAGTACTAATTTACCCCTTGTTTGATAGGTTTCTAATGCATTTTGTATGAATAAGATACTTATTTCGTTCATATTTGCATTTAGGAGTTAATTCGGAGCTTGGATCGAAAAGGAACAGAAAACGAGTTAAATCGTGAAGAAAATAAGCTAAAAGAGTGAAGATATGAAAGATTGAATTGGATCAAAGTGTAAATGAAGCTCGAATCAGAAAAAGAATGAAAGATGAGCTGAAAATGGAAGAAAAATGTAAATGCTGAATTTTCTGCGCGCTGTTAGTATTTTGGGCATAACTTCTTCATACGAACTCCGATTGGGGTGATTCAACTTGGAGAAGTTAGCTAAACAGAGAGGGCTACAACTTTCGATTTTACCATTTTTTCTGAAAATGCATCCATACGCCGTATGGAATTTCCATACGGTGTATGGATTGAAAATGGGCTAAAAAAAAGATATGCGGGCTGGACCTGATGGGCTTTTACATCCATACGCCGTATGGAAATTCTATACGCCGTATGCATGACTTTTTCAGATATTTAAGTCCGATTTTAGGGTTTTCACTTAATAACTTGAATATACCTAAACCATATGAAGTACAGCCGACTAGAGGGGGTTTTTTCCCCATTTTGGGAGCAAATCGATGGCGGTTTAGAGGCGGAAAAGGCTAGGATCATCCTATTGATTCTACTTCATTCGGTTTATGATTCGGTTTGCATATCTTTTTCCGATTTCAATTCGAACATCGTCTATGTGTTTTATTTGAGATCTTGAAACAGATTTTGTATAATTGAATGATGAATTAGATTATGTATATTGTTTAGTTTAATAATCTTTGATTATGAATGTTTGAAGGTTATAATTGTGTTTTGAATGAATTGTTCGATTGAAGATTGTTACGTTATTCGTAGAACCTTGTTTATTGGTGATTATTAATTGCTACTTTGCGTGGTCAATGGGATTATTGAGATTGAGTTCCTTTGATACTATTGATTATTGATGGTTATGGACTTAGGTTTATGATCATTGCTAAATATATTGAGTTTGATAGGCTAAGAGCATAGTAATTAGTTAATCTAAAATGAATGAGCTAATAAGTAATTATTAGAAGGTATTGTTGAGTCATACCACGAGAATTAATCGTAACAAGTCGTGAATACTTAATGCACAATCTAGGGAAAAGCACACGATAGAGCACCATCCTTGTGACATCGGATCGATGTTTAATGTGGAAACCTAGATTGTAGATATTAGTTAGACCCAGAACGTTGGCTAATATACATTTAACTTGGACTCTTTGATTAGTATCTAAGTTAATATAAGCGGAATCACAATCAGACAATCTAAACACATGAACCAGATAATATGAATCTGAGGTGAAGACTCTAAGCAATTACATGTCTATCTCCGATTGTTTATCTATTCCTCTTATCTTGTTTTATTTTGTTGGTTTGGTTATTTAGTTCATTTTGAACGTTCGTACGGAACTAAAACGTACCCCTATGTTACTGTTTTATTAGTTTAGTTAATAATTCCAATTTAATTGAATAACATCGTTCATGTGTTCCTGTGTTCGACCTGGACTTACCATAGCTATACAATTCCGATCGGGTATTCTTGCCTGGTTGTTTGATAGTAGTGATTGGTATATCCTGTACTTTATAAATAATAAAACAAGACGCGCTTTCACATACGCATCAAGTTTTTGGCGCCGCTGTCGGGGAACACTTAACTGGTTGGACTGATGTTCTATCGGGGAATCTGTGCTTATTCGATTAAGTTGGAAACTAAAAAAAAAAAAAATTAAATTTAAAATTTTTTTTTTTAAAAAAATAAAATGTTTTGTATAAAATTGTTTATATGTTAATTATATGTATATGCTTGTTGTATAGTAATGGAGCGAAGATTTTGAATTTGGTTTGCACAGACTATTAACCAGTGGTTGTGCGCACCGGCCGGCGATTGGGAGGGCTGTTTTTGCGACAAGATTCTTTTGTCTGCTCTGTTTGTTAATAATTAGTTTTAATTTTTAGTTATTTTATATTTTGTTTTTTTTGTTCTATTTTTTGTTTTCTTGTTTTTGTTTGCAGTTTTGAACTTTGTGGGTGTGTTCCCTGGAAACCCTCACGAGACTATAACTCGTCCACTCGGGATACCGAGGGGTTTAAAGGCTTGTTGCATACGCTAAATGCAACCGTGATGCCTACGGAAGTGTGTTGTTGTATATTTTCAGAATCAGATCAAGAAAGCATTTTTCTTCAAGATCAGGGGAGTTTTCTGTTCACTTCTTTTCTATTCCCTATTATACGATTCCCTGTTTTGCAATGAGGACATTGCTTTATTTTAAGTGGGGGATAGGGAAAAGAAGTTTGATTGTCCTGAGTTATAAATCGATAAATATTGGTAGACTAAAGGTGTAAGGTATTTTATGTTAGTCACTTTTCAACCCAAATTTTTCTTTTAAAAATGTATTCTTTTTAAGTTTAGCAAATCTTGTAACATATCCGGGAAATTCAAAGGATGAAATGAACTTGAAAATATTGGATAGTTCATCATGTGATGTATCGATAGGCAATCTGTGTATAAGTTGTTGAGCTATTAAATAAAATTAATGTAAGAAGTATGCGATATTCCGAGAGTAACTTTAGCTATGTATGACTTAGTCTTAATTCTTATATATGATAGCGTGCGATATGCCATAATTTTGGAATTTAATTAATATCATTTGGGGATATACTGGGTGTTGTTTCCTCTGTTGTACGTAAGTACAGACCTGGTCTCCGCCAGTATATTTAATGAAAAAGAGCAAAAAGAGTTTCAACGAACTCAAAATTTTAAAATGTAGTCAAATTATGTCGCTTTGTTGTACTAAGGTACAGACCTGCCACCAATGGTTTGACTAAAAAGTTATTATGCTAAACCAAAGTCAAGTTATGTCACTCTGTTGTGTTGAGGCACAGACCCGTCACCAATGTCTTGACTTGAAAAATGATTATTTTAATTGGATATCCATAATATGTGTAATATTAGCACGTTATATGTATGAGGGTATTTTGCAATTGGGAATCAAGGGTAAAGCTGCTAGAATAATAATAAGTCAAGCTCAATTACCTAAGTATAGATTGTTTAGGTGGACAACAATATCGGTAATCATTGTGAGCCATCTTGTATACATAATAATAATGCATGAGAAAATTGGGTTTCCTAGAAGAGTTTCTTGATAGCTAAATCTTAATGTTGAATTATTTTTAAGTTAAAAGTTTGGTTTGCGAAATGCTAGCTTGTATGTAAGTTCCTATGCATAATTGTCTGCCTACTAAATTTTATCGTTTATAAGTTTTAAATCGATAGTCTACTTGAGTACAAGTAGAATTCAAGTGGGGGATGTTTGATAAACGCCAAAATGTACTAATTTATAGTACCAATTTACCCCTTGTTTGATAGGTTTCTAATGCATTTTGTATGTATAAGATACTTATTTCGTTCATATTTGCATTTAGGAGTTAATTCGGAGCTTGGATCGAAAAGGAACAGAAAACGAGTTAAATCTTGAAGAAAATAAGCTAAAAGAGTGAAGATATGAAAGATTGAATTGGATCAAAGTGTAAATGAAGCTCGAATCGAAAAAAGAATGAAAGATTAGCTGAAAATGGAAGAAAAATGTAAATGCTGAATTTTCTGCGCGCTGTTAGTATTTTGGGCATTACTTCTTCATACGAACTCCGATTGGGGTGATTCAACTTGGAGAAGTTAGCTAACAGAGAGGGCTACAACTTTCGATTTTACCATTTTTTCTGAAAATGCATCCATACGCCGTATGGAATTTCCATACGGTGTATGGATTGAAAATGGGCTAAAAAAAAGATATGCGGGCTGGACCTGATGGGCTTTTACATCCATACGCCGTATGGAAATTCTATACGCCGTATGCATGACTTTTTCAGATATTTAAGTCCGATTTTAGGGTTTTCACTTAATAACTTGAATATACCTAAACCATATGAAGTACAGCCGACTAGAGGGGGTTTTTTCCCCATTTTGGGAGCAAATCGATGGCGGTTTAGAGGCGGAAAAGGCTAGGATCATCCTATTGATTCTACTTCATTCGGTTTATGATTCGGTTTGCATATCTTTTTCCGATTTCAATTCGAACATCGTCTATGTGTTTCATTTGAGATCTTGAAACAGATTTTGTATAATTGAATGATGAATTAGATTATGTATATTGTTTAGTTTAATAATCTTTGATTATGAATGTTTGAAGGTTATAATTGTGTTTTGAATGAATTGTTCGATTGAAGATTGTTACGTTATTCGTAGAACCTTGTTTATTGGTGATTATTAATTGCTACTTTGCGTGGTCAATGGGATTATTGAGATTGAGTTCCTTTGATACTATTGATTATTGATGGTTATGGACTTAGGTTTATGATCATTGCTAAATATATTGAGTTTGATAGGCTAAGAGCATAGTAATTAGTTAATCTAAAATGAATGAGCTAATAAGTAATTATTAGAAGGTATTGTTGAGTCATACCACGAGAATTAATCGTAACAAGTCGTGAATACTTAATGCACAATCTAGGGAAAAGCACACGATAGAGCACCATCCTTGTGACATCGGATCGATGTTTAATGTGGAAACCTAGATTATAGATATTTGTTAGACCCGGAACGTTGGCTAATATACATTTAACTTGGACTCTTTGATTAGTATCTAAGTTAATATAAGCGGAATCACAATCAGACAATCTAAACACATGAACCAGATAATATGAATCTGAGGTGAAGACTCTAAGCAATTACATGTCTATCTCCGATTGTTTATCTATTCCTCTTATCTTGTTTTATTTTGTTGGTTTGGTTATTTAGTTCATTTTGAACGTTCGTACGGAACTAAAACGTACCCCTATGTTACTGTTTTATTAGTTTAGTTAATAATTCCAATTTAATTGAATAACATCGTTCATGTGTTCCTGTGTTCGACCTGGACTTACCATAGCTATACAATTCCGATCGGGTATTCTTGCCTGGTTGTTTGATAGTAGTGATTGGTATATCCTGTACTTTATAAATAATAAAACAAGACGCGCTTTCACATACGCATCAAGTTTTTGGCGCCGCTGTCGGGGAACACTTAACTGGTTGGACTGATGTTCTATCGGGGAATCTGTGCTTATTCGATTAAGTTGGAAACTAAAAAAAAAAAAAATTAAATTTAAAATTTTTTTTTTTAAAAAAATAAAATGTTTTGTATAAAATTGTTTATATGTTAATTATATGTATATGCTTGTTGTATAGTAATGGAGCGAAGATTTTGAATTTGGTTTGCACAGACTATTAACCAGTGGTTGTGCGCACCGGCCGGCGATTGGGAGGGCTGTTTTTGCGACAAGATTCTTTTGTCTGCTCTGTTTGTTAATAATTAGTTTTAATTTTTAGTTATTTTATATTTTGTTTTTTTTGTTCTATTTTTTGTTTTCTTGTTTTTGTTTGCAGTTTTGAACTTTGTGGGTGTGTTCCCTGGAAACCCTCACGAGACTATAACTCGTCCACTCGGGATACCGAGGGGTTTAAAGGCTTGTTGCATACGCTAAATGCAACCGTGATGCCTACGGAAGTGTGCTGTTGTATATTTTCAGAATCAGATCAAGAAAGCATTTTTCTTCAAGATCAGGGGAGTTTTCTGTTCACTTCTTTTCTATTCCCTATTATACGATTCCCTGTTTTGCAATGAGGACATTGCTTTATTTTAAGTGGGGGATAGGGAAAAGAAGTTTGATTGTCCTGAGTTATAAATCGATAAATATTGGTAGACTAAAGGTGTAAGGTATTTTATGTTAGTCACTTTTCAACCCAAATTTTTCTTTTAAAAATGTATTCTTTTTAAGTTTAGCAAATCTTGTAACATATCCGGGAAATTCAAAGGATGAAATGAACTTGAAAATATTGGATAGTTCATCATGTGATGTATCGATAGGCAATCTGTGTATAAGTTGTTGAGCTATTAAATAAAATTAATGTAAGAAGTATGCGATATTCCGAGAGTAACTTTAGCTATGTATGACTTAGTCTTAATTCTTATATATGATAGCGTGCGATATGCCATAATTTTGGAATTTAATTAATATCATTTGGGGATATACTGGGTGTTGTTTCCTCTGTTGTACGTAAGTACAGACCTGGTCTCCGCCAGTATATTTAATGAAAAAGAGCAAAAAGAGTTTCAACGAACTCAAAATTTTAAAATGTAGTCAAATTATGTCGCTTTGTTGTACTAAGGTACAGACCTGCCACCAATGGTTTGACTAAAAAGTTATTATGCTAAACCAAAGTCAAGTTATGTCACTCTGTTGTGTTGAGGCACAGACCCGTCACCAATGTCTTGACTTGAAAAATGATTATTTTAATTGGATATCCATAATATGTGTAATATTAGCACGTTATATGTATGAGGGTATTTTGCAATTGGGAATCAAGGGTAAAGCTGCTAGAATAATAATAAGTCAAGCTCAATTACCTAAGTATAGATTGTTTAGGTGGACAACAATATCGGTAATCATTGTGAGCCATCTTGTATACATAATAATAATGCATGAGAAAATTGGGTTTCCTAGAAGAGTTTCTTGATAGCTAAATCTTAATGTTGAATTATTTTTAAGTTAAAAGTTTGGTTTGCGAAATGCTAGCTTGTATGTAAGTTCCTATGCATAATTGTCTGCCTACTAAATTTTATCGTTTATAAGTTTTAAATCGATAGTCTACTTGAGTACAAGTAGAATTCAAGTGGGGGATGTTTGATAAACGCCAAAATGTACTAATTTATAGTACCAATTTACCCCTTGTTTGATAGGTTTCTAATGCATTTTGTATGTATAAGATACTTATTTCGTTCATATTTGCATTTAGGAGTTAATTCGGAGCTTGGATCGAAAAGGAACAGAAAACGAGTTAAATCTTGAAGAAAATAAGCTAAAAGAGTGAAGATATGAAAGATTGAATTGGATCAAAGTGTAAATGAAGCTCGAATCGAAAAAAGAATGAAAGATTAGCTGAAAATGGAAGAAAAATGTAAATGCTGAATTTTCTGCGCGCTGTTAGTATTTTGGGCATTACTTCTTCATACGAACTCCGATTGGGGTGATTCAACTTGGAGAAGTTAGCTAACAGAGAGGGCTACAACTTTCGATTTTACCATTTTTTCTGAAAATGCATCCATACGCCGTATGGAATTTCCATACGGTGTATGGATTGAAAATGGGCTAAAAAAAGATATGCGGGCTGGACCTGATGGGCTTTTACATCCATACGCCGTATGGAAATTCTATACGCCGTATGCATGACTTTTTCAGATATTTAAGTCCGATTTTAGGGTTTTCACTTAATAACTTGAATATACCTAAACCATATGAAGTACAGCCGACTAGAGGGGGGTTTTTTCCCCATTTTGGGAGCAAATCGATGGCGGTTTAGAGGCGGAAAAGGCTAAGATCATCCTATTGATTCTACTTCATTCGGTTTATGATTCGGTTTGCATATCTTTTTCCGATTTCAATTCGAACATCGTCTATGTGTTTTATTTCAGATCTTGAAACCGATTTTGGATAATTGAATGATGAATTAGATTATGTATATTGTTTAGTTTAATAATCTTTGATTATGAATGTTTGAAGGTTATAATTGTGTTTTGAATGAATTGTTCGATTGAAGATTGTTACGTTATTCGTAGAACCTTGTTTATTGGTGATTATTAATTGCTACTTTGCGTGGTCAATGGGATTATTGAGATTGAGTTCCTTTGATACTATTGATTATTGATGGTTATGGACTTAGGTTTATGATCATTGCTAAATATATTGAGTTTGATAGGCTAAGAGCATAGTAATTAGTTAATCTAAAATGAATGAGCTAATAAGTAATTATTAGAAGGTATTGTTGAGTCATACCACGAGAATTAATCGTAACAAGTCGTGAATACTTAATGCACATTCTAGGGAAAAGCACACGATAGAGCACCATCCTTGTGACATCGGATCGATGTTTAATGTGGAAACCTAGATTGTAGATATTAGTTAGACCCGGAACGTTGGCTAATATACATTTAACTTGGACTCTTTGATTAGTATCTAAGTTAATATAAGCGGAATCACAATCAGACAATCTAAACACATGAACCAGATAATATGAATCTGAGGTGAAGACTCTAAGCAATTACATGTCTATCTCCGATTGTTTATCTATTCCTCTTATCTTGTTTTATTTTGTTGGTTTGGTTATTTAGTTCATTTTGAACTTTCGTACGGAACTAAAACGTACTCCTATGTTACTGTTTTATTAGTTTAGTTAATAATTCCAATTTAATTGAATAACATCGTTCATGTGTTCCTGTGTTCGACCTGGACTTACCATAGCTATACAATTCCGATCGGGTATTCTTGCCTGGTTGTGTGATAGTAGTGATTGGTATATCCTGTACTTTATAAATAATAAAACAAGACGCGCTTTCACATACGCATCAAGTTTTTGGCGCCGCTGTCGGGGAACACTTAACCGGTTGGACTGATGTTCTATCGGGGAATCTGTGCTTATTCGATTAAGTTGGAAACTAAAAAAAAAAAAATTAAATTTAAAATTTTTTTTTTAAAAAAAATAAAATGTTTTGTATAAAATTGTTTATATGTTAATTATATGTATATGCTTGTTGTATAGTAATGTAGCGAAGATTTTGAATTTGGTTTGCACAGACTATTAACCAGTGGTTGTGCGCACCGGCCGGCGGTTGGGAGGGCTGTTTTTGCGACAAGATTCTTTTGTCTGCTCTGTTTGTTAATAATTAGTTTTAATTTTTAGTTATTTTATATTTTTTTTTTTTGTTCTATTTTTTGTTTTCTTGTTTTTGTTTGCAGTTTTGAACTTTGTGGGTGTGTTCCCTGGAAACCCTCACGAGACTATAACTCGTCCACTCGGGATACCGAGGGGTTTAAAGGCTTGTTGCATACGCTAAATGCAACCGTGATGCCTACGGAAGTGTGCTGTTGTATATTTTCAGAATCAGATCAAAAAAGCATTTTTCTTCAAGATCAGGGGAGTTTTCTGTTCACTTCTTTTCTATTCCCTATTATACGATTCCTTGTTTTGCAATGAGGACATTGCTTTATTTTAAGTAGGGGATAGGGAAAAGAAGTTTGATTGTCCTGAGTTATAAATCGATAAATATTGGTAGACTAAAGGTGTAAGGTATTTTATGTTAGTCACTTTTCAACCCAAATTTTTCTTTTAAAAATGTATTCTTTTTAAGTTTAGCAAATCTTGTAACATATCCGGGAAATTCAAAGGATGAAACGAACTTGAAAATATTGGATAGTTCATCATGTGATGTATCGATAGGCAATCTGTGTATAAGTTGTTGAGTTATTAAATAAAATTAATGTAAGAAGTATGCGATATTCCGAGAGTAACTTTAGCTATGTATGACTTAGTCTTAATTCTTATATATGATAGCGTGCGATATGCCATAATTTTGGAATTTAATTAATATCATTTGGGGATATATTGGGTGTTGTTTCCTCTGTTGTACGTAAGTACAGACCTGGTCTCCGCCAGTATATTTAATGAAAAAGAGCAAAAAGAGTTTCAACGAACTCAAAATTTTAAAATGTAGTCAAATTGATAAACCAAGATCTATCTATTAAACTATTAGATAACCACAGTTTTGAATGATTACTAAGAAGTTTGCGGAATAACACTTAGTAATACAATGAAGATCAATATGAATAACAATAACAGAATTATAAAAAGCTCCAATCTTATTAATAATATAAGACGAATACACTGATTTGTATTAGGGTTACAAAACCTTGAAGCTGCGCAAAAACTCATAACCTAATCTAGGTTAAGGATCTCTATTTATAACACATAGAGTCCTGCTAAACAATCTCCTATAATTATGGAATTCAAATTTATCCCATAAATATCTCTAACAGACTTCTATATACTAACAGTGGGAATGACTTACTTTGTACCAACAGTGGTAGTAAGTTTCCTTTACATACATGTATACTAACAGTGACACTGCTTAACTACACTAGCAGTGGCTAGATCTTTACTTCTTCTGGCAGTGGCTAGCACTCCTTCTTCTGGCAGTGGCTAGCACTCCTTCTAGCAGTAGTACTGCTGCTTCAATAACAGTGGCTAGCAGTAAAACAGACAGTGGCTAGCCTTCAACACTTGTCAAGTTTAGCTCAGATCCCAACAATCTCCCCCTAAACTTAATCAATCCTGTATTGAAATAAGTTTCTTCATTCAGCTTCAAACTTTCATAGGAGAGTTTTACCCTTTCTTGCTGGTTTGATCTCTTTTGTGAAATTGATTCATCATCCAGTAAATAATTTCTTTTCCTTTTTCAGTTTTCACAGCAACTTGCAATTTCTTTTCCATTATTTGCCTCAACAGAACTATGCTCAGAATGTATTCTCTTTCTTCCAACATATACACATATTTACCATTCTTAAGAGAAATACAATGCACTCCTGCTCTAGCAAAATATCTCCAGTATGCAACCAACTCAGCACATAAAAATATATCTCCATACTTCTCAGGCTCAAACATCATCTGTATCCATTCCCACACATACTTTTCAAGACTAGATTTAACATTCTTCAAGTCCTTTTCTAACCCAATTCTGTACATATCATATACATCAAATCTTTGCACTCTCTTCAGAATATCATGCATTGACCTGTGAAAGCTTACAACACCATTTTTCCTTTCAATTCTGATTTCATAGGCCATTTCTTTGGTTGCTATCAACACTCCTTCCCACTTGATGATTTCTGAAAATTCTTCATCATTTAAGTTGATATTTTCTGATCTATCAGGCTTTATCACAAACATTTTATCCAATATCTCCTCATCTCTATCCAAATCACAAACAGCATCATCCAACTCCTGAAGTCTAACAAATGATCTTCTAGCACCTTCAATTTTCAATTTCAATTCCCTTTCTGCCTCCAACTCCTCATCAATCTGATCATATCTTTCTTGCAATCTCCTTTGAATCTCAGCCTCATCTTTTCTCTTCTTTTCTAACCTTTCCCTTGCTGCAGGATTGACATGAGGATTATTATCATACAAGTTTTGCAATTGTTCCAGTGACATACTCCTCAATCTCATTGTAGGAATCCTACCTCCTCTAAGCTTACAAACCAAATCATTTTTCATTTCAGACTTTGTTGGTTTCTTAGCTTTCCTCTTAACTGCCTCTTTTTCCTTCTTCTCTTTCTTCTCCCTTTCAATTTTTTTATTTAAAGCCATCTGCAGAGGATCACCCTTTTTCTTTGCTTCAAAAGCATGATATACAGTATCATCATTTAATCCTTTTGCTTTCATCTCTGCATATACTCTACTGGCTTCTCTAGTCATCTTAACAATTTGCCCATTCTCAAGCAACACATCCACTTCATCTATCTCAGATTCTTTCATCTTTTCTGGCACAGATTTTTTAGATTCATCAACTCTCTGTTCAGCTTCAACTCTGTCCTGTTCATTCAATTCTACCTGCAACCTCATAGCATACTCCATGTCATGCTCAACATTTTGTTGCACCTTCTTCACCTTTGACTTTTCCACTAATTTACCCTTACCTTTGTCTTTTGGATTAATCTTTGGAAGATTAGACTTAGACTTAGGTAATGTATTTGGTTCTCTTATTGTGAAGGGAACTTCAATTTGTCTAGCAGTAGGAGTGGAAGTTGTTCTAGCAGTAGGAGTGGAAGTTGTTCTAGCAGTAGGAGTCTTTTGAGTAACAGTGGTAGGTGTAGCAGTTGTAGCAGTGGTAGCCACTTTAACAGTGGGACTACTTGACTTTGACTGTCTTGTCTCTGCCATCCTTTTAGCGTTTATGCTGAAAACAGGAATGGATTTCTTCCTACCATATGTACGTTTAGCATCTAATTTTGACTTAGACTCCCCCTTAAACTCTGTATCACCACCATCTGTCTCCATTGGTTGTACTACCTCTTCACCATCATCTGTTTCAACCATCACCTCTGTCTCACCATCAACAACCTCATCTGTCTTATGCATAACACTTTCAACAATCTCAGTCTGCTCTTCATCTACCATAACTTCAGTGTTAGCATCAAACATAAAATCAGTATCACCCATACCTTCATCATCAAACCTCTCCTCTGCACTCTTCTCCCCCTTGGTGAAAGTGTTTTTCAATAAATCTTCCAACACCCCAAATCGTGCTTTCAATCCATCATTAAAAACATTCTCCATTAACAAAGCTTCTAACACACTAAGGCGTACCTTTAACTGATCAATTTCTTTCCCTTGTTCAACAATTGTAGCCTCCTGCTCTGCAATTTTAGCATTCTGAGCTTTATTCACCCTTTTTTCCTTCACTAACTTTTCCCACAACAAATCCACTGCCTTTGTCAGTTGTACATTCGTCAATTCTATGTGAGGACTAGTCTCATCATCATTAGAGTGTGACCTCCTAGATGAATCATTGACAAAAACATCTTCTGTCTCATGCCTAGCATGATCATCAGAAGTTCCCTTTGTATTGGTACTGGGACCTTCACCTGCTTCATCACCCATAGGTTCAGCATTAGAAGTTGCCTCTGGTTGGGTCTTATTTATGTTACCACTGCCCTCCTCTGTCAGTGGACTAGAAGGAGTAGTGGCAGCCCTTCCAGAATGACCACCCATCTCCTGTGGGGTCACTTGCTGTGGTACAATTGATGACTGAGACAAGTGAGCAGCAGGAACCTCACTTGCCTGTTTTCTTTGCTTTTTCTTTGGCTTTAGTTGGGTAGGTTGTTTGGTCCCTTGCTTTCTTTTAGTACCCCCAATTGATGTGTGTTCAGACCTAGTTGGTACTACTGGCCTGTCATCAATTGGTTCAGATGTAGTTGGTGGTACTACATCTGTGGTGGAAGGAGCAGGAAGCATTGCAGAAAACAATGCTGTTTCCTTCCCAGAAAACTTCTTATTAGTATTCTTACTCATTTCTGTAAAAGTTCTAGCAGAAAGAGTACTAACACCAATAATAAGTTCTTGTGCAACCAAATCAGAAATTTGTTTATTTAAAACAAGTTGCACAAATCTAGGATACATAATGAACATATCCTTTTTCCCTTTAGTTATATTTCTAATCATGCCTTCAAAAATGTATTTAGAAAAATTAAACTTTTGACCCGTAGCTAAACACACAAGTGCATAAGCTATTTGGGACCCAAATTCATTAAAAGCAGTTCGTTTGGATGACAGACAGTGGAGAAGTGTATGTATTAAAAATTTCCATTGAGGACTAAAGAGTGATTTAAAAAATGTAAAACGTGTGTAATCACCCTCATACCCCATTAACCTAAAATTATCATACAAATCTCTGTCATCAATAGAAGATATACCTGAAGCATCATCAAGAAGTAAGACTTCTCGAATAGAGTCCTCAGATACCACCACTTGAGTTCCTTGAACCCTAGAAAGCAGTTGACGTTTTCCCTCAATCACTTCCAATCTGGAATTTTTCCAAAATTCGTTCAAATGACCTCTAGAAACCCTTGGAGAGACAGTAAGAGCGTGAAATATATAACTCGACCGCAGAAAATCCACAATTTGTGTGAATTTTTGCACCGATGAGGGTTTCATCAAAAAGGCGATCATATTGTGTTCGTCATACACACCCAAAGTTAGATCAGATGAAATAGAGGCCATGATTGTGAAATTGAGCGTAATGGAAGCGAATGTTTGTTTTGCAAAGAAATTTCAGAGGTTATTTGTGAAAATATGAAAGCGTAATGAAAAAGTGAAGTGCTCTCAGTTTATATACTGTTAATCATAAGAACAGAGGCATGACCTAGAAAAATGAACTAGCAGTGGCAACGCTCTATATAACTAACAGTGGAAAGGTATAACACAACCTTAACAGTGGCAAACAGAATTTAGTACACACTCCAATTTACTTAGAAAGCTAACAGCATCTAGTAGTACTAGCAGTGGCAACCGACCAGGGTAACCAAAACTTAGTACTAGCAGTACCAAGCACTTGGCTTTCTAAGCATACTAATAATAATTTAATTTTTTTTTTTGTTTTTTTTTATCCTGCAAAAGAAAATAGAAATATACCAAGTGATGGTTAACAATTACAACTAGATAGTATAAACAGTGGTAACTGAAATACTAACAGTGGTAAAAGTTAACACTAACATTAATACTGACAGTGATAACTAGATAATGAAAACAGTAGAAACTGTGTACACTAACAGTGGTAGTTATTTAACTGATAGTGTTAACCTACAGTTGTAGTCATAAGCAGTGATAACTACATATACAGTGGTAATTGAATAATAACAGTGATAATGAATAAGACAAAATAGTCGTAACTAATTTGATTATCACTGTTAGTCTCAATTACATCTATTAGCATCTAATACTTAAACATGATAGAGATGTATCAAAATAGTTATGAAAAGACAGTTTAAAAAGATTTAATCATGCCAATACTGGTAATCAGGAAAGTAAATCTGCTCACATCAAATGCTTTGGTGAACAAATCTGCAAGTTGATTGTCAGTATGAACTTTTATAATCTGAATAAGTCGTTTTTCATTACAATCTCTGATAAAATGATACCTAATCTCTATATGCTTAGTTTTAGAATGTTTAACAGGATTATTAATGATGCTGATAGCAGAAGTATTATCAATAAAAATAGGAGTGTTTAAGAAAGTTAAACCATAATCAAGCATCTGATTCTGAATCCATAAGACTTGAGCACAGCAGCTTGCAGCAGCTACATACTCTGCTTCAGCAGTAGATGTTGATACAGTTGTCTGTTTCTTACATTGCCATGAGATTAACCTTTCTCCTAGAAATTGACATCCTCCTGATGTTGACTTTCTGTCCATACTAGCTCCCCCATAGTCACTATCTGAATATGCTTTTAGATCAAAAGGTGAATCTTTTGGATACCAAAGACCTAGATCAGGTTGTCCTTTTAAGTATCTAAAGATTCTTTTGACAGCATACAGATGTGATTGTTTTGGACAGGTTTGAAATCTTGCACAGATACAAACAGCAAACATTATATCTGGCCTAGAAGAAGTTAAATACATCAATGATCCAATCATTGATCTGTACAAATGTACATCAACTTCCTCCCCCTCAGGGTCTGCAGATAGTGGTTTGTGTGTTTCCATTGGTGTACTAGCCACTTTCGAATTAGAGTATCCAAATTTAGTAAGTATGTCTTTGACATATTTACTTTGATTTATGAAAGTACCATCTGAACTCTGCTTAACTTGAAGCCCCAAAAAGAAAGTGAGTTCCCCCATTGAACTCATCTGGAACTTTTGATGCATTAAAGTTTCAAATTCTTTACACATACCATCATTTGTAGAACCAAAAATGATGTCATCTACATAAACTTGCACCAGTAAAATATCATTTTGATTCCTTTTGGTGAACAGAGTCTTATCAATAGTACCTCTTTTGAACCCATTCTCTAAGAGATACACAGATAAAGTCTCATACCAAGCCCTGGGGGCTTGATGCAACCCATATAGTGCCTTATCCAATCTGCAAACTCTATCTGGATAATTAGGATCTTCAAATCCAGGGGGTTGACACACATACACTTCATCATCAATCAAGCCATACAGAAAAGCACTTTTAACATCCATTTGATATACTGTGAAACCTTTGAATGTAGCATATGCTAGAAATAATCTAATGGCTTCTATCCTGGCAACAGGAGCAAAGACATCATCATAATCAATTCCTTCTTCCTGTGTATAACCTTGTGCCACCAGTCTTGCCTTGTTTTTGATAACAATCCCTCTTTCATCCTTCTTGTTCTTGAAGATCCATTTAGTACCAATTGCCCTTTTTCCCTTTGGCAGATCTACTAGAGTCCACACATTCTGTATCTTAAACTGTAACAACTCCTCTTGCATTGCCTCAATCCAACTAGGGTGTTTGAGAGCTTCTACAACCTTTTTAGGTTCCACTTGAGAAAGAAAACACACATATAGAGATGTATGTAATTCTTCTTCAGTAACAGCAGTTTGCTGTCTTGTTTGTACACCACTGTTAACATCTCCAATCACCTGTTCCAGAGGATGATTTTTGTTTACATGAAGATTAGATGTTGATGTCTCTGGAATGGTGGGCTCCAAGTTGGTAAAATTACCATCCTGTCCAGAACTTTCATTGGAAGGTGTTTCAATTTGCACTTCTGTCTCAATATGCTGAGATGACATTGGAAGATCAGAAGATAACACCTCTGGTGGATCTGGAGTCCAGATTGGAAAGATAATGTACTCCAATGACTCTTTATTCTGTTTTGAAGCCATATCTGAGATATCCTCATAAACTCCATCTGCTTTGCTTGATGTGATACCTGAGCATGTACCTGTACTAGGATTGACAGTTGTATATCTAAAAGCATTGTTAAGAGCATCAATATCAAACAAAGACTTAGGACCTATTCCATCAGGATTAATGGTATTTTCATTAAAGGTGACATTCATAGATTCTTCTATGACTCTGGTCCTTTGATTGAACACCCTATATGCTTTACTCTGAACAGAATATCCTACAAATACACCATCATCTACTTTGCTTTCAAACTTTCCTAGATGATCTTTGGTATTCAAAATAGTACAAGGACATCCAAAGGATTTTAAGAAACTAACCAGTGGTTTGTTCTTAAACAACAGCTCATAAGGAGTTTTGAAGTGAGGCTTAACAACTGTTACCTTATTCTGAACATAGCAAGCTGTGCTAACTGCTTCTGCCCAAAAGGACATAGGAAGTTTTGCATCAGCTAGCATAGATCTAGCAGCCTCTATTAGTGTCCTATTCCTTCTTTCAGCTACTCCATTCTGTTGAGGAGTCCTAGGAGCACTAAATTCTCTCTTAATGCCTTTCTTATCACAGAATTTATCCATCTCATAATTTTTAAACTCTGTTCCATTATCACTCCTGATGATTTTAACCTTTTTATCTAATTGGTTCTCAATCTTAGTTATAAATGATCTAAGTATTTCACCTGTCTCATCTTTTGTTCTAAGAAAGAAAACCCATGTAAATCTGGTATAATCATCAATTACAACAAGGCAATAAGATCTTTTTCCCATACTACTTATACTTGTTGGTCCAAATAAGTCCATATGCAATAAGTATAAAGAAGTACAGTTTGAATTGACAGCTTTGGACTTAAAAGAAGTTTTGTGTTGCTTCCCTTTTAGACATGAAACACAATGATCATCACATGAATATACCTTCTCAGGTAAACCCCTAACAAGCTTGTTTTTGACAAGTTTATTAATGGTTTTGTAGTTCATATGACACATCCTTCTATGCCACAAAGTAGACTCATTTAAATTAGCTTTAGAAATCAAGCAATTTAAATCAGGTTGAGGTGCCATGTTTGCTAAATCACACTTATAGACATTATCTTGCCTAGGAATTCTCATTAAAATCATATCTTCTTGAATTTTGAACTCCTTAGACAGAATAAGACATTCAGTGTCAGTAAAATGAACAGGGTTCTTTTTATCTGTGATTTGACTCACACTTAGCAAATTGTACCTCAACTGTTCCACATAATAAACATTTTCAAAGCTTAACTTGGCACTTTGAACAACTCCTTTGCCTGTGATCCTACCTCCTTTTGGATTGCTTCCAAATGCTACATATCCACCATCAAATGATTTGAAATTCTGTAGCTTTTCCTTATCTCCAGTCATGTGCCTTGAGCATCCACTGTCGATATGCCATAGACTTCTTGGCTTGCCCTGCACACAAACAAACACAGAGAAAATTAATTTCTCTTGGGAACCCAAACCAATTTGGCTTTGGGTTTCCCTGATGCATCAATGTAATCAACTTTCTTGAAGATTATTGATTTTGATGCATTGTTAGATTTTGAACATCTGGGAACATTAGATTGAAAAGGTGTCCAAATCCAACTAATTTTAGACTTAACAGTGGATTTTGGTCTAACAGTGTTAACTGAAGATCCAAAGTTATGTCTAACAGTGTTAAACTTGTTATAACTGTTATTATGTCTAACAGTGGTAAAATAATTAACACTGTTAGTATTCCTTACAGTGTTATTTACTCTACCAGTGGAAACTGTTGAATTAACAGTGTTAACAGTTTTAAAAGGTTTACCACTGTTTGCTTTAACTCCTGTTTCCACTGTTTTGGTCTTTAAACTGTTGGCTAAATGTTTACCTTTTGTTCCTGCAGTGGAAACTTTTGCAGCAGCCATAGCTTGATTTGCCCTATAATTCATCTTTCTAGCAGCATTTGTATGATTAACATTAGATTTAAAATTTTGTTTGTTAATCATATTAGCTGCTGTCCATGGTCTTTTCATATTCTTTTGATAAGTCTTTGGATTATGAAAACATTCATGTTGAAGATGATTATTTCTGCCACATATAAGGCATAACTTTTCTTTAATCACAGTAACATTATTTCCCAGTTTTTGAGTCACCATTTGATTCCAATTCCGTTGGTTACCTCTGGGAATATGTTTTTGAAAATTTTGGAATTTAGAGAAGTTATCCTTACATTTGCATTTATCACATGTATTCACAGAAGCAGATCTTTTCACATCATTCCTAACCTTCTCTTGAGCATTCCTAGATGTGTTAGGTATTTTTTTTTCATGTTTATCATGATGTTTTTCCTTCTGTTCAAACATTTTCTTACCCTCTTCTAGTTTATTAATTTTTAGTTCTTTAACTAGACCAGTAATACTATTTCTGCTTTCACATGATGATTTATCAGATTTATCGAAAACATTGACATTACATTCAGATGTATCACAATCTTTATCATCTTCCTCAGTCCACTCGTGTATATCAACTTCATCAATGTTTACATCTTCTTTTAAACTGTTAACTGGATCTACCTTTTTAACATCATCATTTAATCCTTCTTTAAGTGAATTTAAATCAATTTCAGTTTTAGAAGGAAAATAGTTGTTGTTATAAGGAGGAGGTACATTATTGTATCCTAACCCAGTTTTGAGTTTATCATGAATCTGAGAATTGATAAGTTTATTTACACTTTTAGATGCATGTTCTAAGTTACTCACATTAAGTCTTATGCTATCCCTTTCACATGTAACCTCTGCAAGTTTCTTAGTTAATAATTCTACTTTATCTTTAAAAGTGTCTCTCTCCCACCTAGCATACTCAATATCATATTTAAACTGTGTTGCATTATCTTCAAATGCCTGAATCTGTTTTTCAAGATTTTCTATTATAGAGATTGTGTGTCTACTTTTGATTTCACACTGTTTTAGCTCATCACACACTTTCTGGTTATGATCTCTATAATATTTCACAGTTTGTTTACACACAGCTGAGCACAATTTTATTTGTACCTCATAAGGAACTTCAGATTGCTTGTCAGATTCTGCTGTTGCCATGAAACATTGATTCTTCACTTCATGTTCTTCCTGATCACTCCAATTCCATCCACATCCATCAACAGATACCAATGCATTTGATGAAGTATCTTGAATTGGCACATTCTTAGTCTGACCAACATTTCCTCCATTTCTCTGAACAGTTCCTCTCTCATTCTGATCAATCTTAGGACTTCTGCACTCCCTAGCAAAATGTCCCATCTTGTGACAGTTGAAGCATTCAACTTTGCTTTTATCAAACCAACTTGAATCACTCCTTTTCTGTGCAAAGTTATTTCTACCAGTTCTTTGCATAAACCTTTTTGCTCTTTGAGTAATTAAAGCAATTTGTAGCTTGATATCCATTTCTTCTAGATCATCTCCTTCAAACTGATCTAGATCTTCATTAGTAAGTGATGAATTCACATTACTAGCAAAGAAAGATTCTAAGATTTGATCATTAGAATGAGTAGTACTAGATCCACTTCCTCTAGTACCATAAGATGACCCTTTCTGACTTGATTCAGCTTTTAGTCCAGAACCTGCCATTGACATAAAAGCTGTATTATTGTTGTTGCTCCCATAACCTACCTTCTTGATCTCTACCTCAGCTTCAAAATTCCTCAGATCATTGTAGATATCTTCTAATTCCTTTGCTTCCAGATCTGCACTCTGCCTTAAACCAACAGTATACATGGTTCATTCATCACCCAAGGACCTCAAAAACCTCCTGTTCAAATCATCTTTATCAATTTTTACTTGATGATTTTCCAGATCTCCCACAAGCTTTGAAAACCTATCAAAGGTTTGAGTCAGAGTTTCTGACTTTACAAAATTAAAGTTCTCATATTGCTGTTTCAACAGAGATCTTTTATTCTTTTTGGTGTTATCATTACCGCCAAATCTCTTCTCTATTGCTTCCATTAAAACTTTAGCATCTTGACATGCTTCAAAACGCCTTTGATATTCATTTGGAATAGATAACAATAGAGTACTCAAAGCTTTGTACTCTATAGATCTGACTTTTCTTTCTGCCTCAGATGTTGGTGGAGATCTTGGCAGTGGAACACCATCACTGTTTAAGGTCACTGGAGGACCATTAACCACAACTTCCCACATCTGATAATCTGTGAGAAGCATATATTGTCTGATTCTGTTTTTCCACAGATCAAACTCATCAGGTCTAAGCATTGGGATCTTTGTGACCTGGATACCTTCACTACCTTCTGCCATTATTAATATTAAATGATTATAAAAATGATCAATAAAACAGTAGAACTGAGATCTTCCTGGATTCAAAACTAAACCCGCTCTGATACCACTTGATAAACCAAGATCTATCTATTAAACTATTAGATAACCACAGTTTTGAATGATTACTAAGAAGTTTGCGGAATAACACTTAGTAATACAATGAAGATCAATATGAATAACAATAACAGAATTATAAAAAGCTCCAATCTTATTAATAATATAAGACGAATACACTGATTTGTATTAGGGTTACAAAACCTTGAAGCTGCGCAAAAACTCATAACCTAATCTAGGTTAAGGATCTCTATTTATAACACATAGAGTCCTGCTAAACAATCTCCTATAATTATGGAATTCAAATTTATCCCATAAATATCTCTAACAGACTTCTATATACTAACAGTGGGAATGACTTACTTTGTACCAACAGTGGTAGTAAGTTTCCTTTACATACATGTATACTAACAGTGACACTGCTTAACTACACTAGCAGTGGCTAGATCTTTACTTCTTCTGGTAGTGGCTAGCACTCCTTCTTCTGGCAGTGGCTAGCACTCCTTCTAGCAGTGGTACTGCTGCTTCAATAACAGTGGCTAGCCTTCAACACTTGTCAAGTTTAGCTCAGATCCCAACACAAATTATGTCGCTTTGTTGTACTAAGGTACAGACCTACCACCAATGGTTTGACTAAAAAGTTATTATGCTAAACCAAAGTCAAGTTATGTCACTCTGTTGTGTTGAGGCACAGACCTGTCACCAATGTCTTGACTTGAAAAATGATTATTTTAATTGCATATCCATAATATGTGTAATATTAGCACGTTATATGTATGAGGGTATTTTGCTATTGGGAATCAAGGGTAAAGCTGCTAGAATAATAATAAGTCAAGCTCAATTACCTAAGTATAGATTGTTTAGGTGGACAACAATATCGGTAATCATTGTGAGCCATCTTGTATACATAATAATAATGCATGAGAAAATTGGGTTTCCTAGAAGAGTTTCATGATAGCTAAATCTTAATGTTGAATTATTTTTAAGTTAAAAGTTTGGTTTGCGAAATACTAGCTTGTATGTAAGTTCCTAAGCATAATTGTCTGCCTACTAAATTTTATCATTTATAAGTTTTAAATCGATAGTCTACTTGAGTACAAGTAGAATTCAAGTGGGGGATGTTTGATAAATGCCAAAATGTACTAATTTATAGTACTAATTTACCCCTTGTTTGATAGGTTTCTAATGCATTTTGTATGAATAAGATACTTATTTCGTTCATATTTGCATTTAGGAGTTAATTCGGAGCTTGGATCGAAAAGGAACAGAAAACGAGTTAAATCTTGAAGAAAATAAGCTAAAAGAGTGAAGATATGAAAGATTGAATTGGATCAAAGTGTAAATGAAGCTCGAATCGAAAAAAGAATGAAAGATGAGCTGAAAATGGAAGAAAAATGTAAATGCTGAATTTTCTGCGCGCTGTTAGTATTTTGGGCATAACTTCTTCATACGAACTCCGATTGGGGTGATTCAACTTGGAGAAGTTAGCTAACAGAGAGGGCTACAACTTTCGATTTTACCATTTTTTCTGAAAATGCATCCATACGCCGTATGGAATTTCCATACGGTGTATGGATTGAAAATGGGCTAAAAAAAGATATGCGGGCTGGACCTGATGGGCTTTTACATCCATACGCCGTATGGAAATTCTATACGCCGTATGCATGACTTTTTCAGATATTTAAGTCCGATTTTAGGGTTTTCACTTAATAACTTGAATATACCTAAACCATATGAAGTACAGCCGACTAGAGGGGGTTTTTTCCCCATTTTGGGAGCAAATCGATGGCGGTTTAGAGGCGGAAAAGGCTAGGATCATCCTATTGATTCTACTTCATTCGGTTTATGATTCGGTTTGCATATCTTTTTCCGATTTCAATTCGAACATCGTCTATGTGTTTTATTTGAGATCTTGAAACCGATTTTGTATAATTGAATGATGAATTAGATTATGTATATTGTTTTGTTTAATAATCTTTGATTATGAATGTTTGAAGGTTATAATTGTGTTTTGAATGAATTGTTCGATTGAAGATTGTTACGTTATTCGTAGAACCTTGTTTATTGGTGATTATTAATTGCTACTTTGCGTGGTCAATGGGATTATTGAGATTGAGTTCCTTTGATACTATTGATTATTGATGGTTATGGACTTAGGTTTATGATCATTGCTAAATATATTGAGTTTGATAGGCTAAGAGCATAGTAATTAGTTAATCTAAAATGAATGAGCTAATAAGTAATTATTAGAAGTTATTGTTGAGTCATACCACGAGAATTAATCGTAACAAGTCGTGAATACTTAATGCACAATCTAGGGAAAAGCACACGATAGAGCACCATCCTTGTGACATCGGATCGATGTTTAATGTGGAAACCTAGATTGTAGATATTAGTTAGACCCGGAACGTTGGCTAATATACATTTAACTTGGACTCTTTGATTAGTATCTAAGTTAATATAAGCGGAATCACAATCAGACAATCTAAACACATGAACCGGATAATATGAATCTGAGGTGAAGACTCTAAGCAATTACATGTCTATCTCCGATTGTTTATCTATTCCTCTTATCTTGTTTTATTTTGTTGGTTTGGTTATTTAGTTCATTTTGAACGTTCGTACGGAACTAAAATGTACCCCTATGTTACTGTTTTATTAGTTTAGTTAATAATTCCAATTTAATTGAATAACATCGTTCATGTGTTCCTGTGTTCGACCTGGATTTACCATAGCTATACAATTCCGATCGGGTATTCTTGCCTGGTTGTGTGATAGTAGTGATTGGTATATCATGTACTTTATAAATAATAAAACAAGACGCGCTTTCACATACGCATCAAGTTTTTGGCGCCGCTGTCGGGGAACACTTAACCGGTTGGACTGATGTTCTATCAAGGAATGGGTCCTTATTCGATTAAGTAGGAAACTAAAAAAAAAAAATTAAATTTTAATTTTTTTTTTTTAAAATAAAATGTTTTGTATAAAATTGTTTATATGTTAATTATATGTATATGCTTGTTATATAGTAATGGAGCGAAGATTTTGAATTTGGTTTGCACAAACTATTAACCGGTGGTTGTGCGCACCAGTCGGCGGTTGGGAGGGCTGTTTTTGCGACAAGATTCTTTTGTCTGCTCTGTTTGTTAATAATTAGTTTTAATTTTTAGTTATTTTATATTTTGTTTTTTTTTGTTCTATTTTTTGTGTTCCTTTTTTTGTTTGCAGTTTTGAACTTTGTGGGTGTGTTCCCTGGAAACCCTCACGAGACTATAACTCGTCCACTCGGGATACCGAGGGGTTTAAAGGCTTGTTGCATACGCTAAATTCAACCGTGATGCCTACAGAAGTGTGTTGTTGTATATTTTCAGAATCAGATCAAGAAAGCATTTTTCTTCAAGATCAGGGGAGTTTTCTGTTCACTTCTTTTCTATTCCCTATTATACGATTCCTTGTTTTGCAATGAGGACATTGCTTTATTCTAAGTAGGGGATAGGGAAAAGAAGTTTGATTGTCCTGAGTTATAAATCGATAAATATTGGTAGACTAAAGGTGTAAGGTATTTTATGTTAGTCACTTTTCAACCCAAATTTTTCTTTTAAAAATGTATTCTTTTTAAGTTTAGCAAATCTTGTAACATATCCGGGAAATTCAAAGGATGAAACGAACTTGAAAATATTGGATAGTTCATCATGTGATGTCTCGATAGGCAATCTGTGTATAAGTTGTTGAGCTATTAAATAAAATTAATGTAAGAAGTATGCGATATTCCGAGAGTAACTTTAGCTATGTATGACTTAGTCTTAATTCTTATATATGATAGCGTGCGATATGCCATAATTTTGGAATTTAATTAATATCATTTGGGGATATACTGGGTGTTGTTTCCTCTGTTGTACGTAAGTACAGACCTGGTCTCCGCCAGTATATTTAATGAAAAAGAGCAAAAAGAGTTTCAACGAACTCAAAATTTTAAAATGTAGTCAAATTATGTCGCTTTGTTGTACTAAGGTACAGACCTGCCACCAATGGTTTGACTAAAAAGTTATTATGCTAAACCAAAGTCAAGTTATGTCACTCTGTTGTGTTGAGGCACAGACCTGTCACCAATGTCTTGACTTGAAAAATGATTATTTTAATTGGATATCCATAATATGTGTAATATTAGCACGTTATATGTATGAGGGTATTTTGCTATTGGGAATCAAGGGTAAAGCTGCTAGAATAATAATAAGTCAAGCTCAATTACCTAAGTATAGATTGTTTAGGTGGACAACAATATCGGTAATCATTGTGAGCCATCTTGTATACATAATAATAATGCATGAGAAAATTGGGTTTCCTAGAAGAGTTTCTTGATAGCTAAATCTTAATGTTGAATTATTTTTAAGTTAAAAGTTTGGTTTGCGAAATGCTAGCTTGTATGTAAGTTCCTATGCATAATTGTCTGCCTACTAAATTTTATCGTTTATAAGTTTTAAATCGATAGTCTACTTGAGTACAAGTAGAATTCAAGTGGGGGATGTTTGATAAACGCCAAAATGTACTAATTTATAGTACCAATTTACCCCTTGTTTGATAGGTTTCTAATGCATTTTGTATGAATAAGATACTTATTTCGTTTATATTTGCATTTAGGAGTTAATTCGGAGCTTGGATCGAAAAGGAACAGAAAACGAGTTAAATCTTGAAGAAAATAAGCTAAAAGAGTGAAGATATGAAAGATTGAATTGTATCAAAGTGTAAATGAAGCTCGAATCGAAAAAAGAATGAAAGATGAGCTGAAAATGGAAGAAAAATGTAAATGCTGAATTTTCTGCGCGCTGTTAGCATTTTGGGCATAACTTCTTCATACGAACTCCGATTGGGGTGATTCAACTTGGAGAAGTTAGCTAACAGAGAGGGCTACAACTTTCGATTTTACCATTTTTTCTGAAAATGCATCCATACGCCGTATGGAATTTCCATACGGTGTATGGATTGAAAATGGGCTAAAAAAAGATATGCGGGCTGGACCTGATGGGCTTTTACATCCATACGCCGTATGGAAATTCTATACGCCGTATGCATGACTTTTTCAGATATTTAAGTCCGATTTTAGGGTTTTCACTTAATAACTTGAATATACCTAAACCATATGAAGTACAGCCGACTAGAGGGGGTTTTTTCCCCATTTTGGGAGCAAATCGATGGCGGTTTAGAGGCGGAAAAGGCTAGGATCATCCTATTAATTCTACTTCATTCGGTTTATGATTCGGTTTGCATATCTTTTTCCGATTTCAATTCGAACATCGTCTATGTGTTTTATTTGAGATCTTGAAACCGATTTTGTATAATTGAATGATGAATTAGATTATGTATATTGTTTTGTTTAATAATCTTTGATTATGAATGTTTGAAGGTTATAATTGTGTTTTGAATGAATTGTTCGATTGAAGATTGTTACGTTATTCGTAGAACCTTGTTTATTGGTGATTATTAATTGCTACTTTGCGTGGTCAATGGGATTATTGAGATTGAGTTCCTTTGATACTATTGATTATTGATGGTTATGGACTTAGGTTTATGATCATTGCTAAATATATTGAGTTTGATAGGCTAAGAGCATAGTAATTAGTTAATCTAAAATGAATGAGCTAATAAGTAATTATTAGAAGGTATTGTTGAGTCATACCACGAGAATTAATCGTAACAAGTCGTGAATACTTAATGCACAATCGTGGGAAAAGCACACGATAGAGCACCATCCTTGTGACATCGGATCGATGTTTAATGTGGAAACCTAGATTGTAGATATTAGTTAGACCCGGAACGTTGGCTAATATACATTTAACTTGGACTCTTTGATTAGTATCTAAGTTAATATAAGCGGAATCACAATCAGACAATCTAAACACATGAACCAGATAATATGAATCTGAGGTGAAGACTCTAAGCAATTACATGTCTATCTCCGATTGTTTATCTATTCCTCTTATCTTGTTTTATTTTGTTGGTTTGGTTATTTAGTTCATTTTGAACGTTCGTACGGAACTAAAACGTACCCCTATGTTACTGTTTTATTAGTTTAGTTAATAATTCCAATTTAATTGAATAACATCGTTCATGTGTTCCTGTGTTCGACCTGGACTTACCATAGCAATACAATTCCGATCGGGTATTCTTGCCTGGTTGTGTGATAGTAGTGATTGGTATATCCTGTACTTTATAAATAATAAAACAAGACGCGCTTTCACATACGCATCAAGTTTTTGGCGCAGCTGTCGGCGATCACTTAACCGATTGGACTGATGTTCTATCGGGGAATCTGTGCTTATTCGATTAAGTTGGAAACTAAAAAAAAATTAAATTAAATTAAAAATTTTTTTTTTTAAAAAAATAAAATATTTTGTATAAAATTGTTTATATGTTAATTATATGTATATGCTTGTTGTATAGTAATGGAGCGAAGATTTTGAATTTGGTTTGCACAGACTATTAACCAGTGGTTGTGCGCACCGGCCGGCGGTTGGGAGGGCTGTTTTTGCGACAAGATTCTTTTGTCTGCTCTGCTTGTTAATAATTAGTTTTAATTTTTAGTTATTTTATATTTTGTTTTTTTTTGTTCTATTTTTTGTTTTCTTGTTTTTGTTTGCAGTTTTGAACTTTGTGGGTGTGTTCCCTGGAAACCCTCACGAGACTATAACTCGTCCACTCGGGATACCGAGGGGTTTAAAGGCTTGTTGCATACGCTAAATGCAACCGTGATGCCTACGGAAGTGTGCTGTTGTATATTTTCAGAATCAGATCAAAAAAGCATTTTTCTTCAAGATCAGGGGAGTTTTCTGGTCACTTCTTTTCTATTCCCTATTATACGATTCCTTGTTTTGCAATGAGGACATTGCTTTATTCTAAGTAGGGGATAGGGAAAAGAAGTTTGATTGTCCAGAGTTATAAATCGATAAATATTGGTAGACTAAAGGTGTAAGGTATTTTATGTTAGTCACTTTTCAACCCAAATTTTTCTTTTAAAAATGTATTCTTTTTAAGTTTAGCAAATCTTGTAACATATCCGGGAAATTCAAAGGATGAAACGAACTTGAAAATATTGGATAGTTCATCATGTGATGTATCGATAGGCAATCTGTGTATAAGTTGTTGAGCTATTAAATAAAATTAATGTAAGAAGTATGCGATATTCCGAGAGTAACTTTAGCTATGTATGACTTAGTCTTAATTCTTATATATGATAGCGTGCGATATGCCATAATTTTGGAATTTAATTAATATCATTTGGGGATATACTGGGTGTTGTTTCCTCTGTTGTACGTAAGTACAGACCTGGTCTCCGCCAGTATATTTAATGAAAAAGAGCAAAAAGAGTTTCAACGAACTCAAAATTTTAAAATGTAGTCAAATTATGTCGCTTTGTTGTACTAAGGTACAGACCTACCACCAATGGTTTGACTAAAAAGTTATTATGCTAAACCAAAGTCAAGTTATGTCACTCTGTTGTATTGAGGCACAGACCTGTCACCAATGTCTTGACTTGAAAAATGATTGTTTTAATTGGATATCCATAATATGTGTAATATTAGCACGTTATATGTATGAGGGTATTTTGCTATTGGGAATCAAGGGTAAAGCTGCTAGAATAATAATAAGTCAAGCTCAATTACCTAAGTATAGATTGTTTAGGTGGACAACAATATCGGTAATCATTGTGAGCCATCTTGTATACATAATAATAATGCATGAGAAAATTGGGTTTCCTAGAAGAGTTTCTTGATAGCTAAATCTTAATGTTGAATTATTTTTAAGTTAAAAGTTTGGTTTGCGAAATGCTAGCTTGTATGTAAGTTCCTATGCATAATTGTCTGCCTACTAAATTTTATCGTTTATAAGTTTTAAATCGATAGTCTACTTGAGTACAAGTAGAATTCAAGTGGGGGATGTTTGATAAACGCCAAAATGTACTAATTTATAGTACCAATTTACCCCTTGTTTGATAGGTTTCTAATGCATTTTGTATGAATAAGATACTTATTTCGTTCATATTTGCATTTAGGAGTTAATTCGGAGCTTGGATCGAAAAGGAACAGAAAACGAGTTAAATCTTGAAGAAAATAAGCTAAAAGAGTGAAGATATGAAAGATTGAATTGTATCAAAGTGTAAATGAAGCTCGAATCGAAAAAAGAATGAAAGATGAGCTGAAAATGGAAGAAAAATGTAAATGCTGAATTTTCTGCGCGCTGTTAGTATTTTGGGCATAACTTCTTCATACGAACTCCGATTGGGGTGATTCAACTTGGAGAAGTTAGCTAACAGAGAGGGCTACAACTTTCGATTTTACCATTTTTTCTGAAAATGCATCCATACGCCGTATGGAATTTCCATACGGTGTATGGATTGAAAATGGGCTAAAAAAAGATATGCGGGCTGGACCTGATGGGCTTTTACATCCATACGCCGTATGGAAATTCTATACGCCGTATGCATGACTTTTTCAGATATTTAAGTCCGATTTTAGGGTTTTCACTTAATAACTTGAATATACCTAAACCATATGAAGTACAGCCGACTAGAGGGGGGTTTTTCCCCATTTTGGGAGCAAATCGATGGCGGTTTAGAGGCGGAAAAGGCTAGGATCATCCTATTGATTCTACTTCATTCGGTTTATGATTCGGTTTGCATATCTTTTTTCGATTTCAATTCGAACATCGTCTATGTGTTTTATTTGAGATCTTGAAACCGATTTTGTATAATTGAATGATGAATTAGATTATGTATATTGTTTAGTTTAATAATCTTTGATTATGAATGTTTGAAGGTTATAATTGTGTTTTGAATGAATTGTTCGATTGAAGATTGTTACATTATTCGTAGAACCTTGTTTATTGGTGATTATTAATTGCTACTTTGCGTGGTCAATGGGATTATTGAGATTGAGTTCCTTTGATACTATTGATTATTGATGGTTATGGACTTAGGTTTATGATCATTGCTAAATATATTGAGTTTGATAGGCTAAGAGCATAGTAATTAGTTAATCTAAAATGAATGAGCTAATAAGTAATTATTAGAAGGTATTGTTGAGTCATACCACGAGAATTAATCGTAACAAGTCGTGAATACTTAATGCACATTCTAGGGAAAAGCACACGATAGAGCACCATCCTTGTGACATCGGATCGATGTTTAATGTGGAAACCTAGATTGTAGATATTAGTTAGACCCGGAACGTTGGCTAATATACATTTAACTTGGACTCTTTGATTAGTATCTAAGTTAATATAAGCGGAATCACAATCAGACAATCTAAACACATGAACCAGATGATATGAATCTGAGGTGAAGACTCTAAGCAATTACATGTCTATCTCCGATTGTTTATCTATTCCTCTTATCTTGTTTTATTTTGTTGGTTTGGTTATTTAGTTCATTTTGAACGTTCGTACGGAACTAAAACGTACCCCTATGTTACTGTTTTATTAGTTTAGTTAATAATTCCAATTTAATTGAATAACATTATTCATGTGTTCCTGTGTTCGACCTGGACTTACCATAACTATACAATTCCGATCGGGTATTCTTGCCTGGTTGTGTGATAGTAGTGATTGGTATATCCTGTACTTTATAAATAATAAAACAAGACGCGCTTTCACTTACGCATCAAGTTTTTGGCGCCGCTGTCGGGGAACACTTAACCGGTTGGACTGATGTTCTATCGGGGAATCTGTGCTTATTCGATTAAGTTGGAAACTAAAAAAAAAAAAAATTAAATTTAAATTTTTTTTTTAAAAAAAAATAAAATGTTTTGTATAAATTTGTTTATATGTTAATTATATGTATATGCTTGTTGTATAGTAATGGAGCGAAGATTTTGAATTTGGTTTGCACAGACTATTAACCAGTGGTTGTGCGCACCGGCCAACGGTTGGGAGGGCTGTTTTTGCGACAAGATTCTTTTGTCTGCTCTGTTTGCTAATAATTAGTTTTAATTTTTAGTTATTTTATATTTTGTTTTGTTTTGTTCTATTTTTTGTTTTCTTGTTTTTGTTTGCAGTTTTGAACTTTGTGGGTGTGTTCCCTGGAAACCCTCACGAGACTATAACTCGTCCACTCGGGATACCGAGGGGTTTAAAGGCTTGTTGCATACGCTAAATGCAACCGTGATGCCTACGGAAGTGTGCTGTTGTATATTTTCAGAATCAGATCAAAAAAGCATTTTTCTTCAAGATCAGGGGAGTTTTCTGGTCACTTCTTTTCTATTCCCTATTATACGATTCCTTGTTTTGCAATGAGGACATTGCTTTATTCTAAGTAGGGGATAGGGAAAAGAAGTTTGATTGTCCAGAGTTATAAATCGATAAATATTGGTAGACTAAAGGTGTAAGGTATTTTATGTTAGTCACTTTTCAACCCAAATTTTTCTTTTAAAAATGTATTCTTTTTAAGTTTAGCAAATCTTGTAACATATCCGGGAAATTCAAAGGATGAAACGAACTTGAAAATATTGGATAGTTCATCATGTGATGTATCGATAGGCAATCTGTGTATAAGTTGTTGAGCTATTAAATAAAATTAATGTAAGAAGTATGCGATATTCCGAGAGTAACTTTAGCTATGTATGACTTAGTCTTAATTCTTATATATGATAGCGTGCGATATGCCATAATTTTGGAATTTAATTAATATCATTTGGGGATATACTGGGTGTTGTTTCCTCTGTTGTACGTAAGTACAGACCTGGTCTCCGCCAGTATATTTAATGAAAAAGAGCAAAAAGAGTTTCAACGAACTCAAAATTTTAAAATGTAGTCAAATTATGTCGCTTTGTTGTACTAAGGTACAGACCTACCACCAATGGTTTGACTAAAAAGTTATTATGCTAAACCAAAGTCAAGTTATGTCACTCTGTTGTATTGAGGCACAGACCTGTCACCAATGTCTTGACTTGAAAAATGATTGTTTTAATTGGATATCCATAATATGTGTAATATTAGCACGTTATATGTATGAGGGTATTTTGCTATTGGGAATCAAGGGTAAAGCTGCTAGAATAATAATAAGTCAAGCTCAATTACCTAAGTATAGATTGTTTAGGTGGACAACAATATCGGTAATCATTGTGAGCCATCTTGTATACATAATAATAATGCATGAGAAAATTGGGTTTCCTAGAAGAGTTTCTTGATAGCTAAATCTTAATGTTGAATTATTTTTAAGTTAAAAGTTTGGTTTGCGAAATGCTAGCTTGTATGTAAGTTCCTATGCATAATTGTCTGCCTACTAAATTTTATCGTTTATAAGTTTTAAATCGATAGTCTACTTGAGTACAAGTAGAATTCAAGTGGGGGATGTTTGATAAACGCCAAAATGTACTAATTTATAGTACCAATTTACCCCTTGTTTGATAGGTTTCTAATGCATTTTGTATGAATAAGATACTTATTTCGTTCATATTTGCATTTAGGAGTTAATTCGGAGCTTGGATCGAAAAGGAACAGAAAACGAGTTAAATCTTGAAGAAAATAAGCTAAAAGAGTGAAGATATGAAAGATTGAATTGTATCAAAGTGTAAATGAAGCTCGAATCGAAAAAAGAATGAAAGATGAGCTGAAAATGGAAGAAAAATGTAAATGCTGAATTTTCTGCGCGCTGTTAGTATTTTGGGCATAACTTCTTCATACGAACTCCGATTGGGGTGATTCAACTTGGAGAAGTTAGCTAACAGAGAGGGCTACAACTTTCGATTTTACCATTTTTTCTGAAAATGCATCCATACGCCGTATGGAATTTCCATACGGTGTATGGATTGAAAATGGGCTAAAAAAAGATATGCGGGCTGGACCTGATGGGCTTTTACATCCATACGCCGTATGGAAATTCTATACGCCGTATGCATGACTTTTTCAGATATTTAAGTCCGATTTTAGGGTTTTCACTTAATAACTTGAATATACCTAAACCATATGAAGTACAGCCGACTAGAGGGGGGTTTTTCCCCATTTTGGGAGCAAATCGATGGCGGTTTAGAGGCGGAAAAGGCTAGGATCATCCTATTGATTCTACTTCATTCGGTTTATGATTCGGTTTGCATATCTTTTTTCGATTTCAATTCGAACATCGTCTATGTGTTTTATTTGAGATCTTGAAACCGATTTTGTATAATTGAATGATGAATTAGATTATGTATATTGTTTAGTTTAATAATCTTTGATTATGAATGTTTGAAGGTTATAATTGTGTTTTGAATGAATTGTTCGATTGAAGATTGTTACATTATTCATAGAACCTTGTTTATTGGTGATTATTAATTGCTACTTTGCGTGGTCAATGGGATTATTGAGATTGAGTTCCTTTGATACTATTGATTATTGATGGTTATGGACTTAGGTTTATGATCATTGCTAAATATATTGAGTTTGATAGGCTAAGAGCATAGTAATTAGTTAATCTAAAATGAATGAGCTAATAAGTAATTATTAGAAGGTATTGTTGAGTCATACCACGAGAATTAATCGTAACAAGTCGTGAATACTTAATGCACATTCTAGGGAAAAGCACACGATAGAGCACCATCCTTGTGACATCGGATCGATGTTTAATGTGGAAACCTAGATTGTAGATATTAGTTAGACCCGGAACGTTGGCTAATATACATTTAACTTGGACTCTTTGATTAGTATCTAAGTTAATATAAGCGGAATCACAATCAGACAATCTAAACACATGAACCAGATGATATGAATCTGAGGTGAAGACTCTAAGCAATTACATGTCTATCTCCGATTGTTTATCTATTCCTCTTATCTTGTTTTATTTTGTTGGTTTGGTTATTTAGTTCATTTTGAACGTTCGTACGGAACTAAAACGTACCCCTATGTTACTGTTTTATTAGTTTAGTTAATAATTCCAATTTAATTGAATAACATTATTCATGTGTTCCTGTGTTCGACCTGGACTTACCATAACTATACAATTCCGATCGGGTATTCTTGCCTGGTTGTGTGATAGTAGTGATTGGTATATCCTGTACTTTATAAATAATAAAACAAGACGCGCTTTCACTTACGCATCAAGTTTTTGGCGCCGCTGTCGGGGAACACTTAACCGGTTGGACTGATGTTCTATCGGGGAATCTGTGCTTATTCGATTAAGTTGGAAACTAAAAAAAAAAAAAATTAAATTTAAATTTTTTTTTTAAAAAAAAATAAAATGTTTTGTATAAATTTGTTTATATGTTAATTATATGTATATGCTTGTTGTATAGTAATGGAGCGAAGATTTTGAATTTGGTTTGCACAGACTATTAACCAGTGGTTGTGCGCACCGGCCAACGGTTGGGAGGGCTGTTTTTGCGACAAGATTCTTTTGTCTGCTCTGTTTGCTAATAATTAGTTTTAATTTTTAGTTATTTTATATTTTGTTTTGTTTTGTTCTATTTTTTGTTTTCTTGTTTTTGTTTGCAGTTTTGAACTTTGTGGGTGTGTTCCCTGGAAACCCTCACGAGACTATAACTCGTCCACTCGGGATACCGAGGGGTTTAAAGGCTTGTTGCATACGCTAAATGCAACCGTGATGCCTACGGAAGTGTGCTGTTGTATATTTTCAGAATCAGATCAAGAAAGCATTTTTCTTCAAGATCAGGGGAGTTTTCTGTTCACTTCTTTTCTATTCCCTATTATACGATTCCTTGTTTTGCAATGAGGACATTGCTTTATTTTAAGTAGGGGATAGGGAAAAGAAGTTTGATTGTCCTGAGTTATAAATCGATAAATATTGGTAGACTAAAGGTGTAAGGTATTTTATGTTAGTCACTTTTCAACCCAAATTTTTCTTTTAAAAATGTATTCTTTTTAAGTTTAGCAAATCTTGTAACATATCCGGGAAATTCAAAGGATGAAACGAACTTGAAAATATTGGATAGTTCATCATGTGATGTATCGATAGGCAATCTGTGTATAAGTTGTTGAGCTATTAAATAAAATTAATGTAAGAAGTATGCGATATTCCGAGAGTAACTTTAGCTATGTATGACTTAGTCTTAATTCTTATATATGATAGCGTGCGATATGCCATAATTTTGGAATTTAATTAATATCATTTGGGGATATACTGGGTGTTTTTTCCTCTGTTGTACGTAAGTACAGACCTGGTCTCCGCCAGTATATTTAATGAAAAAGAGCAAAAAGAGTTTCAACGAACTCAAAATTTTAAAATGTAGTCAAATTATGTCGCTTTGTTGTACTAAGGTACAGACCTACCACCAATGGTTTGACTAAAAAGTTATTATGCTAAACCAAAGTCAAGTTATGTCACTCTGTTGTATTGAGGCACAGACCTGTCACCAATGTCTTGACTTGAAAAATGATTGTTTTAATTGGATATCCATAATATGTGTAATATTAGCACGTTATATGTATGAGGGTATTTTGCTATTGGGAATCAAGGGTAAAGCTGCTAGAATAATAATAAGTCAAGCTCAATTACCTAAGTATAGATTGTTTAGGTGGACAACAATATCGGTAATCATTGTGAGCCATCTTGTATACATAATAATAATGCATGAGAAAATTGGGTTTCCTAGAAGAGTTTCTTGATAGCTAAATCTTAATGTTGAATTATTTTTAAGTTAAAAGTTTGGTTTGCGAAATGCTAGCTTGTATGTAAGTTCCTATGCATAATTGTCTGCCTACTAAATTTTATCGTTTATAAGTTTTAAATCGATAGTCTACTTGAGTACAAGTAGAATTCAAGTGGGGGATGTTTGATAAACGCCAAAATGTACTAATTTATAGTACCAATTTACCCCTTGTTTGATAGGTTTCTAATGCATTTTGTATGAATAAGATACTTATTTCGTTCATATTTGCATTTAGGAGTTAATTCGGAGCTTGGATCGAAAAGGAACAGAAAACGAGTTAAATCTTGAAGAAAATAAGCTAAAAGAGTGAAGATATGAAAGATTGAATTGTATCAAAGTGTAAATGAAGCTCGAATCGAAAAAAGAATGAAAGATGAGCTGAAAATGGAAGAAAAATGTAAATGCTGAATTTTCTGCGCGCTGTTAGTATTTTGGGCATAACTTCTTCATACGAACTCCGATTGGGGTGATTCAACTTGGAGAAGTTAGCTAACAGAGAGGGCTACAACTTTCGATTTTACCATTTTTTCTGAAAATGCATCCATACGCCGTATGGAATTTCCATACGGTGTATGGATTGAAAATGGGCTAAAAAAAGATATGCGGGCTGGACCTGATGGGCTTTTACATCCATACGCCGTATGGAAATTCTATACGCCGTATGCATGACTTTTTCAGATATTTAAGTCCGATTTTAGGGTTTTCACTTAATAACTTGAATATACCTAAACCATATGAAGTACAGCCGACTAGAGGGGGGTTTTTCCCCATTTTGGGAGCAAATCGATGGCGGTTTAGAGGCGGAAAAGGCTAGGATCATCCTATTGATTCTACTTCATTCGGTTTATGATTCGGTTTGCATATCTTTTTTCGATTTCAATTCGAACATCGTCTATGTGTTTTATTTGAGATCTTGAAACCGATTTTGTATAATTGAATGATGAATTAGATTATGTATATTGTTTAGTTTAATAATCTTTGATTATGAATGTTTGAAGGTTATAATTGTGTTTTGAATGAATTGTTCGATTGAAGATTGTTACATTATTCGTAGAACCTTGTTTATTGGTGATTATTAATTGCTACTTTGCGTGGTCAATGGGATTATTGAGATTGAGTTCCTTTGATACTATTGATTATTGATGGTTATGGACTTAGGTTTATGATCATTGCTAAATATATTGAGTTTGATAGGCTAAGAGCATAGTAATTAGTTAATCTAAAATGAATGAGCTAATAAGTAATTATTAGAAGGTATTGTTGAGTCATACCACGAGAATTAATCGTAACAAGTCGTGAATACTTAATGCACAATCTAGGGAAAAGCACACGATAGAGCACCATCCTTGTGACATCGTATCGATGTTTAATGTGGAAACCTAGATTATAGATATTTGTTAGACCCGGAACGTTGGCTAATATACATTTAACTTGGACTCTTTGATTAGTATCTAAGTTAATATAAGCGGAATCACAATCAGACAATCTAAACACATGAACCGGATAATATGAATCTGAGGTGAAGACTCTAAGCAATTACATGTCTATCTCCGATTGTTTATCTATTCCTCTTATCTTGTTTTATTTTGTTGGTTTGGTTATTTAGTTCATTTTGAACGTTCGTACGGAACTAAAACGTACCCCTATGTTACTGTTTTATTAGTTTAGTTATAATTCCAATTTAATTGAATAACATCGTTCATGTGTTCCTGTGTTCGACCTGGACTTACCATAGCTATACTATTCCGATCGGGTATTCTTGCCTGGTTGTGTGATAGTAGTGTTTGGTATATCCTGTACTTTATAAATAATAAAACAAGACGCGCATACACATACGCATCAGCGGGATTTGGAAATACCCAGAGAATCCGTCAACGAAACAGTAGAATTCATTCCCTGATAATCTTTCGAACATTTGATCCATAAATGGAAGTGGGAAGTGTTCCTTACGAGTTGCTTCATTTAACTTCCTATAATCGATGCAAACTCTCCAACCGGTGATAGTCCGAGTTGGTATAAGCTCATTCTCTTCGTTTTTAATGACCGTCATTCCTCCTTTCTTTGGAACTACTTGAACAGGGCTAACCCAAGGTGAATCGGAAATTGGATAGATCAATCCAGCATCAAGAGTTTGATAACTTCTTGTTTGACCATGTCTTGAATCTTTGGATTCACTCTCCTCTGCCTTTGCACGGATGGTTTGAAATCATTTTCCATGAGGATCTTGTGGGTGCAGTAGTTTGGACTGATTCCTTGTATATCAGAAATTTTCCACGCGATTGCTTTCTTGTGCGATTTCAGAACATCAATTAGTTGAGCTTTCTCTTCGGGTTTTAACTCCTTTGAAATTATTACTGGGAGCTATGAAGTTCCTTGGAGGTGAGCGTACTCAAGGTGAGGTGGTAATTATTTCAATTCTAGGGTTGGTGGTTCTTCAATAGACGGCTTCATTCTAGCTATCTCGTCTCTATTTAGTTTTTCGTACTCTTCTTGGAATGGTGCTTCGTCTATCTCAGGCTCAGCTGTGGAGATTGATGCTATTTCGACCCATTCTGTTTGGTTTGAAAATTCGTTCGTCTTTAGCTCGTATTTGTTGACTGCTGATGAGGATATTTTATCATTTCGGGTGAGAAGAATCCTTCCATTGTCGGTGAACTGGAATTCTTGAAATTGAGTGGTTGAAGATTGGTTTATGGTGATTTCGGGATTTGGTATTGATACGGGTTGGTTGGTTAGTTGTGGTTCAATCGGGGGTGTTTCCATACTCATTCCTTTGAATGAATCTAGGATTTCTTTAATTGAAAGAAATGGGTTTGGTTTGGCCCGTTCTCTTTTTAGCCAAGGTATCGGTGTACCGCATCCTAATGGAACAGCAATTGTTTTGTCATTAGTGAAAGAGGATTTCTTTTCAAGCAGGGGAGATAGTAGCTCTTCGGATGTTGTTGGTGAAGTGATTGCAGATTGCAGCCCAGGGTCCTCGTTGTATAACCTCCGAACGGTGACTACCGTGTTGGGTATCGGATCTCGGCGGGATATTGTCAATACTTCGTGGAGATGTTCATCAAAAATGTCCTGCATGGTATCACACAAACCAAGGTCCTCTTCCAGAGGTTGCTTCATTAATCGATTGACATTAAAGGTGACCTCCTCTGTCCCCACTCTCAGTTTTAAAGATTTTTCGTTTACGTTGATCACAGCCTTGGCAGTGTTTAAGAAAGGCCTGCCAAGGATGAGCGGGACATGGGTGTCTTCCTCTATATCCATGACAATGAAGTCTACCGGAAAGATGAACTTATCGACTTTTACCATGACATCTTCAGCAATCCCTCAAGGGAGTTTAACTGGTCTGTCTGCTAATTGAATGGTCATAGGAGTAGGTAATAGTTTATCTAATCCTAATTTCTTGTAGAGGGATAAGGAATAAGATTAACACTAGCACCTAGGTCGGCTAAGGCATTACTGATTTGAATATCTTGGAGAAAACAAGGTATGGTAAAGCGTCCAGTATCGCCTAGTTTAGGTGGAAGACCATGTTGTACAATTAAAGAACATTCAGCACCCAAGGGTAAACTAACTATTTGCCTAAGCTTTTCTTTGTTTGAAAGGAGTTCTTTAAAGAATTTAGCACATGAAGGAATTTCTACTAAAGCATCTAATAATTTGACATTTAAGTGTAGGCTTTTAAACATTTCCAGATATTTTCTGAATTTGGCCTCTTGCTTTTCCTTTTTAAGTCTTCTAGGATAAGGTATTCTCGTACAAGGTACATTATCCTGAATTTGGGCTGGTGATGGGTCAGGGATGTCAATTGACTCATGTTCACTAAGTATAGGTGTAGGTAAAGAAGTGTTTTCGGGGGTGTTATCTGGTGGTGGTGGATCAACTTTGGTTACTTTTCCTCCTCTTTTCACGATTAACACATCGTCACTTGGTGGATTAGTGCTTTCCTCAATGAAACTTAAGTTTTTCAAAATGGATTCCATGTTAGGGATATATTTTTCTGAAATTTTTATCATGGCGTCAATGTTGTTTTGAAATCCGGTTACTCTTTTGTTTATAAGGTCTTGTTCAAGCATAAAAAGTGGCAAAAGTGATTTTGAGGAAAATGAGTGACTTGTGGGGGAAGAATTATCCAAAAGTTGGGTCCAATCAGGATAAGTTGTTGACATGGTTGGTTAAAAAGTAAGTAAAACTAATCTAATCTAATCCTAAAGTCAAGAAATGTAACTTATGATATATGTTAATCTTTCAAATGGATCGCTAAATACTAAAGTTGCTAAGCTCCTAAAATCGGTCACCGACGCTCCCCGACAGCGGCACCAAAAACTTGTTGCACTGCACACCAGTCGTTAGAATTTCTAATGGAGATGCAGCACAGCAGTGGGTTTTTAATTTGTAAGGTTGGGGCCTAGGGTTACTACTATTGCTAATCTAAGGGCTAACAAAGGATAAGTATGACCTAGAGTCATTCTTCAAAGCACGATGAATTGAAACTAGGAGGGTTTAGGAACTTTTATGAATTTAGCTGAGGCTCAGAAAGATGGTTTTCGTTTTGGGGTTTTCTAAATTAAAGTTAAGTTTAAAATAAACTAAAATGGTGGAGGTTACTTCGGGCGTTCAGCAATTAAAGCGATTGTCTACTATGAATTGGTTTAGGTGAAGTTAAATGAGAGGAGTTCTTACGAGGATAAATTTGTAGGTTAATGTGAGCTATTCTATAGTCCTTCTATTGGGCTAACGCGAATGTGTCCACAATCAGGCAAATAGAATGTCACATGGGTTGTAGAATATATTAAAACATGCACTGAAAGTTCTATCAAATGCATATCCACATTATCCAACAGTTAATCTCAATTCCTATTCCCCAATCTCAGTCATCAGAGACGTCCGAATCATGGCACAGTTTGTTGAATAAACAATCTTGTAAACGGGTTTTACCCTCGCCGGAATAGGTTGGAATAACCGGTCTAGATGGTTGGATAACATGTCATCACTTATTCATACAAATTATCAACATTACTCAAGTATGCAAGAAAACAGGGATGATTTATACTAAGAATAGAAACCTAAGTAACACGTTTGTTGATCGATTCATAATATGACTACCTTCGGTCGTTCTCGACTTCCATACATTTGTACTCAGCCATAGGCGTTTCTAGTACTATATCAAAGAACATTCGAATAGGGGCCGTCACATTATTTCATGATGCTTAAGGATAAATATATGTAACTATCATGATAATCCTAAGGCAACAATCAAACAAGAACATGCAATAAGATAATCAAGGTAATAGTTCAATTTGAGCATACAAAAGTGTTATCTAAGTCGAGGATATTCTGAAAGTTGTCTCAAAAATATCTTCTGTTTGAATTAAATCTTAACCTACCTCTATTCCCGTGTTATGTGTCTCATAGATCCTAGTGTGGTCCAGAGAAAACCGGCCATGTCGAGCTCAATGATTTAATCTAACATAGTATAACTAAGTGACCGATACCCTATGAGTTAGCTACGTTCATTTTTGGATAAGGTTTTAGTCATAACATGAGTTGGGCAGATAAACGATAAAGATTCAACTCCTACATCTATTTATAATTTAAAGCATCCGCAATCTCATAACATACAATACAATCACATATTTAAACTTTCCCTAAACGACTATCATAGTAGACAATTGAGTTATTTAGTTGATCATGGTAATTCTAGCATGCATATTTAAATTTATTAAAGAAAGAATGAACATGTTAAATATGGAAGATAGATTAACACCTGGAGAGAAGTACAATAACTCGTAGCTAAAATATGCGTCCCGGAGCACCTCCGTACAAATCTTCCTTGATTAGTTAATTAGCTAGCCTAATTAACTAGGAAGAATTAAAAATTACAAAGAAAATAAAAGTATTTAAGTGAATGTGTGAAGATAATAAAGGTTGATATTCAAGATTGCTCCAAATGAGGTCTAGGGGCTGCTATTTATACGGAAAATATGGCTCACATTAGCAACCCTAGGCTACATTAGCAAAAGAGTGAAAGGTGGTGCACCAGGTATGAAAAAGTAGCGAAAGGTGGTGCACCAGGTACACGCAAGGATGAAAAAGTGCAAAAGAGATGGGGGGTGGAGGCCGGCGCCGCCCACCAGCAGGCCTGCGGCGGCTGGCTGCTGGCCGGCGGCGGCTGGCTGCCACCCGCCCCGGTCCGTCGTCTTTCTCTGCGTTGCTCGATTCATGTGTATCTTCGTCGTTATGAATCCGTTTGCGTTGATTCTTTTTGCGTTGGATTCGTAATTCAAAAATGAAGACTTTGATGTAAAGATATCCCAAAAATATGCCTCCTATGTCCAGATATTGTGTACGAATCATTTGGATCTTCCGGCGGGCGTAGAATCTTCATTTTTTATCCGTTTTTGTTGATTCTTCTTCCATTGGATTCGTAATTTGAAAACGAACATCTTGGATTAGATGGATGTTGATGATGGGCACTTTTGTCTTGAAACCTCATTTTGATGCCTTGAATCTTCAAACGTGTGTGGAATCTTTGTTTTTCATTCGTTTTGCTTGATTTTTATCGTACAACCTGGTTTTGACCATCTTGGCATAATATCATTGATTTGTGATGGTTTTGAGATTAAAATGCGAAGAATCATTCTAGAATAAGAGAGATATAGGTAGAAAAAATATGACTTTTTACGCGATATCATCCTGCACCCCATTTGGAGGGTCGCTTGGTCTCTGAAAGACTAGTGAGGGGGGTTTTAAGGCAATCTAAGCTTATCAGAATCACGATAACCTAGGGTTCAGTGACGTATGCTTTTAGGGTTACACCTAGAACATAGGATCCTAGTGTTTACACCGACCGTTTAGATGATTCTTAATTAGGATAGTCTCCAATCAATCATATATCGTCATCCCGAAACCCTAATATTGAAGTTTCGACAATCACTCTATACCTGCTACTTATTATCCCATTTACTTTTCTGTTATTTATTTTCTACAGTAGTTTGGATAAAACCAAAACATACCTACCTTGTTATATCCGCTACTTCCCATTTACTTTTCTGTTATATCTGCTACTTATTTATTTTCTATCAGTAGTTTAGATAAAACCAAAACATACCTACCTTGTTTTAAAACTCGTCTTATCTACGAACTTATCTTTGGAATACCAAATACAATTCAATTCATTCTGATTTTGAATGACACTCGAATTATACTTGCCACCTTACCCACAAAGTAGGTAGCATGGGTAATTTAAGCCACGCAAATATAAATTTGAAAACTTGACACTGGTTCGTCTCCCTGTTGCATCCGGAACAACGATTCAGGGTAAAACCCGAATGACGGATAAGAGGACGACAGCTACTCCCTCCATCAACAATTGGTGTAAGAATGGAACCTCAGTGGGCTTATACGTTGGACATGTTGTTGGGAAAAAGTATCGGTCCTAACAGATTTTGGGATTTTTGATTCCAAATTGAGTGTGATGCTAAGTCAACTAAATATCGTATTCATAGTCTTTATTTTCCAATATTTGTCCTTATCATTTGTTTGCAATAATTGGTCATTTATGGTCCAAGATCTTTTCAATTTTTGTGTTTTCTGTTAGAAATGGACTTAGATTCTCTTTGCAAGTTGATCATGGAATTTGTGGTTGAGAGTTTTCTCATTTGTTTGTAGATTGCAATTGGGAAAAAGAATATTTCCTTTGTGTGGTCATAGTAAGATTTTCATGATTTGGACAGTAACTTGTTAGCAACTTGTTGAAGTTTTGAAGCCTAATTGAGTTTCTTTCTTTGAGAATAAACACACCAAATTGAACACAACATTCTCTTGTTCATTTCCTCTCATCTCTTTAGTCTTTTGGCACAAAGAGTTTACCCTTTTATGGTGTATGTGTTAATTATATAATTGTAAACCTTATAGCCATTTTATTATTTCATATACTTTTCTCCACCTAATAATATAAGTTGTCTCAACCTTCGACTTAAATCTTTGTGTCTATAGTTTCATTGTATTTTCTAGCCTTTTTACGTTACTGCTGTTAGAATAGTGTCCAAGGTCATAACTAATTGGAAAGACTATCATTAAAAGTGGAGTCCTTTTTGTGTCGTCCTCAATGAACAGTAAGAGAAATAAAAGAGAGATCATATCAATTGATATTGATATTAAGATTGGTTCATTAACTTATCAAAGTGATAAATTAATTAGAAACAAACATTATTAGTTTATTAATAGAATATTAATATGAAACCAAAAGAACATTCTGGAAGCTGCGTCCAACCACTGGTTGGAAGGTCCGGCCGGCGACTGGGATTAGGGTTTGGCAAGTCGGTGGAGCGCGCGGGTCATGGCTTGGATACGTGGGCAGAAAGTGTGTAGTCCCGATAAACTCCAAACAAAAGAATTTAAAATGGGATAAGAACAATATGAAGAACACAAAGTAGATTTCAAACACCAAATCCCTAATCTTATTGATGCGTGTGAAAGCGTCTAGTTTTATTATTTATAAAGTACAGAATATACCAATCACTACTATCATACAACCAGGCAAGAATACTCGATGGGAATAGTATAGCTATGGTAAGTCCAGGTCGAACACAGGAACACATTAGCGATGGTATTCAATTAAATTGGAATAATTCAGAAAGCAATAAAATAGGGATACATTTTAGTTCCGTACGAACGTTCAATATGAACTAAATAACTCACCCAAACAATAGAAAACAAGATAAAGAGGAACAGATAAACAATCGGAGATAGACATGTAATTGCTTAGAGTCTTCGAACTCAGATTCATATTATCCAGTTCATGTGTTGTGATTGTCTGATTGTGATTTCTTTTATATCAACTTAGTTACTACTCAAAGAATCCAAGTTAAATGTATATTAGTCTCCGGTGCTGGTTAACTAATATCTACAACCAAGGGTCCCACATTAAAAATCAATCCGACGTCGAAAGAATGTGGCTCTATTGCGTGCGTTTCCCTAGATTGTGCATTAAATGTTCACGACTTGTTATGATTAATCCTCGCGGTATGACTCAACAATACCTACTAATAATCCCTTATTAGCTTACTCATTTCAGATTGATTAATTACTATTCTCTTAGCCTATCAAACACAATATATTTAGCAATGACTATAAAACTAAATTCATAATCATCAATAATCAATAACATCAAACGAACTCAATCTCAATGACATTATTAACCACGTTAAGTAATAACTAACAACCACCAATAATCAAGGTTCTACGGATAACATAACAATCTTCAATCAGACAATTGATCCAAAACACAATTATAACTTTCAAACATTCATGATCAAAGATTATTAAACTAAACAATTAACAATAAGTCTAATCCATGATTTAATTATACCAAATGAGATTCATATCTCAAAACAAACACATAGACATGTTTAAATTGAAATCGAAAAAAGATATGCAAACCGAATCGTGAACCACTCGAAGGGGAATCAATTGGCATCAATCCCCACCTTCTTGTGCCTCCAAAATGCCATCAAAATGCTCTGGAAACTCACTTTTGTCGGCTTAGGGTTTGTAATAAAAGTTAGGTTAAAATGAGGCAAAGTGAGAATTTAAGGGTTTCTGGCCGACCAATCCATACGCCGTATGGATCATCCATACGCCGTATGGATGAATTTTCCAAAAATATGGTCCAAATGAAAGTTGTACTCCTCTGTGTTAGCTAAATTCTCCAAGTTGAATCACCCCAATAGGAGTTCGTATGAAGAAGTTATGGCCAAAATACTAACGCATAGCCGAAAACTCAGCTTTTACACTTTTCTTCATTTTCAGCTCATCTTTTGTTTTCTTTCCGATTCAAGACTCATATACACCTATTCCAATCCAATATTGCCTATCTTCAGTCTCTTAGCTTCTTTTCTTCACGATTAGCTCATTTTCTGTTTCTTTTCAATCCAAGCTCCGATTAAACTCCTAATTGCAAATATGAACGAAATGAGTATCTTATTCGCATAAAATGCATTAGAAATCTATCAAATACGGGGTAACTTAGTACTATAATATAGTACATTTTTGCATTTATCAAACATCCCCCACTTGAATTCTACTTGTCCTCAAGTAGACTATCAACTAATATGAATAGGTAAACGGCAAAATGAGACTTACATACCAACTAGCATTTAACCAACCAAATTTTTATCTTAAAAATAATTCTACCTTAAGATTTAGCAATCAAGAAACTCCTCTAGAAAAAACAAATTATCTCATTTATTATTATTATGCACAACAGATAGCTCACAAGGATTACCGATATTGTTGTCCACCTAAACAATCTATACTTAGGTAATTGAGCTTGACTTATTATTGTTCTAGCAGCTTTACCCTCGATTCACAATAGCAAAATACCCTCATACATATAACGTAATAATATTGCACATATTATGGATATCTAATTAAACAATCATTTTTCAAATCAAGACATTGGTGACAGGTCTGTGCCTCAACACAACAGAGCGACATAACTTGACTTTGGTTTAGCATAATAACTTTTTAGTCAAACCATTGGTGGCAGGTCTGTACCTCAGTACAACAAAGCGACATAAATTGACTACATTTTTAAATCATGAGTTCATTTAAACTCTTTTTTCTCTTTTTCATTAAATATATTGGCGGAGACCAGGTCTGTACTTACGTACAACAGAGGAAATAACACCCAGTATATCCCTAAATGATATTAATTAAATACCAAAATTATGGCATATCGCACGCTATCATATATAAGAATTAAGACTAAAGTCATAAATTGCTAAAGTCCTCTCGGAATAAACTTGATGCATTATTATTTATAAAGTTTCCCCTGCAGCGGCACCAAAAACTTGATGCGTGAGAAAGCGTCTAGTTTTATTATCTATAAAGTATAGGATATACCAATCACTACTATCACACAACCAGGCAAGAATACCTGATCGGAATAGTATAGCTATGGTAAGTCTAGGTCGAACACAGGAACACATGAACGATGATATTCAATTAAATTGGAATTATTCAGAAAGCAGTAAACTAGGGATACGTTTTAGTACCGTACGAACGTTCAATATGAACTAAATAACTCACCCAAACAACAGAAAACAAGATAAAAAGGAACAGATAAACAATCGGAGATAGACATGTAATTGCTTAGAGTCTTCACACTCAGATTCATATTATGCAGTTCATGTGTTTTGATTGTCTGATTGTGATTTCTTTTATATTAACTTAGTTACTACTCAAAGAATCCAAGTTAAATGTATATTAGTCTCCGAATCTGGTTAACTAATATCTACAACCAAGGGTCCCACATTAAACATCAATCTGACATCGCAAGAATGTGGCTCTATTGCGTGCGTTTCCCTAGATTGTGCATTAAATGTTCACGATATGTTATGATTAATCCTCGCGGTATGACTCAACAATACCTACTACTAATCCCTTATTAGCTTGCTCATTAGAGATTGATTAGTTACTATTCTCTTAGCCTATCAAACTCGATATATTTAGCAATGACTATAAATCTAAATTCATAATATTCATCAATAATCTATAACATCAAAGGAACTCAATCTCAATGACATTATTAACCACGTTAAGTAATAACTAACAACCACTAATAATCAAGGTTCTGCAGATAACATAACAATCTTCAATCAGAAAATTGATCCAAAATACAATTATAACTTTCAAACATTCATAATCAAATATTATTAAACTAAACAATTAACAATAAGTCTAATACATGATTCAATTATACAAAATCAGATTCATATCTCAAAACAAACACATAGACATGTTTAAATTGAAATCGGAAAAAGATATGCAAACCAAATCATAAACTGCGCAAAATAGAATCGATAGAAATCGATCCTATCCTTTTACGCTTTCGAATCGTCATCGAAATGCTCCAAAAATGGTAGAAAACCCTCTGGTTGTCGGCTGCTTAGAAGTAGTTTAGGGTTAAAAAAGTTAGGGTAAAAATGAGGCAAATAAGAATTTAACCTAATCTGTAGAATCAATCCATACGGCGTATGGAATTTCCATACGGCGTATGGAATGAAAAGAAGCACACAGGCTTGGCCCGCGAAGTGTCAGCCCATTTTGTCAATCCATACGCCGTATGGATTAATCCATACGCCGTATGGTTGCATTTTCACTAAAAGTGTCCCAAATGAAAGTTGTAGCCCCGTCTGTTAGCTAAATTCTCCCACTTGAATCAACCCAATTGGAGTTCGTATGAGGAAGTTATGGCCAAAATACTAATGCATAGCCGAAAACTCAGCATTTACACTTTTCATCCATTTTCAGCTCATCTTTCATTCTCTTTCCGATTCAAGCTTCATATACACCTATTCCAATCCAATCTTGCCTATCTTCACTCTCTTAGCTTCTTTTCTTCACGATTAGCTCATTTTCTGTTTCTTTTCAATCCAAACTCCGATTAAACTCCTATTTGCAAATATGAAGAAAATAACTATGTTATTCACATAAAATGCATTAGAAATCTATCAAACACGGGGTAACTTAGTACTACAATATAGTATATTTTGGCGTTTATCAAACATCCCCCACTTGAATCCTACTTGTCCTCAAGTAGACTATCAACTTAAATGAATAGGTAAACGGCGAAATGGGACTTACATACCAACTAGCATTTAACTAACCAAATTTTTATCTTAAAAATAATCCTACCTTAAGATTTAGCAATCAAGAAACTCCTATAGGAAAAATAAATTCTCTCATGCATTATTATTATGTGACAGGTCTGTGCTTCAACACAACAGAGCGACATAACTTGACTTTGGTTTAGTATAATAACTTTTTAGTCAAACCATTGGTGGCAGGTCTGTACCTCAGTACAACAAAGCGACATAAATTGACTACATTTTTAAATCATGAGTTCATTTAAACTCATTTTGCTCTTTTTCATTAAATATACTAGCGAAGACCAGGTCTGTACTTACGTACAACAAAGGAAACCACACCTAGTATATCCCCAAATGATATTAATTAAATACCAAAATTATGGCATATTGCACGCTATCATATATAAGAATTAAGACTAAAGTCATAAATTGCTAAAGTCCTCTCGGAATATCGCATACTTCTTACATTAATTATATTTAATTGCTCAACACTTTATACATAGATTGCCTATCGATACATCACATGATGAACTATCTAATATTTTAAAATTTAAGTTCAAATTATCCATTGAATTTCCCAGATTTGTTACAAGATTTTCTAAACTTAAAGAGAATACATTTTTAATATTAAAATCTGGGTTGAAAAATGACCAACATAGAATGCCCTCTAGCAGTAAATTTAACAATATTTACCAATTCATAACTTAGGACAAGCAAACTTCTTTTCCCCATCCCCCACTTAAAATAAAGCAATGTCCTCATTGCAAAACAAGGAATCGTAAAATAGGGAATAGAAAAGAAGTGAACAGAAAACTCCCCTGATCTTGAAAAAAAAAATGCTTTCTTGATCTGATTATGAAATATACACAGCACACTTCCGTAGGCATCACGGTTGCATTTAGCATATGCAACAAGCCTTTAAACCCCTCGGTATCCCGAGTGGACGAGTTATAGTCTCGTGAGGGTTTCCAGGGAACACACCCACAAAGTTCGAAACTGCAAACAAAAAAAAAACAAGAAACAAAAAGTAGAACAAGAAAATAAAATATAAAATAACTAATAATAAATTAAAACTAACAAATTAACAAACAATAACCTACATAAAATAAGGTACAAGAAATAAATAATAATAATTAGTACATAATACATATGACAAACAGAACAGGAAACTAAAATTTTCTGAAAAAACGGTCTTTCAACCGTCGGTGCAAACCAAATTCAAAAACCCTGCTCCTTGAAAAATTAAACTATATAACATTTAGATACAAATAATTAACAAATAAACAATTATTTACAACCAAATTAAATCAATAATCATCACAACTTCTAAACAAGACAAAAATATTTGTATAGCAAATCAAGCCTATGAAATTGTGCGTGATTAACGAAAAATCTTTTTTTCTATTTTTTTTTTTATTATTTATTATTTTTTATATATATTTTCCAACTTAATCGAATAAGCAACCGTTCTCCGGCAGAACAATAGTCCAACCGGTTAAGTGTTCGCCGGCAGTGGCGCCAAAAACTTAATGCGTGAGAAAGCGTCTAGTTTATTATTTATAAAGTATAAGATATACCAATCACTACTATCACACAACCAGGCAAGAATACCCGATCGGAATAGTATAGCTATGGTAAGTCCAGGTCGAACACAGGAACACATGAACGATGATATTCAATTAAATTGGAATTATTCAGAAAGCAGTAAAATAGGGATACGTTTTAGTACCGTACGAACGTTCAATATGAACTAAATAACTCACCCAAACAACAGAAAACAAGATAAAGAGGAACAGATAAACAATCGGAGATAGACATGTAATTGCTTAGAGTCTTCACACTCAGATTCATATTATCCAGTTCATGTGTTTTGATTGTCTGATTGTGATTTCTTTTATATTAACTTAGTTACTACTCAGAGAATCCAAGTTAAATGTATATTAGTCTCCGGTTCTGGTTAACTAATATCTATAACCTAGGGTCCCACATTAAACATCGATCTGACATCGCAAGAATGTGGCTCTATTGCGTGCGTTTCCCTAGATTGTGCATTAAATGTTCACGACTTGTTATGATTAATCCTCGCGGTACGACTCAACAATACCTACTAATAATCCCTTATTAGCTTGCTCATTTGAGATTGATTAGTTACTATTCTCTTAGCCTATCAAACTCAATATATTTAGCAATTACTATAAATCTAAATTCATAATCATCAATAATCAACATCAAAGGAACTCAATCTTAATGACATTATTAACCACGTTAAGTAATACTCCCTCCGTCCCAAAATTATTGTCCACCAACAAAAAGCATACAGTTTAATAAAAGTGGGACCACAACAGTTTTCAACCACTCAAATAGAATCTGCACCCACTAAACTCTCTTCTTATTGGTTGAAATAGTAAGTGGACAATTATTTTAGGACGTCCCAAAAAGGAAAGATGGACAATAATTTTAGGACGAAGGTAGTAACTAACAACCACCAATAATCAAGGTTCTATGGATAACATAACAATCATCAATCAGACAATTGATCCAAAACACAATTATAACTTTCAAACATTCATGATCAAAGATTATTAAGCTAAACAATTAACAATAAGTCTAATCCATGATTCAATTATACAAAATCATATTCATATCTCAAAACAAACACATAGACATGTTTAAATTGAAATCGGAAAAAGATATGCAAACCGAATCGTGAACCAATCGAAGGGGAATCAATTGGCATCAATCCCCGCCTTCTTGTTCCTCCAAAATGCCATCAAAATGCTCTGGAAACTCACTTTTGTCGGCTTAGGGTTTGTGGTAAAAGTTAGGTTAAAATGATGCAAAGTGAGAATTTAAGGGTTTTTGGCCGACCAATCCATATGCCGTATAGATCATCCATACGCCATATGGATGAGTTTTCTCAAAAATATGGTCCAAATGAAAGTTGTAGCCCTCTGTGTTAGATAAATTCTCCAAGTTGAATCACCCCAATTGGATTTCGTATGAAGAAGTTATGGCCAAAATACTAACGCATAGCCGAAAACTCAGCTTTTACACTTTTCTTCATTTTCAGCTCATCTTTCATTTTCTTTCCGATTCAAGCTTCATATACACCTATTCCAATCCAATATTGCCTATCTTCACTCTCTTAGCTTCTTTTCTTCACGATTATCTCATTTTCTGTTTCTTTTCAATCCAAGCTCCGATTAAACTCCTAATTGCAAATATGAATGAAATGAGTATCTTATTCACATAAAATGCACTAGAAATCTATCAAATACGGGGTAACTTAGTACTACAATATAATACATTTTGCCTTTTATCACTTATTAATAAAATCTATATGACGGATACAACTTTTATGTATCGGGGTTTACAACCTTAGGGATATCTAAACTCTTATACGTGTATACATGGGGAACATTTCATGTTATGAGATCGTGGTTTACCCTAGGTAAATATACTAGGTAACACATTTCTAAATGTCTAAGGATCTCTTTATATATAGTGTCCCAAAGACTTACAAAAGGAATTGTATTCCTATTAGGAAACTAATATCTCAAAGTCTATCTTCAATATCTTTTAGCTTTATCTCCAAGGCTTCTAGAAACCGACTTTAAAAGTTTCCTTGAACTACAATCTTCTTGATCAAATTATTCAGCTTGAGTATTGCAGCTTCACACTTTTAAATATTCAGTTTACATTTTGTCTCATCAAATTTATATTGTGACATAAAAATTAATGTCACTTATATTTCCCAACAATCTCCCCATATTTGGTGATGACAAAACAATTTGTAAACATAATTCAATCTCCTCTAATCACAAAATTCATCTTTAACTTCAAAACTCATCTTTGTAAATTTAACTTTGAACAGTTTGATCAATTCGGCTTCAATCAGTATATCTTCATGATACTTGTACCTGTTCAAGTTGTAATCTTTGATGCTTTAATCTCCCCCTCAATATCAGCTACCCAATGTTAAATAATTCTCCTCCCTTTTTGGCATCATCCTTCTTTATTTCTTCCGCAAAAATAATGAAGATTTGTATAATATGGCTTGACCAAATTTTTAGCACTTACCACTCTTATCCTCAACAACACTTATGATACCAAAAGAAAAAATCTTCAACTAACTTGAACATAAGAATGCTAACCCGTCATAGAATGGAATGGAACATATTGAACATATAAATGTTGAACATTATAATTGAAAACTTCATCAACGACTTAATAAATGTTGAGTAGACTTGGGCCAACCTTTGGGTCTGATTGAGACAGACCTCCTTTGGGTCTGAGTTCATATGAGTCAATCAATGTTTAAGTATGAACTCATGTGAGTCTGAAGTCGTTCGAGTCTTCTTTCGAGTCGTATAAGTCAGCAGTACTAACTATATACAAGCAGTACTAACTTTGTACTAGCAGTACTAACTAGGTATGAGCAGTAGTAACATTGAAAAGTAGCAATAATAGTGATCGAGCAGTAGTAAAAACCATCCAACGGTAGTAACTAACTAACTGATAACAAGCAGTAGTAACTGTGAAGAGCAGTACTAATAATGGTTGAACATTAGTAACTTGTCATTGAGCAGCATTAACATATTAAGAGCAGTAGTAAAGACGTATGGACAGCTTTAACAGCATTAGAGTAGTAGTAATGAAAATAAGTAGTACTAATCCATGAACAGAAGTATTAATGACAACGAACGATACTATCGTTGAAAAGCAGTACTAACTTTGAAGCACTAGTAATACTCCAAACGTCAACAACATCCAAACGAATTCACAAACTAATCCTTGATCCCTTGCTTCCTTTTTTTCAAAACTTGCAGCAGATTTAAAATTATGTATCTCCTGGTAGATAGCTCCGATCATGCTCAAATTATTACACAATGTACATCTATGTGTCATGAACCCAATATCCAAAAAACAAGTCAATCCAACACTTAACGAACATACAACAATTAAATCACAGCAGCTGCGCAAACAGAAACCATAAACGTACTGCAGTAACTCCAAATTTTAATATCTCTATGTTGAAACATCCAATCACGATGAAGTTTATACACGATGTATAAACCTATGTGTTGAATCACATATTTAAAATTAAAGAATATTCATTGAATATCGAAGACACAGTGATCGTTTTACTGCAGCTGTCCAGAAAAACCATACGGTTTCTGCAACAGATTTTGAATTTAAATATCTCTAAATCAAAAGCTAGATCGAATATTCCTCCAGTCAGAATGTGCATCTATATGTTAAGAACTTATAGTTTAAATTTCACGATGATTGAACAGTTAACTAATGAGATCCGGATTTTTTACCTCTGCTGCACAGAATATGATGAATTACGGATTTTTTGTGCAATCTTTTAGGGTTTCATCAATACGAAATCTTTTGATTCGATTGAATCTTTACAAATCTTGAATAGATTCGATGCGCTCTGATAACCAATTGTGTAGTCTCGATAGACTCCAAATAAAAGAATTTAAATACAGATAAGAACAATATGAAGAACACAAAGTAGATTTCAAACACCAAATCCCTAATCTTATTAATAAAATCAACAAGACTGATACAAATACTATGTATCGGAGTTTACAATATTAGGGATATCTAAACTCTTATACGCGTATACATGGGGAACGATCTCAAGTTATGAGATTGCGGCTTACCCTAGGTAGATACACTAGGTAACACATCTCTAAATGTCTAGGGAACTCTTTATATATAGAGTCCCAAAGACTTACAAAAGGAATTGTATTCCTATTAGGAAACTAAGAGCATATGGTGCGGGTTCAAAATCGTCACCGTTTTTCGCCAAAAACGCCGTGGAACGGCATTTTCCGCCCCGGGTCAGCATTTTTCACGGCGTTTTTCAGCCGCCGTGCTATTTCAAACGTTGTGGCGAGGAACGTTTTACATTTTTTATTATTATTTTTTTGGCCGTTTGATGAGAGGAGCGTGTGAAAGAAACAAAAAAAAAAATTAAAACTAGCCGTTCCAAACTTTTTTTGAAAAAAATAATATTTTTTTTTAAATCTTTTCCTATATATTCAACACAAATACAGCCTCATTTTTCACACTTCAAACATCAAAAACACTTTCAAATTCTCTCAAAAAAATCTATTTAATTCACCCATTTTTTTAACAATGTCGAACAACCAAAACAACCCGTATCATTTACAATCCACTTGGAACCCTTTCACGAACGATTGGGAGCAATCACAAACGCAACAAAATTCACAATCTTCCAACCCACCACTCCAAGGTTTTGCACCATACGCGTACAACCAACCCCCATACACTCCCGTGTACAACAAACAACCACATCCTACGCCGCCACCACCCCAAATGTCACCCGAGGAATACCACCAGTTTACATTGTGGTGCCCGAGGCCCGAGGCATCCAAAAAAAGAAAAAGGGAAAAAGTCTAAAAAAGACTCACCGGCCAAAACCAAAAAAGTATTTACAAACCGCAACCTTTGGACATCCGAGGACGAGCTTCATTTGGCTCAAAGTTGGATTTCGGTATCCGAAAATTCCCAACATGGCACTGACCAAGACGGGTCTTCTTTTTGGTATCTCATGATGGATTCCTACAATTCCCGCAATCCACCATTCATACGCGAAAAAGACGCGTTGTCTTCGAAATGGCGTTCTTTAAGCGCGGATTGCAAAAAATTTCAGGGGGTTTATAAACGTCTTAACGACCAAAAAAGGAGTGGTGAAGGCGCCGACGATTTGTTGATCCGTTGCCACCACCAATACAAGGTGGAAAACGAGAAAAAAAGTTTCACAAACTTGATGGCGTGGGAGTTTTTGAAAGATAAGCAAAAGTGGCTTCATCCCACTGGTTTTGTCATCGGTAGACGCAATGTACCCAAGCGCCGTGAGACGGTGAGTTTGGAAGACTTGGATTTTGATCAAGTAGCGGAGCAAGAAACCCCAAACCCGAATGAGGATTTATTTAGGGACGATCCGCATCTACGTCCGGCAGGAAAGTCTAGGAAACATAAGTCACAAAAAACATCTGTTGATGCATCTTTGAGTGTCTGTCAGTTGGTCTATTGAGTTGTAATAAGTGTCGTTAGTTACTTAATAGAAATATAGCTTTTGTATAGTGCGACACTCGTGTTTTAGTTTAGGCGACACTTGCCTGAGTGACGCATAGCGACACTTAGGTAAGTGACGCATGAAGGTGGCCACATGCGACACTTCCACAAGTGACGCATGTCGGCTGACTTTTTAGTATAAATACAAACCTACGGGTTTTCGGCTAGGGTTGACGAAACCCTAGCACCATTTGTCGACTAAGCAACTTTGTAATCATTCCCAAACAGTTATACAAGCTGATATATACGGTTTCATTGTTGAAATACTTTTGTTCGGTTTGTGTTTGTTAGCCATACATGCAATTGATTGATTCCGCCTTTCAATTGTAGTCAATAGTCATCTAGATCCACGTCTAAGGGCACTCTCAACTGGTATCAGAGCCACTAGGTGAATACATTGACGTTTAGATTCGATTTTGGGTTGATTTCGGCTTTGTTCGAATAATTAATTGAGATTACATACGGTTTTGGAGTTGCTAAGGTGTTTTACAGTCAAGATTCTTCATCATCTACAGGTTTCGTCCATTAGGGTTCAAGGAATTTTCGTTTGATTTACGAAAATTCGACATTTTAAGGGTTTTGGGATTTTTCAGCCGTTTTGCGACACTCGATCCGTCACTTGGACGCGTCACTTATAGCGGCACTACCTCATCCCAAATTAGGGTTTTACCGTCACTTAGACGCGTCACTTGAAGCGTTATTTGAGGTTTATACGACACTTAACTTAAGTGTCGTCTACCCTAATACACCGTCACTCAAGTGCGTCACTGTAGCACGTCATTTGAGTGTTAAGCGTCACTTACATTAGTGATGCCTGTTCAATTTTTCAACGTCACTTTTACTAGTGACGCCTATTCGATTTAGCACGTCACTCAAGTACGACACTTGAGTTCATCACTTGCTCGACTGACCGACACTTACTTATAGTGTCATCCGTCACTTTGTACGTCACTGGATAGCGTCACTTTCCAAGTGCCGCTAGTCGCTACGACACTTGAGTGCGTCACTTACCAAGTGACGCCTTTGGTACTAATTAGTTTGCAAGTGCTTGTTTTTGCGTACAATTTCAGGTATATCTTCAATGGCTTCTATTGCTGATAAAGACGATATTAGAGGACTCAGAGATATGTTAAAACAGAATCACGATGTTGGTTCTAATAATAAACCTCCTCTGTTTACAGCTGACATGGATTACGCATATTGGCGTGATCGATTTGAACAATACATAAACTTTCACTGTCCGGAGCTCTGGGGTCCACTCACCGAAAAATATGTAGCTCCTCTAGCTGAAGGAATCTTTCCTAATATGACTCCGAAAAAGGTCTACAGGTCCATGACTCCAGAGGAAAAGAAAGATTATGATATGGAGAAAAAGGCACATGCGGCTATTTGTATGTGCCTATCCAAAGATGTATTACGAATGTTCAAATCACATGAAACCACATATGAGCTTTGGAAGGCAATAGAAACTAGATGTGGTGGAAATCAAAGGTACAAAGCAGCCAAGTTGGAACTCATCAAGAAACAGTATGATCTGTTTGATTCTTTGCCAAATGAGACGACTGCAGGAGTCTTTACTAGATACTCACAACTGGTGAGTGAGTTGACGGAGGGAGGTTACGATTTTCGTCCACTTGAAGTAAACAAGAAACTACTGGATGTCTTGCCTAGCTCTTGGGATGTTAAAGTACAACTTCTCAAGGAAAGTCAAGAATTAGCTACCATGAAATTGGATGAGCTAATTGGCATTCTTCAAGCTCATGCAATGGAGATGAAGAAGAAAGAATGCAAGACAGGCGGTTTTGTTCAAGACCCGTCCCTATATGGAGGAAAAGTCAACACGGGTAAAGCATATGGTGGAATGGCGTTTGTTTCTTCTACAAGCTCTCCACTTCAAACTCCTTTGTATTCTACTGGTGCTTCTCATTCAGTATATGCTTCTGGACCCTCACAGGGGTCACAACAGCAGGTCCCCGTCTCTCCTGCAATTCAAGAGCAGGCTGCTATCTATACAGCCTTTCTAAGTTCTTACAAGGATTTGGTTTCACAACCAAATGCCACTTTGGAATTGGCCAAGGAAGACTATGCTCAACTTGATGATGATGATCTTGAGCAGATGGATCTAAACTGGAACATTGCCATGATATCCAGGCGTGTTCAGAAATTCTTGCAACGCACGGGACGCAAGAGTTTGGAGGGAGATGGCAAAACCAGTTTTGGCTTTGATAAAAGCAAAGTGCGCTGCTATAATTGCCAAAATTTAGGCCACTTTGCAAGAGAATGTGAAAAGCAGAAGGTACCTCCATCAGGTTTTACGAAGCCTGATGCTCCCAGAGCAACCAAGAAAGATCAGCTAAAGCAGACTACAACTGACGCACTAGTTGTTTTTGAGCCAACCAATACGGATTGGAGCATATATGCTGAGAACTATCAGCAGTGTCTTATGGCTCACATCTCGAATGAGGTACGTAATGAACCTGAAGAACCCTTAAACTGTGTATCATGCATTAAGTTAACCGAATCCTTAAGGTGCTTTCAGGTAGACAACGTAGACTTAAGAAGAAAGGTCGAAAAACTTAATGACTTAAACAAATACCTAAAAGCAAATGAACAATTGTATGATAAGAAGATAGAGGCTTATCAACAAGACACACTTAGGTATAAGTCAAAAGTTTTCAGTCAACAGGATGCTATTGATAGCTATCTTGCTGAAATTGACCGTCTGAAAACGGAACACTCTAATCTTAAAGAAGAATATGACAACTATAAGAATAAGATTCTAGGTTCCTCCTCGTCTACTGTTGCTTTTAATAAAATTCTTACTAAGCAAAGGACAGATCACAAAACAAAGTCGGGACTAGGTTATAATGTAATCCCGCCTCCTACTGAATACTGTCCTATGCCAGTTAAGGAAGGCACCGAAGAGATTCCGGTTGACTATGCATTACTATATGGGGTCAAAAATAAGGTTAATAAGGTTAACAAACAGGTGAAGGAGAAAACTAAACGGTCAGAGTACCCTTCACCTCAGTTTGTTAAATCAAAGTGTGAATCTCCCGTTAATGTTGAGGAGATTGTTGAGATTGAGGATATTACCGATGAGGAGTATCCTGAGTTAAAAAAGGTTGAGGTAAAGTGTGAAAAGGTGTTAAAGGTTGAACCTGCAATTAAAGTTCAACCTAACAAAGAAAAGAATAAGGTTTTAAATACAAAATCTCAAACTTTACAGTCACCTGTAAAGATTTTGCAAAATAAATCTAAATTTGCAAATGATGTTTGTAATAAACCTTCTACTTCAACCACTCAACCCAAACAAGAACTTTCTAAGACATGCACGAAATGTGCATGTTCTAGAATTGTTTCTTCAACTCTGACGGTAAAACCTCAGTTTCAACCAGTTGTTGAAAATAGAGCATGTTTTTATTGCAAGAGACAAGGACATCTAATTCGTGAATGTCCCAAATTGTCTCATCAGAATTACGGGAGAGAAATGCCTAGGACATCTGTTTTCAGAAATTCTTTTTCAAGATCTCCTCCTAGGCGTTACTCTGTCTCTCCCATACCTGCTGTAAAACCGAGTAATGTTGGGCAAAAACATTTGCCAAAACAAGAGCCCAACATTACTCCAAAGCAAATTTCCAAACCATCTACTTTTTGGAAAATAAAGGAGTCTACTGCAGACTCCAATGTCATCAATAATAACACATCAGATACAAAATCTGATCTGTTTAAAAATAAAGTCTTGTCTGATGTGATTATTGTTGATGACTGTGGTCGACCTAAGTCTGTAAAGGCTTGGGTCACCATTTCTCACTAATCTCCTACTTTATGTGTTGCAGCAGTCAGAACGCGTTAAAGACAGCGAGTGGTTTGTAGATAGTGGCTGTTCGCGACACATGACAGGTGATGTGTCCCTTTTGACAGATGTTAAACCACATTCTGGAGGACATGTTGCATTTGCTGGAGATACAGGAGGAACTATTTCTGGGAGAGGTACGCTAACTAACGGGAAAGTTAGCTTCGAAAATGTGAACTACGTGGCTCAATTGACTCATAACTTGCTGAGTGTATCACAAGTCTGTGATAAGGATTATACAACAGCGTTCACAAAGACAGAGTGCGTGATTTTGAAGCCGGGTTTCGTTATCCCCGAGGAATGGGTGCTTTTAAGTGCACCAAGGAGGAATGACACCTACATCATGAATATGCGAACTGTGGAGACTAAAGATGAATATACATGTCTCCTTTCGAAGGCTTCAGAAAAGGAATCATTATTGTGGCATCGACGAATGGGACACATCCATTTTCGAAAGATGAATTTCTTGATAAATAATGATTTGGTAAATGGAGTCCCTAAACAGTCATTTGCACTAAAAGATGACTGTGTCGCCTGCCATAAAGGGAAACTTCATAAGAAACCTCACAAGCCTAAGTTAGTGAATTCCATTGCGGCACCATTGGAATTATTGCATATGGACCTATTCGGTCCTATTTCAACCAAGAGTATTGGTGGAAGATCGTACTGCTTAGTAGTCACCGATGACTACTCACGATTTTCATGGGTGTATTTTCTGGGGGCAAAGAGTGAAACACCAGATATTCTGGTATATCTGTTAGATAAGTTGGCAAATTTATGCAACTTAAAGGTTAAGAGACTGCGAAGTGATAACGGGACTGAATTCAAGAACTCTTCTCTTGAGTTATACTGTGCCACAAAAGGCATTGATCATCAGTTCAGTGCCCCTCCAACTCCTCAACAGAACGGAGTTGCTGAGCGTAAAAATAGGACTATTATCGAGACAGCTCGGACTATGCTGGCCGATTCTAAGCTTCCTATAATCTTTTGGGCAGAAGCAGTCAGTACTGCTTGCTATGTTTTGAACCGAGTGCTCACGGTTAAGAAGAAAAATAAGACATGTTATGAACTCTTTAACAACCGTAAGCCCACCTTGCAGTTTCTGGAACCTTTCGGGTGTCTATGTTTGATTATGGTCTCTAAAGATAAAGTCTCGAAGTTTGGAGCTAAAGCAGTTGAAGGAATCTTCCTTGGATATTCCGTCAACTCTCCAAATAAACGAGTCTACATCAAGTCGACTCATCAGGTGGAAGAGCATTTTGAGGTGAAATGCTTACGATACACGGATCCTCCTCAAGGAACGGGTCCGGATTGGCTATTCAATTACAAGGATGTGTTCAACTCATTCGACATACCAGAAGGAACTTCTGATGAGGACGAAATTGTCACTCTACTTCATGGTATTAGTTTGTGTCAGGACACTTCTACCTTAACACCAGCATCCCCACCTACGGCAACACCCACACCGTCACCTCCACCACCTACTACTACACCAACACCAATATCTATCACATCCACACCTTTGCCTACGGTTCCACCTTCGGATGTTCCTTCAACTTCAGGAACATCTAATTCAACAGAATATCCCGATGATCCCAACATGCCACCATTGGAGGAAGACGAGGATGATGAAATGGTCCATTCTCATCTTTTCTCTAATGAAGATGATACGGAATCTCCTGTGCAACCGGAAAGTTCTACTACTCCTGCAACTAACATTGTTCCTGTCACTGAAGGGGACATGAACAATTTGGAGTTAGTACTTGCACCCGATCGTATCCCTGTCACACGTGTACACAGGGATCACCCCATTGATAACATTATCGGTGATCCTGAAGCTGCTGTTCGAACAAGGCATCAAGTGCAGCAAAATCCAAATCAGGAAATGTTGAATTTGATCGCCCGGATAAATTCCTGTCATTTATCCCAAATTGAACCGAAGAAAGTTGATGAAGCCTTAAAAGATCCATCTTGGGTCGAGGCTATGCAAGAAGAGTTGCAGCAGTTCAACAAGCTACACGTGTGGGATATAGTTCCATTACCCAAAGGTGCTCATTTAACTGGCACTCGATGGGTGTTTCGCAATAAGATGGATGATAGGGGTATTGTAATTCGGAATAAAGCCCGATTGGTCGTTCAAGGATTTAGTCAGATTGAGGGCTTGGATTATGATGAAGTCTTCGCTCCTGTGGCAAGACTTGAGTCCATTCGGATCTTTCTCTCATTTGCGTCTTACAAAGAGTTTCGCGTTCACCAACTTGATGTCAAGAGCGCATTTTTATATGGGAAAGTGGACACTGATGTCTATGTGAAACAGCCTCCTGGCTTTGAAGACCCGGAGCATCCAGAATACGTCTGCAAGTTAAACAAGGCGTTATATGGTCTTCATCAAGCCCCGCGATTATGGTACGAGAGGTTATCTAATCATTTAGTTAAGCATGGATTTGTTCATGGAAATATCGACAGTACTCTGTTCATTCGCAAAGAACGGACTGGCGATCGAGAGGATATGCTACTTGTGCAGGTGTATGTGGATGACATTATTTTTGGCTCTACAAATGAAGCGATGTGCAAGCACTTTGAAGAAATCATGAAATCTGAGTTTGAGATGAGTGCGATGGGGGAGCTCAAATTCTTTTTAGGTGTACAAGTTGAGCAGTCTCCAAAAGGTATTTATATTCATCAGTCAAAGTATATCAAAGACATGTTGACTCGATATGATCTGCTCAATTGTAAAACCTATGGGACTCCCATCGAGCTTAATCACAATCTCCGACTTGCTGAGGATGAAGAAGATTGCAAAGAAAAGGAATATCGATCAATGATAGGTTCTTTGATGTACTTGACTGCTTCTCGACCGGATATTGTCTTTGCGGTATCCATATGCTCTCGCTTTCAAGCCAAACCAAAGGTGTCTCATATGAGGGCTGTAAAGCGAATCTTTGGTTATCTCAAACATAGACCCAATCTTGGTCTATGGTATTCAAATGAGAAATCATTCGCTCTTTCTGCTTATTCGGATTCAGATCATGGCGGCTGCAGCATCGACAAGAAGTCAACCACTGGTGGATGTCAATTCCTAGGATCTCGACTAGTTTCGTGGCAGTGTAAGAAACAGACTACAGTTTCTCTCTCCACTGCGGAAGCTGAGTACGTTGCTGCTGCAAGTTGCTGCTCTCAGGTTCTATGGATACAGCATCAATTGCGTGATTACGGGTTACTTCTTTCTATGACTCCTATTCACATTGATAATACTGCTGCTATATCTATCACGCGCAATCCCGTACAGCACTCTAAGACTAAACACATTGAACTTAGGTTCCACTTTATACGGGATTGCTATGAAAAACACTTGATAGACCTAGTTCAAATAGACACCTTAAAGCAGAATGCCGACCTTTTCACTAAAGCCTTTACGCGTACTCGATTTGACGAACTAATCAACATGATTGGTTTAAGATTCTTTCTTGCTAAAAAGTAATTCGTGACTTGGATTGTTTTTACAGTAATGTTTTAAATAAATAAAAAATAAATAAATATGCAACCAATGCAACTGCCACTCTTTATACTTTCTAGTATTAATGAAATGCAAGGTTGCTACATTTTAAAATAGACGTTGAAGTTGTGTCTGTAAACAACTTGGGATATGATAGTACATTGGATGACATGCATAAAAATGGAACTTTAAGGTTTATCTTGGATGTGTCAGTAGATTTATCTGACGTATTGAAAACAGTTTTTATAAACATTGTCTTCATCATACGATATATTAGTAGGCATGGTATGCAAACCTCGTTGATAAGTCTTAAGAAGCTTAATCATTAATTGTCTATTTCAAGTGGTATAACACCATTAGATGTATGACAAAAGTCTTAATTTCTTACTTATCCTAGACATGCTTTCGTGAAAGATGTTTATTTGATATCATTTGGGGGTATATATTTATAGTTTCCTCTGTTATACGTAAGTATAGACCTGGCTTCTATTGATATATACTTTAAACTAAAGCAAACACAAGTCAAAGTACTTGCAAAGTCTTTCAAAATAAGATACCTTACAAGGTCGCCAAAATGGTTTGACCAAGTCTGGTTTTGCTTAAACCTGAATCAAGCTATGTCGCTCTGTTGTACGTAAGTACAGACCTGTCACCTCTGACTTGATTCTTAAAATTGATTTTCTTATATTCTATCTGTAAATGGAAACATGGTCTATGTCTTAAGTTAAGATGTATATCTATGGTGGGAACTACAACGAAATGCACATACTAATAATAATAAAATACTTCCTAGATGTGAGTATAACGTGTTTAAGTGGATAAACATACTAATAATCGTTTTGATATAATTTTTATAAAAAGTGCTTTTAATATGTCAAGTAAATTTAAAAAGGACAAACATACTGATGATCGAAATAACACTTAATGTTCCTAATAAATGCATGTTATTCCAATATGATCCCTCACCAGACTTTATCAACTCCGTCACCAAAAAGAATGTGTTAATTCTCTAGTTGTCAATTTACATTTTTTTGTATGCGTTTTATTTTATCTAAGTTAGTGTAATTTTAGTTATTATCCAAGTTACAGTTACATTTTCAAATTTGAGTACCGAAATCACAACGCGAAAAATCGATGAAATCGTAATTTTTTCACTAAAAGTGAACTGAGCGTCACTTACTAAGTGACGCAGTAAGTGTCGGGGTAAGCTACGCCTTAAGTGTCGGGTTGAGTGACGCACATTAGGGTCGGTGTATAAATACTCCTTCCCACGACACTCAACCTCGCCACTTTTCAAATACTTATACCGACACTTGCTCTGACATACCGTCACTTACACTGTCTCTGCGTCACTCGTTCTGTGCGATTTTCTTCGATCCGTTCGTGGTTTCTACGGCTTGTTCGATCATTCCAGTCCCATATTCTTGTTCTACTCATTCACACGAGCTATTTGGTACTAACCTTACTCTCTTTACTTCGATATTCATGCTGTAATTTGATTTAGGGTTTCGGATTTAGGTTTAAATTTGAGTTCGTTCGCTTTAATGCATGTTTAGATAATGTTTTCGTGTACTAAAGGGTGTGTTATACTCGTTTCTACCTTGCGCATACACTCGTATACTCAATTTTGAAAACCCCCAATTTTGAAATCTGGGCATGAACAGTGACACGATGATCTTCATCGTTGCGTCACTTCGTGCGTCACTTACCTCAAGTGACGCTATTTGGTAATTTTGAAACCCATACCGTCACTTAATAAGTGACGCTTGATTTTGCGTCACTTCTTAAGTGACTCGTGTAGTGACGCATATAATTGCTTTACTTGTTAAGACCGTCACTCTTCCTAGTGACGCCTTTACATGCGTCACTACCCCAAGTGACTGTCTAAGTGACGCTTATTTCTATACGTCACTTATACCGTCACTTCGTAAGTGACTCTATTAGGATACCGTCACTATTCTAACTGACGCATGTTCTTCACCCGTCACTTCATAAGTGTCGTATAATTTTAATCGCTAAATACAAACGTCACTTACACCAGTGACGCTTGATAGCGTCACTTCACCTAAGTGACGCTATGTTTTAATTTCGATTTTAAACACTGTATAATACGACACTTCCTTAGTGACGGTAGTGGCCATGCGTCACTTACCATAAGTGACGCCTAAATTCAAAATTCGTTTTCTAACCTCTCTGCGTTCGGGCTAACTTTATAACGCTTTCGGTTATTTTTCTTTGTATTTTAGCTTACAGATGGCTGAGTTACAGAACTATTACCGCCGTACCAACACCCGACACAACATTACGGCATTCCTTGAGTCTACGCATGCAAATTCGGCGCCTTTTAGGCCCATGATTGAGTTTCTACGCAGATCAAGGATTCATTATGCGATTACTGCATCAACTCCGGTTTACATGAACCAAATCAAGGAGTTCTATGATCATGCAGTGATCAGGGTTCAGGGCGATGTTCCCCGGATTGTTTCGACTATGTTTTAGGAGGAAATCGAGATCACCGAGAACTCGATTAGACGGGTTTTACAGTTCAACGATAACTCTACGATGCCCACTATCTTCCCAACTACATTTATTTACGGAGGGCTTCAAAGGATGGGTTATCCGGCAAACCAACTTTCCGATTTCAGGAAACAGTACCTCTGCAGGGTATGGAGGTATCTGTGTCATATTATTATACTTTGCTTATCTCCGAGAAAGGGAGGTTATGATGCTGCTAGCCACTTGACGCTATCTCTTATGTTGGATCTCATCTACAACAAACCGTATAACTTTAGCGGTTATATTTTTGGGAATATGGTTGATAATATCCGAGCGGGAAAGGATAAATGGCTGCAGTATCCAAGGTTCGTGCAGCTATTGTTGAATGATTTGAACCTTGAGATAGCACCGGATCAGAGGTCTCTTCTTGTACCGACGCTGATGCTTTTGCGAGTCTTTAATGACTGCAAGCTCGCGCCGACAAGCGAGCCGGTTTTCGCTGATCGTGAACTTTTCGGGCACATAGTGAACGAAAACTATGTTGCGCCGTGCGATCACGAATTTTTGGATGATGTCGTGCCTCCGGTCAACGAGGATGACTTGGTTGATACCGATATTGCTCAAGATTTAGAGGATATCGACCGCGTTGATCGAGTTGAGCCTGATTCTGACGACGGTGGGCCCACTCCTCCTGATTCTGAGGGTGACGTGCCACCTCAATCAGCTTTAGATGGGATTCAACTAGCTGATCCCCAACGCTTTAAGCGTATTTTGCGCCGGATTTCTGCTGGTCAGGTTCATATCCCGAGAAATCCTGGCAAGCGTCCTGCTGGGTCTTCGCCCTCTTACGCCGATTTACCTCTACGTCGATGCCAGCGGACTTCGATTGTTCTTGAGGAGCCTACTCAACAAACTTCTCCTCAGCCTGCCACTGCTTCTATTCAGCAGGTTTTAGCTCAACTGGAGCTTTTATCGAAGCGTTTTGATGATCAACAGGCGATCATTGCAGCTCAAGCTTCACAGATCAAAGATTTAGAGATTAAAGTTGCCGAAGTGGACTCTCTCCAGCAACAGATAACGACTATGTCTTCTAGGTTGTTAGAATTGGAGTCAGTCACACTTGTTTCGGGGGAGGATAATCCCAGGGAAATAGAAACAAATGTAACTCCTCCCCCTGAACCTGAAAATGTACAACCGTCTTCTACTATGAATGAAAATATCTGTTTGGATTATTTTGTTGAGGTTCAAGGTCAGGCAACATCTATAGCTGTTGATTATTCATTTGTAGATCTCACATATCTTCAAAACTTGATGAATGATAATCCGATGTCTGAGGAAGAGGTGATCGATGATCCTGTAGCAGAGGATTATTTTTTTAAGGAAAATGAGGATATTGAAGTTGAGGGGGAGCAATTGCACAGCGATGAATGTTATGATGATGCTCCCATTATAGAATCGGACTCGTCTGAAGATGAATCGGAAAAAGAGACAAACGAGCCATCAACTTCTACAACAAAGCCGGATATTGTGCTTAAACCGATTATCGAGGTACCGGTTATGTGTAAATGCTACAAGGTTAGAACTGATTACACGGGATTGATTAAGAGTTGGAAATTCGATGAGAACAACTCAGTGTTTATGATAAAGAGGAGTGACGGCATTCAGTACTTCAATATGAAGTTTTACAAAATAAGTACTTTGCCGAAGTGTGAGCTTCAAAGGTTAGCTCAGATACCCTTGATCAACCGGTCGCGAGATTCAAGAGCAGATTTCTTTCAGGTGATTATACGTCGTGAGATTAATAGTAAAAAGTACAATTTGATAAAGCCGACGTTGGGTATGAGGTACAAGTTTAAGAAGAAGCTAGATCCGGTTACCCGACAACCTATTGTGAAGATGAACTATCCACCAGCAAAGTGTCTACAGAAGATACCTTTGGAGATCATCCCGTTAGATTTTTTGAATAGGTTGGTGTATTGGGAATATGATGATGTTACGGGTGAAGCTGTGATAGTATTTATTCCAAATTCAGAACCAGCTACAGACTCGGAGTCTTCTAATGCAGATACGGGAAATAACGAGAAAACAGCTTGGGATGTTGTTCAGCCTAAGAAGAGGTCATTATGGGGTCTTAAGAGGAAAATATTTTGTATTTTTGACCCATTAAGTTTGATCAATCTTTCTGCTCAAGATATGAAAAGATTACATGAAAACAGAATTGAGTTCAAGACGAAAGATAGAGCTGAAGCGTTAAAATTTCAGAAGATCGTGGATATCTGCGTCGCCAATGGAGTACACGCTGGTGGTGTATTTCCAGCTGGCTGGAAGTGAAGACTCGAAGATTTTTGAAGACCAAGCTGAAGACACGGGGGAGTTTGTTGATGCATCTTTGAGTGTCTGTCAGTTGGTCTATTGAGTTGTAATAAGTGTCGTTAGTTACTTAATAGAAATATAGCTTTTGTATAGTGCGACACTCGTGTTTTAGTTTAGGCGACACTTGCCTGAGTGACGCATAGCGACACTTAGGTAAGTGACGCATGAAGGCGGCCACATGCGACACTTCCACAAGTGACGCATGTCGGCTGACTTTTTAGTATAAATACAAACCTACGGGTTTTCGGCTAGGGTTGACGAAACCCTAGCACCATTTGTCGACTAAGCAACTTTGTAATCATTCCCAAACAGTTATACAAGCTGATATATACGGTTTCATTGTTGAAATACTTTTGTTCGGTTTGTGTTTGTTAGCCATACATGCAATTGATTGATTCCGCCTTTCAATTGTAGTCAATAGTCATCTAGATCCACGTCTAAGGGCACTCTCAACATCTTCTGATTTAGCAGCTTCCTCTCGTGCTTCTTTTGACGAATCACTCGTGACAACATTCGAGGGCATGCGAAGCGAAAAACAAGGGTACTACAAGACGAAGGATCTAGAGGCAAAACTGAGAATCTTGTCCATGCCGACCGAAAGTTTACCGGACCAAGCTAGGTACATTTTGGAAATGGAGAAAAGGAAAATTTGCGAGAAATTGGGATGGCCGTATGAAACGGGATCGGGCGGTGGTGCTTCGGGGTCGGGATCGGGGTCTGGAGGTGTTTGATTGTATTTTCTATTTTTAGGACTTTCAAAATGGTGTGTTTAAATTACCTATTTTTTTAGGACTTTTTAAATCGTGTGTTTTAATTATGCATTTTATTTTTTAGGACTTTGTAATTTTTTCCCTTTTGTTTTAATGAAATAAATGTAGTTTTTATTTAATTTATTTGTTTTTTATATATTATTTATTCAATTATCTTAATTAAACAAACAAATAAAACAAATAATAAAATATTCAAAAACACTTTCCGCAACACTGTCCATAACACTGTAACCACACCACAAAATTTTAACTCACAAAAAACTGTCCTAAACACAGTGTTACCACACCCCGTGCTCTAATATCTCAAAGTCTACCTTTAATATCTTTTAGCTTTATCTCCAAGGCTTCAAGAAACCGACTTTGAAAGTTTCCTTGAACTGCAATCTTCTTGATCAAATTATTCGGCTTGAGTATTGCACCTTCACACTTTTAAATATTTAATTTACATTTTGTCTCATCAAATTTTAATTGTGACATAAAAATTAATGTCACTTAATTTTCCCAACAGAAAGTAAGCCCAACCACCGGCTGGAAGGTCCAACTGGCATTTGAAGGTCGTCAGAGGTTGTCCCACATCTGTTGGAGGATAAAACCCCAAGGCTCTTCTCCCTGTATATATAAGTCTAAGCTTTCAAACCATCCCAATCGAATAGTTTTGGATTCTTTATCTCTTTCTCATTCCTAATCCTTGTAAAAGTTTACACGACTTAGAGTCGGGACCCTATGATTTGGAATTTCTCTTAGTTCGTGGGAGTGAGCTATTAGAGGTACTCTGGTTTGGGTACTAGCCTCCAAGTCAAGAAGGTTACGCAAGATGGTCTGGTTCTAAGAAATTGATTTTCACAAAGGTTAGTATTTTCTTATTTATCTATTTATTTTGTATTGTCGCTTTCATTAATTAAGTTAAGGTCCTTAGGGTTTAGTTTCCTAGTTACTCTAGATTAATTGTTATTTTCCACTGTTACGAAAATCTAGTTAGGGAATACAAAACCCATCAGTGGTACCAGAGTCAGAGTTTAATAATGTTAGCAATACAAAATGTAGATAAAATGTATTTGGAAATAAAATTGTATTTATTTTGTCCAAATAATTAAATTAGGTATATATGTATAGTAGAATTATATATGTATATAGTTAATTTATTTACTAATCAGATCTTCATATTTTAATTGTTTAAAATATACACTCAAATTTTAAAATGTTTAAAATAGAACCATGAACCTTAAATGTTAAGAGAGACCTTATATATTATATGATATATATATATATATATATATATATATAAAGTCTATATACATCATCAGTAAACTGATAAATCGGCTCACACATAGTGAATAAACTATAAGAGAGGTATATGGCATGTCGCTTGCTTCCTAAAGAAGATTTCTTTAATATGCTTCGCGCTGACCTTTTTTCCGCTTCTTTGTGCGTTCAATGGAGCTACCGAGGACTTTTGATAGGATGATTTCAAGAGTAAAAGTAGACTTAAAGTACTAAAACAAAATACCGTGTTAGCTATAGGAAATGTGAATAGTATGCTAACCCATGAAAACGGCACATCTCTCGTTTGGACTGTTAATGGAGAGCGTGTGATTTACCGGCACATTAATATGAGGACATAAGTGAGAGATGATGTGAGACTCGCGATTCTCAAGCATACTCGAGCCGGGGATCACGTGGGGTTTGCATGGTTAATTCACCATCTTGTTCATGATCCTCGACTGTGACACCCGCCAAATTAGGACTAGTGATTAGTGCCTAATCAATTGTTAAAACATGTAATTAGTTTTGTATTAGGCTAATTAATGTATCGAAATATATATATTGAGGAATATATACAATTATGCGATTTGATTAAATCGTACAAGTTTCAAATCGAATGTAATTCAGTTCAATTAAATACGGACGTTGGTGAACAATTTTATTAAATAATATAACATTATTTAATAACACTATCTTTCCCAAAATGTTATTTTGATAATAATACTTTGTAATTAATTAGTATCGTACAAACAAACGTCTACGCGATTAAATATTAAACGCGCAAACAATCAAAACGAAATTAAATTATACCTTATAATTCACTTACTAAGTATTTGGTAAAATACTTCAACCGGAATATTTATAAAAGATTCGTTTTTTAAAATGTGCATTTAAACGTATAAAATAATCGAATTAAACGTTTAAACAATCGGCAAACGAACACCGCACAGAACGCGAATGCACGAAGTTAAAAAGTGGAGACCCACACGTCGGTGGGCCCCCACCCCAAACCAGCCCAAGGGAGGGGGACATCACCCCCCCCCCCCCTCACCTCCTTTTCTTCCTCACTTTCCTTTTCTCTATCTCTTTCTCCCTCTCACTTTCTCTCTAAACTCCACCACCTCCACTTTCTTAAATTTCTTAAAAACTAACATCAAACGACCCCGGATCGTCACACTCGTTTAGAAGAAAACGTTCCTTTCATCACGATCTACAACTCTATCTTTCCGGATTCTCCGCGCGATAACTTGTAAGTTTCCGACGAACTCTCGAAATTCATCGTTTTCACTTATTTCTACATGTTTATAGTTTCTTTAAGCTTAAAATGTCAAAAAATGGGTTGGGTAAAAGTCTCAGGTCGAACGGAGGCCGGAGAACACCTTTTCGGCTCATTTTCCGGTCAACAGCTCGTTGTGTCGCAGAGGCTCCAGGCCACCTACGACACAAGCCTTTGTGTCTCATAAATTGAATTGTGTCGCAGGATAGCGACACAAGCCCTTATGTCGCTAAACCCTCACTTATGTCGCATATAGCGACACAAGTGACTATGTCGCAAAACCTAATTCCGTCGCATATAGCGACACAACATTTTATGTCGCATAAATTGCGGATGTCGCACTTAGCAACACAAGTCCTTATGTCGCAGAGGTGATCTGCGACACAATAGACTATGTCACACCTAGCGACACAAGCCTTATGTCGCACGTAGTGTCGCATGAAACGGAACCAAGAAAACACATATTTTACTAAGTGTCGAGACCTAAAATTTTACCACTCAATTTCACCCAAATTCAAGTCCAGGTGCGTTTTTCACCAAAGCAATTTAGTAGAAATAAAAAATTTTCCAAGCTCGACCCCAGCCAGGGTCTCTGCCCCTTGGACCCCGCCAGGGGCTGCCGCCCCTTGGACCCCGCTACCAGGGGCGCTGCCCCCGGACCCCCGTCATTAACGGGCTTCGCCCTTACCCTAGGGTCACGAGTAACAGTGTTACATCTAAACTTTCACACAAAGAGTTAAACTTGTATAACATCAAACACGAATGTGACATGACCTCCAAAACACATTGGAATTTATTTTTAAGTATAATACTTCAAAATCATCAAAATAATAATATGGGATTATTATTACAAACAAATCACCAACGGGCCGTACACGTTTTCAAAACACAAGTCAAACAACCAAATCGTAGTAATTGGGATAATTCAATCAACCAAATCGTAGTAATTTGGACATTCTAAATTGGATGACCAACTGCAAGGGCAGTCTTTCGAGATGCTTACTCATGTTATAACCATTGTGTGTCTTAGACACCCTCAGGTTACAAGTCTTCGGACATCAATCCACCGCTAATCAATTCAAGTTTTTTAATTTAAACACTCAAGGCTCAGGTGAGTCTCATGGCCCCTATTTTACTATTTTCATTAAGGGGTGTGATATTATTGCTCGTTTTATTTTACAAGTTGAACGCAAGTACCAATTAATCAAATACTACATGAGTTGTTTTCAACTAATCACTAAAGCCCTCCATAGCATAGTCTAGTAATACATCTGTAGCGTGACATATAGGATTGACAATCCTTGTCCGGGTTAGCACGCACTAACTGGTCAAACGGACGTATTAGCATTTGGGAAGACGATTGTAGATTAGGAACTCGTAGGAAGCAACTCAGTTAGGTTTCCTTAGTTGGACCTGACGCTCAAGTTAAGCTCAGACTATGTGCTCATGGCTGTATAACTTTTATTTTGCTTAATTGCATTTTAAATTCAATTAAATCTTGCGGTTCATACAAATATGTGTTGACATACAAACCTGTGAGCTCACTAGCGTTTCGCTGACCAATTTTAGCATGTATCACAGGTGACCAGCAGTAGGTTGGACTGCTCAATCAAGAACTATTAGCTCGAATCAGCATGCAAACAATCAGAGATTTAGCTGCATTATCATATTTTATATAGGTTAATTATGTACTTAAATCTCTCAATTTCAAACCGGGCTAATGTAAACAACATTTTGATGTAAACTTTGGTTTTTTATCAATATCAATGTAAAATGACGCATATAGTGGTCATTCATTATATCTTATGTGCTGTGTATATTGATTAGTCGCACCCCGACCCGATTCGCTTCCGCAACCCAATTTTGGGGGTGCGACAGATTGGTATCAGAGCCTAAGGTTATAGTGAACTAGGTTGCATTTAGTGGGCCTAGACTATGACCGTTAGGCAGTATTCCCTATTAAGTATGATTAGGTTCAGTGACTACATGATATTGGTTTAATTTAACATAGCCTGATCAACTATGTACAATTAAAAGAATATGATGTGAGACCTGAAAGGAGTCATGACTGAACAGGATACACTAGTTGACTCTGACCACGAGAGAAACCGGGACTCAAACATGTCTGTGTTAGACACTTTAGGCTATTATGTGATATGTATATATACATAGTTAAGCCTCGCTCTCGCTCTATATCTTAGGCTATATTATATAGGTATTATATGAATTTAGGCCTCACTCATTCTAACGCTTTGTCTCAGAATGGCAAACACACCACCCAATTCATCACGCTCTCATCCGTATGGATCACGAAACCCAAGAGTGGCTAGGAGGGACCCCAGGTCACCTCAGGCTAGCCCATATCCTACTCACCTTACTCTACCGGATTTAGCCGTTAGGGTACATCACCACGAGCAACGACTTAATGCTATGGATATCGAACTTCAAGAAACCAACGAAAACTGGATACTCACATCACTCGAACGTATCAATCAAGTCTCCGAAGACCACGAAAACACTATCAACACCATGGGTACTCTTCAAAATCAAATGGGAGAAACCATCGACACCATGGAGGTTGTCCACAACCAAGTGATTGGCAACCGAAATGAAATCTCTGTCTTACAATCAAGGCTGCATCAGTGTGAGACACGTCTAAGGGAAACCGAGGACGCCCTTCGAACGGCCAACAGACTCGCAGAATCTGTGGACCGTCTCATCGCACTGCTACCACAACTCAATTTACGTCAGAATTAGCTTAGGCTGAATCTGTACTCTATTATGTTTTCATAGGACCTATGTAATTCGACCGGATGTAACAATTCCCGGAACTTTTGTAAAACTTCTAAGTCTGTAACTTTTGAAACTCGTGACTCGGAATTGTCTTAATCATTTAACATCGTAATATCAATCAACAATTTCTCGCGACTATCTTACATTGTTAATTTTCACTATGTGATGTTGTATATTACTGCTTTAATATATATACATCTATTGAATTAGCATTCCGGTACAACTTCTCATGTACCTCTTGTTTCTTTCTTGAAGAATCATGCCGCCAAAGAAGAAAAGTTACAGTGATGCCGAACTTGTTGCTGTCGTATCTCGAGCAGTGGCTGACGCTTTGGCTGCTCGGGATTCACCCTGAAACTCGCGAAGCAATGACGAAACCCCAGTCAATACCCCTGTTATCAAGCCTTGTTCCTACAAGGATTTTCTCAGCTGCAAACCACTTTACTTCAAAGGCACAGAAGGTGCTATTGGTCTGATTAGGTGGATTGAACGTATGGAATCCGTATTCAACCTATGCAACTGTGCTGAGGAAAACAAGGTCAAGTTCTCTGCTTACACCTTTCAGGAAGGTGCACTTACGTGGTGGAACACCCACGCCAACTCTGTAGGCATCGAAATAGCAAACCAACTCCCCTGGGCTGAATTGAAGAAGAAGCTAAGGGAAAAATACTGCCCTGAAGAAGAACTGCATCGGTTGGAGGAAGAGTTATGACACCTGACTGTGCAGGGAACTCACATTGCTGGATATACCACCAAATTCCAGCAATTTGCACTGTTATGCCCGGGTTTGGTTGATCCAGAGGAGAAGAGCATCAAAAGATACATCCGCGGCCTCCCGGAAAATAACCAGGGGAATGTTGCTTCATCCAAGCCAACCACTACTGAAAGTGCTATCCGGCTAGCACATGAACTCATGGCAATGGTTGTCAGCCGTGAGAAATCCAATACATCCTCCTCCAACAACAACAAACGCAAACCTTCTGAACACCACAACAACCAGAACAAGAAATCCAACACCATCCAAGTTTACAACACCAACTCTGAACCCAAACGTGCTTACACTGGGGACAGGCCATATTGTTCCAAGTGCAACTACCACCACGACGGTCCATGCAGTACTCCCTGCAACAACTGCAGGAGGTACGGGCACTTGACCCGAGATTGCCGAGCCCCCTAATCCAACAACAACACCTCTCGCAACAATTTCAACCCGCCCAAATCCTGCTTTAGGTGTGGAGAAACAGGACACTTCAGAAAAGAATGTCCTAAAAACAAGAACAAGGGAAACAACAACAACAACAACAACAACGCAAGGGGAAGAGCGTTCGTACTCAACTCCGGGGATGCCCGTCAGGACCCGAATGTGGTCATGGGTATGTTCCTCCTCAACAACTTATCTGCTTTTATTCTGTTTGATACTGGTGCCGATAGAAGCTTTATTTCTGATGAGTTTTGCCCTTTACTTGATATCACACCTATTGCTCTAGATGTTAAGTACACTGTAGAACTTGCAAATGGTAAACTCATAGAAACCGATAGTGTGATACCTAATTGCACTCTGAACCTAGCCAACGAAATCTTTTCAATCGATCTTATGCCTGTTGAAATAGGAAGTTTCGACGTCATCATTGGTATGGACTGGTTGTCCAAACACCACGCTGAAATCATTTGTTACGATAAACTCGTTCGTATTCCTCTCGCCGTCGGTAGAACCTTGGTCATACAGGGGGAGACCAGTGGGACGAGACTAAACATCATATCTTGCCTGAAAACTCAAAAATTCCTGAGAAAAGGTTATCCGGCAATCCTCGCACACATCATGGAGAAAAAGTCGGAGCAGAAACGACTTGAGGATGTGCCCATCGTTCGAGACTTTCCCGAAGTCTTTCCGGAGGAACTACCTGGTTTACCCCCACCTAGACAGGTTGAGTTCTCAATCGATCTCGTGCCGGGTGCCGCACCGGTAGCCCGAGCACCTTACCGCCTAGCCCCATCCGAACTTCAAGAGCTGTCCACCCAATTACAGGAACTTCTGGATAGGGGATTCATTCGACCGAGTTCTTCACCTTGGGGAGCTCCGGTCTTATTCGTGAAAAAGAAAGACGGTTCTTTCCGAATGTGTATCGACTACCGAGAGTTGAACAAGCTAACCGTTAAGAACCGGTATCCACTTCCTCGCATAGATGACCTATTTGACCAACTTCAAGGGTCGAGTATTTATTCAAAGATCGATCTTCGGTCAGGCTATCATCAACTTCGAGTTCGTGACACCGACATCCCGAAAACTGCTTTCCGAACTCGTTACGGGCATTATGAGTTTCGAGTGTCCCCTTCGGTTTAACAAACGCACCAGCTGTATTCATGGATCTTTTGAATCGGGTGTGCAAGCCATATCTCGACAATTTTGTCATTGTCTTTATTGACGACATTCTCATATACTCGCGAAACGAACAAGAACACGCGCAACACCTCAAAACCATCCTAGAGCTACTTAAACACGAAGAGCTTTACGCCAAATTCTCCAAGTGTGAGTTCTGGATACAATCCGTTCAATTCCTTGGACATGTTGTTAATAGTCAAGGAATACATGTCGATCCATCGAAAATCGAGGCCATCAAGTGCTGGCAAGCACCAACATCTCCAACCGAAGTACGTCAATTCTTGGGTCTTGCCGGATACTATCGGCGATTCATTGAAAATTCTCGAAAATAGCTCAACCACTCACAACCCTGACTCAGAAAGACAAAAAGTTCGATTGGACTAATAAACAAGAGTCAGCATTTCAACTTCTGAAACAAAAGCTTTGCAGTGCTCCGATTCTATCCCTACCCGAAGGCACCAATGACTTCGTGGTATACTGCGATGCTTCTCACCAAGGTCTTGGTTGCGTGTTAATGCAACGGGACAAAGTTATTGCTTATGCTTCACGACAGCTCAAAATTCATGAAAACACCACCCACGATCCCGAGCTAGGAGCTGTCGTCTTTGCCCTCAAAATATGGAGACACTACCTCTACGGCACTAAGTGCACAATCTTCACCGACCACAAAAGTCTCCAACACATCTTCGATCAAAAGGATCTCAACATGAGGCAACGTCGGTGGGTCGAGTTGCTCACCGACTACGATTGTGAGATCAAATACCATCTGGGTAAGGCAAATGTTGTTGCCGATGCCCTCAGTCGAAAAGAACGAACGAAACCACTTCGAGTCCGAGCCCTCAGTATGACCATTCACAATGATCTAAACATTCATATTCTCACTGCTCAACTCGAATCTCTGAAACCCGATAACATCAAGAATGAAGCCTTGCGAGGCATGGACAAACAATTCGAAATCAAACCTAACGGGCTTAGGTATTTCTCAAACCGAATCTGGTTACCCAGTTTCGGAAACCTGCGAGACTTGGTGATGGATGAAGCTCACAAGTCTAAATACGCTATCCACCCGGGATCCGACAAAATCACGACATCAAAGAGTTCTATTGGTGGCCGAATATGAAAGCTGAAATCGCCACATACGTCAGCAAGTGCCTTACTTGCTCAAAAGTCAAAGCTGAGTATCAAAAACCTTCTGGTTTACTCCAACAGCCCAACATTCCTGAATGGAAATGGGAACAAATTGCCATGGATTTCATAACCAAACTACCCAAATCATCGAGCGGTTGTGATACCATTTGGGTGATCGTCGATCGTCTCACGAGATCTGCTCACTTCTTGGCAATCAAGGAAACTGACAAAATGGAACGCCTCACACAAATCTACATCAAAGAGGTTGTTTCTCGACACGGTGTTCCAATCTTGATTATCTCCGATAGGGATAGTCGTTTCACATCTCACTTTTGGCAATCACTTCAAAAATTATTGGGTACCCGTCTTGATATGAGTACCGCATACCATCCTCAAACCGATTTCCAAAGTGAACGAACGATACAAACACTGGAAGACATGCTACGAGCTTGCGTAGTTGACTTCGGTGTAAACTGGGAAAAACACCTACCGTTGTGCGAGTTTTCGTATAACAACAGTTATCACACCAGCATAAAGGCTGCACCCTTTGAGGCACTCTACGGTCGTAAGTGCCGCTGACCGATTTGTTGGACTGAAGTGGGAGATAGTCAACTCGCTGGTCCCGAACTCATTCACGAAACAACCGAGAAAATCTTCGAGATTCAAAACAAACTTAAGGCCGCACGTGATCGTCAGAAAAGTTATGCTGACGTGAGATGCAAACCACTCGAATTCCAGGTTGGGGATCGAGTACTACTCAAAGTTTCACCTTGGAAAGGTGTCATTCGCTTTGGAAAATGTGGTAAACTGAACCCAAGATACATTGGGCCTTTTGAGATCCTCGAGAGGATAGGTCCAGTGGCATATCGATTGCAGCTGCCATCCGAGCTCAGCAGCGTGCACCCCACTTTTCACATTTCAAACCTGAAAAAGTGTCTGTCTGATGAGACACTCATCATTCCACTCGAGGAAATTCGTATTGACGACAAGCTTCACTTTGTTGAAGAACCCGCAGAAATCATGGACCGTGAGGTCAAACAACTCAAACAAAGTCGTATTCCCATTGTCAAAGTCAGATAGAATTCGTGGCGTGGACCGGAATTCACCTGGGAACGGGAGGACCAAATGCGACTCAAGTACCCTCAGTTATTCACTGATGCTACTTCAACCACGACTTCAAGCTAAATTTCGGGACGAAATTCTCTTAACAGGGGAGAATGTGACACCCGCCAAATTAGGACTAGTGATTAGTGCCTAATCAATTGTTAATATATGTAATTAGTTTTGTATTAGGCTAATTAATGTATCGAAATATATATATTGAGGAATATATACAATTATGCGATTTGATTAAATCGTACAAGTTTCAAATCGAATGTAATTCAGTTCAATTAAATACGGACGTTGGTGAACAATTTTATTAAATAATATAACATTATTTAATAACACTATCTTTCCCAAAATGTTATTTTGATAATAATACTTTGTAATTAATTAGTATCGTACAAACAAACGTCTACGCGATTAAATATTAAACGCGCAAACAATCAAAACGAAATTAAATTATACCTTATAATTCACTTACTAAGTATTTGGTAAAATACTTCAACCGGAATATTTATAAAAGATTCATCTTTTAAAATGTGCATTTAAACGTATAAAATAATCGAATTAAACGTTTAAACAATCGGGAAATGAACACCGCACGGAACGCGAATACACGAAGTTAAAAAGTGGAGAACCACACGTCGGTGGGCCCCCACCCCAAACCGGCCCAAGGGAGGGATACGTCACCCCCCCCCCCTCACCTCCTTTTCTTCCTCACTTTCCTTTTCTCTCTCTCTTTCTCTCTAAACTCCACCACCTCCACTTTCTTAAATTTCTTAAAAACTAACATCAAACGACCCCGGATCATCACACTCGTTTAGAAGAAAACGTTCCTTTCATCATGATCTACAACTCTATCTTTCCGGATTCTCCACGCGATAACTTGTAAGTTTCCGGCGAACTCTCGAAATTCATCATTTTCACTTATTTCTACATGTTTATAGTTTCTTTAAGCTTAAAATATCCAAAAATGGGTTGGGTAAAAGTCTCAGGTCGAACGGAGGCCGGAGAACACCTTTTCGGCTCATTTTCCGGCCAATAGCTCGTTGTGTCGCAGAGGCTCCAGGCCACCTGCGACACAACCCTTTGTGTCGCATAAATTGAATTGTGTCGCAGGATAGCGACACAAGCCCTTATGTCGCTAAACCCTCACTTATGTCGCATATAGCGACACAAGTGACTATGTCGCAAAACCTAATTCCATCGCATATAGCGACACAACATTTTATGTCGCATAAATTGCGGATGTCGCACTTAGCGACACAAGCCCTTATGTCGCAGAGGTGATCTACGACACAATAGACTATGTCGCACCTAGCAACACAAGCCTTATGTCGCACGTAGTGTCGCATGAAACGGAACCAAGAAAACACAGATTTTACTAAGTGTCGAGACCTAAAATTTTACCACTCGATTTCACCCAAATTCATGTCCAGGTGCGTTTTTCACCAAAGCAATTTAGTAGAAATAAAAATTTTCCAAGCTCGACCCCAGCCAGGGGTTGTGCCCCTTGGACCCCGCCAGGGGCTGCCGCCCCTTGGACCCTCACTACCAGGGGCGCTTCCCCCGGACCCCCGTCATTAACGGGCTTCGCCCTTACCCTAGGGTCACGAGTAACAGTGTTACATCTAAACTTTCACACAAAGAGTTAAACTTGTATAACATCAAACAAGAATGTGACATGACCTCCAAAACACATTGGAATTTATTTTTAAGTATAATACTTCAAAATCATCAAAATAATAATTTGGGATTATTAGTACAAACAAATCACCAGCGGGCCGTACACGTTTTCAAAACACAAGTCAAACAACCAAATCGTAGTAATTGGGATAATTCAATCAACCAAATCGTAGTAATTTGGACATTCTAAGTTGGATGAACAACTGCAAGGGCAGTCTTTCGAGATGCTTACTCATGTTATAACCATTGTGTGTCTTGGACACCCTCAGGTTACAAGTCTTCGGACATCAATCCACCGCTAATCAATTCAAGTTTATTAATTTAAACACTCAACGCTCAGGTGAGTCTCATGGCCCCTATTTTACAGTTTTCATTAAGGGGTGTGATATTATTGCTCGTTTTATTTTACAAGTTGAACGCAAGTACCAATTAATCAAATACTACATGAGTTGTTTTCAACTAATCACTAAAGCCCTCCATAGCATAGTCTGGTAATACATCTGTAGCGTGAATGTTAGTATATGATATCATATAGGATTGACAATCCTCATCCGGGTTAGCACGCACTAACTGGTCAAACGGACGTATTAGCATTTGAGAAGACGAGTGTAGATTAGGCACTCGTAGGAGGCAACTCAGTTAGGTTTCCTTAATTGGACCTGACGCTCAAGTTAAGCTCAGACTATGTGCTCATGGCTGTATAACTTTTATTTTGCTTAATTTCATTTTAAATTCAATTAAATCTTGCGGTTCATACAAATATGTGTTGACATACAAACCTGTGAGCTCACTAGCGTTTCGCTGACCAATTTTAGCATGTATCACAGGTGACCAGCAGTAGGTTGGACTGCTCAATCAAGAACTATTAGCTCGAGTCAGCATGCAAACAATCAGAGATTTAGCTGCATTATCATATTTTATATAGGTTAATTATGTACTTAAATCTCTCAATTTCAAACCGGGCTAATGTAAACAACATTTTGATGTAAACTTTGGTTTTTTATCAATATCAATGTAAAACGAGGCATATAAAGGTCGTTCATTATATCTTATGTGTTGTGTATATTGATTAGTCTCGCCCCGACCCGATTCGTTTCCGCAACCCAAATTTGGGGGTGCGACATCGACATCCCAGTCATGAATGGTAGATGAGCATAACCAAGTTAACATGTCGTTGATAATAATCAATGAATCTCAAAAGACCTAGGAATTTCACATAGAATGAATTTGACAAGAGTTTTGTCTACGTAAAATAAATTCACGATATGATTACGACAACCATCTTCATAAAACGAATTTAAAATATAGATCCTAGCCTTAATTTGAAAATTGGGTAATTAATTAAGGAATATTCGAACTAACTAAAAAAGTTTTACTCATAGATGGCTAACGAAAATGGTGCTACTCCTCCTGTTCCCAATACTGCAAATAACTCGAACTTCTCACTACTCTTAGTTCTTGCGAGGGAAAGACTTATCGGTTCAAACTATATGGACTGGATGCGAAACTTTAAGTTCACCTAAAGGTATGAGAACAAGGAGTATGTTATCGATGAGAAGATTCCCATAATTGATTATGATTCAACCTAAGAGGAGATTGAAGCACACCGAAACATTATGATGATGCGAATAAAGTGTCATGCATCATGGTATCCTTTATGAGCCCCGAGCTTCAAAAGACTTTTTGAAAATACTTGGGCTTATGAAATGAACCAACAGCTAAAAGAAATGTTTCAGGCAAAGGCAAGCAAAGAACGCCTTGATGTGGTTAAATTCCTCATGGCTTGCAAAACTAAATCTGGAGTTTCAATATGTGCTCTCATCTATGAAAGGGTACTTTGATAGGTTAGAATCGTTAAATATGACGTTTGACAGTGAGCTTTCCATTAACATAATTTTGTCCAATTCAGCAGCTGTTTATAATCAATTTGTAATGTCATACCAAATGAGTCTAAATGAGAAAGAAATCTAAATAATGGAACTCCATAATCTGCTCCAAACTAGTGAGAAAGGATCAAGAAGGTTGATGTGCCCTCAGGCTCTAACAAATCATGTGTTGGCAATTGGTCAAAGTGCAAAGAAAAGAAAATGGAAAGGAAAGGCTACCAATGGAAAGTCCAATCATGGATCCAAGACAAAATTTGATATTGCACCTCTAAATGATCCAAAGGATTCAATGTGTTTCTACTGCAACACAAAGGGACATTGGAAGCGAAACTGCCCAGAATACCTGAAGGACCTTAAAGATGGTAAGGTCGACAAGAGTAGTCACTCAAGTATGTTCATGATCGAACTCCATAATACTAAAACTTCTAATTCATGGGTCCTGGATACAAGGTGCGGTACTCACATTTGCACTGCATTGCAGGGGCTAAGGGAAATTAGAAGTTTGAAGCGTGAAGAGCTCAACTTAGTCATGGGAAACAGGAAAGTCGTGCCCGTGACAAGGATTGGAAAGCTTGAGATCATGTTGAAGTCTGGAGTTAGGATAGATTTAAATAATTGCTGTTATTCATCAGAAATGACTAGGAACATTATTTCATTCCATGCTTTGTTTCTGGATGGTTATCATTTTTCTTTTGATAATGATAATGGGGATATTTTGATTTATAAAAATGATTGTTTTATTTTTAAAGCTTCTCCTTGCAAAGGCATATATGAAACTGTTAAATGTGATAGCAATGTTATTTTAAAAATTGGTTCGTCTAATGATATTGATAAATCCAAATTGTGGCATTCTCGTCTTGGACATGTAAACAAGAAACGTATCGCCCAACTCCAAAAGGATAGAGTGTTGGAATCATTCGACCTCAAATCGGATGATGTATGCAAATCTTGTTTAGTGGGAAAGATGACTAAATCACCATTCACTGGATCATGTGAAAGAGGTGAAGGACTGTTGGACTTGGTATACACAGAAGTATGTGGACCATTCCGATGCGCCACAAAAGATGGAAATCGATACTACAGTACATTTACTGATGACTTTAGTAGATATGGCTATGTTTGTTTGATTAAACCTAAGTCATATACCTTTGTGTAGTGCCGTGGATCACGAATCGCAACTAGAACTTGTACAACTTGTGCGGAATACAAGATATACAACAAGATATGAATTAAAGAACAAGAAGTATTCAATCAAAACTGCTTTTGTATTTCACGAAAACACAGAGAGAAAACTAGTGGAATAGTTACAAAAGACTTAGCAAAAATGAACTAACAAAAGCCTATTTATAGACTTACTTTTGCGACAATACTTAAGTAATTTGACCTGGTCAACTCCGACAATGCTATTGTCGGAGTGACCATTACATCTGTCAATACACTAATCATGGAATAGTTATTGTCGCAACACCAAAACACTTAGACAGATTCAAAACTAATAAAAATCATGCTTTAGACAACTTGCTCCAACAAACTCCCCCTTGGATAATGCTTGATATATTGAAACTTGAGCTTTATGTATATCCAGGCAGATTGCAACTAGCATGAACACCTTGAGCACAACATACTTCAACTACTCATTGGAACTTCAAGGCCATGGCTTCATCATCAAATGCATCATCATAGATAATCGGATTCACTAGTAGAACTTCCAGATCATCTTTTGAGAGATTTATCAAACTCAAGGGATCAAACACATACATAATTGTTTCTCGATTCCACATAATGTCTCCATTATAATCTCTGTCATAGCATCCAATTTCTGCTTCTCCCGTGCTCCCGTTATACTTCCAATAGCTAACAAATTTCCAAAAATTAACTGAAAGTTTTTCAAGTGGAATTTTCCTTAGACATTTTACCCGTGGATAAGTAGTAATCACTCGTGGTTGATTGGAGATAGGTTCAATGTCGAAGTAATCCACAGTTCTTTTTGGAAACGTCTCTTTGACGCACGTGTATTTTCCTTTATTGCACTCATGAGATAGTACTTCAGTCATCCAATCCACCAGACCATTTTTAGAATGATTGATAATGTCAATTAAAGCGATGTGATTGACTTCACACTTTGGAAGTTTTTCAAGTGCTTTAAAAGTTGGATGAAAATACTGAAGCCCATCCGTTCTCTTGATTATAAACACTTTGTTATCATTATCATACTTCCATCGAATAATCCTTCCAACACACTCATGTCTTGGTATTTTAAAGAACTTTCTGGTCTTTATTTTCTCAGGCTCAGGTTGTTTAGAAAACCACCATGGAAATTTTTGTTCAGGTTCTTTCTCTTCGTCTGAATCAACCCAAAATCCTTCTTGAGTACACATATCAGACTAAACTTTTTCTGGGTGAAGTTCATCTTCAGAATCTTCCCAATCTTCAACATGAACATTATCAAAATCTGGCTCAAACCCTGGAGGAAATTTTGGATCATCAAATTCCTCAAAATCATACTCTCCGTTATTACACAACTCCACAAAAGGAACCAAATCTTCAATGATAACATTCAAAGGAGTAGGACATAGAATCTCTTCTTCTTCATCACTATCTAATAACTCTTCTTTATCAAATCTGCGTGAAGATTCTCCAATCTCAAACATAGAAGTTTCACCAAAATCATCAAACATATTTTCAAGGTATAAAGCATTTAAGTCTTCTTCACCAAGATCATCAAATTCCATATTTTCAAAACTTGGTTCGGGAGTCAAAACCATAGCAGGAACAAAACTAATTGGTTCAACATACAAGGGTTCTTCTATATCATCATTTTGAACCAGTACCATTGCTTCAGAAAAATTTGGCTGATCACCATTTCCATCATTTCCACCAGTATCATCAGAATCAGAATCATCAGATCTTTCAACATTTTCTTCAACATCATAATGAAATCCTTCATTACCTTGATCATTTAATCCAGCATTTCCTTGATCATCATCATTATTCTGATCATTTGCATTATCATCAATATCAACAACATCATGCATATTCTCCCCCTGATCACCTAATTTTTCTTTTAGAAGAAAGATTTCTTGTTCAAGTGATTCAATCCTTAAAGTCTGAGAATTAATTTGTTGACCTTAATTTGCAATAAGAACATCCTGAGTGCCAATTCGTTGCAAAGCATGAAATAAATCATCTCTCAACTTATCTACCAGAGTCAATAAAGGTTTCACAGCTCGTTGAAGAGAAGCATCAAGAGCTGCCATACTCACAGTAGGAGTAGCAGTTGTAGATGAAGTTCCAGCAGCTGCAGAAGATGAAGAAACAGGTATTGATGAAGTAACAGGAATAGAAGTAGAAATACCAGGTTCAGAAGAAGTGACAGCATAGATATAGAAGAAGAAATTGCTGATGAAGACATAAGCAGAGAAACAGAAAAAGGCATTGTTGAAGAAGATACAGGCAAAGATTCAAAAGAAAACATTGCTGAAGAAGTCACTGGAAATGAAGAAGAAGAAGATCCAGTTTCAGAAGAAAAAGGTCTATTTACAATCAGCTTCCTTCTTTGAGTAGGTCTAGGCTCACGTATATACTCAGGATCCTGGGTTTCTTCTCTTTGTCATCTCAAATCTTGTCTTTCCTTCTCTATATTTTCTTTAGTCTGCCTTTGAGAAGCTAATGATTCTTCAAAAGTCTTAGGACGAATAGGTTCCTCATCCTCAGAACTAGATGATTCAATCTAAACAAGATGATCAAGATTTTGTTGAACAACATCATCAATCTCATGAACTATTAGAAGTTCATCTTCCTCTTGAACTGACTCCCCCTCAAATGAAACTTCTTCACTATCATCATTTGATTCCATTTGAATGTCTATCTGAGGTGGAAGAAAATTTTCATCAATAATATATCCAAAGAGATCAACAGTTGGCGGTGTAGGTTTACCACGATAACTATTACAATCAGCAAACACCCTTTTTGGAATCGGAGTATAATGCAAAATCTCTCCATGATATGTAATGCCTTGAATATGTTGATCAAAAATCAGCTGGAGGAATCGTGGGTACATGAAAAATCCATCTTTGTTGATGTTCCCAACCAAATTCTCAAAAATATATTTCGAAAAGTTATATGAAATGTTGAGTACCAAAGCTGTCATTAAACCAGCTAAGTGGTAACTCATTGCATCAAAACCAACTTTTCTTGGAGATATACAACCAATCAAAGTATGAGCCAGAAATTTCCAAAGTGGACAAAAATGATTTTTCATAATTTGAACATCTCGTGGTCCTTTAGTACAACCCATTTGTTGAAGACAATCATCAATAATATATCGTGGAATATTATTTAAAGCATTAACATCATCACCGAATTGCAAAATGCGTCTAATCAATTCCTCAGTGAGTACAAGTGGTCTTCCGTCAACTGTGGTTGTGATACAAAAAGGTTGAACATCTGTGTGATATTCAGCAGTTATCCAAAAATCAGTCATATGATCTTCATAGATATGTTCCACTTGAACTGTCAAAGCATGAGAAATCCTTGATCGTAATAAAAACCTAACCATGGGAAAGAATTTCCTGGTTTCAGGTTTATCCGGTGCCTCAAGTAAATAAGTTGTTGCATTATGACGTTTCTCAAAAATTACTGCCCTCCTAACCACATCAGGTTGTGCTGCAGCCATAGGATCGGGTTCTACCATGATATATAAATACAAGCTGCACAAAGTATATGTTAAGCAAAAGACCTAAACATACTTTGAAAAAGTTTCAAGTTTCAAAAATCTGAAAATTTTCTAAGTGTTGAAAGCATGCGACGAAATCACTTGAGCACTATTCATGCGACAATCACATTTTATACGACAATAGTTATTTTAAAAAAGTACACACACAAAGATATCCGTGAATAACATTGTCGGAGTACTATTCATGCGTGAATAAGTACTGTTCATGCGATAATAATGGATTGTCGTAACAAGTAGTCAAACAAGTCAAAGTCAACAAAGTCAAATTCACGGAACACTGTTCATGCGTGAATAAGCTATTCACGCATCAAAACCCTAATTCACTATTCATCCGACAATGGTTATTGTCGGACGATTCCTAGGGCACTGTTCATGAACCGTGTTTTTCGCACAAAATCAACGATTAAAACTTATTTACAAGGGGATAAAGAGGGAAAATTATACCAATCGATACGGAATGAGAAGGCGTACACTTCTATCAGAACAAAATCAAGTGAATCGTAGCACAGAAAGTAATCGGAGAAAAAATCAACCGGCAGCGTATTGTCGGAGGAATATATTATCGGAATAAAAATGTATGTCGGAAAAAATGAAAGAGTGTGTAAAAAAAAATTCAAATTTTGAAATACTTATACACTCCTTTTTATGTTATTATCCGTGAATAAGATCCAACATATATAAATCCAACAATAACTTTTAATAAAACATTTTAATCAAATCAAATTTACTTTGGATAAAATGCTAAACTATTTAAAAACTAAAAGTTTAAAAAAATGAAAAATCTTTAAACTAGATATTTACAAACTAACATAACATAATAAAAACAAAATATTTTTGTTGGGGTAATTCTCATGAGTTGGGATCATATTGGGATAAATGAATGTATTTATTTTTATTGTTTAGAAATGAAAGTCTATTTTGAAATTGTTAGTATTTTTGACCTCTTTAAATTTACTTAGCATTAATAAAACATGTTTTCTAAGAATCATTCTACATGTGATTATTGGTATTATTGTCCTCTTAAACACTCCTACATTTGAATATCTTTAATTCTTTTATTATTAGCATGCATATTACTTTATATAATCTAAATAGTAATATACTTTTAAGTTCATAATATATTAGTATTTTCATATAAAGAGTGAGAATATGATGATATCTTTAGAAGTACACACATGTGTTGGAATGACACTTAGTCACATATGTCATACCGGGTTGGACTTATAAACTGTATCACAGGTCTATACATCGTATAACAGAGTGATAGAGTTTATTTTGATTTGATATATGAAACTTTGGAATATTTGCACGTCCGTTTATAAAAATATACCAACTAAGGTTTGTACTCAGTACAACAAATAGTCAATATATTTCGCCAGATATCATAATATTAAGACCCTAAATCATGAATCATAATATACTAATCCTTCAAAATTTAAGACATTTATTATCATTTTGATAACCTTTGATCATTTTGATTAGACCTTTGATTGTCATATATTAATATTTTGATTATGTAAAATAATATGCATATATGGTTAAAATTTCTAAGACTAGATACTTTAAATGCAAAAATGCCTACCAATATATCACATATAAAATTAATTAGTAGAAAATTTGGTATAAAAATGCTATGTAAACCTACTAACACATCAAATATAGTACTTATCATTTCTTTTACGTATTATTTATTAATACATTTCCCAATGTACTATCATTTCCCAACTTTTTACATAAAATTTTCCCCGATTTTTTATTTTTTTAAATGTTTTTGGATTTTTATTTTTATAAAAGAAAACAAGCAAACAACAAACAGAAAATATAATCTTAAAAATCCAAAGCTTACTTAATTTGATCCAAATGTTTCATGCCGAGCATCGAAATGAGTTCCTCAAAACGTGATTTTGAAAAAGCTTTGGTAAACAAATCAGCTCTTTGTTTCAATGTGTCAACATGAACCAAAATGATCAAGTTTTTCTCATAGCAATCCCGGATGAAGTGAAAACGTATTACAATATGTTTAGTTTTGGAGTGTTGAACGGGATTGCGTATGATACCTATGGCGGCAGTATTCTCAATATGTAAAGGAGTTTTGGTAAGAAGTAAACCATAATCTCGAAGTTGTTGTTGAATCCAGAGGATTTGCGAACAACAACTGGCAGCAGCAATATATTCTCCCTCCGCAGTAGGGTAGAAACCGTGTTTTGTTTCTTGCATTGCCAGGTCACGAGTCGATCTCCCAAAAATTGACATCCTCCTGATGTTGATTTGAAAGTGTAAAGTCTCCATTATTCGAATACCAGATGCCTAGATCAGGCTTGCCCTTCAAATATCTAAAGATTCTCTGTACGTCCCTCAAATGTGAAACTTTGGGATTTGCTTGATACCGCGAACAAATAGACACAGCAAACATAATATCAGGTCTTGAAGCAATTAAGTACATGAAAGAACCAATAATTGACCGATATTCCTTTTGATCGGTTGGTGTGTCATCAAGAGCAGGTCCAATTTTTTCAACAAGATCAATGGGAGTTGAAATAGATTTGGCATCCAACATCATAAATTTCTTTAAGATGTCATGAACATACTTCGTTTGATGTATGAAAATGCCCTTGTCTAGTTGCTGAACTTGCAAACCTAGAAAGAAAGACATCTCCCCCATTGAACTCATTCCAAACTTAGACTTCATGATATGCTCGAATTCTTTGCATAAACTGTCATTCGTAGACCCGAATATAATGTCGTCCATATATACTTGAACGAGTAGAAAATTACCTTTTGTTTTCTGAATGAAGAGTGTACTATCAATTTGACCTCTTAAAAACCCATTAGTGAGAAGATGTTGAGATAAAGTCTCATACCAAGCTCGAGGAGCTTGATATAACCCATATAAGGCTTTATCCAACCGAAACACATAATCTGGGAATTTAGGATCTTCAAAACTCGGTGGTTGTTTGACAAACACTTCTTCATGCACTTTCCCATACAAAAATGCGCACTTGACATCTAACTGATACACTTTGAAATTCATGAAAGAAGCATATGCTAGAAAAATCCGAATGGATTCAAGTCTAGCAACCGGAGAAAAAACCTCGTCGTAATCCAAACCTTCAATTTGAGTGAATCCTTGAACCACTAATCTTGCTTTATTACGAACCACAATTCCGCAATCATCTTTCTTATTTCTGAAAACCCAACGCGTGCCAATTGGATGAATATCCTTGGGAGGTTTCACCAATGTCCAAACTTGCAATTTTACAAACTGCTGCAATTCTTCTTGCATTGCTTGAACCGAAGAAGAGTCTGACAAAGCTATCTGAACATTCTTTGGTTCAATCTGTGATAAGAAACAAGTAGAAGACTTGTGTTGATGTCGAGTTTTGATCCCATCAGAAACATCTCCAATCACATTTGTGAGTGGATGTTTATGCTCAGAATTAACCCGCAAAGTAGGAACAGATTCCACATTCAAGTTGGTTCCTAAATGTGAATCCTCAGGATTACTTACTACTTCATCACTAGAATCATCACGAGTTGAATCTTCTAGTTCAGAAGAAGGTTCCTAGAAATTTTCAGTATCATCAGGATTTGAAGTTGTGTCATCTTCATCATTTGTCATAGGTTGAGAAGGTTCGTGAGCAATAGATTCTTCAGTTGATTGTGGAGGAGAAAGATTAGAAGTAGATACTGGTGGGACATGAGTAAGAAGCGGCTCAGCAGGAGAAGAAAGAACCAGAATAACAAAATCATCAGAATCCTCAACAGGAGATGACACATCATGTTGAAAAGGAGCAAGAGAATTAAAGAACGAGTCATAGTCAAATAACCATTCTAGACCGATCCCATCGGATGGAGAAGAATACCGTAAAAATTCAACCTCATAGCATTCTTCTATTCGATGTGATGCCGTGTTATAAACTCTTTTGTTTTGAGAATTTGCTGAGTAACCTAAGAAAAACCCAGATTCAGATTTCTCAGCAAATTTTGAAAGACGATCCTTAGTTTTCATCAATAAACATGGGCATCCAAAAGGTTCCAGAAAGTGAATATTCGGCTTCCGATTATTCAATAACTCATAGCTCGTTTTCTTCTTGTCTTTGACCACAAGAACTCTATTTAACACGAAACAAGCCGTATTAACTGCTTCTTCCCAAAAAGTTATTGGTAATTTTGCATCTGAAAGCATAGTTCTTGCAGCTTCGATCAATGTTCTATTCTTTCTTTCAGCAACTCCATTTTGTTGTGGAGTTCGAGAAGCACTGAATTGTTGTGAAATACCATGTTGAAGACAGAACATTTCCATGATGTAATTCTTAAATTCCGTTCCATTATTACTTCTTAACCGCTTTACTTTCAACGAAAATAAAGTCTCTAATCGTAAAATCTGATACTTAATTTTCTCAGCCGTCTCATTTTTGGTACTTAGAAAATAAACCCATGAAAATATTGAGTAATCATCAGTGATTACCAAGCAATAAGATTTACCACCAATACTCCTCACACTAACTAGGCCAAACAAATCCATATGGAGAAGTTCCAATGGAGTGTTAATTGAATTCACCAACTTAGATTTATGAGACTTTTTAGTTTGTTTTCCCTTTTTACAGGAAATACAATGATCATTTAGTGAAAAAGTCGTTTTAGGAACTCCAATCACTAAATCATGTTTGACTAAAAAGTTCATTTTCCTAAAGTTGATATGACCCATCCTTCTGTGCCATAAAACTGAGTCCTTCTCTGATGCTTTTGACAACAAACAAGTATGCTCCATTGTATGAGTTATAGAACGCATATCTAGGATATACATATCTTTAACCCTAGGAGCCCTCATAAGAATCCATTCTTTTGGCACAACAAATCCTGGTTTGAGAATCAAACATTCTTCATCATTGAACCATGTTGACAGCTTTTTGTCACACACTTGTGAAACACTAAGTAAATTATGTTGAAGTTGTTCAACATAATTCACTTTGTCAAAACTTATTTCACCATTCATAACAGTTCCTTCGCCTGAAATCATTCCTCCTTTATCTCCTGCAAAAGCAAAAAACCCTCCATTTTTGATTTTAACATCTTCAAGTAAGGAGAGATTCTCTGTCATATGTCTTGAGCAGCCACTATCAATGTACTACACATTATCGATAGCTCGGGATGACTGCAAGACATTTGATGGAAACAATTAGTTGCTAATGGAGACCCAAGCCTTGGAGGCTTTGGGTCGTCCAGTGATTTCATCTAGGATGAAAACGTCAATTTCTTTGAAATCCTTTTTGAAATCTTTTAAGTGATTAATTGACGCATCATAAGATGAAGATTTCTTCTTGGAAGAAACAAAAGTATTAATTCTCAGTTTTTGTGGATTTTCGTGAAGTGATTTTGAAACATTTTTGTTCTTTGAAAATTTATCTTGCTTCAAATGTTCTCTCGAACGTTTTCTAGCAAGTTTATGACAATCATTCAAAAGATGTCCACGAATTTCGCAATAGAAACAACTTCGTGTTTCATACTTTCTTCGAGAATGAAAACTTTTATGAGAACCATGATATGAAGTTTTACTTGTAGAAGCTTCACATTTTGAATATGAGCTTTTACTAGTAGAAGCTTCACATTTTAAAGATTCAGGTTTGAAATCATGATATTGACATTTTGTTGATGAAGAAGATGATTGTGATTTGTTTGGAGAAGAAGTTCTTTTCAAAATCTTGGTAAATTGTTTTGGAATTTCACAAGCTTTAGATTTTTCTTTATTATTTTGGTTCAAAACACACTTCTTATTCTTTTCACAATCATCACAATCATTGTTCTTCATTTTTGAAGATTGATGGGAAAAATCTAGTGAATTGTTTTCATGTGGTGATTCAGAACTCTCATTAGAAGAAACCTTTTGAGTTGTTTCATCTTGAGGTTTTGAATCATCAACTTTTCCCTTCCTATACACAAACTCAGAATCAGATTCATCTTTAACTGGCAATTGAAAATAAGATTTTGGTGGTGGAACAAAATGATATCCAATTCCAGCATTAGAATCTGCCTTTGATGCTTTGGTTTTTGCATTTAAATCATTTTAATATCCAATACCAAATTTAGATTTGGTATCTAAACGCTGTTGATGGATAATTTCATCAAAAACCACTGCTGATGTCGAAACATTCAACAATTGTCTTTCAAGATCTAAAATTTTAGAATCAGCTTCAGATTTTTCTTGTTTAAGTAAATCCATCTCAACCAAATAACTGTTTATGATGGATTGCTTATTTAAAATTTTAGCTTTCAAATCATGAGTATCAACATCATTTGACTCAAAACGTTTATTTAAAAGCTTGTTGTTTTCCACCAACTCCTTATTTTGATTTTTAATCAATTCAGTGTCAGTTAAAAATTGTTGATTTTGAGTTTTGTAAAGACTGAGTTGATCACTCAAGTCAGTACATTTTGAACAAATTTGTTCAAATGGAGAAGAATCAACCTCAGAGACATTTGCCATGAAAGCTTGGTTATGAGAATATTCCTCCACATGCACACTCCAATCATAGATTTCATCTACTGTTGAAACTAGTGCTGATGATATGGGAGCAGAAGATGTATCTTTTCCAGAAGATTGTAGTTGAGCAGAAGAAGAATAGGTTTTGGATGTAGAAGGCTTGTTGAAACCAGATGTAGGTGCTTTGCTTTTCTCACATTCCCGAGCAAAGTGTCCTAAATTCTGACAGTTGTAACACCGAACCTTTGATTTATCAAATCCTGGTTTACCCCCCAACTTGCTTTTTCCAGTTCTTTGAAGAAACTTTTTAACTTTTCTTGTTAACATAGCAAGATTCCATTGGAGGTCCATTTCTTCAAGATCGTCAGGATGTAACTGATCGTAATCCTCTTCTGTCAAGTCTACATTACCAACCTTTCCAGAAATAAACGCTTCATATGATGAAAGAAAAGCTGTGACAACATTTGCATGATCTTCGGTAATCTTTGAAACATGTTCGTTGGAATTTTGTTGTTGATGACTAGTAGCTGAAGCACTTCCAGATCCATAAAATCCATAACCAGAATATCCACCTGTGGCTCCACTAGAATTCCCACCATTGAATGTCTCAGAACCAGAGAACAAGGCTGTTGTTTCTAAAGTTTTCTTAGAACCATATTGAGAATATTGCATCATCTTTTCAGTCTTCTTTTTTTGTAAAGAAACATCATATACTTGCAACTTGTTGATCAAATCTTCATATGCATATTCACCCAATGATTCATCTTCCATCAAAATGTTAGCCTTAATATCCCACCTTGAAGGTAAAGCTTCAATCAACTTCTCATTGATTTCAAGACATTCCAAAATCAAACCATGTCTTTTGAGCTCACTGATTAACTGGGAATATCGGACAATTAAGTCATTAAAAGATTCATTTGGCATGCAAGTGAATACATCCCATTGTTTCTTTAACAAGTTACGTTTACTTTTCTTCAACTTGTCGTTACCAGCAAAACGTTTCTCCATTGTTTTATAGAGCTCATATGCTGTATTCAAATCTTTCCATCCAGCAAGAACATCACTAGGAAGACTCATAGAGATAACCGACTTAGCTTTCTTGTCTCGATCATGTTCTTTCCTTTCATTAGAAGTCATCATTTTGAGTGACTTGGGAGGAGGTTTATTATCCCTATAAATTCCTTCAGCTCTAAAATGAATGTATTGCTCCAAGATAGGAATCATTAGATCCGGATCATATAGAGCAATAAACGACTCAAACCGATACCGTCAATCATCATAATCATTTTGACATAAAAACTTTGGTGGTTTGGTTGTAGTTCCATTCTCTTGTTCACTCTTCATCACAGCTTGCCAATTCACATGAGCCATTGTAAACACTTAGAAAAATCCGAGAATATCAACGTCCGAGAATAGGAAAATCCGAGAATAACATATCCTAACCAATGCTTCTTCAATAACAAACACTGCAAACACTGTTTATACGACACTAACACAGTCAATCCGTCAATGAGTATACGTCAATGAGAGTCCGAGAATACAAGTCCGTCAATAATCAACTACTGTTCATGCGACAATAGCTTATTGTCGGATCACTAATCACACAAGTCCGTTAATAATCAACTACTGTTCATGCGACAATAGCTTATTATCGGATCACTAATCACGCAAATGCAATCACGGAGAAAATGGTTATCACTATTGTCGGAATTACTTATTCACGCATGAAATTTCCAGAAAATGAAAAAGTGTTGTAAAATCTTCAATTTTAGCTCATTTTTGCTAAAATTTGTATCACTGAGCTCGGAATTCAATTTCTGATACTCGTATCTACCCAATTTGATCTTTTACCGTCAAATTTATGAATCCGTACAATTTGACGATAAGTACGTAAACAATCAAAAGAGAAAAATAAGAGAATCAGATCAAATTCAGATGAATTATGATCACAGAATCACGTACAACAATAATCGTCTTCTGATTTTGATAAAGCTCTTCAAATCCGAAGCAAATTGAAATCAAAAGATATCGTAATTCGTCCAAATCAATCAAACAGTGTCAAACAGCAACAAAATGCTCAAACTAAATCTTCCAAGTCCTTCGAATCAATCAAATACCTCAAAATTAATCTCTAATTCAATCAAACAGTCCTAATTCTATTCGTACGGCTCTGATACCACTTTGTAGTGCCGTGGATCACGAATCGCAAATAGAACTTGTACAACTTGTGCGGAATACAAGATATACAACAAGATATGAATTAAAGAACAAGAAGTATTCAATCAAAACTGCTTTTGTATTTCACGAAAACACAGAGAGAAAACTGTGTGAATAGTTACAAAAGACTTAGCAAAAATGAACTAACAAAAGCCTATTTATAGACTTACTTGTGCGACAATACTTAAGTAATTTGACCTGGTCAACTCCGACAATGTTATTGTCGGAGTGACCATTACATCCGTCAATACACTAATCACGGAACAGTTATTGTCGCAACACCAAAATACTTAGACAGATTCAAAACAAATAAAAATCAAGCTTTAGACAACTTGCTCCAACACTTTGAGATATTCAAAAGGTATAAGTACGAAGTAGAGAACCAACTGGGCAGAAAGATAAAGGTACTCCCATCCGACAGGGGAGGGGAATACCTTAGTATTGATTTTCTCGATCATCTTAGAGAATGTGGAATAGTTTCACAGTTTACTCCTCCTAGAACACCACAGCTTAATGGTGTTGCTGAGAGGAGAAATAGAACCTTGTTGGACATGGTTCATTCTATGATAAGTCGGGCAACACTTCCAATAAGCTTATGGGATTATGCATTACAGACAGCCGCCCATATCTTAAATCTACTACCCACCAAGAAGGTTTCAAGGACACCTTGTGAGATGTCGAAGGGAAATGTCCCTCTCTTGGTCACATCAAGATCTGGGGTTGTAAGGTTTTCGTTAGACTAGAAACTCTGGAAAAACTAGATGCCAGATCTGAAAAGTGTTTTTTCGTCGTTTATCTACAAGAGTCATTTTGATATTTGTTTTACAGACCCAAGGATATTGTGGTGTTTGTAGCTCGAAGAGGAGTGTTTCTTGAGAGAGAAATAATATCTAAAGAGGACAGTGGGAGTACAATTGATCTTGATGATATTGGAGAGTCTACCAATAAAGAACCTAATGCAAACACTTACACTCAACTTGAGGTGGCAACACCTGTTGAGCCTGATTACATATCCTTACCCATCGTAGATCTAGTAGAGTTAGCAATCCTCCTCAGTTCTATTATGGTTTTCAAATAGAAGAAGAGGGTATAATCAGTGATAGTACACTGGCTGAATTAGATGAACATGCTGACTACAAGGAAGCGATGGAAGGCCCTGAGGCTGCTAAGTGGAAGGAAGCTATGAAAAGCGAAATTCAATCTATGTATGACAATCAAGTTTGGAACTTGGTTGACACTACACATGGTCTAAAGACGGTGAGTTGTAAGTGGATCTTCAAAAAGAAGACAGACATGGATGGCAAAATACACACTTATAAAAGCTAGATTGGTAGCGAAGGGCTATACTCAAACCCATGGGATTGATTATGAGGAAACCTTCTCACCAGTTCTATTATGGTTTCCAAATAGAAGAAGAGGGTATAATCCATGAGTCCTGAATTGCAAAAGACTTTTGAGAATACCTGGGCTTATGAAATGAACCACCAGCTTAAGGAAATGTTCCAGGCAAAGGCGAGCAAGGAACACCTTGATGTGGTTAAGTCACTCATGGCTTGCAAGCCCAAACCTGGAGAATCTATCTGTGCTTTCGTCTTGGAGATGAAAGGGTACTTTGATAGGTTGGAATCATTGAATATGATGTTTGACACAGAGTTTTCATTGCCATAATTTTGTCCTGTCTGCCAGCTGTCTACAATCAGTTTGTAATATCATATCAGATGAATATGAATAAGAGAGCAGGCTCAATAATGGAACTCCATAATTTGCTGCAAACCGCTGAGCAAGGAATCAAAAAGGATGATGTGTCCTCTAGCAAATCAACTCCTGTGTTGGCAATTGGTCAAACTGCAAAAAAAGAAAGAGGTCAAATTGGAAAGCAAAGACTACGAATGGAAAGTCCAATCATGGGTCTAAAAGAAAGACTGATTCTAATATTGCACCAGTGAATGATCTAAAGGAAGCAGTGTGCTTTTACTGCAACACTAAGGGGCACTGGAAATGTAGCTGCCCGAAATACCTGTATGACCTTGAGGATGGAAAGGTCGAAATGAGTGTTCACTTAGGTATGTTCATGATCGAACTCTATAATACTACAACTTCTAATTCGTGGGTTATGGATACAGGGTGTGGTACTCACATTTGCACTATATTGTAGGGTCTAAAGGAAATTAGAAAGTTGAAGTATGGAGAGCTTAATCTAGTCATGGGAAACAGAGGAATCACGCCTGTTACCGAGATTGGAAAGTATGAGCTCGTGCTGAACTCTGGAGTTAGGATAGATTTGAATAATTGTTGTTATTCGTCAGAAATGACTAGAAACATTTTTTCATTTTATGCTTTGTTTAAGGATGGTTATCGATTTTCATTTGATAATGAGAATAGTGATATTTTGGTTTATTTAAATGGTTGCTTTATTTTTCAAGCTTCTCCTTACAATGGCATATATGAAAATGTTGAATGTGTTAGCAATTTGATTTTAAATGTTGATTCGTCTAATGAGCTTGATAAATCCAAATTGTGGCATTATCGTCTTGGGCACGTAAACAAGAAACGCATCGGCCAATTCCAAAAGGATGGAGTGTTGGAATCATTCGACCTCAAATCGGATGATGTATGCGAATCTTGCTTATTGGGCAAGATGACTAAATCACCATTCACAGGGTCGTGTGAAAGAGGTGAAGGACTCTTGGACTTGGTACACACGGATGTTTGTGGACCATTCCGATGCACCACAAAAGATTGAAATCGGTATTATGTTACATTTACTGATGACTACAGTAGATTTGGACATGTCTATCTGATTAAGCATAAATCGGATACTTTTGAGGTATTCAAAAGGTATCAAAGCGAAGTAGAAAATCAACTGGGCAGAAAGATAAAGGATCTCCAATCCGATAGGGGAGGAGAATACCTTAGTATCGAGTTTCTCGATCATCTTAGAGATTGTGGAATAGTTTCACAATTAACTCCTCCTAGAACGCCACAGCTTAATGGAGTTTCTGAGAGGAGAAATAGAACATTGTTGGACATGGTTCGGTCTATGATGAGTCAGGCTACACTTTCAATAAGTTTTTGGGGTTATGCATTAGAAACAGCTGTTAAATCTCTTACCCACCAAGAAGGTTTCAAAGACACCTTATGAGATGTGGAAAGGAAAACGTCCTTCTCTTGGTCACATCAAAATCTGGGGTTGTGAAGTTTTCATTAGACGAGAAACTCAGGACAAACTGGACTTCAGATCTGAAAAGTGACTTTTTGTCGGTTATCCACAAGAGTCATTTAGATATCTATTCTACAGACCCACAAAAATGCGGTCTTTGTAGCTCGAAGAGGAGTGTTCCTTGAGAAAGAAATGATATCTAAAGAGGACAGTGGGAGTAAAATTGATCTTGAAGAAATTTAAGAGACAACCGATGAAGAACCGATAGTAAACACTGACGTTCAACATGAGGTGGAGACACTTGTTGAACCTGAAGACATATCCTTACCCGCTCGCAGAACCAATAATAGAGTTAGCAAACCTCCTCAGTTCTATTATGGTTTCCATATAGAAGAGGATAATATTAGTGACAATACACTAAATGACTTAGATGAGCCTGCTAACTACAAGGAAGCGATGGCAGACCCTGAGGCTGCTAAGTGGAAGGAAGTAATGAAAAGCAAAATTCAGTCCATGTATGACAACCAAGTTTGGAATTTGGTTGACACTACACCTGTTCTTAAGACGGTGGGTTGTAAGTGGATCTTCAAGAAGAAGACTGACATGGATGGGAAAGTACACACTTATAATGCTAGGTTGGTAGCGAAGGGCTATACTCAAACCCACAGGATTGATTATGAGGAAACCTTCTCGCCACTAGCTAAGATAAAGTCAATTAGGATCATGTTAGCCATAGCTGCATTACATGATTATGAAATTTGGCAGATGGATGTCAAAACCGCCTTCCTTTACGGGAAACTGTCAGAGGATGTGTTTTGAAAATGCAAAGTATCCCAATAGAGTGTGTAAGCTTCGAAAGGCTATTTATGGACTTAAACAAGCCTCTCATAATTGGAATCTCGTCTTCCATGAGAAAGTCACAAAGTATGGATTTTCTAGAAGTGAAGATGATTCATGTATATATGTCAGGTTCAATGGGAGTGTTGTAGTCTTCCTAGTATCATATGTAGATGATATACAACTCATAAGAAATGATATCCCAACTTTAAAAGGTGTAAAGGATTGGTTGGGAAAATGTTTTCGCTATGAAAGACTTGGGAGATGCAGCATTTCTTTTTTGGTATAAAGATTTACAGACTTGGCCTGATGTCTCTTTTGCTTTGAGCATGGTGAGTCGACATCACAGAATCCTGGTGAAGGTCTGATCGTGCTCCAACGGTCGGTTCAGGAATCGCTTCCTGGTCATTGCGGAACTTCCTGTTGGGGCAGGCGGTCAGCGGGTAGTTTTATATTTATAGTGCAGGGAAGCCTAAGTTATACTACTACTTGTATAGTAAGCGGCAGATATGACTCAGGTGTCGTTCTTCAAACCACAGGGGGCATGGGATCTTAGGAGGATTAATTATCTTTGGTAGTTTAGCTGGGATTATAATACTTTTTGAGGGGTTTTGTTTTATATATGATATAAACTAAAGACAATAAAATAAACGAGGAGTGTAGTCGGTGAGAGATCTATGGATTATGCGAGTGTTTGCTATGATGTCGGTATATACTATTTAGGGGTAGTTATGAGGATTAAGGCTCTAATTATAATGAATCCTAGCAGTGCTGATTTGGGTCTCTGAACGATGTTCGAAACAGTATTGTACCTACGGCCTTTTCATGGCTTCCACGCATTTGTACTTCACCATAGGTGGTTTCAGCGCTATACCAAGTACTGAGCCATTTTACGGTAATTCCGATGCCTCGCCCAGAGATCCCGCATCATTACTGTATATGTCCTAATGGGCCATAGCTCCTATCCTATTACTTATCTAACGTAGAGTTGTCTACAATCAAATAAATAACATGTCACATGGATAACAGATATGGAGTGTAATCTACACCGGAAGTTCTCCAAATGTAGTACCAATTTAACCGACAACTAACCTCGAATCCTATTCCCCAGTCTCGGTCGTCTGAGACGTCCGTATCGTGGCACGAATTGTTGAATAAACAATAAAGTGAACAAGAGATACCCCGCGGAATAAGTTGGGAAAGTCTGTCTAACGATCGGTTAAATTGTTCAACATTATTTCATACAGATCATTATAATCATTCTATCATGTTAAACTGTTGTATGTAATTATTCTATGTTTGAAAACCTAATCATGAATCCAACAACCGCAATAGACAAATAGATACTAGCATGCAAACCCTAAAGCAACAATCAAACAAGAACATGCAGTAGTGTAACATGGATAGTTATCAGTTCATTCCAGGCAGAGTTTCTGGATTAATGGTTAAGTCACGAATGCTCCGAAAGTTCTCTTAAACTCATTTGATATATGAAATTAATTCTAATCTATCTCTAATCCTATGCTCCGTGTCTCCTTCGATAAATTTCAATCAGGAGAACAGCGGTCATGCCGAGTTCATCGAATCATTCAGAGACACAGAATAGTTGAGGGGCCTATTTCTAGTAATTGGTCGGATTCTATAAATAGGTTTCAAACCATAGCATAAGTTGGATAAATAAACATTTTAAGAATTAACTCATAAATTCAAACATATCCTAATCACATGTGAGCAGAGTAATAGCATGGTTTAAAGCATAACTACCCTAGTATAACATCTATCATAGCAAACACATATTTGTCTAGCCTAACATAGCAATTAATAAAGCATGCATTCTTAAATAATCATGGCAAAAGCATAACATATTTAAAAATAACAAGAAAGGATTATATAATAAAACCTAATAGGCGTTACAACAAATCTGCGCAACCGCATTCTCGGAGAGACTCCGTACAAAGCTCGTAAGCTTGCTACTCCTACTAGCTAACTACTACTACTATTCTAGAGAGAGAAAGTGTGTGTGAGAGAGAGAATTGTGTTGTGTGAATGAGATGTGTGAAATGAGGAGGTTGATGTCTCTATTTATAGGCAAAGTCTTCCAAGCATGTTACCACCATTTTGACACGCAAATCTTCCTATTTGCACTAAAATACCACCCCTAGCTCCAAGATTCAGCACCAAAAGGGTATTATTGGACACCAAAAGGGGGTATCGGACACCAAAAATGGCGAATACAGCACCAAAAGGGGGTATACCACCTCAAAGGGGTAGTATATATACCACCCCTAGAGGGTAGTATACGGCCCTAAAGGGGGTGTATACGCCCTCTAGGGGGTGGTATACGGCCCTTGAGGGGTGGTATACGGCCCCTGGGGGTGGTGTGGCCAGGCTCGTGGTCTTGTGCACTGGATCGTAAGTCTTGGTTGCTTGATCGTAGTTCTTGTGATCTTCGTTTGGCTCTATCTTCTTCGTTACTTGTAAGATTTGAACGATTCTTTCGCCCTTGGTTTCGTATTTTCCTGAAGATCAATATGACATGGATTAGGCCATTTTTACTTAATTATATGGCAGAACCACAAGTGAATCATTTTAGCTCTGTTTTGTTCGTTAATTGAGCATTTTAAGTGATGTTTCGAAAGGAAGTCTAAGGTTTGGCTCATTTTACATAGTTAGCATAAAACATAGATTATTTGATGTTTATTCAAAGATTTGGGCCAAAATGGGCTTGAAATGGTGCACAAAAACGTGACTTTTTGCGTCAAATCAAGGTCATTGGACAGTTGTAAAGAATATTCTTAAGTACTCAAGGAATACTAAAGACAGGTTCTTGGTTTATGAAGGAGAAAAGAAACTAAGAGTCACAGGTTATAGTGACACAAGTTTCCAAACAGATAGAGATAATAGTCGTTCACAGTCTGGTTAGGTATTCTTGCTAAATGGGGGAGCGGTAACTTGGAAAAGTTCGAAGCAAGATACATTAGCAGGCTCAACGTGTGAGTCTGAGTATATTGCAGCTTGCGAAGCTTCAAAGGAAGCTAACTAGATGAGGAATTTCCTTGGAGATATTGGAGTCGTTCCTGCAGTACAAGATCCTATTGACATGTTCTGTGATAATGAAAGTGCAGTCGGCTTGACTAAAGAATCCAAAGATCACGGAAGGTCAAAACACATTCAATGGAAATACCATTTTGTTCGAAGAAAGGTAGATGAAGCACACTTGGTTGTGAAGCATATACGATCAGAGGATAATCCAGCTTATCCGTTCACAAAAGCACTGGCAAAGTCCAAACATGATGAACATGCTAGGAGCATAGGTTTACAAGATAACGTAAAGTTTTATTTGTTAGTTTGATTTTGAAACATTACAAAAATGATAGAAACTGTAATAGACTTTGTGATTATATAATGAATATTTATTTATTTTCAAGGAGTATGCTACCATTTACTATTGTTTGTCATTGTGTTTCAGTTTTGCATGTTTAGACACCAACTTCAGTTTTGCATGTTTAGACACCAACTTACAGAGTAATGAATATTTATTTATTTTCAAGAAGTATGTGGTGAATTAAGATTGTCATGGAGTGTTAGTAGATTGTCTATGGAGATAAGAAATTTCATGGAGAATGCTGCAACACTCATGAGTACTTAATGGAGATTTAAGTATAGGAGAGACCCGCACTCAGAGAGATTACTTCATGGATTGGAATCAGGAGTAATTCTAAGATGATAATATCTTATATTCTTAAAATGCATATACATTGAGTTTCTAGTTTTTCAAGTTTGTTATACTTTAGCTTATTCAAACATTGCGCGTAAATGCTAGTCATAAAGGATACGCTAGGTATGACATGATGAGTTGACTAGTACTATGTATGCGAAATTTATTTGTTCTTTTTTCCTAAAAGGAAAAGCGGTATCTATGGGCCCTCTGATGATTAACTGTTGACTCAATGAAGTGCTAGGCCTAGCCAGGACTAAGTTGATATGCACAAATCAGTAGTCTAATATAGTCAAATTAATCAGGAGATCAGGAAACATAACCTTGAAATTTGGAGATTGATTAAAATACATGTCCCAGTTTCATATGATGTCTAAAACAAATGAATATTTGATCACTTATCTAAAGGCAGTAGTGTAACATGGATAGTTATCAGTTTATTTCAGGCAGAGTTTCTAGATTAATGGTTAAGTCACGAATGCTCCGAAAGTTCTCTCAAAAGCATTTGATATATGAAATTAATTCTAATCTATCTCTAATCCTATGCTCCGTGTCTCCTCCGATATATTTCAATCAGGAGAACAGCGGCCATGCCGAGTTCATTGAATCATTCAGACACATAATAGTTGAGGAACCTATTTCTAGTAATTGGCCGGATTCTATAGATAGGTTTCAAACCACAGCATAAGTTGGATAAATAAACATTTTGAGAACTAATTCATAAATTCAAACATATCCTAATCACATGCGAGCAGAGTAATAGCATGGTTTAAAGCATAACTACCCTAGCATAACGTCTATCATAGAAAACACAGATTTGTCTAGCCTAACATAGCAATTAATAAAGCATGCATTCTTAAATAATCATGGCAAAAGCATAACATATTTAAAAATAACAAGAAAGGATTATATAATAAAACCTAATAGGCGTTACAACAAATCTGCGCAACCGCATTCTTGAAGAGACTCCGTACAAAGCTCGTAAGCTTGCTACTCCTACTAGCTAACTACAACTACTATTCTAGAGATTGAAAGTGTGTGTGAGAGAGAGAATTGTGTTGTGTGAATGAGATGTGTGAAATGAGGAGGTTGATGTCTCTATTTATAGGAAAAGTCTTCCAAGCATGTTACCACCATTTTGACACGCAAATCTTCCTATTTGCACTAAAATACCACCCCTAGCTCCAAGATTCAGCACCAAAAGGGTATTATTGGACACCAAAAGGGGGTATCGGACAACAAAAATGGCGAATACAGCACCAAAAGGGGGTATACCACCTCAAAGGGGTAGTATATATACCACCCCTAGAGGGTAGTATACGGCCCTAAAGGGGGTGTATACGCCCTCTAGGGGGTGGTATACGGCCCCTGAGGGGTGGTATACGGCCCCTGGGGGTGGTGTGGCCAGGCTCGTGGTCTTGTGCACTGGATCGTAAGTCTTGGTTGCTTGATCGTAGTTCTTGTGATCTTCGTTTGGCTCTATCTTCTTCGTTACTTGTCAGATTTGAACGATTCTTTCGCCCTTGGTTTCGTATTTTCCTGAAGATCAATATGACATGGATTAGGCCATTTTTACTTAATTATATGGCAGAACCACAAGTGAATCATTTTAGCTCTGTTTTGTTCGTTAATTGAGCATTTTAAGTGATGTTTCGAAAGGAAGTCTAAGGTTTGGCTCATTTTACATATTTAGCATAAAACATAGATTATTTGATGTTTATTCAAAGATTTGGGGCAAAAGGGGCTTGAAATGGTACACAAAAACGTGACTTTTTGCGTCAAATCAAATATCCCACACTTATACTTTTGATTGTCCATAAGCAAACTCTAAATCGTTATATGCCAAAAACTTTAATGTTGCAAAAAATCATTTTATGGGTGAGTCTTTAAAGGAAGAAAAAGGCACAGATTTGAAACAAGTATTGTTTCAGTACGGAGAAGAGAGATGTTCCCATGACGTATCCAAAAGGTTTATAAAATGATTTTCTTAGGCATGCTTTCAATTCTCGCGATCTTAGAATATGCATGACTGGGCGATCTCACCAGGTGGTCACTCAATTCACTCAAAGTGTATCGGGTTTCCTATCAATCTAACACAAACGAAATCGCTCATATACCAGTCATGCAGCATTCATCATCATATGCAAAAAATCATTTTATGGGTGAGTCTTTAAAGGAAGAAAAAGGCACGGATTTGAAACAAGTATTGTTTCAGTACGGAGAAGAGAGATGTTCCCATGACGTATCCAAAAGGTTTATAAAATGATTTTCTTAGGCATGCTTTCAATTCTCGCGATCTTAGAATATGCATGACTGGGCGATCTCACCAGGTGGTCACTCAATTCACTTAAAGTGTATCGGGTTTCCTATCAATCTAACACAAACGAAATCGCTCATATACCAGTCATGCAGCATTCATCATCATATGCTTGATCGAGAATCATATCTCCACCACTTAGACAGGAACGACACTAATTATTACCAGACATTTGTATGAGGTGGGGTTTAAAGGGTATGGATAGTGGATATTTTGAAGGTAAAAACCGGGTTTTGCTTATCTTAGGACCTTTTAAACTTTTGAAAAATTTTGTTTAGACATACTTTTTAATGAAAACGGAAACGGATAAGGATAAGGGAGGAAGATAGCTATTTTTACTTCTATCTTTTTGAAAACACATGGAAGATTTATATTTTTGGGAATCAGAGTTTTCGAGAGATTTGAAGCACTTAGCTTTATTTCAGATAACATATTTCTTTTTTTTCTTTTCTTCTTTTCTATATATATATTTTGGCTTAGAATTTCTTTGCCAAGGAATTTCTAAGAGATTTTTATTTTCTTACTGCCTTTTTGAGATCCTTTCATTTTTCAATCCTTTGACAACTTCGAATTTACTTGGTGCCAATTTTTCGCACCACATGACTCTCTATCTTTGAGTTTTTGATTATGGAAACGCATGCGAGAATTTTTTAAGTAAACATGAAATTTGTGATTTTGAGGGAAAGCAAAAAGAATGTCTAAATAGCATTTTTCAAAATTTTTAAAAATTCTAGGATAAGGTTTTGGTGGGTATGAAAGTGAGTGGGTTTAAGAGTTTGGGTTTTTAGAAATGAAAAGGTTAAGGCTCAACAGGGTTTTCTAAGTGGATCATCGATACTAAAAATGAGTATCGACAGGGTTAGGCTTGAAGAGATATGATAAAAATGGGGTTTATCCTAAGTAAATGCCCAGGTCATTTAATTGCACCTATGCCACGTATGGCACCTGTCAATGTGGTCTCGAAATGCATACCAGGAACAAGTTCTAATTCTGAATGCATGCACCGGTTACACACAACAATTGAAAGTGAAGCATTAAGAATGAATGCTTATAATAGGCTCAAGTTACCTCACTGCAAATATAGGTTGTATGTGCCCAGTCACGCGATGCCCCTCTTAGATTTTCATTTTAAAACCATTTAGATTCTGACATGTTCCGATCTCTTTTTACCGACTTTTGAATACTTGCAAAAAAATCTGTACTTTTCCTTAACTTATTGACTCAAAAACTGTCGAAGCGAGACTGTTTAAAAAAAAAAAAGTTTCAGCAACATAAGGATTTATTTATTTACTGAGGACTATTTTTGAAAAATTTTGATCTTAACAAGGGAGCGAAGAGTATACTACTATCCCACTCTTAAAAATAAATATTGTCCTCAATGTTTCTGCACTAAGTAGGGGAAATCCCACACTTAGGGTTTTGCATTAAGTTAAATATAAATTTTCAGTTTTCTAATTATGAGGTATTAATCCCACACTTAGAGTTTTAAGTGGGCATGAGCATATATTATCATAAGATAGATCATAAGAACTAGAGTGGTACTTCCCTATGCTTGGTGAGTACTGGATGGAGGACCAATTTCGTGAAGGAGTGGTGTAAGTGATTTGCTGGAGTTTGACCAGACTTCTTTTAAGATCATCCATTCCTACGAATACTGAGTTCTGCAAATAGCCATAAATAGAGTCATAATAACCAGGTCTCACAAGATAGTAGTCTAAAACATAAAGTAAATAAGTCTAAAACATAAAGATAATAAAGTAAATAAATCTTAGACATAAATAAAGATAAAGATAAACTAAGGCTCATCTATCAGATCATCCATGTCATGGTCGAACTCAGCAACAGCAGCATGATAGATGGCAGAGAGGGCAGCATCATGGAGGTCAGAGGAAGGTGATGGTGCAAGAAGTCTGCTAGCAGCTGTGAGCTTCTCGGTAGGGTCAAAGTGGGGGCTCTTAGGAGCCTGTATCGGAGCATCAGTAGTGCCGGATGCAGAAGGGAAGAATGGCCATGGTGGTCGAGAAGCTCTCGACCTGATCCTAGCCTGTAAGGGAGGTCCTGAAGTCTTGGTAACCCGACTGCCTCGCAGATATCTAACATCGAATCATGATGAATGGACAATGTCTGAAAGAGCACCCAAGCAGCTATTGGGTCTGCAGTAGTGATCCCATAATCAAAGGTTGGGAGAGTCTCGGATGCTGGGATAAACTACGGTGCAGCAGGTCTCAAATGCTCCCCTGGAGTAATCGGTGCATCAATCAGACTCTCTTCCTGGATAGCAGCCATCTTCTTCTTTCCTTTGTGGGTTTTTCCACGTCTTGTGCCTTTGTAGACTTTCTGCTCACTGCTTTCAGATGGGGTCTCCATCCTGAAAAACACAAATAACACAGGTAACGTTTTAAAGTTTGTAAAGATATACAGATGCGAAAAGAACTGATGATTGTTTGTAAATATTTTGATTGTAAGTGTCATCAGGACTTCTGCATTTATATATATATAAATAATAAAGACTTATCTCATATTTGTAAATTTCAAAGGCTGTCAGATAAGTAGCTATCTTGCATCATTTAGTTTAGGATTGATAATACTAGCTAAGATTTAAATTAAGAATTTAAAAATAAAAAGACAAATTATTCTAGGATAGGCTTGGGGTGCCTCCCAAGAGCGCTTGTTTAAGAGAGTCACTAGCTTGACTCTTGATACCTGGGAATCGGTCAAGGTGGCTCAAAAATGTAGACTTCCTTATTAATGGGGAAATCCTTAATGTAATGTTTCAAGCGCTGACCATTAACTTTAAAGTTACCTTCCGGGGCTTCAAGTTCTACTGCACCGAAGGAAAATACCTTTGAGACTATAAATGGTCCGTTCCACCTGACTTTGAATTTTCCAGAGAACTTTCTGAGGCGTGAGTTGAAGAGAAGTACTTTATCCCCTGGTTTAAACTTTGATAGCTTGATTCTTGCATCATGGAACATCTTGGTTCTTTCTTTGAATTTCAGGGAGCTATCATATGCTTTATCTCTTAACTCAGCCAGATCGTTAAGCTGCATTCTCCTATGGGATCTTATGGTGGGAACGTCTAAATTACATTTCTTCAGTGCCCAGTATGCCATATACTCCAACTCTTTTGGTAGATGACATGCCTTACCATAAACCAGATGATATGGTATGGTCCCTAAAGGTGTTTTATATGCTGTTCTGAATGCCCATAATGCATCATCTAATTTTTCGGACCACTTTTCCCCATGATTGAACACCGTTCATTCTAAGATTTGTTTCAAAGCCCTATTTGTCACTTCAGCTTGCCCATTGGTTTGTGGGTGATAAGCTGTTGAAGTTTTGTGAGTAACATTGTACTGTTGCAATATTCTCATTAGGTGAACATTGTAGAAGTGTGTGCCGCGATCACTGATTACGGCTCTCGAAGCACCAACTCGAAAAAATAGTTATTTGAGAAACTTATTGATGACCTTGGCGTCGTTTGTTGGGAGAGCTTGTGCTTCGGCCCACCTGGAACGTACTCAACTGCAACCAGAATGTATTATTTTCCGTTAGATTTCGGGAAGGGTCCCATAAAATCTAATCCCCAAATGTCGAAGACTTCACAAGCTTGGATGTTAGTTAGTGGCATTTCATTGCATGCGGATATGTTGCCGAGTCGTTGGTAAGCATCGCAGCGTTTAACCAATCGTAGGAATCTTGAAAAATGGTTGGCCAATAAAAGTCAGCGCCGTATACTTTCCGTACGGTCTTGTTATGGTGGCCTCCAGTTAGTCCATGGTGGCTTTGGTAGAGGATATGTTCGGCTTCTTTCCTGTCAACGCATCTTCTGATGATATGATCGGGACAGACCTTAAAGAGGAAAGGATTATCCCAAAAACAATTCTTTGCATCGCGGAAGAACTTTCCTCTCGAGAAGTTGACATTCCTTTCTGGACTATTCCTCCTACCAAGTAGTTGGCAATATCAGCATACCAAGGATCGTATGATGATTGATGTCCTTGATGGTGCTTTTCAATGTTCATGAGTTGTTCGTCTGGGAACTGGTCTTGAATATCTCTTTCTTCAAGCTTTTCCAATGCTGGATTTTTCAATCGGCTGAGGTGATCTGCTGCAACGTTTTCTGCTCCCTTTTTATCTTTAATTTCTATGTCAAATTCTTGTAAGAGCAGAATCCAGCGCAACAGTCTTGGCTTAGCGTCTTGTTTTTTGAAGAGATACTTATGAGGTGAATGATCTGTATAGACAATAGTTTTGGACAAAATAAGATAGGAACGAAATTTATCAAAAGCAAATACTACCGCTAGCAACTCCTTCTCAGTGGTTATATAGTTCTCTTGAGCGTCCGTGAGAGTTTTGCTGGCGTAGTAAATTGGTTGAAAGTGTTTCTCCTTCCGTTGTCCTAGCACAACTCCAACTGCAAAATCACTGGCGTCGCACATGATTTCAAACGGTAAGCTCCAGTCGGGGGCCACCATGATTGGTGCATGCATGAGTTGTTCCTTTAAGTAGTTAAAAGCTTTAAGTCAGTCATCTGTAAAGTCAAACGGAGTTTTTTTTCGAGAAGATGAGTCATAGGTCGAGATATCTTAGAGAAAACTTCGGATGGATTTCACAGAAGTAGATGGTGGAATTTTGAAATAGTATCAACTTTAGCTTTATCTACTTCAATTCCTGCTTTAGATATCCGATGTCCTAATACTATTCCTTCCTTCACCATAAAGTGACATTTCTCCCAATTCATAATGAGGTTTGATTCTTCGCAACGGGCGAGCATCCTTTCTAAGTTGGAAAGACAAGATGTGAAGGAGTCTCCAAAGACTGAGAAATCATCCATGAAGACCTCCATACACTGTTCAATCATTTCATGGAAAATTGCCACCATGCATCTCTGAAAAGTAGCAGGTGCATCCTTTCTAAGTTGGAAAGGCATACATCGGTAGGCGAAAGTTCCGTATGGACATGTGAATGTTGTCTTCTCCTGGTCTTTTGGATCGAGAGGGATTTGAATGTAGCCAGAGAAACCATCGAGGAAACAATAAAATTCATTTCCTGATAATCTTTCGAGCATCTGATCAATAAACGGCAGAGGGAAGTGATCTTTGCGAGTGGCTTCGTTTAGCTTGCGATAGTCAACGCAAACCCTCCAACCGGTGACGTTTCTCGTTAGGATGAGTTCATTATGTTCGTTTGTAATCACCATCATTACTTTTTTCTTTGGGACAACTTGAACGGGACTGACCCATGGAGAATCTGAAATAGGGTAAATCAGGCCAGCATCAAGAAGTTTGATAACCTCCTTTTTGACCACTTCTTGAATCTTCGGGTTGACTCTCCTCTGTCTCTGAACTGATGGTTTGAATTCATTTTCCATTAGGATCTTGTGTGTGCAACAGCTTGGACTGATCCCTTGTATGTCAGAGATTTTCCAAGCAATTGCCTTTTTATGTGACTTCAAAACCTGTATGAGTTTGGCCTTTTCCTCCGGCTTCAATCTTTGGATATGATAACTGGTAAGTGTGAAGTTCATTCGAGAAAAGCGTGCTTCAGTCGAGAGGGCAGTTCCTTTAGTTCCAATTCTGGTGGTTCTTCAGTAAAAGGCTTCATTCTTGCAATTTCATCTCTCTTGAGTTCATGAAACTCTGTTTGGAAGTCTGATTCTTCAAGAGGCGATTCTGATGTATTGGCTGAGGCTATTTCAACCCATTCTACTTTATCAGGGAATGCATCCTTCCTCGGCTCGTATTTGACAGTGGATGATGTGGAAGTTGCGTTTTCTTCAGTAATAATGGTATCGTTGTTTTTAGTAAGTGCAAACTTCTGAGCTTGAGCTGATGAAGAGGGCTTATAGTGATTTCTGGATTTGAACTTTGTGGTTTACAACTTCCAGATAGCTGTGAATCAGGTGGTGAAAACATTCATTCCATTTCCTTGAGTGTCCTTTGAATTTCTTCCCTTGAGAGAGATGAATCATATACTTCAGGAGTTGGGTTCCTTCTTAGAAGAGTGATTGGTGTGCCATGTCCAAGCGGAGCAGTCATAATAGTTTTGAACCGCGAGTTAGGATTCTCTAAAGGAAATAGAACTTCTCTCGATACGGTGGAGGAATTTGAGAAAGCAGAGCATAATCGTGTGTTTTCTTCACATAGTTTCCTTGTTGTGATGATAGTGTTGGGGTTGATGCTGCTTACTGCAAGAATTTCTTCCAAATGTTCTTCGATTATTTCCTGCATAGAATCTACAAGACCAAGATCTTCTCCCATTGGATGTTTCATTAGTTCATCAACATTGAAGGTGACTTCCTCAGTTCCAACTCGAAGTTTTAAAGATTTTTTATTAACGTCGATGATGGCCTTGGCATTGTGTAGGAAAGGTCTGCCAAGGATGAGTGGAACCTGGGTGTCTTCCTCAAAATCCATAATAACAAAATTAACAGGAAAGACGAATTTATCAACACAGACCATAATATCTTCAGCAATTCCACGAGGGAGTTTAACTGATCTATTAGCTAACTGGATGGTCATTCGGGTTGGAAAAAGTTCGTTTAATCCTAGTTTCCTAAAAAGCAAGTATGGCATAAGGTTTACACTAGCTCCTAAGTCAGCTAAGGCGTTACTTATTTGAACATCCTGAAGATAACAACGAATAGTGAAACGGCCAGTGTCTCCTAGCTTTGGGGGTAGTCCTTTTTGAATAATCAAAGAGCATTCTGCATCTAAGGGTAAGTTAACTATTTGTCAAAGTTTTTCTTTGTTAGATAAGAGTTCCTTAAAGAATTTGGCACAACTAGGCATTTCAACTAAAGCATCTAAAAGTTTAACATTTAAGTGTAAGCTTTTGAACATTTCTAGATATTTTCCAAATTGAGCCACTTGTTTCTCTCTCTTAAGCCTACCAGGGAAAGGTATACATGTTGGTTTAATGCTTTCTGGGGCTTTAGACGGTTCTGGTTCAAGAGAAGTGACGGGGGTGTCAACTTGTACTAAATCAGTAGGTAGAGAAGTAGAAGGTTCAGTTATGGGAATATCTATAGTTTTCTCGTTTTTAGTCTCATTTCCTCCTCTAGTGACCACAAGGATGTCATCATACTCATGGGATGAGTGATAGACAGAGTTATAGATTGCTTCCTCCCTTTGCTTCTCCTCAACTTTTAAAAACAACTTTTTAACATTATCCTCCATGTTTTTAATTAAATCGTTTGAAATTCTAATCAAATAATCAATTTGGTTTTGAAAATCAACAATCTTTTTATTGACATTATTTTGATTAACAATGAAGTTTTTGAAAGTTTCGTTGTTTAGACGAGAAGTCAATGGGGAAGGAGTAGAGAGAACTAAAGATCGGGAAGTGGGTTGTGTCGTAAACCGCTGAATAAAAGGTTTGGAATGAAGAGTGTGGTTAGGGTTTCCACTAGTTGTAAGAATTTCTTCGGTGGCCCTTCGGTTTGAGAGGAACTTTTGAGGTTTCTTCTCTTGCTTAGGGTTTGAAGATTCTTGCAAATCTTTGACAAGTTGAGTGATAGATTCGAGTTGAATTTTTAGATTGTCTAGGGTTTGATTTGAAGTACTCCTTCCTTCTGAGGTAGATTCATCTGACTCCAAGTCATGCTGATGCATCGTTATCATCTCAATCAATTTCCAAGCTTTTTCAGAAGTATGTAGCATGAAATTTCCGGATGAAGCAGCATCGTGGGTTTGTTTGTGTTGAAGATTCAAACTGTTGTAGAATGTGCAGACCAGATCCATTTCAGTCAACTGACGATTCTGACATCTTTCGATCAGATTCTTAAATCGTTCCCAAGCCATGCTTAATGATTTATTAGTTCCTTGATGGAAGTTAGTGATGTCGTTTTTAAGCTTGGTTTGTAGGAAAGGAGGGAAGTACTTAGCTAGAAACTTAGTAGCCATCTCCTCCTTTGTATGAATCGATTTAGGTTCAAGATCATAAAACCATGTTAAGGCTTGAGAAGATAAAGAATAAGGAAACAGATTGAAAGTGCCCTATGACGTGGATCTAGATGATAATTGACTACAATTGAAAGGCGGAATCAATCAATTGTGTGTATTAATAATGAACACAAACCAAAACAAATGTAATTAACAAAGTAAACGAAGATATCAGCTTGTATTATGAATTGGGAACGATTACAGAGATGTTTAGTCGACAAATGGTGCTAGGGTTTCGTCAACCCTAGCCGGAAACCCGTAGATTTGTATTTATACTAAAAGTCAGCCGACATGCGTCACTTGTGGAAGTGTCGCATGTGGCCGCCTTCATGCGTCACTTACCTAAGTGACGCTATGCGTCACTAAGGCAAGTGACGCCTAACCTAAAACTTAGGTGTCGCATATAACAAAAACTATATTTTCACTATAAGACTAACGACACTTATTACAACTCGATAGACCAACTGACAGACAACCTAATATGCATCAACAAACTCCCCCGTGTCTTCAGCTTGGTCTTCAAAATCTTCAAAATCTTTAAGTCTTTATTTCCAGCCAGCAGGAAATACACCACCAGCGTGTACTCCATTGGCTACGCAGATATTGATAATCTTCTGAAATTTTATCGCTTCAGCTCTATCTCTTTCTTTGAACTGAATTCTGTTCTAATGTAGTCTTTTCATATCTTGTTCCGAAAGATTAATCAAACTCAAAGGGTCAAATACACAAAATCTATTTCTCTTCAGACCCCAAGTAGACCTCTTTTTAGGTTGAACAGCATCCCATGCTGTTTTCTCTTCAATCTCCAAATCTGCATCTAAAGACCCCAAATCCGTAGCTGGTTCTGATTTTGGAATAAAAATAATCACAGCTTCACCAGTAATATCGTCATATTCCCAGTATAACAACCTATTCAAAAAGTCCAAAGGAATGATCTCTAAAGGTATCTTCTGAAAGCATTTTGCTGGTGGATAGATCATCCTTACAATTGGTTGTCGTGTAACCGGATCTAACTTCTTCTTAAACTTATATCTCATACCCAATGTCGGTTTAATCAGATTATACTTCTTGCTGTTAATCTCCCGATGAATAACCACTTGAAAGAAATCAGCTCGTGAATCTCGAGCACGGTTGATCAAGGGTATCTAAGATAATCTCTGAAGCTCACATTTTGGCAAAGTACTTATTTTATAAAACTTTAAGTTGAAGTACTGAATGCCATCACTCCTTTTAATCATAAACACCGAATTATTCTCATCAAACTTCCATCTTTTTATCAAACCCGTGTAATCAGTTCTGACTTTGTAAAACTTACACGTGACGGGTACCTCAACTATAGGTTTGAGCACTATGTCAGGCTTTATCATTGAAGATTGAGCTGTAGAAGCTGATTGCTCATTGGTCTCTGTCTCAGAATCATGACCTAATTCATCTTCTGAAGAATCTGATTCGATAATAGGAGCATCGTCGTAACATTCATCACTTTGAAGCTGCTCCCCCTCAACCTCAACTTTGTCATTTCCTTCAAAGAAATAATCCTCTGCCACAGGATCATTTATCACATCTTCCTCAGGTATTGGTGTATTATCATTCATCAAATTTTGCAGATATGTAAGATCTACATACGAATAATCAACCGCTATTGGTCTTGCCTGACCTTGAACCTCAACGAAGTAATCCAAAGATATGTTTTCATTAATAGTAGAAGGAAGTACATTTTCTGGTTCCGGGGAAGGAGTTACATTTGTTTCTAACTCACTAGGACCTAGCTCCCCCGAAACATGTGTAACGGATTCCAGCTCTAACAACCTAGATGACAGATTCGTCACTTGAAGCTGTAGAGTGTCAACCGTAGCAGCTTTAGCTTCCAATTCCTTGATCTGAGAGGCTTGAGCTTCAATAATAGCCTTCTGATCATCAAACCTTTTTGCCAAAAGCACCATCTGAGCCAAAACCATCTGAAGAGACGGCATGTCAGACGGTGGCGGTGGTTGTTATCGCTGAGATGTTGGTTCCTCAATGACCACTGTCGTCCGCTGGCGTCTACGGAGAGGTAAATCGGCATAAGAAGTTGAAGACCCAGAAGGACGTTTGCCCGGATTCCTCGGGACATGGACCCTGCCAGCAGAGATCCGTCTCAGTATACGCTTAAAGCGTCGAGGATCGGCAAGCTGAATACCGTCAAAAGCAGATTGTGGTGGCACGTCACCCTCAGAATCGGGTGGTGTGGGCCCACCGTCATCAGAATCAGCCTCAACCTGAACAACACGATCGATATCCTCTAAGTCTTGAGCGATATCGGTATCAACTAAGTCTTCCTCGTTGACCGGAGGCACAACATCATCCAAAAAACCATGATCGCGCGGCGCAACATAGTTTTCGTTCACTATGTGCCCGAAGAGTTCGCGATCAGCCAAAACCGGCTCGCCCTTTGGCGCGAGCTTGCAGTCGTTGAAGACTCGCAAAAGCATCGGTGTCGGCACCAGAAGGGATCGCTGATCTGGAGCTATATCAAGATTCAGGTCGTTCAACAAAAGCTGTACAAACCGAGGATACTGCAGCCATTTATCCTTTCCAGCTCGTATGTTCTCAACCATGTTGCCAAAAATATAACCGCTGAAGTTATACGGTTTGTTGTAGATGAGGGCCAACATGAGAGATAAAGTAAGATGACTCGCAGCGTCATATCCCCCCTTCCTCGGAGATAAACAAACGATCACAATATGACACAGATACCTCCAAACCCGGCAGAGGTACTGTTTCCTGAAATCGGAGAGCTGGTTTGCCGGATAACCCATCCGCTGAAGCCCTCCATAGATAAATGTAGTTGGGAAGATGGTGGGCATTGTAGAGTTGTCGGTGAACTGGAGAACCCATCTAATCGAATTCTCGGTGATCTCGATTTCCTCGCCAAACATAGTGGATACAATCCTGGGAACATCACCCTGAACCCTGATCACTGCATGATCATAGAACTCCTCGATTTGGTTCATGTAGACCGGAGTCGATGCAGTAATCGCATGATGAATCCTTGATCTGCGTAGAAACTCGATCATTGGCCTGAAAAGCGCCGAATTTGCATGCGTAGACTCTAGAAAAGCCGTAATGTTGTGTCGGGTGTTGGTACGGCGGTAATAGTTCTGTAGCTCAGCCATCTGTAAGCTAAAATACAAAGAAAAATAACCGAAATCGTTATAGAGTTAGCCCGAACACAGATGGGTTAAAAAATGAATTTTGACTTTAGGCGTCACTTATGGTAAGTGACGCATGGCCACTACCGTCACTAAGGAAGTGTCGTAGCATACAGTGTTTAAAATTAAAATTAAAGAATAGCGTCACTAAGGTTAAGTGACGCTATCAAGCGTCACTGATGTAAGTGACGTTTGTATTTAGCGATTAAAAGTATACGACACTTATGAAGTGACAGGTGAAGAACATGCGACAGTTAGCATAGTGACGGTATCCTAAGGGAGTCACTTAAGAAGTGACGGTATAAGTGACGTATAGAAATAGGCGTCACTTAGACAGTCACTTGGGGAAGTGACGCATTTAGAGGCGTCACTAGGAGGAGTGACGGTCTTAACAATTAAAGCAAGTATATGCGTCACTACACGAGTCACTTAAGAAGTGACGCATGAATAAGCGTCACTTAATAAGTGATGGTATGGGCTTTCAAAATTACCAAATAGCGTCACTTGAGGTAAGTGACGCACGAAGTGACGCAACGATGAAGATCATCGTGTCACTGTTCATACCCAGATTTCAAAATTGGGGGTTTTTGAAATCGAAGTTACCAGGGTGTGCGCATGGTAAAAACGAGTATTACACACCCTTTATTACACGAAAACATTAACAAATCAAATGTTTAATCGAACGATTTCAAAGTTAAACCCAAACCGTAACCCTAATTTAAATTTACAGCATGAATATCAAAGGAAAAAGGTTAAGATTAGTACCAAATAGATCGTAGGAATGAGGGGAACAAAGATATATCGATGGAATGCACAAACAAGCAGTAGAATGCAGGAATCAATCGAAGAAAATCGCACAGAGGGAAGTGACGCAGAGACAGTATGAGTGTCGGTGTGTCAGTGCAAGTGACGGTATAAGTATTTGAAAAGTGGTGAGGTTGAGTGTCGTGGGGAGGAGTATTTATACACCGACCCTTGTATGCATCACTCAACCCGGCACTTAAGGCGTGGCTTACCCCGACACTTACTGCGTCACTTAGTAAGTGATGCAATAGCGTATGCGTCATTGGTAGCGTCACTTATGAAAGTGACGCGCAGGTCACTTTTAGTGAAAAAGTTGTGATTTCATCGATTTTCGCGTTGTAAATTCGGTACTCAAATTGGAAAATGTAACTGTAACTTGGATAATGACTAAAATTACACTAACTTAGATAAAATAAAAAGACATACAAGAATGTAAATTTACAACTAGAAAAATTTAACACATTCTTTTTGGTGACGGATTTGATATAGTCTGGTTAGGGATCATATCGTAATAACATGCATTTATTAGGAATATTAAGTGTTATTTCGATCATCAGTATATTTGTCATCTTTAAATTTACTTGACATACTAAAAACACTTTTTATAAAAATTATTTCAAAACGATTATTAGTATGTTTATCCCCTTAAACATGTTATACTCACATCTAGGAGGTATTTTATTATTGTTGGTATGTGCATTTCGCTGTAGTTCCCACCATAGATATACATCTTAACTTAAGACATAGGCCATGTTTCCATTTACAGATAGAATATAAGAAAATCAATTTTTAAGAATCAAGTCAGCGGTGACAGGTCTGTACTTACGTACAACAGAGCGACATAGCTTGATTCAGGTTTAAGCAAAACCAGACTTGGTCAAACCATTTTGGCGACCTTGTAAGGTATCTTAATTTTAAAGACTTTTCAAGTACTTTGACTTGTGTTTGCTTAATTTTAAAATATATATTAACAGAAGCCAGGTCTATACTTACGTATAACAGAGGAAACTGTCAATATATATCCCCAAATGATATCAAATAAACATCTTTCATGAAAGCATGCCTAGTATAAGTAAGAATTTAAGACTTGTGTCATACATCTATTGATGTTATACCACTTGAAATAGACAATGAATGATTAAGCTTCTTAAGACTTCTCAAAGAGTTTTGCATACTATGCCTCTTAATATATCGTATGATGAAGACAATGTTTATAAAAACTGTTTTCAATACGTCAGATAAATCTACTGACACATCCAAGATAAACCTTAAATTTCCATTTTTATCCATGTCACCCGATGTACTATCATATCCCAAGTTGTTTACAGACACAACTTCAACGTCTATTTTTTAAAATGTAGCAACCTTGCATTTCTTTAATACTAGAAAGTATAAAGAGTGGCGTTTGCGTTTTTTTTTTTTTTTTTTTTTTTTTTTTTTTAAACATTACTTTAAACATATCCAAGTCACAAATTACTTTTTCGTGGTAAAGAACCTTAGACCGATCATGTTGACTAATTCATCAAATCGGGCTCTAGAAAAAGCCTTAGTGAATAAGTCAGCATTTTGTTTTAGGGTATCAATATGGACAAGATCGATAAGGTGTTTCTCATAGCAATCCCGTATAAAGTGAAACCTAATTTCTATGTGTTTGGTTTTAGAGTGTTGTACGGGATTGCGTGTGATTGATATGGCAGCTGTATTTTCAATATGTATAGGAGTCATAGTTAAGAGTAACCCGTAGTCGCGCAGTTGGTGTTGAATCCAAAGAACTTGAGAACAGCAGCTTGCAGCAGCAATGTACTCGGCCTCCGCTGTTGAAGTAAAAACCGTAGTCTGCTTTTTGCATTGCCACGACACCAATCGGGATCCAAGGAACTGACATCCTCCTGTTGTTGACTTCTTATTGATGTTGCAGCCACCATAATCTGAATCTAAATAGGCAGAGAGCATAAAATTCTTCTCATTGGAGTACCATAGACCGAGAGTGGGTCTATATTTGAGATAACCAAAAATCCGCTTCACCGCCTTCATATGAGAAACCTTTGGTCGTGCCTGATATCTTGAACAAAGTGAAACAGCAAAGACGATATCAGGCCTTGAAGCAGTGAGGTACATAAGAGAACCTATCATTGAACGGTAATCCTTTTCTTTACAGTCCTCATCATCATCAGCAGGTCCAAGATTATGATTGAGTTCAATAGGAGTTCCATAAGGCTTACAAGTGAGCATATCATATCGTGTCAACATGTCATTGACATATTTTGACTGATGAATATACATTCCTTTGGATGACTGCTCAACTTGCACACCTAGAAAGAAAATGAGATCTCTCATTGCACTCATCTCGAAAGCTGACTTCATGACCTCTTCAAATTCTTTACAGAGTGCCTCATTTAACGACCCAAAAATAATATCATCGACATACACCTGAACTAGTAACAAATCATCCCCTTTCCCTTTTGTGAAGAGAGTACTGTCGATGTTGCCCCGAGTAAAACCATTTTCCACCAGATGAGTAGCAAGCCTCTCATACCATAGGCGAGGAGATTGATGAAGTCCATACAATGCCTTATTTAGTTTGTAGACATAATTTGGATTCACCGAATCTTCAAAACCCGGAGGCTGTTGAACATATACTTCCGTATCAATTTGACCATAAAGGAATGCACTTTTGACGTCAAGTTGCTTGACACGAATCCCTTTAAATGATGCAAAGGCCAAAAAGATACGAACGGACTCCAATCTGGCGACAGGGGCAAAAACCTCATCATAATCTAGTCGAGCTTTGTTCCTTGTAACAACCCCTCGATCATCCTTCTTTACTCGATATACCCATCTAGTGCCTTTTGGATCAGCACCCTTGGGTAATGGAACTAGCGTCCACACTTGCAGCTTATGAAATTGCTGCAGTTCATCTTGCATGGCCTCGACCCAGGATGGATCTTGTAAGGCCTCCGCGACTTTCTTCGGTTCGGTTTGGGAAAGATGGCATGAATTTACGGATGCCATAAATCCCAGAACCTGATCAGCTGAAGTATGCTTATCTTCAGCAGATTGCTTTGCCTGATTTCTTGTTTGAACAGAAGAATGAGGATCACCAATTATGTTTTCAACTGGGTGATTCCTATGTATCCGAGTAACAGGAATAGCATCTGGCACAAGATTTAATTCCAAGTTGTTCAAATCACCTTCAGTGGCAGAAGCATTTTCGTTCTCTTCATTAGTGAAGAAACGAGAATAATCCATGTCTTCTTCATCCTCTAAAAGAGGCATATCTGGATCATGTGGAAGATCCTCAGCATTGACAGTTTTTGAAGAAGAAAGGATGGCAGTAGTTGGTGGTGTAGGAGTAGGTACAGATGCAGTGGAAGTAGTGGATGTAGATGCAGGCGTTTGTTGTGTTGGTGTGGGTGTGGGAGTGGATGTCGTATCGGGAATTGGATTGGATATAATAGGAGGAGAATCGGATGTTTGTTGAAAAACATCGAGTCCATGAAGCATTGTAATTAACTCTTCTGTTTCGTCGTCCTCCATAACATTAAAAGAACTGAAGAGTTTCCCATAATTAAAGAACCAATCCGGACCCGTTCCTTGAGGTGGTTCCGTATACCTTAAGCATTTGACCTCAAAGTGTTCCTCTATCTCGTTTGTTGATTTGTTGTATACTCGTTTGTTTGGGGAGTTGACCGAATATCCAAGAAAAATCCCTTCAACGGCTTTATCACCAAACTTAGAGACACGTTCTTTGGTAATCATTATCAAACAAGGACATCCAAATGGCTCCAGAAACTACAGATTTGGCTTGCGGTTATTGAATATCTCATAACATGTTTTATTCCTTTTCTTTACCGAAAGCACCCGATTCAAAACATAACAGGCAGTATTAACTGCCTCGGCCCAGAAGATGATAGGCAGCTTGGAATCTGCGAGCATAGTGCGAGCATAGTGCGAGCAGTTTCAATGATGGTCCTATTCTTCCGTTCTGCAACCCCATTCTGTTGAGGAGTTCTCGGAGCACTGAATTGATGATCAATACCCCTAGAAGCACAGAATAATTCGAGAGTTGAGTTCTTGAATTCGGTTCCATTGTCGCTTTGCAGTCTCTTCACCTTTAAGTTGCACAAATTTGCCAACTTATCCAACAAGTATACTAAAATTCCCGCTGTCTCATCCTTCGTTGCGAGAAAGTATACCCACGAAAACCGTGAGTAGTCATCTGTCACTACCAAACAGTAAGAGCGACCACCGATGCTCTTTGTAGAAACAGGACCAAAAAGATCCATATGCAGTAATTCCAACGGAGCATTAATGGAATTCACAACCTTAGACTTATGGGACTTCTTGTGGAGTTTGCCCTTGTGGCAAGAAACACAGTCATCCTTCAAGGCGAAGGACTGTTTCGGAACTCCACGAACCAAATCGTTATTAACTAGAAAATTCATTTTACGGAAATGAATATGTCCCATCCGTCTGTGCCAAAGGAGTGATTCCTTTTCTGAAGCCTTCAAAAGGAGACAAGTGTACTAGCTGGTTGTCTCCACGGTTCACATGTTCATTACATAGGTATCATTTCTTCTAGGTGCACGCATCAACACCCATTCCTCAGGAATGACATACCCCGGCTTCAAGATGACACACTCAGTCTTTGTAAAGGATGTGGTATAGTCCTTATCACAAACTTGTGAAACACTTAACAGATTATGTTGAAGTTCGGCCACATAATTTACATTCTCAAAGCTTACCCTTCCATTTGTTAGCGTTCCTCTCCCCGAAATCGTTCCTCCCGTATCTCCTGCAAAGGCCACATGTCCTCCTGCGTATGGTTTAATATCCACAAGTAGAGACACATCACCAGTCATGTGTCGCGAGCAGCCGCTATCAAGAAACCATTCGCTATCTTTTACACGTTCAGACTGCTGCAACACAAAAGAATGAGGAGATTAGTGAGAAACGGTGACCCAAGCCTTTACAGACTTAGGTCGACCATAGTCATCAACAATAAGCACATCAGATAAAACTTTATTTTTAAACAAATCAGATTTAGTATCTGATGTGTTATTATTGATGACAATAGAGTCCGCAGTAGACTCTTTTCTTTTCCAAACCTTTGATGGTTCGGAATTTGGCTTAGAGGTAATGTCGGGCTTTGGAATTGACAAAGAATTTTGCCCAACATTACTTACTTTCTCGGCAGGCTTAGGAGAGTTGGAGTGATGCCTAGAAGGTGATTTTGAAAAAGAATTTCTGTAGAATGATGTCCTAGGCATATCTCTCCCATAACGCTGATAAGAAAGTTTGGGACAGTCGCGGATCAAATGTCCTTGTTTCTTGCAGTAGAAACAAGAACGAGTCTCTATAAACTGTTGAGGTGAAGGATTTACTGCAGGAAGTGGTGAAGCATTTCTAGAACATGAACATTTCGTACACGTGTTAGAGAATGCTTGTTTTGTTTTAGAAGTTGAGGCAAAAGTTTTATCAACATGAACCTTTTCATTTGTCACCTTTTGTTTTAAAACATTTGCCGGTGACTTTTGAGTTTGAAGTTTCACATTTAAAACTCTTTTATCCTTTTTACTTTGAACCTTTGATACAGGTTCAACTTTTAAAATTTGTTTTTCAGGTTTAGCCTCAACCTTCTTAAACTCAGGATATTCCTGATCAGTAGTATCCTCTATCTCAACAATCTCATCAGTATGAACTGGAGACTTACTTTCAGCTTTAACAAACTGAGGCAATGGATACTCTTGCCTCTTAGTTTTCTCCGTTGTCAGTTTGTTTAGCTTGGCTTCTTTGGCCTTAATACCATACAGTTTGGTATAATCAACTGAAATCTCCTCAAGGCCTTCTTTAGCAAGCGGGGGACAATATTCAGCATTAGAAGGTGGTGGTACTTGGTTATAGCCAAGACCTTCCTTCTTTTTGCCGCTTTCCCCTTGCTTACTAACTATCTCATTAAAGACTTGAGTTGCGGATGTTGAACCTAAGATTTTGCTTTTATGATTGTCAAACTCATTTTTTAAATCAGATAGTTCTTTAGTCAACAATTCAATTTCGACAAGATAACTCTTAATTGCATCTTGCTGGCTAAAGACCTTTGCTTTAAATGTTTCGGTATCTAATTTATGAGCTTCAAGGTGTTGTTCATAAAGTTTTTCATTTTCTAGCAAAAACTTATTAGATTCAGTAAGTTTAACTATCTTGTCCCGCATATTTAAATTGTCTTTCTGATAGACCTCAAGGGATTCAGTCAATTTAATACATGAAACACAATTGAAAGGCTCGTTAGGTTCATTTGGTACCTCAGGAGTAATGTGAGCCATCAGGCATTGAAACTGTGCAGCCTGAGCACTCCAATCAGAAGCAGCTGGCTCAAAAACGATCAAAGCATTATCTACAGCCAATGATTTAGCTTCTTCTTTCTCATTTGCCTTGGGCGGATCCGGCTTAGTAAGACCCGACGATGGCATCCTGGGTTTCTCACATTCCCTTGCAAAGTGACCAAGGTTCTGACAGTTGTAACATCGAACCTTGCTTTTATCAAACCCAAACCCTGTCTTTCCATTACCTTCCAAGCTCTTGCGTCCCGTCCTCTGCAAGAACTTCTGAACTCTCCTTGAGATCATAGCTATGTTCCAAGTTAAATCCATCTGTTCCAAGTCATCATCATCCAGCTGAGCATAATCTTCTTTGGTCATTTCCAAAGTAGTATTTGGTTGAGTAACCAAATCTTTGTAAGAGCTGAGAAAAGCTGTATAAATCGCAGCTTGCTCTTGGATTGCTGGTGATGCTGAAACCTGCTGTTGTGTTCCTTGATTTGTGCAGATTGTCCCAGAAACATAGGCAGCATGTGAAGCCCCAGCTGAATAGGATGGAGAATTGGTATCCGATATGAATGTCATTCCTCCATAACTCTTACCAGAGTTTACTTGGCTTCCATAAAGTGAAGGGTTTTGTACAAATCCATTCGACTTGCACTCCTTCTTCTTCAATTCCATAGCGTGGGCTTGAAGAACTCCTATAAGCTGATCCAAAGTCATCCCAGCCAATTCTTGATTTTCCTTCAAGAATTGGACTTTCACATCCCATGCACTTCGTAAAACATCCAACAACTTCTTATTAATCTCAAGTGCAGTGAGATTATATCCACCTTCAGTTAATTCACTCACCAATTGTGAGTACCGAGTAAACAATCCAGAAGTTGTCTCATTAGGTAAGGAGTCAAACAGATCGTACTGTTTCTTAATCAATTCAAGCTTAGCCTCCTTATATTTCTCATTTCCCCCACACCTCGTCTCTATTGCCTTCCATAAATCATAGGTTGTGTCATGAGTTTTAAACAGTCTCATAACATCCTTTGTCAAACACATACAAATAGCTGAATGTGCTTTCCTTTCTATTTGATAATCTTTCTTTTCTTGAGGTGTCATTGCAGTGAAAGATTTTGGTGGAGGAACACCGCGATAGTTTCCTTCAGCCACTGGAGCCTCATATCTTTGTTTTAATGGACCCCACAGTTCTGGACAATGAAAATCCACAAATTGTTCAAATCTGTCTCTCCAATAAGCATAGTCCATGTCTGCAGTGAATAGTGGAGGTTTATTATTTGAACCGATATCATTTCCTTGCTTTATCATCTCTTTAATACCTCTAATATCTTCCTTGTCTGCGGCCATTGAAAATATACCTGAAATTTTACTCAAAAACAAAAGCTCAGAAAAATATTAGTACTGAAGGCGTCACTTAGTAAGTGACGCACTGAAGTGTCGCAACGACTAGCGTCACTAGGTAAGTGACGCTATCGAGTGACGGATGAAGTGACTGATGACACTGTAAGTAAGTGTCGCTCAATCAGACGAGTGACGCACTCAAGTGACGTACGTGAGTGACGTGCTAAAACAAATAGGCGTCACTAGTAAAAGTGACGCAGTAAATCAATAGGCGTCACTTAAGAAAGTGACGCAGAAAATCTAACAGGCGTCACTAACAGAAGTGACGCTTGAAAGTCAAGTGACGTGCAACAGTGACGCACGTAAGTGACGGTGGATTAAAGGGAACGGCACTTAAGTTAAGTGTCGTATAAACCTCAAATGACGCTTTAAGTGATGCGTTCAAGTGACGGTATAACCCTAATTTGGGATTAGGTAGTGCCGCTGTAAGTGACGCGTCCAAGTGACGGATCGAGTGTCGCAAAACGGCTGCAAAATCCTAAAACCCAAAAAAAATTCGAACTTTCGTAAACCTAACGAAAATTCCTTGAACCCTAATGGACGAAACCTGTAAATGATGAAGAATATCGTCTGTATTGCACCTTAGCACCTCAAAATTTGTATGTAATCTTGATTCTTGATTCAAACAAAACCGAAATGAACCCAAAATACCTTCTAAACGTCAATGTTATCACCTATAGGCTCTGATACCAGTTGAAAGTGCCCTATGACGTGGATCTAGATGACAATTGACTACAATTGAAAGGCGGAATCAATCAATTGCGTGTATTAATAATGAACACAAACCAAAACAAATGTAATTAACAAAGTAAACGAAGATATCAGCTTGTATTATGAATTGGGAACGATTACAGAGATGTTTAGTCGACAAATGGTGCTAGGGTTTCGTCAACCCTAGCCGGAAACCCGTAGATTTGTATTTATACTAAAAGTTAGTCGACATGCGTCACTTGTGGAAGTGTCGCATGTGACCGCCTTCATGCGTCACTTACCTAAGTGACGCTATGCGTCACTAAGGCAAGTGACGCCTAACCTAAAACTTAGGTGTCGCATATAACAAAAACTATATTTTCACTATAAGACTAACGACACTTATTACAACTCGATAGACCAACTGACAGACAACCTAATATGCATCAACACAGATGGAGGCGAAGAAGGTTTCTATTGATTCCTATTTGTTCGAAAGAGTCGAAAGGTTGATGAATTTGTTATGATGGGCATTTGGATTTTCAACCGAAAGACCAAGAAACTGACACTCATATTTAATCATTTTAATGTAGTCTGTTGGTGTTACGATTGGTCCTCCTCGTCCCTCTAGCAGTGGTTTAATTGATGAGGTGAGAGTGATACGTTTCGACATAACTCGTTGGTAGAAAGTAGGGTTTTGGAAAGGAAGAATTAAACTATTCTAATCTAAAGATGAAAAAAGTAAAATTAGCCTAAGGAAAGGAAACGAACTTTCGGATGATATTGATCTTCCAAAATGATCGCTAAATAACTAAGATAAGTAAATTCCTAAAATCAGTCGATGTAGTCCACGGCAGCGGCGCCAAAAACCTGATCGCGCTCCAACGGTCGGTTCAAGAATCGCTTCCTGGTCGTTGCAAAACGTCCCATCGGGGCAGGCGATCAGCGGGTGGTTTTATATTTATAGTCCAGGGAAGCCTAACTTATACTACTACTTGTATAGTAAGCGTCAGATATGACTCAGGTGTTGTTCTTCAAACCACAACAAGCATGGGATCTTAGGAGGAATAATTATCTTTGGTAGTTTAGCTGGGATTATAATACTTTTTGAGGGGTTTTTTTCTATTTTATATCAAATAAAGACAATAAAATAAACGAGGAGTGTAGTCACTAGGAGATCTATGGATTACGCGAGTGTTTGCTATGATGTCGGTATATGCTATTTAGGGGTACTTATGAGGATTAAGGCTCTAATTATAATGAATCCGAGCAGTGCTGATTTGGGGTCTCTGAACGATGTTCAACATAGTATTGTACCTATGGCCTTTTCATGGCTTCCACGCATTTGTACTTCACCAGAGGTGGTTCCAACGCTATACCAAGTACTGAGCCATTTTACGGTATTTCTAATGCCTCGCCCAGAGATCCCGTGTCATTACTGTATATGTCCTAATGGGCCATAGCTCCTATCTTATTACTTATCTAACATAGAGTTGTCCACAATCAAATAAATAACATGTCACATGGATAACAGATATGGAGTGTAAACTACACCGGAAGTTCTCCCAAATGTAGTACCAATTTAACCGACAACTAACCTCGAATCCTATTCCCCAGTCTCGATCGTCTGAGACGTCCGTATCGTGGCACGAATTGTTGAATAAACAATAAAGTGAACTGGAGTTACCCCGCGGAATAAGTTGGGAAAGTCTGTCTAACGATCGGGTAAATTGTACGACATTATTTCATACAAATCATTGTAATCATTCTAGCATGTTAAACTGTTGTATATAATTATTCTATGTTTGAAAACCTAATCATGAATCCAACAACCGCAATAGACAAATAGATACTAGCATGCAAACCCTAAAGCAACAATCAAACAAGAACATGCAGTAGTGTAACATGGATAGTTATCAGTTCATTTCAGGCAGAGTTTCTGGATTAATGGTTAAGTCACGAATGCTCTGAAAGTTCTCTTAAACTCATTTGATATATGAAATTAATTCTAATCTATCTCTAATCCTATGCTCCGTGTCTCCTTCGATAAATTTCAATCAGGAGAACAGCGGTCATGCCGAGTTCATCGAATCATTCAGAGACACAGAATAGTTGAGGGGCCTATTTCTAGTAATTGGTCGGATTCTATAAATAGGTTTCAAACCATAGCATAAGTTGGATAAATAAACATTTTAAGAACTAACTCATAAATTCAAACATATCCTAATCACATGTGAGCAGAGTAATAGCATGGTTTAAAGCATAACTACCCTAGCATAACATCTATCATAGCAAACACATGTTTGTCTAGCCTAACATAGCAATTAATAAAGCATGCATTCTTAAATAATCATGGCAAAAGCATAACATATTTAAAAATAACAAGAAAGGATTATATAATAAAACCTAATAGGCGTTACAACAAATCTGCGCAACCGCATTCTCGGAGAGACTCCGTACAAAGCTCGTAAGCTTGCTACTCCTACTAGCTAACTACTACTACTATTCTAGAGAGAGAAAGTGTGTGTGAGAGAGAGAATTGTGTTGTGTGAATGAGATGTGTGAAATGAGGAGGTTGATGTCTCTATTTATAGGCAAAGTCTTCCAAGCATGTTACCACCATTTTGACACGCAAATCTTCCTATTTGCACTAAAATACCACCGCTAGCTCCAAGATTCAGCACCAAAAGTGTATTATTGGACACCAAAAGGGGGTATCGGACAACAAAAATGGCGAATACAGCACCAAAAGGGGGTATACCACCTCAAAGGGGTAGTATATATACCACCCCTAGAGGGTAGTATACGGCCCTAAAGGGGGTGTATACGCCCTCTAGGGGGTGGTATACGGCCCCTGAGGGGTGGTATACGGCCCCTGGGGGTGGTGTGGCCTGGCTCATGGTCTTGTGCACTGGATTGTAAGTCTTGGTTGCTTGATCGTAGTTCTTGTGATCTTCGTTTGGCTCTATCTTCTTCGTTACTTGTCAGATTTGAACGATTTTTTCGCCCTTGGTTTCGTATTTTCCTGAAGATCAATATGACACGGATTAGGCCAGTTTTGCTTAATTATACGTCAGAACCATAAGTGAATTGTTTTAGCTCTGTTTTGTTCGTTAATTGAGCATTTTAAGTGATTTTTTGAAAGGAAGTCTAAGGTTTAGCTCATTTTACATAGTTAGCATAAAACATAGATTATTTGATGTTTATTCAAAGATTTGGGCCAAAATGGGCTTGAAATGGTACACAAAAACGTGACTTTTTGCGTCAAATCAAGGTCATTGGACAGTTGTAAAGAATATTCTTAAGTACTCAAGGAATACTAAAGACAGGTTCTTGGTTTATGAAGGAGAAAAGAAACTAAGAGTCACAGGTTATAGTGACACAAGTTTCCAAACAGATAGAGATAATAGTCGTTCACAGTCTGGTTAGGTATTCTTGCTAAATGGGGGAGCGGTAACTTGGAAAAGTTCGAAGCAAGATACATTAGCAGGCTCAACGTGTGAGTCTGAGTATATTGCAGCTTGCGAAGCTTCAAAGGAAGCTAACTAGATGAGGAATTTCCTTGGAGATATTGGAGTCGTTCCTGCAGTACAAGATCCTGTTGACATGTTCTGTGATAATGAAAGTGCAGTCGGCTTGACTAAAGAATCCAAAGATCACGGAAGGTCAAAACACATTCAATGGAATACCATTTTGTTCGAAGAAAGGTAGATGAAGCACACGTGGTTGTGAAGCATATACGATCAGAGGATAATCCAGCTTATCCGTTCACAAAGCACTGGCAAAGTCCAAACATGATGAACATGCTAGGAGCATAGGTTTACAAGATAACGTAAAGTTTTATTTGTTAGTTTGAATTTGAAACATTACAAAAATGATAGAAACTGTAATAGACTTTGTGATTATATAATGAATATTTATTTATTTGCAATACCATTTACTATTGTTTGTCATTGTGTTTCAGTTTTGCATGTTTAGACACCAACTTACAGAGTAAATTGGATTTACTCAAACCTCCTCAATCGATCACAGTACAGGAAGTATGTGATGAATTAAGATTGTCATGGAGTGTTAGTAGATTGTCTATGGAGATAAGAAATTTCATGGAGAATGTTGCAACACTCATGAGTACTTAATGGAGATTTAAGTATAGGAGAGACCCGCACTCAGAGAGATTACTTCATGGATTGGAATCACGAGTAATTCTAAGATGATAATATCTTATATTCTTAAAATGCATATACATTGAGTTTCTAGTTTTTCAAGTTTGTTATACTTTAGCTTATTCAAACATTGCGCGTAAATGCTAGTCATAAAGGATACGCTAGGTATGACATGATGAGTTGACTAGTACTATGTATGCGAAATTTATTTGTTCTTTTTTCCTAAAAGGAAAAGCGGTATCTATGGGCCCTCTGATGATTAACTGTTGACTCAATGAAGTGCTAGGCCTAGCCAGGACTAAGTTGATATGCACAAATCGGTAGTCTAATATAGTCAAATTAATCAGGAGATCAGGAAACATAACCTTGAAATTTGGAGATTGATTAAAATACATGTCCCAGTTTCATATGATGTCTAAAACAAATGAATATTTAATCACTTATCTAAGGGCTGTCTCTAGATATTATTCGGAGTTCGGTAGTTGCACTGGATGGTACTCTCTACTTAGTTAATGGGATAGAGACTTAGACCATTAGTAGTTGATGACTTGTTCAAGTGGGAGACTGTTGGAATAGTGTCCAAGGTCGTAACTAATTGGTAAGACTATCATTAAAAGTGGAGTCATTTTGGGTCACCCTCAATGATCAAGAGAAATAAAAGAGAAATAATATTAATTGGAATTGATATTTAGATTGGTTTATTAATTTATCAAAGTGAAAAATTAATAAGAAACTAATATTATTCGTTTATTAATTGAATATTCATATGAAACCAAAAGAACATTCTGGAAGCTGCGTCCAACTGTTGGTTGGAAGGTCCAGCGAGCGGCAAGGATTAGGGTTTGGCAAGTTGGTGGAGCACACAGGTCGAGGCTCGAATACGTGGGCAAAAATTAAGCCCAATCGTGACTGGAAGGTCCAACTGGCGATTAGAGATTGTCAGAGGATGTCCCACATCGGCTGAAGGACAAATCCCAAGGCTCTTCTCCCTATATAAATAGGGACATAGTCTAAGTGTGACACCCACCAATTTAGAGCTATAATTAGCACCTAAAGTACTTGTAATTACGCGTATTTAGTTTTGTATTAATCTAAATATACGTGACATTTTATGTAATTACATACACGCATTCGTGATTTGTTAAATCGTACAAATATGAATCAGACGGAGTCTGACACTGCTAAATATGGACGTTGGTAACAAATATATATATATATATATATATATATAGACACACATATATATATACTGTGGATTTATCCAAACAAATATTATTTGTTATAATATATATGATAATATATTACATGAATTTCGTATTGTTTAAAACATAACCTACGCGACGAACTCACGTGATAGTATTTAATCACGTGAGTTCGGAAAACAAGAAACATGCGAGCCCGAGACCCGATTGGGTCGGCCCGTGGGCTACAAACCTGGCCCCTCTTTCCCCATATATATATATATATATATATATATATATATATATATATATATATATCCTCACTCTCCCATTTTACTCATTTCCTTTTACACACACACATACCCACATACTCTCAGTCTCTCTCTATTTCCTCTCAAATAGCAGGCCCAAATCACCCAAAAACATCATCACAAACGCACCATTTCACGAAGTTGATTCAAGAAAAACAATCACCAACTCGAGCTCTCATCTTCATCTTCTTCGATTTTCATTTCGTGGTTAGAAACCTTATTAACACTTTTTAAAATACTTGTAACGCTTTTATTTATATGCTAGAACATTTACCCAACGAAATTATGTCCAAAAACCGACTCAAAGTGTGTTTTAAAACTCAAATTGCACGAACAGCTGCGTCTGCGAACTGAGATACGTCTTAGTCCGCAGATCGTGCTACAAACCGAGATTCACGAACTGAAACTCATGACTTGTGAGCTGACTTGCGAGTCGAGACTTGCGAACTGAACTACCTGCGAACTGAACCTTTCAAACACAATCTCAGTTTGCATCGCAACTCGGTTCGCATCGCAGTTTTAGTCCGCAACTAGACTTGGTCAATTTTCCCGAATTTGAATTTCATATGCATTTTTACTAAAGCATCGCAGTTTTAGTCCGCGGCCAGACTTAGTCAATTTCGATCCCAGCCAGGGGCTCTGCCCCTTGGACCCCACCCGGGGTTGCCACCCCTTGGACCCCGCTACCAGGGGCGCTGCCCCCGGACCCCCGTCATTTATAAGTTTTTAAATACTTTTCACACTAGTGATGAACACTCACAAACAACGAAACCTAATATAACGATACATATAATAATAACACTTTTGGATTATTATTACAAACCATCACCAACGGGCCATACTTGTTTTCAAAACTACAAAGAAAACATTAAACAAACACTTGGACATTTCCTAGTTGAGTGGACAACTAGCATGGGTGTTCTTTCAAGACACTAACTTTTACATACTTACAACCTTATGCGTTTCAGATGCCAAAAGGTTGCAGGGTTCGGAGAACCAATATACGGACTTACATCTGACACGCCTACGGACTTACATCCTCTTTACCTTGCTTGATTTCACATACACTGTTTGCTAGACTCGGGTGAGTCTTACAGCCCCACTTTTTACTGTTTTCTACTTGGGGTGAGATACTTTGCTTACTGTTTTATGCATGAACACGAGTACTGGACTGCCTATACTACTTTTTACACACATTGCATGAGTACTTTTTATCCACTGAAAGCCTCCTATCGCAAGTTGTTAGTTATGGACTTAAGCGCGAGTACTAGTAAATGGATCCATTTGGGACTGACAATCCCTGCCTGGGGTAGTAGCGCTACCATTGATATTAACGTAGAAACAGGTATATTAGTAGTTGTTACACATGAGTGTCTGGATAGCACTCACGGGGGTACATTATATGATTCTTGATTGATTCGTACTTACACACTGTAAGCTTCAACTTATGAGCTCATGGCAACTGTGCTGACCTACTAATTACTTGTTTACTTACCTTGGTTGACAGCAACACTGGTAGATACTTGTGCTTCATAACGATTACTTACTACTAAACGTGTAAGATTCACCAACCTTTTTGGTTGACAATTTCTTAGCATTGTATCTCAGGTACACTGACGGAGTAGGATTTCTCCAAGACACTATCTAGAGTCGCATGATTTCTACATTACATCTAATGGAGATTCTTAGCATTATCTTTTGTATATTATGATTATGTAATAGAATCTCCCACTACACGCGTGGACTCTAGGGAACTACATTTTTGTAACCGAAAACACCATGTTTCATACATTTTATATATGGAAATGTAACTATTTTTAAACGTCTCATTTAGGTTCGTTTGTTGTATACTTTGTGCTGTTGATACTTGATTAGTCGCGCCCCGACCCGAATCGCTTCCGCAATCACAGATTTGGGGGTGCGACACTAAGCTTTCAAATCATCCCAGTCTAATAGTTTTTTATTCTTTCTCATTCCTAATCCTTGTGAGAGTTTACACGACTTAGAGTCAAGACCCTAGGATTTGGAATTTCTCTTGGTTCATGAGAGTGAGCTATTAGAGGTACTCTGGTTTGGGTACTTACCTCCAAGTCAAGAAGGTTCTACAAGGTGATCTGCGTCTGAGTCATTGGTTTTCTTAAAGATTAGTATTTTCTTATTTATGTATTTGTTTTGTATTTTCGCTTTCATTTATTAAGTTAAGGTCCTTAGGGTTTAGCTTCCTAGTTTCTCTAGATTAATTGTTATTTTCCGCTGCTATGTTAATCTAGTTAGGGAATAGAAAACCCATAAACTATTATCCGCTTTGTGACTAATAGTTACTCTAGGGGTCCATTTTATCCTAACAACTTGGTATCAGAGCCATATCCCATTTCATAGTGTTATTAGTCATCATATCAGTAACAACCTCCATCAAAAAGTTTGAGCGAAGTGTTAACTTCGGTATGTGGCAAATCAAAATGGAAGCCCTTCTTATTCAGTTTGGGTGTGAGTTGGCACTCGATGGAATAGAAAAGAAGCAAGAAGATATAACGGCACAGAAGTTCCAGATGTTGGATAATAAGGCGAGATCGGTTATTGTGCTAAATCTCTCAAATGAGGTTTTGCAAGAAGTGGCTCACGAGACGAATGCCAAAGGTATATGGGAAAATTTAAAGGCCATATACATGAAGAAAACGGTGGAGAACTGACTTTATATGAAACAAAAGTTGTACATGATGAAAATGCCAGAAGGTAAATCTATTCTCTCGCATCTTGATAAATTCGATTCCATCATTACGGAATAATGTAGATGCTAAAATTGAAGATGATGATCAATCCATTTTATTGTTGTGTTCGCTTCCTCAGTTATTTAAGCATTTTTGAGATACTATGATCTATAGGAAAGACTCGGTCTCATACGTTATTATTAAATCTGCTTTAAAATCTAAAGAGCAAATTGATAGGGACATCACAGAGGGAGCTAGTGGTAGTCAAGCGTAAGAACTCTTTGTCAGAGGTAAACATGAAAATAGAGACTACAAGAATAATAAATCCAAAGGAGGTTAAAAATCTAAACATAAAGTTTGCAAGTCAGGAATTTGTACATTTTTCAGGGAACCATGGTTACGAGTCTCTATATCTTCGGATACTAACATCACAAAATTATGGCACATGCGTTTAGGACACATGGGTAAGAAAGGCTTAACTTTGATAAGTAAAAGAGGTCTCCTTTGTAAAATGAACTTTTGTGAACACTATGTTTTTGGAAAGCAGAAAAGAGTTAAATTCAATTCACCTGCTATTCATAAAACAAAAGGTACTTAGACTACATCCATTCTGATCTTTGGGGGCCTTCTTGTGTTCTTTCTAAAGGTGGTGCAAGATATATGCTAACTTTAATGGATTATTCAAGAAAAGTTTGGGTATATTTATTAATACTTAAAAAATGATGTTTTCTTGAATTTTAAACAATGGAAAGCTTTGATTGAAAAACAAACCGGAAAACAAGTTAAGAGAATGCGTACAGATAATGGCATGGAATTTTGTGAAAGAGAATTCAATGAGTTTTGCAAGAATGAAGGAATAGCTCGACATCATACAGTCAAGATAGCACCTCAACAAAATGGTGTAGCTGAGCGTATGAATCGAACTCTTTTGGAAATAGCTTGATGTATGATCTCAAATGCAGTGTTGACACTGGATTTTTGGGCAAAAGCAATTTCAACAACTTGTTACACTGTCAACCGATATCCTTGTGCTCCTCTTGATCTCAAGACTCTAGAGGAAGTTTGGTTAGGTACTCCTGTTGATTACTCAAATTTGAGAATATTTGGGTGTCCAGCTTATATATATGTTAATGAGGGAAAGTTACAACCTAGAGCAAAGAAGTGTATTTTCCTTAGTTATGCATCAGGGGTGAAATGAAACAGATCGTGGTATCCAGACCTTAAAACACCTAAATTTGTAATCAGATAGATGTAACATTTGATGAATCCTCAATGTTGTTAGCCACAAAAGAGTCTTGAAAAAGAAAAGAATACTCAGGAGGAACAGGTGGAACTTCATATTGACGTATGAGTTTTCCTGAGTCTCGATGGAGATAAAAATTAAGATGATGCACAAGATCTAGAACAAATTCATCCTGAAGAAAAAGAAGAGTATTCTATTGCCATAAATAGACCAATAAGAAATATTAGACCACCTCAAAGATATGAAAATTTAGCAGAAGAAGCTAACGAACCTTCAACATATTTCGAAACAATCGAAAGAGATGATTCAGATTAATGGGTAGTAGCCATGAATGAGGAAATTAAATCTATGCATAAGAATGCTACTTGGGATCTTGTGACACCACCAAAGGGAAAGAAGATAGTTGGTCGTAAATGGGTTTTCAAGAGAAAATATGATACTTCAGGTGTTGAATGTGCAAGATTTAAAGAACGGTTGGTTGCAAAGGGCTATAGTCGGGTACCAGGTGTTCATTTTAATGATGTTTTCTCACCTGTTGTAAAACATAGTTCTAGAAGTGTGTTGCTTGTATTGGTTGCCATGTTTGATCTTAAATTAGAACAGATCGATGTCAAGACTGCTTTTTTACATGGCGAATTGGAAGAACAAATCTACATGAAACAACCTGAAGGTTTTGAAGTGGAAAACAAGAAAGATCAAGTTTGCCTATTGAAGAAATCCTTGTATGGTTTGAAGCAGCCACCAAGACAATGGTATATATAAGAGGTTTGATTAATTTATGTTGAGTCATCATTGAAGCCTATATGATAGTTGTGTCTACTATGGGAAGTTAGATGATAGTTCTTTCATTTATCTGTTGATTTATGTTGCTGATATGCTTATCGCAGATAAGAACCTTACAGATGTTTATCGACTGAAGACATTGTTGAACAGTGAATTTGAAATGAAAACTATCTCAATAAAGTTATGGTGAAGTTTGGCGTACATAATGCAAATCCTGTAAGCACTCCTTTTGCAAGCCATTATAGGCTATCTACTACTCAATAACCATAATCAAAGGAAGATGAAACTTATATGGCACGAGTTCCTTATTCTAGTGCTGTTGGCAGCATAATGTATGCAATGATGTGTACACATCCTGAGATTTCACAAGCAGTTTGTGTTGTTAGCAGGTACATGGCAAATCCAGGCAAAGAACACTGGCAAGCAGTAGAGTGGATTCTGAAATGCCCAAAAAAATTTCTTTTTTACAGCATTACATTACATATAAATAGGTCCCATTAATTAACTACCCTGCATTTTGGATAAGGTTATAATGTTATCAACTCAAATATAAAACTGAAAACAAAATCAAGAAAATGGGCCGGGTACCCATCGGGTACATATACAGTTTCCATGTCCCTTTTGTCCAGAACCAAATCTTAGTTACCAAGTCCTTGATGTGACTCAAAAAGTCATGTTTTTAAGTACTTATTTCCGCACTTTTTGGACTATTCTCTGGTGAAAACATTTTAAAATAATCATTTATCATCAAAAATCACCAAGGTAGTCTAAATACGGTCGTTGCTACAAAAATCAGTTAAAACATCCAATTTACACACAAACCGAGGCAAAAATAATCACCTTATATATTTTGTTCCTATTATCCTATATAACAAAATCTTAATGCATATTTTATGATTCCATAGGAAAATCCAAGACCGGAGGTGAAAGAATCAAGAGAAACGGGTAAAGAACGAAGAAGATGTACAGTCTGGAAGATCGTCGATCGTCATCCGGAACACGCAAAATTCAAACACCTCCAAATTTGGAAAACTTAGTTTCATTAGAAGCGTAACGGAAAAACGAATCCAACAACACAAGAATCAAGCAAAACGGACTTAAAACGAAGAAGATACGGACGAACCAAGGAACCGAGAAGTCAGCGGAAGGCAAATGGAGCACTAACCCCCCCCTCACCCAAGGTCTGTATACGGTACCCTAGGTGCCATATATGGGCCTTGGGGGTACCATTTGGTCTCCATTTGACTTGTTGGTGTGCCATTTGACCCCCCTGTTGCTTGCTCGCTCCGTGTGATGCTTTGGTGGTTGTTCTTGATGCTTGAAGACATGTACCTCAAGCCCTAGCCCTCTCCTATAAATAGTGGACTCATTTCCACCATTTCACACACCTCTCATCACACACACTTCTCTCTCTCTCTAGAATTCTCTCTCTCTTTAGTTTTGTAGTTAGTTTAGCTAGTTTCTCTCTCTAGATTCTCTCTCTAGAGAACTAGAGAGATATAAGTAGTGGTTAGAGCTAGAGGAAAGTTGTAATTGGGTAATCAAGCTGTAGCAAGGTTATTCAAGTCAGACTATTGTAATCCTCAGTATTACTCTTCTAATCCAGTGATATTATCTTACTCTCTTACTGTTATAATGTTTACTTTGCATATTATTTCAGTATGGTTTGTGATTATTGCCATGATGATTAGGTGAATTAATATGTAATTGTTGAAATGTATATGTTAGGATTAGGGATGATGTTTAATTAGTATCTTTAATATATGATTGGTAGTTGTTATGCTGATTACATGTTTAGACTTATCCTGGATGTAGACTTAACTAATCACCATTTCCGGTCTCTCGCGTGACTGTTGCCTTAGGATAGGATCTGATCAACCCTAACTATGAATATACAGTTATCTCCTGTTTGTATGAAGCTGTGGGATCATCGTAATACGTCTGAATACTTGGTATAGCGTTGGAAATACCACTTGTAGAGTACAAATACGTGGAAGCCAAGGAAATGCCGATGGCCTATCTCACTATGGATTACCTGGAAGCAACCTTTCCAGACACGGGTCTAGGGTCAAACCGTGAAAATGCCGTAGTACACCGTTAAACTACCTATGGTTATAAAGCTGTGTAAAGATACATAAGGTCTTTAAAACACCGTAAATATACTTAGGGTTAAAGTAATGTGGAAAATAAGGACATTATACACTGTACACATACCTAGGGATGAACGACCGATGGCAAAGGAGGGTCTAATCCATGACAGAAGTATCAAAGCTTAATTAGATAAAATATGAGTTACGAAATGAAAGCAAGGATGCCGGCTGTGTTCCCAAATGCTTAATACCCCTAAACTCTACTTAATCGATAGTTTAACTGAGCATACAACCTGTATTACTCTATTAAAATTGGATAGACATAGGTGTTAAGAAAAGTCAGTGTTGTAGCCTGTCGCCTTTATACCTTGACCCCAATCAGAGGGTCTCTTGGTCTCTGAAAGAGACGGTGAGGTAGGTGTGAAGACAGTCCCATCTGACCAGAATCAGGATAGCCTAGGATTCAGTGACATATGCTTTAGGGTTACACCTAGACGTAGGGTCCTAGTGTTTACACCGACTATTTAGAAGATTATTAACTAGAGTAATCACCTATCATCAATATAATGGATATCATCCCGAAACCCTAATCATCAAAGTTTCGGCAATCACTCTTTACCTCCTGCTTATAGTCTCAATCACTTTTCTGCACTTTATTTCCTGTCATTAGGTTAAATTAGATAAAACCATACCTACCTTGTTTCTAAAACCCATCCTATTGCCGAATCATCTTTGGTAGGTCCCAATTCAATTCAATTCGTCCCGATTTATGACGACACTCAAGTTATACTTGCCGTCATACCCACAAGGTAGGTAGCTAGCATAGTTTGAGCCCCGCAAAATATAAATTTTAAAACTATACCGTTCGCCGCCTCTGTTGCAGTCGGAACAACGACCGGAGTAAAATCCGAATGACAGATAGGGGCGCGACAATCCTTTACCCGCCGGATAAGACACTACCCGCCAGGTAACTCTCTAACCCGCCGGGTACACAAGCTACACAGCAGACTTCACAACTTAATGCAAAATATCAAAACTCAAACACACATAACTCCTAAACCGTAAGGAGTTAGATCATGAAATTTTGCGAGCACCTCCATATCACCAAAATAGAGATTTCCCTTTTTACACTTTTCAAAATTTCACAAAAAAAAAAAAACAAGATTTAGACACATGACTCATTTTGAACACTTTTGAGTGACAACTCAAATTACAAACTACACACTTACAGGTTTTGGGCTTTTGACCACTTTTCCAACATATCAAAACAAACTTAAAACATTTGACAAGGGAACCATACCCTTTGTCTAACCTTATTTACTCCCTATGGTCATTAATGACCATTTTGACACTTTTGACCCTTTAATGATATGGGGACTATTTCGACCCCTTTTCCAATCAATCATGACTTATAATTGACCAACAAACTTAATGACATCATATTAATACTACCAATATCTTTCACCACATAATTTGACTATTTATCACATCCACAATTTAACAAACAACAAATTTGACAACTTCCTTTACCATACACTATCTAGACTATAATGTACCATCATAGTATCCGATTTTGACTTTTAAAAGTCAAACCATTACAAAACAAAAGTTTGATCATTAGACATAACTTAGTTTCAAAATGTGACAAGTGGGCGGATTATACAAGTTAAGTACATAATGATAAGCATAAAGAGAAGGCTTGCCACTCTTACCCAAAAGCAAGCGAATCCACGTCACTCTTTCTTAGCCTCTTTACCTTCTCGATGCCCACTAGTACCTACATAAAGTATCACTTCAAAGAGTATCAAACATGCTTAGTGAGTTTATGAGCAATTAACTAAGCAATACACAACATAACATCATAATCAACTTCCACAACAATAACTACTGGAGCAAATAGATAGAGATTTTAAACTCTATATGGATCCACGGCCAAAACTATATAATAGCTTAATACCATATCACGTCGATATGCATATCAAGCACAACTACATAAGCTAGCAAAGCTAGCTAAATCTCTACTCTATGTCCATTTCACATAAAGCACAATATATCATAAAGCGAGAGTAAATACAGATTACCACAATCAACCACTTGATTGTGCAAACCTCTTGCTCGAAAGCAATCCGGAATGCACAACCATTGCTTAACTAATCCTCATAACACTCACCTTGAAATGTATATGAAGATTACAATATTTGGTCAACGAAATACTTCCATGTCTTTTACACCTATCAACATACACATAACAATATAATCGCACATTTAGTATTTAAAATTCATAACTACTAACTAATTATCGTACTTTATTCTCCTCCACTTTGATTAGCTTAGCTAAAACCACTAACTAACTAATCAAAGTTAATCTTCAATGTTCATAATCATCTCCACTATCGATTTATTAACATTCTACACTTAAATCTCTACTTTATCATTACTTTTACACTCACTTAACACTACAGTTCACACTTTTACTCAATTACATCAATACATCAATATTTAGCAAAATAGTGATATCACCTCAAGAACACAAAATTGATAATTCATTACTTTCAATGTGAATTGTAGTTATTAATCATCACTAACACACTTACTAACAACAATTTTACCAAAAACAAACCCTAATTTCAGTTTAATTACACTAATTATACAAAACCCACTAAAACCTAGTTCTTAGGTTAAAAGGGATGAAGAAATTGAACTTACAAGAGGATGAAGATAATGATGGAGATGATTAGTTGATGATTAGAAGCTTGAACAAATGTTTAATTTGATGATTTGGAATAGGTAATATGCTCCTGCGTTTTTTGTTCTTAGAATTTGGCTCTGGAAGTTTACAGAACTGAAAAGAAAAGAAATTTAACCTCTATACGTACATACATATTTTAGTTAATAATTTCTTTTTATTTCTGTCTGGAACTGAGAAACCGTTTTACTTTTCTTATTATATTATACTATTTAGACAATAATATTTCATAAAAATTATATTTTGGCGTACACTAAAATAATACCTCAAAATTTGGGGTGTTACAACTCTCCCCCACATATTATGTGTGTGTCCTCACGAACCACTCTTGGTGCACTGATGGATAAGGTCAGAACCCTTTCGATGTCGCCAATGAACTTAAACTATAGAGAATGTCTTATTCCTTAATCGTTTATCTTTTTGATCAAGAATGTTAATCATTTCTTTCACATAACATAGCTTATCATTGATTTGGATTTCAGGCAAAGGCACATAAGAAGCTTCGTCAACAAGACATTTTCGAAGTTGTGACACGTGGAAAGCGTCATAAATACCACCGAGCTCATCCAGTAATTTTAACTGATAAGCTACTTTGCCGACACGATCAAGAATTTCAAAAGGTCCGATATACCTTGGACTAAGCTTTCCTCTTTTTCGAAAACGGAAAATACCCTTCCAAGGAGAGACTTTAAGCATAACCATTTCACCTACCTGAAACGCTATTGGTCGTCTACATTTATCGGCGTATGATTTATGTCGGTCCTGAGCCATCTTTAACCTTTCACGTAGTTGATCAATCTTTTGAGTGGTTAATTGAACCACATCAGTGCTTCCTAATTCATGTTGACCGACTTCTCCCCAACATATAGGAGTACGACACTTTCTACCATAAAGCATCTCATATGGTGGCATCTTGATAGAAGAGTGATAACTGTTGTTATAAGATAATTCCACCACTGGGAGATGAGTGTCCCAACTACGACCAAAATCAATTGCACAGGCTCTAAGCATATCCTTCAAAGTTTGAACGGTACGTTCACTTTGCCCATCAGTTTGAGGATAGAAAGTCGTGCTAATACGTAACTGAGTACCCATATCATCTTGGAATTTCTTCCAAAAGCGAGAAGTAAATCGAGTGTCTCTATCAGAGACAATAGAAATTGGTACTCCATGTCTTGCAACAACCTCCTTAACATAGATATCGGCTAACGTTTCAGAAGAAGAAGTTTCCTTAATAGGTAGAAAAAGAGCACTTTTTATCAACCGGTCCACAATTACCCAAATAGCATCGTGTTGTCGAGGAGTTCTTGGCAACTTTGTAATAAGATCCATGGTGATATGTTCCCATTTCCATAATGGTACCTCCAGAGGTTGGAGTTTCCCGTATGGTTGTTGGTGCTCTACTTTGACCTGTAGACATGTGAGACAATTTTGCACGTATTTGACAATGTCACGCTTCATGCCAAGCCACCAATAATTCCGTTTTAGATCACTGTTCATTTTGGTAGCACCTGGATTAATGAAATATTTTGAATTATGAGCTTCATCTAGCAACATCTTTTTAACTTCACTCGTTCTTGGTATCCAAATCCTACCATAATGAGTCTTCAAACTCATAGGATCATCAACCCAATCAGAAAGTTGACCCGTCAAACGTTGTTTATTCGGGTCATTAGAAGATAAAGCTTCCACTTGTGCAGCTTTAATAGAATCGAACAACTAAGGAGATACAATGATGCTAAGAGATTTGACATGAAGAACATAATGGGTAGCCTTTCGGTTAAGAGCATCCGCCACGACATTAGCTTTACCAGGGTGGTAAAGAATGTCACAATCATAATTTTTGACTAAATCAAACCATCTCCTTTGTCGATTATTTAGGTCACGCTGATCAAAGAAGTATTTCAAGCTTTTGTGGTCGTTATAAATAGTAGATTTGACTCCATATAGATAATGTCGCAAAATCTTAATGCAAAGACCATAGCAGCTAATTCAAGATCATGAGTAGGATAATTTTGCTCATGCGATTTAAGTTGAAGTGAAGCATAAGCAATGACTTTCCCACGTTACATTAAAACACAGCCCAAACCAATCTTAGATGCATCACAATAAACAACCAAGTCCTCAATACCTTCAAGTACAACGAGGATAGGGGCTTGGCTAAGCTTCTCTTTTAACAGTTGGAATGCTCTAGATTGCTCTTCACCCCATTTCCATTGAATATATTTCCGAGTCAACTACGTTAAAGGATTAGCAATCTTAGAAAAGCCTTGAATAAAACGGCAGTAATAACCCACAAGACCAAGAAAAGTTCTGACTTCAGTGAGACTCGAAGGTGGGTCCCACTTCATAACTACAACTACTTTGGAAGGATCAACTTGTATACCATGAACATTTATCGCATGTCCAAGAAATTGGACTTCACGCAACCAAAACTCACACTTAGAAAATTTAGCATAGAGTTTCTCACGTCGAAGCATTTCAAGGACTTGTCTCAGATGAATTGCGTGATCACTCTCACTTTTAGAATAAATGAGCATGTCATGATAAAGACAATCACAGATTTATCCAGCATAGGACGACATACACGATTCATCAAGTCCATGAAAGCAGCTGGAGCATTAGTCAAGCCGAAGGGCATAACAACAAACTCATAATGACCATAACGGGTACGGAAGGCAGTTTTAGGAATATCCTCCTCCTTTACTTTTAACTAATGATAGCCAGAAAGAAGATCAATTTTAGAGAAGAAATTGGCACCTTGCAGTTGATCGAATAAGTCATCAATTCTGGGTAAAGGATAACAATTTTTAATGGTCACTTTATTCAACTCCCGATAATCAATGCACATACGTAAGGACCCGTCCTTCTTTTTAACAAATAAAACTGGGGCTCCCCAAGGTGAACTGCTGGGATGAATGAATCCTTTATCGAGTAGCTCCTGTAACTGATTCATCATTTCTTGCATTTCAGTGGGGGCTAAACGATAAGGAGTCTTAGCAATTGGTGCAGCTCTAGGAATTAGATCAATTCAGAATTCCACTTGTTTATCAGGTGGAATACCAGGAAGTTCATCAGGAAAGACATCAGGAAATTCATTAACAACTGGAATATCTTGAAGCTTTGGAACAGATTTAGAGTTATCAACTACGTGTGCCAAAAAGGCCCGACACCCGTGTGACAACAATCTCTTGGCACGAGCATACGTACAAACAGGAATGGACTGAATAGTAAGTTCACCATACACAGTGTAACTTCCTTTCCGCTGGGTGCTTCAAGGAAGACAACTTTATCATGACAATTTATAACACCCTTGTTCTTCCCTAGTCAATCCATACCTACTACTACATGAAATTCTTCCATTTGTATGGGAATCAAATCTATCTTAAAGTTTTCATCACCTATTTCAATAATACAACCTTTATATATGTCACTCACAATCACTTTTTTGCTATCCGCAATATCTACTTCTAAGGGGCAATCAAGTTTAAAAATAGGAATGTTCAAAGAAGCACAAAATGATAATGATACAAACGACTTTGTGGCTCCAGAGTCAAATAAAATGTGGGCAGGTGTAGAGTTTACAGTAAAGGTACCTGTCACCACATCATGTGACTCCTTTGCCTCTGCAGCAGTTATTTAGAATGAGCGGTTCTTTGGTCTCGAACCGGATAAAGTCCCTTTCTTCTCAACTTCTTTTCTTTGACGTGCTTTCAACTTGTCTTCTTTCTCTTTAGGACAATCAGCTCGGAGATGATCATCCTTACAGCAATAATAACACAACCTGTATGGACTTGGGCAGCTTTGTGCCATGTGCCCAATTCTTCCATAGTTGAAGCACGTACATTCTCCAAGATGTTTCCATCCACATTTATCACAAGGAGGAACTTCCTTGGTTTGAGATTGAGATTGGGGTCGACGTTGTTGTTGCTGTTTTTGTTGTTGGGGTTGCTGAGATTTTGATTCAAATTGAAGCTTCTTAAAAGGAGAAGATTGAGATGTAGTCAATTGTTCCGCCTTTCTTTTACTCGCAACTTCATCAGCTTTAATTTGCAAGTCTTTTTCTCTCACTAAGGCCCGGTTCAACATTTTTGGTATGTCGTCATAAAAGACCGGATCAATGGATTCACGGATTTCAATGTTCAAATGGCGGTAGAAATGATCCTTTAGCAACTTAGGATTAGAAGTATATTCAGGACAAAAACGAGATTTTTCGTAAAAGGATTTTGAATAATAGCGAGGAATTCTCCTTTAAGTTTCTCCATTTCAGCAGGCGGGGAGAACTCTCCTTTAAACATCTCTTTAAATTTATCCCATGAAAATTGGGAAGCAGCCTCAAAACCATAAGTTTCAATCTTAGAATTCCACCACCCGTGTGCATTTCCTTTGAGTTGATGTGTCGCAAATAACACCTTCATTTGATCAGGACATTTGCACAACATAAAAGTTTCCTCTATTCTACTTAACCATCACAATCATAAGCTAGCAATAGGATTTAGCTCTCCTTCGAATTCGGGTGGTTTACATCCCGCAAATTTCTTGTACTAAAAGATTTCTTTTTCCCTATTCATTGCACCTTGGGCGGCTAGGAGTTGTGCATTTAATAATTTGGAATAGGTAATATGCTCCTGCGAATTTTTGTTCTTAGAATTGGCTCTGGAAGTTTACAGAAGTAAAAAAGAAAAGGAATTAAACCTACATCTTTTAGTTAATAATTTCTTTTATAATTCTGTCTAGAACTGAGAAACCGTTTTACGTTTCTTATTAAATCATACTATTTAGATAATAATATTTCATAAAAATTATATTTTCACGTACACTAAAATAATACCTCAAAATTTGGGGTGTTACAGATTCTAAAGCACTTGCATGGAATTTGGTACAACTGACGACACTTTAGTTGGTTTTGTAGATTCAGATTATGCCGGTGATCTTGATAAGTGTAGATCTCTTACGGGCTATGTTTTTTGCATTGGAGGTGGAGCAATTAGCCGGAAAGCAACTCTACAGCATGTAGTGGCACTATCGACCACTGAAGCAGAATACATGACAGTCACAGAAGCTCTCAAAGAAGCTTTATGGTTAAGAGGTTTATTCGGTGAATTAACTCTACAACAAAGAGTTACTACCATCTTTTGTGATAGTCAAAGTGCGATTCATTTGACTAAAGATCTCATGTATCATGAGTGGACGAAACATATTGATATAAGATATCATTTCATTCGAGACACCATTGCCAAGAAGATAGTCCTTGTTTAGAAAATCAATACAAAGGACATTCCTGCTGATATGTTCACGAAGGCTCTTCCTTTCAAGCAATGTTTGGACTTGATTGGCCTTTATAGTTCGTGATTTAGTTTAGTGTTTCGTCGAAGGAGGTGGAGTTGTTTGTTTTGCTAATCTTCTTATGAGAATCAAGTACAAGGTGGAAATTGTTAGAATTGGACTTGGATTCTATTTGCAAGTTGATCTTGACAGTATCTTGTTAGCAACTTGTTAGAAGTTTTGAAGCCTATAAATAGAGCTTCTTTCTCTAAATATAAATTCACCAAAATGAACACAACATTCTTTCTAGTCTTCTTACGTTACAATTATCCGCTTTGTGACTACTAGTTACTCTTGGGGGTTCGTTTTATCCTAACACTTTCTTTAGTGGAGTATATATTGTGTATGTCCTTATCAATAAGGGGACAGAATTTTGAGAATTGATATTTACAATACAAAGATACAATATAGAGAAAGCATTCTTTCTCCAGAAAAATCCCCTCTTGATTTGCTTTATTTACCGCATTAAATACCCTCTATTACTTTCATTCCCATTCCCTCATTCCCATACCTTCAAAAGACACCCTTGATGTTATTTACCTAGGCAGACATTGAGCAATGGGAAGTATAAGAGTGTGTATCACTGAACAACGGTGAAGTGAATACAGAGAAAACAAGAATGTCTTGGCCAAAATTTTCAGAGGGTGTTTGGGTTAGCTTTTTAAGAGGGCTTTTTAGCTTTTTAGGATTTTTTTGTTGTCAAAAGCTCCTCCTTCCTTGTCAAACAATGATTTGGCTTAATAGCTTTTTACAACAAAAAAGCTTGTTTTTTGTGAAGCCAACTAGTTGGGGCTTTTTAGCTTTTAGCTTTTTACAACAAAAGCTTATAAAAGCTAAAAGCTAAAAGCTAAAAGCTAAAAGCTCACAAGCTAAAAGCTAGGCCAAACACCTCCTTAGAACCACCACAAGAGTTTGAGGTTGGACCAATTCAAAAGCTCATCAACAATGACAATCCACCAATATACAAGACAAGGAAGTAACAGACTATGTCTATAGGAAGCTAAACGAACTCCCACAATGAAGAACATATATCATCTCAAAAAATATATATCTATAGCTATCTCTGTATGTAGCGTGTTGATTTAATTGAATTCGGGATTGTAATATTTACTATGATCGACTTTTTAATATGATATGATCAACATTTTGTATCATGGTTTTTCAAGGTATCGAATCAAATATCAACAGTTTTATGAATGTGCAAGTCACTTTTGTTAATAGGGTTCGTTTCTACAAATATACAGATCAACGACCCTTTTTGGGTAACATCCATCTTCAAACCAACGACACATTTTTAATATATAACAATAAAAATAGAATCTGAATTGAACCAAGTTCATACCTCCTTGGCTCTTGTGAACTCAACGAGTGTGTCTTAACTTTTCATGGCCGAAAAGTTGGTTTGAAGCTATATGGTTTTCCGTGTATTGGACCAACTGAAACCATCAAACTTGCAGCTCTGTTTTCATATCTTTGTGCATTGTTCTAAGTACTAAAGAGACTTGTTCAACTTGTTCCTTAGTAGAACAAGCCGAAAGAAGCACTCTTGCAGTTCCTCCATCAGGGTAACATCCGTCACTAATCATTTCTTCGAATATTTCTAAACATCTTGTGTACTGTTTTTTCTTAGAATATGCTCCAAGACGGGAAGTCCACGTCACCACATCCCTTTGCAAATTCTTGGTTGGCAATACTCGGAAAATTTCTTCCATTTGTTCAAAATAGCCTGCACGGCCATACATATTTATCAAGATGTTGTACGTGCTGATATCTGGTACATACGGTCTGCTTTCCATAACTGCAAACACTTCTTCCATCTTTTTGAACTGACCCATTCGCCCATAAACATTTAGCATAGTGTTGAGCACAAATGTGTCTGGTTCAAGCCCTGATTTGTGCATTTGGCTCACTAATTCTTCACATTTTGAAACATTACCAACTTTGGAGTAGGCTGATAGAAGAACCATATGTGATTTCATAGTTGGTTCAATTCCTAAACGCTTCATCTCCTCAAATACTAATCGAGCATCTAAGGCAAAAAAACAAAAAAGAAGAAGTTGAGAATAAGATTAACATATGCATTCTAGCATCATATCATAAATGAAGTGAAATAGACAAAGTAAAACATGTAGTAATTATTAGCAAAAGAGAACACTATTCTTGATAGCTGTCTGAACAAAAAAATGATACAGTTAGCAGCTTAGCATAAATTTACCTTCATGAAGACCGGATCTTCCATAAGCATCGACCATGATGTTAAACGACGCTCTATCAGGTTCACAACCCATATGTTGCATAAGAGAATATATTTCCGCAGCACCATAAGGAAAACCTGCCCGGCTGTTAGAAAAACATAAGACATTTGTGTTAGTTGTTTTGTCAAGAATGATTATAATTTTCATTAAATTAAATAGTTAGTTGCATTTGATAATGCCATTTCCTACCATCCTATGTTTCTCTAAATCCATATTCACATCTTAGTTCCCCACAAGATTTTTAACTACCTATCCTTAACTTTAACCCACTGATTTATATGATGCTGATGGTTGGAAATTTACATACAAAGAAACTCGTCAAAGAAAAATTTGCAATTAGACTGACACCATCATACTTTAAACAACCATACTTTTACTAAATTGGAATTCTTCTTAATTTTTTAGATGCAACAAGAAACTAGATATGGAGCTTCAGAAATGACCTGTATGCTTCCATGAGTGCATTATAAGCATATACATCGGGCTCAATTCCAGCTTCCTGCATCTGCTCAAATATCTCTTCTGCTTTCTCACAGAGACCTTCTCTAGCAAATGCATTTATCAAAGCAGTGTAAGTACAGATATTGGGTTTGCACTTTTGACTTTTCATTTCGTGGAACACCTTCAAAGCCATATATGAACGGTTTGCCTGCAAAGTAAATTTAGAGTAACTTTAAACAGAGACGGAGAGAAAATAAGCGGAACTTCTTCAATAGATCAAGAAACTACAAGCTGAGAGGTATGTGGTTTAAAAGGAACACTAGGAACACACTGAAAAGATTAAGATGACTTTCCTTTGTACCAATATATTAAGTTGCAACGTCTCAAAATCGAGCTATTGATCAAATCTGGCGTCTGGTAATTAGAGATGACTAATTTAACCCATCTAAGTGGAAACCGGTCAACTCTTATGACAGGTTATTCACAACGTGTCAAACAGGTCAAAAACTCTAAAACTCCTTTTTTTAATATATAATAAAATACCGATGAACCAAAAAGTGTTGGCAGGTCAGCCCAAAGTAAGTTAACCCATTTTGACTTGCACATAAAATAAGCCATTTTGACCCATCACACACCTGCCCGGACTGTCCGTTTTCTAACTCTACTGGTTAGATATCTTTCTAATCACAGAAATGATTTTATTGACAAATCTTAACTCAGGCTTGCAGACACATAGTCCTTGGCCAACACCAAGTCATTCAGGCTTTCAAACTTGTATCCAACTTGGCTTACCATGAAAACAAAGTCCACTAGACATATAGAATGTCAAAATGTTTCTCAAATAAAATAAAATAATAATCATAATCCTCATGAACTACCTAAACATACTATCCACTAGAGAGTTAGCATAACTGGTTGTTTTGACTTTTGACTAAATGACCTCCGTCAATTACTTATCCTAAACATGATCAACATATGATTTACAATTTGGTCTAGAGAATTAGGAAGGCTGACTTTGCAAACATAGTTCGTAGACTAAAAAATCCACTGTTGACAGTCAAAAATGGATTTTTGTTAAAGAAACAGTATTCAATGGAACTAAACTGATATTACCTTTCCATATAAGTTGATCAACATTGTATAGGTATCTGTAGAGGGCTGGCAGCAATTTCTCTTCATCCTTTGAAAGATCTCTACAGCTTTCTGTGAATTTCTACCTTTCATAAGCCCATCGATGTACGAATTATAAACCACTGCACCTGCATATCCCGAATACTATATTATAGTTTGGACTTGAAGATGTGTTTCAACACAGCCTATAATGTTCAGACATACTTGGTGAAAGACCATTTTTTCTCATTTCCGTGAAGACGGCTTCAGCTTTTTCTAGTAATCCACATGCACAATAGGCCCTCAAAAGAAGTGCATATGTATCCTCAGTAGGAATGCACCTGGCTTCTAGAAGATCCAAATAAGTAGATTCTGCTTTATCCGGGCATGAGGTTTGCCCAAAAGCATCAATAAGTAAATTGTAGCAAATGACATCTGGCTGGAAACTACTCCTGTACAATATCCATTCACACATCTGTAAATCAAACCAACATATTTAAAAATAAAGCCAAACCAAAGCTTAAAATAAGATTCTACCAATTAGATAAATTCACATTAAATTTGCATTAACCTATCATAGAATATTTAAACCTACTAATATAAAACATACACATTCTTACCAATATGATTGGGTCCCATCGTTTATTGAGACGAAGTTGAACTGCAACAGTGATGATATCATCCCATGTAGTGTGGGTGGGAGGAAGACTACTAAGAGCATCCCATACCCTATTTACGTTCATTTCCTTTTTCATGAAGTTTAGAATCTGCCGAGCATCAGGGCTAAGCACAGGAAATACTCCGTCCACGAACCCTGATCCATATTTCCATCCTTGCCCCCTTAAAGAACCCCCTATAGAGATCATATAACATGCATTTAAACAAATTGACTCATTTTACCATAAACTGACCCCTTAACCCGAAATTGTCCTGCTAACCTGTTGACTCATTTGCGTAACTGGGTTACATGGGTCATGCCCAGGTTAGTAGGTTATGGGTTGAGGTTACAATTCCTAACCCATTTATCTAATCAGGTCGGTTTCGAGTAGAGTGATTTTGACCCGCCAACCCGACCCAAACCGAATTGCCACCACTTGACTAATACATGTATAGTTGATGCATTCCATATTAGTTTTTAAGTTGAAGTGCACGCTTAAAAGTTTAAGTAGAATGTGGACCCGTTGTTTAGAACAAGAGATAGGTTCCATAACATGTGTACATACCCCTTTTCCGTGAAACTTTTTTATGATTAAAGCCTTTCAATTTCCCTTGTTTGTCTATGTAAAGACTATCACGCTTGACGTTTTCTTTAGGCTGAGCATCAGAATTTCTGGCTGTCCATCCACCATTGCACTTGCAACTTCTTGGGTAGATAGCAAAACAATCTACTCCAAATTTGATAGTCAACCTACAAATAGAAAGTTCATTCCAATCAAGAATAGGAAATGGCATTGAAGAGAAAACAAATAAAACTATACTAATACACATTTTAACAATGCAATTCCATGTTATTTTAGCATGATAGGGGCCATGTTAGAAACTGGTGTTTTGTAATCCTGTCAGTAGATTAATTCATCTAAACTATGCGTTTATTATTGCACAAAAATCATGATACCAAAAATTAAATTTGTACCATATACTACCTTTTAGATAAACAACTACACAATACTTAGCTGGATATTAGATACAATTTTATAAATAGGGCAAATTCCAAAAAAGGAATGAAAATTCAAAAGGGGAACGACCTGTCATTTGCACGCTAAAAAGTGTGATGTTTAACTTTGCTCATAAAAATGTAACATAAAATGAAAAGCTTGATGTAGGCAAATAAATATTTGAACTTTTTAGTCGATAAAATTGAACTTTTACTCCTCTTATTAGCAAAATCAAACTTATATTCTTTTTCACGTGCAAATGAACTTACGTTCGTTATCGAGCTTTTCTGAATTTTCCTTCCATTCTTTTCACATTTGCCTTTATAGGAGTTACAAAATTTTACCCTAAAAACTAATCTAATGTAGATGAAAGAGAATAATAATGAGTGATGCAGATAATAGAAATTAATAAATAGATAACCACACTATCAAACTTATCCACTTCCCCACATTCTAATTTCAATCCCCATGAGCAACACCAAGACGAATAAGCAAAATCAGGAAGACAAAACGTATACAGACGGACAGATGTATGCGCTTTTTAGTATCAACAGAAATTTTATTACAGGTGATGGTGGATGTCTGTATCTACCCGAGTTTTTATACAGGGGTATGTATGTTGATGACATACATAAACTTGTATCTATATTCCAGTGTAGAAGTACATTTCTTGAACAGGTTTTTTAGGCATTTGTGTTTAAACTCAAAACAACTAATTTAACAGCATTAGTACTATTCTAATCAGCATGACCAATGCAATTTGAAGAATATAATGGAAAGGCAGTAATTTTGATAGAAACCGTAGAGTATTTTGGAGGGAAAGAAAGAAAGACTTACATGAAATTGATTTAGATAGTTTGTTGCAGGGCAAAGAGAGATAGCAGTATGTGGTTCTGGGGAGAAGAAAACAAATTCATATCTGGTTGTGTTAACGGTTACTGGCTAATAGTTATTTTAGATAGAAACCCAAAAACTTGAGAAATTGGGAGGATTTTGTGTAAATAAATAATCGCCAAACAAGTTATTTTTGTCTGCAAAAGAAGTTTTAGAAGGTTTAACCAAGTCATACATGGTTCAAAATAGGGATGGCAATGGAGAAGAAAAAACATGTGACTTGTGGGTAAACTTGCGAAAATTTTATCTACGTGTAGGTTACGGGTATGAACTTTTTACTTATTTGCGGGTCATGGTCAGGTGATGGGTATTGACTTAAACCTACGGGTAAACCCAACCCGCGAACATACAAAGCACATTATAGTTATCCACACATATCACACATATATGTATATATAATGGTAAATGTTAACGATTTATAATGAAACTATTCATATGGAAACTAAAAGGATAGGGTTCAGAGGAGAAGACCTTATATGAGAAGAAGGAGGAGAAGGCTTATTTTACTGCATTTTATGACAAAAATGTAAGAGTTAAAATGCAGTGATGTTAAAATGCAATGATTTTTTATATGTATAAAATACAGTTCAGTGATGTTAAAATGCAGTAACTTTCATAAATTATCATATTTTAGTCTTAAAAAATAGTAAAAATATATCTTCTCCTCCTTCTCCTCAAATGAGGTCTTCCCCTCGGATCCTCAAATGCAGTATTGTTGAGTCACTGGTCGCTGACCATGATTGAGTCGCTGGTCGCTGGTCAACTCAATTATACACTACTCGATGAAGAAATGAATTGTATCAAAGCTGTTGTTGCTGAAGTTTAACATTGCTGATCACTATTCACCTTACTCTGAAGGATATGATATGCTGAGGAAGATTAAAACTTAACTTGGTGTGTCGCTGATACTAAGAAGCGAGAGTTCTACATCACTGCCCGAATAACAGCTAGTCACTGAAGAACAATATTTCAAGACATTCTACAGAGCGTGTTAGCTTACAGTGAGTGAGGAGGAATGTTGTTTCTTCAATGACTATTCAATAAAGTCTCTTTAACTACAAGTGCAAAAGTATTGTACTTATATACATCAGCAAGAGTTTCTTGTACTTAAAGTATATCTAAAGAATATTCAGAAGGATTACGTGGCAGCGAATGATTGGTCTAAAGGAAACGAGATATTTGCGGTAACAGAATTGGGACCCGCAGAATGTCGGTTTATCAGAGATCAAGCCAATCAAGCAGCGACACGTGTCATTCCAAGATCCTATTTTGTAGGAGATATTCTAGGAACTCTTGTAGTATAAATAGTCCAGTATATCGTACTTTAGAGGCTAGTCGTTTACGCGTGTTAATCACTTGTTTTTCAGTGAGTAGTTAGTCTAAGCACGTCGTAACGGTCAGCAAGTGAACAGTCAGCGTGTTTGTCCACTGCTGTTCATCTCATTTGTAATAGATTAGCCTGAGTGTTTGATTTGGATTAGCTTGGGCTATTCCATTCCACAATCAACACTTGTGAATTTTTATGTTTAATAATATTCACCATACAGCTACTATTACTCTCGTACTTTGATATTGTCATATCATTCTTATTACATACTCTGTTCTTGTTAAAACAATTAAAAACCGTCTAAATAACTTGATTAAAACCAGAGAAAAGTTTTTAATTGTATTCAACCCCCCTTCTACAATTAAACTTTACTTATTGCGATTCCATTTCACTAATCAATAGTGAACACAGGACTCTCAAGTATAATATTCATGTTTCTAATAGCATACTTATCAAATGATCAAGAAAAAGTTATCAAATAAATTGATAGTTATCGAACTATTAGTCCCCATGTCTTAAACTTTAACAATATTGTTCGTTTATAATTACGATCCATTGATTTGAATATGGTTTAAAACATTTTTTATATATTAAAATTATATAAAACCTTTTGATATTTGATATAATATTTGTATTATTCAAAACCCGTAGGTTACCCGCGACCTGCAGGTTGTGGTTATGGGTGTAAAAATAAACCCGTTAACGGCTATCCGTGGGTTTGCGGGTAAAAATGTAACACCCTCAAATTTCGGGTTGCGGTAGCGGTCGGGTCGGGTGTTACCAAATCAAATATCACAAGCACAAAGGTAAATAATGAACGACTCTAAATAAGACGTTTGAAAATAGTTATACATTTCCAAAATAAAAGTGTATACAAGTTGCGAGTTCGCAAAATATTTTCAATACATAATTTGTAATATAAAAGCTATGCGGAGAAATCCAGTTGTTTGAAAACATACGACTCGAGCTAGCAAAGCTTGTAGCAATCCTAATCCTGATGGGCACCTGAGAACACATGCTAAAACGAGTCAGCTATAAAGCTGGTGAGTTCATAGGGTTTGTTAGTTGAAAACATAAAGTATAAACCTTGTATGTTTTGAAAAGTAATTCAAAATTCACAATTTTGATTTGGGTTGTTATAGTGTTGTAACACCAATGTGTATACATCTAACGAGGTATCTCATACCTAAGTATTTGGGGCGTGTACCTAACTACATCGAGAATATGGCATTCCATGACTAGATACCTATTAGGTATAAGTATGTCTACAACCATGAGGCACTACATGCTAGAGTATAAGTCGAGTAATGTATGACCACGTCATATGATAATAAGTGATAAGTTGGTATGCCCCCTTGGCATATTGTGTTACCTCCAGCAACATGAAATTTGTAGTCCCGCAAAACTATGATTGAGTATTTAATCAAATACTGAGTTAACGACCTCACGCGAAAGTTCGCCGATCCGTTAATGTGTGTGAGTATCTACTCGTATGTTTGTTTGTGTTTTGTATCACTTTACCACGATATCGTTTTGAATCACTTTACCGTGATCTCGTTTTGTATCACTCTAACCGTGATATCGTTTTGTGCCCACTTTACCGTGGCATCGTTTTGTATTACTCTAACCGTGATATCGTTTTGTATCACTCTAACCATGATATCGTTGTGTACCCACTTTACCGTGGCATTGAACAGTGTTGCTCGCAAGAAATGTATGTAATCGAGAGCCGGCAGTACTACGACATGCCCGACCAAGTAATTGAGAGCCGGCAGTACTACGACATGCCCGACTAAGTAATTGAGAGCCGGCAGTACTACGACATGCCCGGCTAAAGTAAACGTGTTTGTAAGTGTGTATGTATATCAATATACATAAGTAAATAGTAGATAGCACCATGTGCTTGAGATAATGTACAAGTATGTGTATATACATATAAAAGTCTTAGTCTACCACACATCTATTGGGTATCATGTAACACATGAAAGTGGTTTAGTGTATCTAGGTATGTATCTACAATACTTAGATATTAAGTGTAGCACAAGGAACCTAGGGATGTATAACCATCACCTAGCTGTTTTGTATTAGTATAAATGACTATACTAACATACGTTACTAACGTATACTTCTAGCCTCAGCCTAGCAAGTATATTGAGGTCCGTGGTTAATGTTTACTTTCGTACACTCCAATATAGAAGTCCTGAAATGTATAGGCAAATCTAGTTCCTAAAAGGAAAACTAATCCTGTAAAAGTCTAGATGTTGTCCAGTGTAGGTAGAATTAACCAATTCTAATGTATTCGGTGATATTGTCCCGCGACAATATGGCCAAGGTAAAATGATAACCTAAGCAGGTTATGTAATGGTAGTTGTGTTTCAACAACAAGGTAGCGTACAGTGGTAACCTATTTAGGTTGAGTTATGATGTTGTCCCATGACAAGGTAATGGGTGTAATTCCTAAGTATTACACATTTCGTATTACATGGCAATAATATAGATAAGTGTGAATTATAAAAGTTTATTATTATAATTCGAAAACAGTAATTGAGCATGCGTCTTACCCCGAAAACAGTAAAACAGTTGAAAGAGTGGGGCTATGAACTCACCTGAGGAGTTATCAGCGATTCTACGATAAGTGTGTTGTCCGAATGGTAACCTCCTAGTGTCCTAAACACGTGAGGTTATATAAGTAAGAGACAAATCAGTTTGTATAAGTGAGTTGTGTAAATATTCATTTGTCGTTCAGGTTTGGAAACCGTGTACAAGGGTCCGGGGGCAGCGCCCCTGGTAGCGGGGTCCAAGGGGCAGAGCCTCTGGCTGGGGTCGAGCTACCAGGTCAGCTTGGAAAATTTTTATTTTTGTTTCATTGCTTTATTAAAAATCGTATCTGGAAATTTAAATTCGCAAGTCTCGGCTCGCAGGAAAAGTCAGTTCGCAACTCAGTTTGCAAGTCTCGACTCGCAGGTCTCGACTCGTTGCTCGGTTCACAAATTCAGCTCGCAACTCAGTTCGCAAGTGGTTCGGCTCGCAAGCCAGTTCAATTTGCGGGCCAACTTAGTTCGCAGGCCAGCTCAGTTCGCAGGCCAGCTCAGTTCGCAGGCCAGCTCAGTTCGCAGGCCAGCTCAGTTCGCAGGCCAACTCAGTTCACAAGTTTCGGTTCGCTTTGCGAGATGAACTGGGATCCGGGTTCTCAGTTCGCAGGACGAACTGATGCGAGTTTTGAAGTGGGTTTCAATTTTTAAAACATTTTTAACCGATTTCTTGGATATATTCTTGTTGTGCGGACTCAATAACATGTTAATAAACATAAATCAAGTGTTTGAAGGTGTGAAATCAGGTGTTCTTATCAAATGTCGATTCCGAGCCGAAAAGAGACCAGATGGTGAAAATCTTGATGAAGAAGATGATGGTGAAGCTGCTGTTGTTCTTCTTGATGATGGTGGCGACGAGGTGGTGGTGGTGGTGGTGTAAACCGATAGAGAGGGAGAGGTAGATAGATAGATGTGTTTTGTGTGTAAAATGAGAAAAGAAATGGGGATGGAGGTGGGTATAGGCCGGTTTTTGCTTTGGTGGGGAGACACCATCTCCCAAATTGCAGTACAAAATACCCGTGTTTTTGTACCCGATCGTAATCTAAATTTAATATTTTAAATTTATAATTTTGTTCGTACTCTTTCGTAAATATTTAAAATAAAAATATTTCACTGGAGTTACAAAAATGTAACTTGGTTCTTGAGTGCTTTCAGATTCTTTCGATTGTGATTATTAAATAATCATTGAGTATTATATATATAACTATATATAAAATTTTCGAATACTTTGTTATAATCGTATATAAAAATACAATTATTTAAAGTTTAAATTTGGCGCGAAAATTGACTTTTTGACCGGGTGTTACAAAAAAAACCCTGAAATGAGCAGCTAATGAGTTTGGCATATCCGTATCCACGACCCACGGGTACTATCTCTAGTATAACAGTTGCATACACTAAACAGGTGTATCGTCCAAGTTCCCTATGTACTAAAATATTATATATATATATATATATATATATAATTATGTTTGTGTTATATTATTTGCTTATGTGTATAAATATACTTATATATATGTGTGTACATATGGCATTAACTGATTTTAGGTGTATTGAATAAAGTGTTTTAAAAATCAGTATAGTTGGTATAAATAATATGTCGTGGTTTTGATTTGGATGTGAATTGAATTAGTTAAGTCTGGACAGGAAAATGTGAAATCGCCAAGCTATTTGGCTATAATCGCGACGCGATTTAACCATAGGATCGCGACGCGATTTGTGGTAAATCGCGACGCGGTGTGTTAATTTCCAGAAAATTCGGGTTAAAAGCTCTCTAAACTTCTAAATTCGTTTTAACACTAAAAATAACCAAAAACAGAACCTAACTCTGCAAAGATGGCGATTCTTGAGAATTAGGGGTGATTCTTCATACTAACAAACTAGAAAGCATCATATTGAGCTCATAATCACTTCTCTAGTTGTATATTAAGGTATGGTTAACTCTTTCTTTGTTAAATTCAGATTTAGTGTATGTGTATAAACCCTAATTTTATAGAGGGTGATAATTAAACAGGTTATTGAGTGATAAGTATTATACACATGATAATTAACCAGATTATGAAGTTTTCATGATGAATTTAAGTTAGGGTTTAAAATAGTGAAACCCTAAGTCTTGTAGAAATTGATATACCCTTGAATAAGGGATGAACATGTAAATTATAAATGTTAATATTCCTAGCATGATTTTGAAATTGTTATCAAGGTAAAGAATAAGGAGCTTAGGGTAAATTGTATACATGTATGCATATGAGTATTGGTTATAAAAGGAAGATTTGGGGTTATTGATAAGATATATGTTATTGATAAAAATGGGGATGTTGTTGATTAATAGAACCAATATCTATGTGTATATGATGTATAATTAAATTGGTAATTGGTATGGACGAGTTTATTGCCAATTAGATTAAAGTAAAAGAAGTAGGATAAATTGATAAAATGTGATATTGTGTGTAATTTGTGTTATGTGCCTATGTGATTAGGTAATAAAGAAGGTTGGAGAAGTACAAGTAAATCAATTAAGTCCTTGCAAGGTAAGTTTCGGATTTCATGATCATGGTACCGGAATGATTGCGGTCATTGCCGGTGGTTTGGTGCAAGTAATGGTGGCGGTCATAGGCTTGTGTGATTGCTAGTGGTATACGACTAGCATGGGTGGTTAAGGATCCTTAGCTAATAATAATAATAATAATAATAATAATAATAATAATAATAATAATAATAATAATAATAATAACATGTGATTGGATACCGTTACTTACTAAGCATTGTGCTTACCGTTGTATTTTAAATGTTGTAGGTGAACCAAGTGGGTCGAGGGGAGATTTGGGCAAGAAGCCTATTAGGAGCTAGAGGTGGAAAGTTACTATTTTGGGTAACTACTCGTCTACTTTAAATCATGCTCGATATGTTGAAACCCCTCTTTTTGGAAAGTAATATAAAGTTACATATGACACTTAAGACTTGTTGTAAGTCAAGTTTTGTTACTAGTTAAGCAAATGTATTGCAAGTATGAATATATAAATCGTGGGTTTGAAGTCTTGTAATGAAACTTATATTAGTAATTGATCATATGAAAATGTCGTAGTGTCATATAATGTATTTTGTTGTATCGTGTAAGTTTTGAAAGTTGAAATGGTCTAAGTGGTTATATAAGAGAATTCGGTTTAATTCTCTTGTTAAAAAATGATTTATTAATAGACATTGTATTGGTATATAATGATAGTGTTGCTGTACAGGTTATGTACAGATTGTTGTTAAACTGCTGCGGAAAGTTGGGTTATGCAGGCTTGAGTCTGGATTTGTAAATGTTTGTACAGGTCTGAGTTTTTAGTCCGGTTGCGGCGCGATTCACATAGAATCGCCACGCGATCCACATAAAAACGCGACGCGATCATAGTACAAATGCGACGTGATTTTAATAAAGTAAAGAAATTTTTTAATTAAATTAATATATATAGATAAACAAATGTTGGGGTGTTTCAACAGGTTCAAAATTTAAGGAATAACATAAGAGTAAACCTTACTAAGAAACATTCACTCTTTAAAAAAGGGTGTTCAATATTTAGTTTAAAACCGGTTGATTTGAATACCGAACAAAATATAAAGTCGGTTTTCAATTTTGACTTTTTTGAATTCGGTTAAACTGAAAACTAGATTTTTCCGAATTCGGTTAAACCGAAAATCATTGTCGATTTATTAAAAATATTATTAATTATATATTAATGTATTGAAGACTTGAAGAGTATATTAATTTGAAAACTTTAATTTTTCTAATTACCACGTATATCTGAAATATAAAATTGTTTTGTTTGGATTTCTAAACTTCAATTTAGAAGACTTGACAGTTCTATAATTTATAAACTAGAATTTAATTAATAAGTAACACTTATTAATCATTAGTTTTATAAAAACAAATAACATTTGTACAATAATTCAAACAAATGAATGTTATGGTATATAATATACGTAGTTAATAATTAAAGCATATATAATCTAAACTCTTTTGTTAAGCATTTCAGTTTTTGACTGAAAACTTAGTAAGAGAGATATGCGAAAACCTTAAAATACCCTTCATCATGTGATACTAACATATTTTCTTAAATATTAATTTTCAACAACATCACTGAAAACTGGAAGCATAACTACCGCTAAAACAATTGGTACACCACAATTGAAACCACAAAACACCACCACCGAAACTTGACATCAGCACCACTTTTTTGCCTCCACCTTCGAGATCCGGTTAGATCTATCGTATCCCGATGAACACCGCCGAGATCCGGTTGAGATCCGTTAGATCCGACAGGGTCCGAAGAATACCGTCAAGATTCAGTTGTTTCACATCGTGATTCGGTAGCTTTTGCTAGATTACATCGTTGGTGGTCAAAATTGACGATTGTGATGGTTTCTAATTAAATCGCAAAGTCAAAAAATCACAACCTCAACCACCACAAACCGCCACCTTCAAGCCCAAAAAATTCCACAACTACCACAAACCACCATCTAGAAAACACAAAAAAGAAAAGACACAACCACTACAAACCACCGTCAAAAAAGCCATAAACCGCTGTCAGAGAGCAAAAATCTAACCATAACAAAAATCCCACCGCCGGCTGTTGCGTGAGGTATTTCTTAGTTTTTGATGCTTTAGTTTTATTATTATTAAAAGTGTATCAAATTATTGTATTTAGTTAAATATATTTAATTTTGTATGTTTTGTATGTGGTGATGGTAATGGGGACGTGCGCACAATGAGAAAAAGTGGCATGATCAGATGGTGGATGATAGCAAGCAAATAAATTACTAAGCAAATAAAAGAAAACGAAGATTCGAACTATAAACACTTGAATTTGAAAACTTACATAATTTTCATCATAAGTGTTAGTTTTTTAGAAAACTCACCCGAAAGATACAGTCTATTCATCCTATATAAACAATGAAAAAAAGTATTATAGTTTTTATCTGCATCATTCCAACCTTTCATAGACTTGAAAACCTTGTGTTTATTCTTGATTCAAGTGCATACCTTCAAATTACAAATTTTATAAAAGATTTATGAATCATGACCCCACATTATTTAAGGAGTCTCAATTTTAAAGGTCAAATATTCTTTATGTATCTTCCAAATTATAAGAGCATTTCCCCCCATTATCCTGAATGAATTCAAATGGAATTGGTGATTTTGATAGGGGCGGTTTTGCAAAGTAATTAAAAATGATTTTTTCCTTATTTGTAATGAACTCCATGTACAATATGTACAATATTGAATGTTGTATATACATATCTTAAGTAAGAAAATAGAAAAGAACTATAAAAATTCTATATGCAATTAAAAAGTAACTTACCTATCTTTCATTTTGTAACAAGATATATAGATATTTCGTAAATATCTTTAACTAATGTTGATTTTATAGAAGACCCTGTAGTGATATAATTTGGTTAAATATTATTTCACTATTCATAAGTTTAACTATCTTATTATTGTTAGCTAATTTTACTATCGACGATGTGAAACCACTTTCGTCATGTCTGTTTGAATGTCGTTATTTTAGATGTAATTCGATTTTCAGCTACCTTTATATGTAATTTTTGTATATTGAATGTCAAGTGTTTTATTTTATAATGCCGACATATGAACACGGCGTCTATTATGTATCATAATATATTGATGTATTTAAACGTGTGTGATTTTGTATATAAAATTGTTGTTTATAATATTACATCGTATTTACCATTATATGTCCAATCTAACTTACACATATCACTCGAACCATTCTTGCAACGATTAATCATTTTCTTTTACGGAATTCACATGTTATTCCGCTGCATTGCGCGAGTTACCTACTAGTTTCATATAAATTGATGAATTCATGGATATCATCAACATTCCATTCATCCATTTACTTTGTTCATATCATCGATAATGAATACATCAAATGGATGGTTGGTGGATTAGACATAAAATATTATATTCAATCTTAACAGATTCACTATTTAGATTAATAATATATCTTACTATTAAAATTGATGGATCCACGAAAGAGATGAATTAACATATTATAGAGTACAATTTAAAATTGATGGAGTAATATATATTTTTTGAATTTTGAGTTGATGTGTCAATTTTGACGGAGGATAACGTATGGCAAAAAGAATTTTAGACATGGCATATTCAACCCTCTAACTATACAAGATATCCTTTTCTAATCCTTCAAATATTCGTTCGATACAGTCGGTTAGTCATTGTCACTCACTCTCCCTGTTTCGCTTCGATCAGATCAGACACATTTGTGCCCATATATCGCCGGTATCCATCCACCGGTGGTCAGGTAAGTTTACACGGCGCCGTACAATTTATATCTGTCCAACAATTTTTACGATTTCTTCTCATCTGATGATTGATTTTTAGGTTTTACTGTTACCTGATTATTACTCATGAATTAACTACGTGATTTGATTACATTGTTGAATTTTTCCGAGATTTTGATTATCAACTGCTTTCTATGTTTTCTTCCTCTGTGTGTTTGAATTTATCTAGGTTTTTGGTTTACAAGTGTCCAGAAATTGGATCTTGTTTATCGTTTTTGTAATGTCGGTAGCATAATTTATTCAATTTTTTTTGGTAATATTTCATATTTGTGTGTATTTAAATAGATGTTTTTAGCAATGTATACATGTAGTTATTATAAGCCTTTTGATTTGTACGCGGTTCGAGTAGTTTAGATGGAGTAGAAATAATTAGAGGGACGTTCACCGTTGTTTTAGATGTTAATGTAGATAGAGATACTGAGATGTAATGTTCATCACTTGTAAAATTATAATCATAATGATTAGTTTTTGTTATTATCGTGGAAGCTAATTTCGGTTTATGGTGCAGGGGTGACTACCTACTTCAATATGAGTTGAATTTGGCTAAATATGAGAAAGTAATGGTATGTCTTGTATAGCTCACAAGTGTTGCAGCTAAAAGCAAGTGAACAAAAAAATGGCACTCAAGTACAATACCAGCACTAAAGCTTTTACATGTTCAATTTCTACTTTGTTTCTGTTGATTTCTGTCGTCTTTACCCTTATACTCTCCCTTTTCCTTCTATCATTTAATCAAAAAATCAAATCCACGTCATCTTTATCATGTCTCGATTCTACCGCCTCCACCGACTTACTCAACAATAATGCTATCAGCAATTCGATAAATGTATATGTTTCAGATCTACCTCGAGCACTCAACTATGGGCTTTTAGACAAATATTGGTCTTTATCCCATGATTCGCGGCTAGGTAGTGATGTTGACAACCAAATCAGATCGACCGGTTTTTGGAATAGTAATAAAAGAGCCCCCCTCTATCCTGAGAGCCCGTTGATCAAACAATACAGTGCTGAGTACTGGATCTTGGGTGATTTGGAAACTCCACAAGAGTTAAGAACTACGTCTTTTGCGAGGCGAGTTTTTGCTCCTGAACAGGCCGATGTCGTTTTTGTTCCTTTTTTTGCTACAATAAGTGCTGAGTTGCAGCTTGGTACTGCCAAAGGGGTTTTCAGAAAGAAGGTGGGAAATGAGGATTATGCAAGACAGAGAGAGGTTTTGGATTTCGTTAAAGGGACCGAGGCTTGGAAACGTTCTGGTGGCAGAGATCACGTCTTTGTTGTTACTGGTAACTTACTTCCTTCATTTACTTAACTCTTCATGATTATGAATTTTGTTTGGTAGGGTGTATTTTTTAATATATCATAAATCACATCATATACACAAAATTTCAGTTTTTTTTTTGTCTCAACTCTTGAGACGAGGATGTTAACTATATATATATATATATATATATATATATATTCTAATGTATAACCAAAAGAACTTATTTGTGAGTAACATGGGATATCTGACCATGTTATGAATATGTATGCTTGTCAAACGAAGTTTGAATTTTGTTGAATAAATTGGGAATGAGCTGGGTCATGGGAATGGGAATACTTTGTGAGACTGGGAATTTACCTACTTTGAAGATAGAGTTCGACATTGTAGAGATTGACTTATGAAGGTTGTTCGTGTGTCCTATATAAAAAAGGTTCTGTGTTTGTTACACTCAATCTTCATGCATGATTTATAATTAGATCTGTGGATTTAGAAGATAAAGGAAAAAGAGACTCGTTTATTTAAGGTTATAATTTGGCTTCCTTTCTGGAATAAATTCTAGATATTAAAGTAAGTTATACTATTATGATGATTAGACTTCTGTACATTTTTCTTTTTTTGAACGGCTTAAATTGCTGTACATTAGGTTCTGAATTACACATCATATTACATTTACCAATTAATAGGACATTTTGCCAAATCTAGATATGAGATTCTGCAATATGCTACGATTCCTGTCCTTTGAATGCCATGTCTCTAATCTGAAAATTTTCTAATCATATTGTAAGTTGTTAGATACAGGTAACAACCCAGTGCTAGTGTAAAATGCAACTGCCCTGGTTGTATGAGATATCGAATAGGTAGATATTGGGCTCAAATCTGGTGGCAGTTTGTTTGTATGAGATATCAAATAGGTACATAATGAATATCAACGAACTGTAGGACGTGTAGACGTGTCAAACTTAGCTGAGGCGCTATTCTAATAGTTTTGTTTTGGTTGATAACAAATTTCTATTTTCATCAGTATGCTCTATTTTTCTAATCATATTTCTATTTTAAATTTGTGCAAGTCAATGTTTTACATAAAAAATTAGAGAATTACAAAATTAATATGTTTACTTGAGAGTCGCTGAAGAGGTAATGGATCTCTCAACTGAAGGGGGAATGAATATATTGTGTTCTGTTAATAGCTTAAATAAGAAGCAACAAATCTACGAGGATGTATTGTAATTGAGTATGTAGTCACAATAATGCATAGTTCAACTTGATATCAATTCCAAAGGGAAAGTTCATCTATTTGTTATCTGTCATTTTCACTGACGAGACTGTTTACTCTTGAACCTTTTTGCAATTTGGGCATTCTACAAATAATGTCTTGACATGAAAGCTTTTAGCCATCTAGTTTGTGGGCCCACTATCAGTTCATCGTTTTCTTTGCTGAATATTAGTTTATGAACCATAGATATGTCTGGATTCTCAGGTTATGTTAAAACTTGAAGCTTTCTTTGGCAGACCCTGTTGCAATGTCACATGTTAAAGATGAAATAGCTCCTGCCATTCTGCTTGTTGTTGACTTTGGTGGGTGGTACAGGGTTGACTCAAAAGCTTCTAATGGGAACTCATCTGATATGATACAGCATACCCAAGTATCGCTGCTGAAAGATGTTATAGTGCCCTATACTCACTTGCTATCCAGATTGCATCCATCAGAAAATCGGAAACGCCAAACTCTTCTATATTTCAAAGGAGCTAAGCATCGGCATCGAGTAAGCATCTAAAAGTTCCCACATTTACTGAAAAGCATTAGTATTACAAACTTCATTTTATAGTCATTGTACTCCAAAAGCTTATTACATGTTATCTACATAACCCATTCTAAGACAATATTTTGATGGTTTGACCATTTTACTGTTATGATTCAACATATTAACTTGGGATTTTGATCAGGTCTTTTAGAAAGGGTAAATTGGTTATAACAGAGAAATTTTGCCTTAAATGGGGTTTGGTTGTCAAAATATTATTGAGAGTAGGTACCAGCAAAAAGAGGGAAAATGTCTTTCTGCCCCGATCCTATTCAGTTAATAGGTTTCGACCATTCTACAATTGAAGTTATCATATTAGTTTCGCTACTTGGGTCTCATTTTTCAACGTATAAGGCGATTGACCAATTTGCCATGGTTATGAACTAAAGATATCGTGTCAGTGTTCACTGCAGGCAAATTGTGGTCGTAAGAATTCTATTCAATAACAAACAACAAACTGTCATCTTTCTCAACTTTTGTCTGCATTTTCTAATGTCAAATATCTCTAATTGCTGACTGGTTCTAAATCTGTAGGGTGGTTTGGTACGAGAAAAATTATGGGACTTATTAACCAATGAACCTGGAGTTATAATGGAAGAAGGGTTCCCAAATGCAACTGGAAAAGAACAATCAATTAAAGGAATGAGAACATCTGAATTCTGTTTGCATCCAGCAGGAGATACTCCAACTTCATGTCGTCTTTTTGACGCCATTCAAAGTCTCTGTATACCCGTAATTGTCAGTGACAACATCGAGCTTCCATTTGAAGGCACCATTGACTACACAAAATTCTCCGTATTTGTGGCTGTAAGTGAAGCACTACAACCAAATTGGCTTGTGAATCATCTCAAAAGCTATACTGACGTGCAGAAAAGTAACTTCAGAAAACATATGGGTCGGGTTCAATCGGTTATTGAGTATGATAATGGCTATCCAGGTGGTATTGGCCCGATCCCCCTTGATGGTGCGGTGAACCACATTTGGCGGAAGGTTCACCAAAAGTTGCCCATTATTAAAGAGGCTATTGTTCGAGAGAAGAGAAAACCGCCCAATGTGTCTGTCCCACGCCGATGTCATTGTACTTGAATTATGAAGTTTGTAGAAATATATATTTTTGATTGTGTATCATACTACGATATCATTTAACATTTAGCGTGCTAATATTTTACACATTTTAAAGTTTTAAAAACATTTCAACCTTCCTCCATCTAAAATGATTATTTATTCAAGTCCTTCTATAATAAACAAGAGAAATTTAATACCCGTTCGTCGCACGGTCCTAGATATCTAGTTTGAGTTATATTTGACCTAACATGTTATGTAAAATGTAGATCAATTCTGTTATCGATCGTTTTTCGGAAATGTGTTTGTAATGCAGTGCTACTGATAACTAAGAATATTGTGATTAAAGATAGTTTCACTGATTTGTAATTTCGCAAAAATAATCTTATAATTCTTTCTTTATTATCAATAAAGAATTAGTTGTAAATTATATTCGGTGCTCTTATTTATAACTTGCATAATGTGTAAAGTCTTAAAACCCGTCTACAACTTTAAATTGGTGTTGTTATATTAGCAAACTAGTGTGAAGCCCGTTTGATGGACGGCTTCATAAGATATTGTATAATAATGTAAAACCCGTATGATAGATAACAACATTACTACAATGTTATATAAATTAAAATATTAGACGAGAATATTATGTATAAGTTTATAAAAATGTATTAAGTTAAGTATATAAATAAATGCGTCAGGGATGTGAGGTTACCGACTCACTTAACATATAAATTAGCCAAAAATATAGTCATTAAAATCTATAACTTGCATATGCTGATATAGTAGTACTACTAATATTATATATCAATATGTAAGTATGAGAACATAGCTAATTAAATTACAAATGAATTATTATGGATCATACATTTGCATAGGAAAATAGAGCTAATTAAATATTAAATTACAACATAGAGGGTGTTTGGGGAAGCTTAATTTTGTTACTTATTGCTTATAAGCAGCTTATAGCTTATAAGCAATAAGCTTGTAAGCTATTTTGGAGTGTTTGTCTTAGCTTATAGCTTAAAAGCTCATTTTTGTGAAGATAAACAAATAAGCCAAGAATTTGAAGCTTATTTTTCACCCTTGAAATAAGCTAACAAGCTTAAACAAATAAACCCATCCAAACACCAAATGCTAGCTTATTTTGAAAAAATAAGCAAATAAGCTATTAAGCTTGGAAAATAAGCCCTTAAACACCCTCATAGTTTGAAAAATGAGTCGTATCAAACAAGTAATATAAGAAGGTTAAACAATATATTACATTATCGAAAGAAAATTGTGCTTGAAGTAATTAATATACGGAGATGACAACTATAGAGCGGTTCTCATATAGCAATCGCTTGTGGAAGATGAACGTGTGGATCAAAAAAGGTCCGTCAGTGATTCCACAACTGCCTTTAAAAAAAAAACTACAAACTTGAAATTAAATCTTAAATGTAATGAAGAAAACTTGAGTGTTAGTAAACCACTTAAAACTGAATAAATAGCGTCATGAGAAGTTAATAAATATAGATTACATATATTAATTATTGAGTAATTGATATAAGTTGGTCTACTAAGTTGACACAAAAGATAATTCTTCGTTAACATCCAAAAGTCGCATATATTTAAAACTATAAATAATGGTTAGTAATTCACTTGCACGATTCTCCACTTTAGAATTTCTATTTACCAGATAGACTTGCAATCTCATACGTAAAAAGGATCGATTTTAACAAATATGTTAACTATCTCATGCGTAAAAAGGGTCGATTTTAACAAATATGTTAACTTACAACCTCATATAAATATTTATTTATTTTAAAATCTCTTCATATAGTGTTTTAACATTTTGTAATATAATTTATTTATTTTAAGATCTCTTCATATAGTGTTTTAACATTTTGTAATATAATATAAATGATCAATTACAATGGTGCATCCATTTAACTTCTTTTCATTATTAGTTATATTAATTACCCCACATTTCATATTGAATTGGAATATATTATTATTTTATAGTGTTATCAAAATGTACAAAATAATAATTCCACATAGCATGATAGATTGGAGAATGGAAAATGAAGATGGCACATTGAATTTAGGTAATGAGAAGACTCCACATAAAAGGATACTATCTTTATTTTATAGGGAGAAGGTGTCACTTTTATCCATATATGAATAATCTATCTTAACTTTTATCCGTATCTGAATAATCCTTTTGATCCAGATTCAATTTAGGTTAAATAAGGAAGATTATTCGAATTACAGATTTCTTAAATGTTTTATACGCATAGGATAGGATAAGAGATCAAGATATATCCCAATGAGATAAAATTTGAACAATTAAATAATCTGTCTACTAATATATTTCATTTATTTTTATTATAATATCAAAGTTAATGACCTGCTTATGCAATTTCATAGCATAAGGAAGTATGTTTTAAAAGTTTGTACTAAATTGGTGACTATAGTATTTTTATGAAAATATAAACTCAAATCATTTGTTAAATTCAGTCCTAATTGATATAATACACACAACTTGAGATGATTCGGATGAGTCTGCTTAATCCGATATATTAAATCGAAACCGTTAACCTATATCCGATTAGTCCGTTTCTTATTCGTTTTGGATTAAGGGTTAACTTGTGATTGTTAAAAATACGATTAATCCGAACTGATTAATCCATCCGAATAACTCCCCTAATGTTGAGACCAACATTTTGCATCATTCATATATTCTCAAAATGAACCATAGTATTTATGAAGAATTGAGGTTAAGTATTATGATTCTTAATCACATAACGACATGTTTATTCTCTAAAAACTATGATTTCGTTGAAGATGATTGGAGGCCAGTCCGCGCGGCTGGTGAATTGCATGGACATTTATATAAACAGCGACAAAAATCCCTCCCAAAACACTCTCCGGATGATGAATTCTCTTTGTTAACTTGCTTGCAATACTGACCACATGAATCATTGTTGCAGTTCACTAACTGTACTTCGAAGAAACAACCTCGTGGGGTGTCGGCTAATGCCACAGTTCCTACAAGTCAAAAACGAAATGTACGTGCAATTTAACTTCTCATGAATAGTTAACATGTAACATACTTATCGAAAATGTCATATGACAAACATATTATAAGAAAGAATGTCTTCGATCGCGATCATGGTTGAATATTGATGTATGGTTTTGGTCATCAAATATTTACAATCTTATGAGAGTAATCTGATCAGATCATTAGATCAAGAAAAATGGAATAGAAAGTTTACCTGTAGTAATGAGAAACACAATGAATATGCTCAAACTTACAGAATTTGTCATGTTGATAGCTTGGTTTTTATGTTGTTGATGGATGGATAATTGGATATTATGTGATGCTTCATGTCAAGATGCTTATATAGTGAGAGTAGGATCAAACTTATGTAACCTGAATTTATGACAATATTATTACTACATCTTTGCATTAAAGTAAGATGAGCGTTAATATCTTACGGGTTTAATAGCATTTAGTATACATGATTTTTATAAGAGTGGTGCACACATTTCGGTACACGAATCTTGTCTTGTTATATATATGTTGCTCAGGGGCGGAGGGAGGGGGCATGAGCAGCTGCCCCTCAAAGAATTCTCAAATCATGTAAAAAACAAAATTTTTAAAGGGTATTTGCGATATTTCATAAGTTTTGCCCCTCAAAATAAATGAACAAATCATGTTATATTTTTTTTTGCCTCCCTACTTCTAAATCCTAACTTCGATGGCTAAATTAAGTATGAATGTATTACATCGGTAATAAGTTATGATATATGTGAAAAATTAATGGTTGTTCTTAGTGGTGTAAATGAGTCGAGACTGCTTCAGAGTTACTCGATCTTGATTCGTTAAAAGTTTGATTCGAGCCGAGCCTAAACGAGCTCGAGTATAGTTTAAAGCTCATTTGCCCAAACGAGCTCGAGCTTCTTATATCAAGTTCGAACAAGCTCGTAAGCCTATATGAGCTTTCCATTTATACACATTAACAATACTTCATATAATAATATAAGTTATATATATATATATATATATATATATATATATATAATAATAATAATAATAGGTAATATAATAACGGTAAATTGTATTATATAGTTAAAAGTTAGAAAAAGATTCAAAATTTATACACTAATAAATAATAATTAGATGTTGCTTATACAAAAAGATGTTGCTTATAAATGGAAAATTCGGGTACCACTGTAATCCTTGAAAATGTTTGTTAAACACAGATGGGCCAAACATAGGCAATAAATTTGGCAAGCCTAACTAATCAGCAGTCAAAAGGAATAACAAGATATCATTTATGCAAAAAAAATTACGCAGCAACCAAATCCAATATAAACATTAGTGACCAGCCTTTTCAACTGTTTATTGGTTTTGTGAGTGCACTGATTTGGGACTTTGGGTTATTAGGAGTGTCAAATGGGTTACAATATTTTTTTTTAGCTAAAAGGGAACATATGAAATGGAGTGAATGGGTTATTAGTATACAGAAATGGCACCCAAAAAGTACACCCTTGTAATATGACTTGCACTATCGATCTTTGCATGTAAATCAAATGTTTTGAAGTCATATATCTAAATAGCATGTTCATACATGTTCTCATTAAACGTTCAACAACACACAGAAATTTGATTCTTGCAAACAAATAGTGCACTTTCCCTGCCACTCCCTTTAATTTCATATGCAAAAACCTTCTACTTTCCTACCAGATATTAGATATTGCTTTATTCTGGCACATAAATGAAGAGATCTAAGAGATTATGGCAGATCATATGTTCACCGAGATATAACCAAAGGCTATTGATGGAGGCCCAAGTATTGAAGATCGAGCCGACCTATTTCTGGAGGCCCACGAGCATCGTATTCTTTTCTTAACCTTTATATTGACAACATTATATCGAACAAATATAATTCATCATGATAAGCAGCTCTATTTATTTCCGTCCCATAGGTTTTATTTTTTACCTGTTGATTCAACTGATGGGTTCATTAGATTAGCTTTGATACCCGGATTTTTTATTGAAAAAAAGTTGAAGTTGATACCATACAAATAGAGGATGGTCTAGTATTTTTTCCAGTTCTTTATTTATTTATTTTTCAATTTATTTTTTTGAGTGTAACAAAAAGGGCTGCACGGAAAATGTCATAACTTGGGCTACAGGGCTCCGTTTTAGGCCCATGAGCAGGCGAATCGAAGCTCGGTTCGAGGCCCACCAAGCCGCTAACCACCGCCCCATGCTCGAAGCCCAAAAACGGATCCGTTTGGGAGATACGGCCCATTATCTGTTTTTTCTGTTCATTTTGGACTTTTGTTTTGGGCTTTGTGCTTGGCCCGTTATGTTTTTTAAGCCCATTTAAATTTCTGCTTATTATTTAAGCTTTCTTCTTCATTGTAAGGAACTCAGTTTTAATTTTCAAGAATTTCGATTTTGCTTCCAATTTTGTGAATCAAGGTTCCAATTTTGTGAATCAAAGCATACCCATCCACGGTATTCTTGGTAAATCAACGTGCTTCAAAGAGTTTTTTCCTGGTATTCATAGGAATCAACAAGTTTAAACTATTTATCATAATCGTGCGATACATCAGCTATCTGCATTCACTCTTTCATCACTCTTTCAAGCTGTAGACTTACTTTAAACATATACTCTTCAATCATCGACAAAAGGATAGTTGTGGTAGTAAAACAATGGGTGGGTCAGGTAACGATTAATATTATTTTGAATATTATGATCCAGTCTTGAGATTACTCTTCTCAAACTCTATAAGATTCCAACTTTACATGTATCATATTTTACATATCAACCATGTGCTCTTTGACCATCACCATCGTGGCCTATTAAGAGACAATCTGAAAAGTTAAACGTAGTTGTTTTACAAACAGATCAATAGCAGGATGTACATATTTAAGAACCGGTGACTTTTTGCATGGTCATATTGGGTAGGTCCATCACGACTGAGAATTATATCAAGTCATCTTTTTTATCTAAAGATATATTATTTACAAAATCCCAAGTGAACATATTTGAAAGGAAAGGGGTCAAATGGGTATAATTCCAAGTGCAAATGTTGATTTGGGTTATGTTTTATCTCTAAAAAACTTTAAGTACCTGAGTTAAGATAATTGGACCACCATGGTTCTAGTAAATCCTTTTAATTTCATCTAACATGTAATCATTGTATAGGAAATCATTTCCTCAATATATATTATAGTAGAATCAGTACTAATTATATTCTTAAAAAAAAATATTTTTAGGGAAATAAAATTCGCATAACTGTATATCATCACAAGCACCAAATTTTATTAACAACACTTCGTTACGTCCGAACTTCAATATATAATTTTGTTACTTGATGTTTTTTGAAATATAGATACTTTACTCCATTTTGAGTGATCCCTCTTATAATAATCATGTTTACCTGCTTCTAAGTCCAAAGAGTACATGTTACTATTGATCTCAGAAAATCATATTAGTGCGTTTGTCCACTCTTTTTTCTTCTTCCAGTAATTAGATACATAGCATTATTTATGTGGTTGAACCATTTGCAACAGTCTTATTCGTCAAAAAGGTCTACATTATTTTAACGGGGATACGATTGCACTACTAACACATGAAGGATTTTGGCAATCGGTCTTCACCACATATATATTCAGGTTATTTGAATGTAAAATCATAAAAAGAGTAGTTAAACTTACAATTTGGAGCATATGTGTTGCTTCTTTTCCATTGGTCAGCTGTAGTGCCATTGCATGCTTCAATAGCCTCTGCTAACTTCAACAATCAGTTTATGCAATGATCTTCGTATTTAATTGCTCCAGCAAGTCTAAATAAATATGCTAAAGAAAGTAGCATATCTTTAACATTAAAACTTGTTTATTTTTAGAGTCATCAATCAGTCTAGGCAATTGAGATTTACACAAGTTATAACTAAGTGAATAACAATCTCTTCATATCGCCTTATGTTATGTAAGACTATTTCATGAGTGGCTCCCTTTTGCATCTAGACTACTCACAATATCTCCAAAACCATATATTAATTAAAGCAAAAAATTGTGGGTCTTTCCTTTTTAGTGACGAACAATTGTCAGTATAATTGAGGTGGCAAACTGAGTAGGTCGGGCAAGTTCGGTTGGGCTCATAATACATGATAAATTTTGCACAGATCAAAATTGTAAGATTATAAGATGAAGCAAGCTTATATTATGATCAGAAAAGAAGCTTTAATCAAGCATACCGAAAAGCAATCCTGAAAATATTAATCAAGCACACAGTAGCATCAGCAAAGTAGAAGAATAATAAGGAAATTTTAATTCGAATTGTTAGAGCCAAATTCAAAATTCCCAAAGGTTGTTCATGAACTTAATAAACAACTTAAGTGATTGTAGCCTTGTAGGTATGATATGACCAGAACTGACCCACTCTGGTCCAATCTTGAGATTACCCTTCTCAATGCTAATAAGGTTCCAACAAATTTAGGAGTCTCATGTTTTACATTACAAAAACCAAAACACTTTAATTTATTTCGAAGTTGTATGCTTCTAAAAGCAACTTTGGGTTATTTTCAACATGTTCCACCCATTTAACCAGTACCACATGCATGCAATAACCAAAAAATAAAAGGCTTCACTGCAAATATAATTTTTATAGCCAATTAGACCCATAACCATCCAACTGTGTTATTAGATTAATTATCAGCCTATCTCACCCTTAATAGAGTACTTCCAACACAATACTTTTCTCAACATCAGCATTCAATTTGTAATTACTCTATGAAAAATCACTTTTGTTCCATTAAGAACATCCTCTACTCTAATTATTTTTTTCTCTTTTAGCTCCATTTCAGTTTGTGCTCCAGCCTAAAGTGTACAATTCAAAACACAATAAGCAAAGGAACACATAGACATACACACATACACACACACAAACTATATTTCTGTATTCCTCTATGATATTACCATCGTCAATACTCAATACTACTAACCTGAATGACATTACTTCCCATCAACTTGTTCAGCAACCTGTGTAGAGAACCATATATAACAATGATTAATGGAGTTGCCCCATATTTCTTGGTGATGTTGTTCGACCCATGAGGATATCCGCCCACAAATGGTTCTGGAAAGACAACTAATAGGGATGCATATGAAGCCGCTTCATCTAACAACCTCTTAACCGTATCTGAATGTACATATAGATACTCACATTACTATTGAAGTCTTGGGCGTAATCAATTATTCCTTCAGGTGGAGCAAGGCAAAATTAAGTTTGTGAAGAAATGCAACTGAACCAATATCATGGAGAATTGACTATGATCGAGAAGGTGCAAGATAGACAAGTTGGGTAACACATGCTAACGGGTAACCTTTCCTGCGGGTCAGATTGACCCAAAAATCACAATCACTTTCTGTCTGAAGTTTAATTTAGTTTTTTTTTGAATAAAATGATTTAGAAAAATACGCCTTATAACAATGATTTAGGAAGAAGCATGTTCAACGACATTCCGTGTGCCAATTGTCACTGTGTAAAACAGGTTACATTATAATCTAACTAATATATTGTTTAAGATATAGCTACTGAAGTATCAGACCAGGATATCAATAAAGATGACTTCTAGCTGTAGAAGCAGAACAATGATAATTACGCCCATAATTAATTTATAATGCAGGAATCAAGGATTATATATAAACCTCTAACCATCCTTAATCTGGTCTGCTAAAGTTTGTAAGGTTTCAGTAAGTTGATATATGGTCTTTGTCGAACAAAACTTTGACTCTAGTCCTCTCAAAAGTTTCTCATCTTCTCTATGCTTCACTTTGAGCTGCGAAATTTAATTATAAGCATTCTGAATCTTTTCTTCCAACGCATGAATAGTGTTTGACAATTTCTTGATCTTAGAACTCTGCATCCATGCAATTTTTTAGCAAGATTTCGCCACCCAATTCACCACAATAAACACACTATAACATGTACACACACATTGTCGCACCCTCAAATTCGGGTTTCAGAAGCGAATCGAGTCGGGGCGCGACTAATCAATAATCACAGCACAAAGATATAATGAACGACTCTATATGCGTCGTTTTACAACTTGTATTGATAAAATCAAAGTTTACATCAAAATATAGTTTACATTAACTCAGTTTGAAATTGAGAGATTTACATAGATAATTAATTTATAAAAAATATAATAATGCAGCTAAATCTCTGAATGTTTGCATACTGACACGAGCTAATGATTCCTAATTCCTGATTTGGGCATTCCAATCTACTGCTGTGTACCTGTGATACATGCTAAATGTAACGTCCTCAAAACCGGTCTGGTAATTTCCTTACTTTTAATAATTATTTAATAAATTATAAGTAAATTAAATATTATTTGCTTATGTGAAACTTATTGTGAATAGTATAATATTATTTGTTTTAAATAGTTATTGGTGACAGTGCAATAAAATAATTATTTTCGCAATCGATTTTTAGGTTCCAGACTGTAGATTTAGAACGGGTATTAGAAAAATACCCAATTTGGGTCGGTTTTGAAAGGAGACCGACCTAAACTCCACCATTTTCTTCCCCAATTTCAATTCATCTCTCATTTACCTACTTCCAATTTTATGAACCCTAACTTAACTTACATTTATCAAATCTTTGCAAGTTTAAATTGAAAGGAAGATTAATTCCTTAAAGTTCTTCATTATCATCATCATCTTAATCCTCAACTTTGTAAGTAGTTGGTTTTAGTTTCATGAACTTGTGTATATTGGAGTAGTAGTAAATTGAAGCTAGGGTTGTTTATAGATGATGATATGTGGTGTAATTGGGTTGTTCATAACCTAATAAACTAAGTTAATAAAGTATTGATGATGGTTGTTGATCAATAAACTGAATTTGAGTGTCTTTGAAATAGGTTTTGAACTTGTAACTTAGAAATTAAGAAGTTGAAATCTTTGATGTTAAATGAAGTTGTTTGATGTTATTAGAAGTAAAGCAATGTTTCTTAGATGCTAAAAATGTGAATTGTTAATTTAGTATCTTGAAAATTTGTGTGATTGAGTTTTTGATTCGAGCTGAGTTTTTGCAGAAAAGTTGCATGTCATTTTCTTCTTGCTCACGCGATCCCAACTTTAGTTTCTGGATCGCGTAAGCTAGTTAGAAATCGTCCAAAATGTCAGAATTTGTCTTGGATACACGATCCCACAAACATTTCTGGATCGCGTATGTTAGTGCAAATTAGTTACAGAAGAAAATGCACTTGGATACGTGATCCTGTAATTGGATCCTGGATCGCGTAAGCAAGTGTAAATGGGTAACAGAAATATTTTCACTGAGCTACGCGATCCGGCTAGCATTTCTTGGATCGCGTATGCAAGAGTAAATTTGAATATTTGGTTAAAAATCCAATGTTTTGATTTAGTTGATTGTGATTATGAATATAAGTTGTTTAATTGTTTAATTACTTAGTACTTAAGTATGTTGAACAAAAGACATGGGTTATTAACTTATTAATTTTGTATTCTCAGATAAACAGAAGACTCAGTGATATAGACATCCTGAGTGTGGAGGTGAAAGAGGTATCGGTGAGTGGATTTATAACTCACTCGTTGATTTAGTTGTAATTACTTTGATTACAACAAGTGATAGTTGTCATGTTGATAGAGTTAGTTAATTTGTGTTATTGATTGAATCTTATATGCTAGTTGAAATGTGATTACAAGTTGTTTTGAGGTCAACACGTTGGTTGGGTTAGTTGGATATTGTGTGAATTACACATAGTCTTACTTCATTTGTTGTGTGTAAGACTTGTGTTTGAGTGCAATAAACACTAACTATCGGTCTATTCCGTATTGGCCATATGGATTGTTGGACAAGTGTTCTTGAGAGCTGCCGCGACAGTAGGGTTTCTCAAGGACCACTGATCCTCATAGTTGAATAGTTGAATTGTTGATTGTTGATATTGATGTATAACATTGTTTGGTGTAAACAAGGGATTATACTAAGTTGATTAGTGAGTGTTAAATTCATTCACTTAGCTTCGTGCTAATCCCTCAATTTACTTCTTGCAGGTGTTATTTTGTTATGTGGGTTACAAGAAGGGATGGAGAATGTTTGATATTAGCAACTCTGATATAGTTTTTAGAAAACTATGTTTTGTATAATATAATACCCCGTTTGTATTATGTAAATGATGTTGTTGTAAATAATGATCTTATGGTGTCGGTTAATATTATAAGTTTATAAAATAATGTTTTGTTTTAAACGTTTCCGTAGTTGAAAATAATAAAATAATACCTTTAGAAAGAGGGGTGTTATACTAAAATGGGTCAGCGAAATGCTGGTGAGCTCACAGGTTTGTATGTCAACACATTTTGTATGAACCACAAAATTTAATTTAATTTAATTTAAATTGCATTTAAGCAAAATAAAAGTTTTACAACCATGAGCACATAGTCTGAGCTTAACTCGAGGTGTCTGGTCCACATTTAAGGTATCCTGATCGAGGTGCCTCCTACGAGTGCCTAATCTACACTCGTCTGAACAAATATTAGTACATCCATTTACCCACTTAGTGCATGCTAACCCGGACGAGGAGGGTCAATCCTATATGGTACCATATACTAATATTCACGCTTCAAACTATGCTGAAGAGGGCTTTGAAAGATTAGTGAGATAACTCATGTAGTAATTGTTGTTTTCGTACTTGCATTCATATAGTTAAAATAAAACGAGCAATGATATCACACCCCTGAGTAAAACAATAAAGTAGGGGCTATGAGACTCACCTGAGTCTGGAGAGTTTAACTAATTAAACTTGAGTTGATTAGCCGAGAATCGATGTTCAAAGACTTGTAACCTGAGGGTGTCCACGACACGCGATGGTTATAGACGTGAGTAGGTATCTATAAAGACTACCTTTGTACTTGTTCGCCCAACTAGAATGTCCAACTACGATTTGGTTGATTCGATTATGTTTTGAAAATGTGTACGGCCCGTTGGTGATGGTTTGTGATGATAATAATAATCTCTGAATTCATTTCATTATACTTGAAAACCTTTAATTTAATTATTTAATACGCTTAGATATACGTTTTAAAATACGAAGGTTTAATCAATATTTTTGTTGAAGTGTTTTACCAAATATTTAATAATTGAGTTATACAATATAACTTAACTTCGTTTCGATGGTTTGCGTGCTTATTATTCTAATCGCGCTGCCAGGTCAGCTTAAAATTTTTTTATTTCTACTATATTGCTTTAGTGAAAAACGTATCTAAAATTTGAATTTGGGTGAAATCAAGTGATAAAATTTTAGGTCTCAACACTTAGTAAAATATGTGTTTTCTAGGTTCTGTTTCATGCGACACTTATAGCGTCACTTGAGGAAGTGACGCATAAGGGGGGCGACACTTAAGCAAGTGTCGGGTACCTGTGTAGGTATCAGGGTCATGCGTCACTAGGGTTAGTGTCGGATGAAATCAGAATTCAATTATAGGCGACACTTAGACAAGTGTCGCTATAAGTGTCGGTTAGGAGTGTCGGGTATTGAATTTGCGACACTTTAACAAGTGTCGGGAAAAAGGTGTTTTATACGGCACTTAGGCAAGTGACGCAAAATTAGGGTTTTAAGCGACACTCAGTGCGTCACTTAAGTGACACATTAAGTGACACAACACTACACTGGTCTATGCGACACTTATGTTTGTTGGTCGGATTTTGAGCCAAAAACGTGTTTTTCGGTTTCTGTTTGACTTGGAACTTTTACCCAACCCATATTTGGACATTTCAAGCTTAGATAAATAACTTTTGTGAAAAATAAATGAAATCTAAGAGTTTTCGAGAATTGTCGGAAACTTACGAGTTAACGCCGAGAGAAACCGAAAAGATAGAAATGTAGATCGTGACTCCGTGAACGTTTTCTTCCAAATGAGTTTGATGATTTGTGGTGGTTTGATGGTACTTTTTGGTGATTTTAGGTGATGGTTGGGTGTGGTGGTGATGGAAAAAAGAGAGAGAGAGAAAAGGAAGATGAAGATGATGATTATGTGTGTGTGGTTTGAATGAATGAGGTGAGGGGGTGGTGACCCTTACCTTGGCCGATTTTAGTAGGGCCCACCCCAAGTGGGTGTGTCCCAAACTTCATCCCCTGTGTTTGCGCTCCGTGCGGTGTTCGTTCTTGATGCCAGCCGAACGGTCGGTATTTAGGAATCACTTCCTGTCGTTGCGAGCCTCCTGCTTGGCTGGATCAGTGGGTTTTAAAATTTATATTTGCGGGGCCTAAGTATACCTAGTTACTATTGGTGTATAGCAATAAGGATGACCTAGGGTCGTTCTCTGAGTCAGTGTATTGTGGATCGTGGACGAAACAGGCGTACTTATCAATCTAGTGGGTTTTAAAAGATTTGATTGGGGTTTTGTTTTATACTTAGGCAGAAAATTTAAACTAAAGCGGAATAAAATAAATGTAAATAGCAGATAATCAAGAGAGGGTGTTTGCTATGATTTCGGTAGCCTTATTGATTGGAATGAAAACGTGTTCTAAAGGTTTGTATTTTATTTATTTCAGGTATTTGTGGAGTAAGCACTAGCCCCCTACTGATAGAGTTCTCGATCAGTATGTCACTGGGCGACTAGGCTATCCTGATTCTGATCGGAGTAGTTTATCCAACCCACAACACTAACCGGTGAAGGTATAGTGACCCTTATCTGGGATGAAACCCTGGGTGCATGAATAAGGCGACAAACCAACTCGATGTCCGACCTTTCTTAACCCCACAATAATATCTAATCTAAACAAAACATTTAAGACCAAGTTTATAGAGTGTGCTTGATTGCTTTCTATCGATGGTTTTGTGAGTCTGGGTGTTGAGTCATGACTCGTGATTCACATAGACCGATAACAACGACTCTTTCCGTGATTACTGCACTGTACTCCACTGGAGGTGTTTCCATTACTGAACCAAGGACCTAGTCGGTACTAGCTCTGCTGATCACAGAGTTGCCGTTATTCCACAAGGCTTAGTAACTGCGGCTTTTCCTCGGCTTCCACGTGTTAACTACACCGGAGGTGTTGTCGACGCTTTTCCGAGTAATCAGCCGACTTACGGTACCTTACATTGCTTCATAAAAGCTAACCCAGACTACTTAATTAAGTTTGTATTTAAGCATAATATTATCCATCTATGATATAAACCAGCCCTTACTTTTAAGTCCCAATAAATCCCTAATTTGTCAACAGTGTAATATTCACGTTCAGTTAGAAAACCATATTTCCACGGGCACAGTGTACTTTGCGTTCAAAGTAGAAATCAGTATTTCCACGGCTCCAGTGTACTTAGTGTTCAGTTTGAAAACCATATTTCCATAGCCACAGTGTACTTTGCGTTCGAATTAGAAAACAGTATTTCCTCGATGACGATGTACTTAGCATTCATTTAGAAAGCGATGTGTACACGATTAACAAATCAGATCATGTTCATGTTTAACACAGATAACTAAGTACCTTTAATGGGGTTCGCGACGTCCCATCATTAAGGCCATAATCACGTTTACTGGTTGAAAGGCGATTAGTTTAATAGGTTTAAAATCATAGATAGAAAGTAAATCAAAGCACTATAACATCATTCCTACCAATTTACGACTAACTACATCATAGCAAACACGCAATATCACTACTCGCTAATCATGGCAATCAATCCTAAATCTAGCATGGCAACAGTAATAACAATCATCATAATGAAATAGATAAAGGACAGATATAACCGTAATAAGAGCGTAGCTGAATACAACTTGAATGTTACACGAGCAGAACTCCTAGTATGCGCCAAGCGATATTACAAGATTGCCCCTCTACTAACTAGCCGCTAATCTACTACTAATTATAACATAATCTAGAGAGAGTAGTGAGAGAAAGTGTGTGTGTAGTGTTGTTCTTGTGTAGTGTGTCTTGGATGATGAAATGAGGCTTGTATTTATAGAGATCGCACAACCGTATCCGTAGACTGTATTCAAACCTTCAAACGCACAACCGTATCGCAAAGGTGAATAAAAATCAGATTTTTATCACCCAAACGCACAATACGGCTGAGCTGGACCGTATACGGCTGAACTGGACCATATACGGCTGAACACAGGGTGAATACGGCTGAACTGGGCCGTATACGGCTGGACACAGGCCGTATATGGTCTGTGCAGGCTGTATACGGTCCAGGCCCAGCCGTATACGGTCTGGACCAGCTGTATACGGCTTGGTTCAGCCGTATGCTGGTTCTTTGGTTCTTCCTTTATTCGTTCGGGAGTAACTTCTTCGTCGTTTATCCGTTTTGAGCGCTCTTTATATCCACGCGTTCATATTTTCCTAACAAAGAAAATGACATAAGTTAGAGGTCATAATTCTTTGTGTAGCTCAAAAAGTGCTAAAATACATGAACAGAAGATTCAATGATCGTTTGTTCTGTTTTACTCATTTTTAGGTTGTTTTTGTTGATTCTTGAAACATCGTCTATATTTTAGCCCTTATGATGAAATGTGATGTTTAAGTTCATATTTTAAGTGTTTTCATTAATAATTGGGCCAAAATGGTGAGATAATGGTACACAAAAGTATGACTTTTTGCGTGTCATCAAATATCCCACACTTAGACTTTGCTTGTCCTCAAGCAAAACTCAAAATTCTCACTTGCTTTTAGGAAAAACATTTTGAAAACACGAGCTTATTTTTGGGGTGAATCAAAATATATCAAAAACAACCATCTTCATATACAAGTAACATATCCTGGAAATAAGAGAAAGTAAGGTATTCCTTTCAGAGGCATAAAATGATTCTCTTAGGCATGCTTTCAATTCTCACGATCTTGGAATATACATGACTAGGCGATCTCACAATCACTTAATTCACTCAAAAGTGTTTCGGGTTACCTATCAATCTAATCAAACGAAATCGCTCATAAGCTAGTCATGCAGCATCCATCGTCATAGGCTTGCTCGAGAATCATATCTCCACCACTTAGGTGAGGACGGTGCTAGCTATCCCAGGACATTCAAAGTGGGTTGTAATGGCATGTGAGGGTTACGGGGTATGGATAAGTGGGAATTTTTGTAAAGTGTTTTGCTTATCTTAGGACTTCTAAACTTTTGAAAAACATTATTTAAACAACCTTTTAATGAAAACGGAAACGGATAACAGTACGGGAAGAAGATAGCTATTTTAACTTCTATCTTTTGAAAATACACGAGGGAATTTATGTCTTTTATAAGAGCGGAAATTTTTCGAGAGATTCGAAGCACTTAGATTTATTCTATTTTCTTTTCTTTTTCTTTTGCTTCTATTTTTGGTCTTTTCTAGGGATTTTTTATTTTGTTTCTTTCTTTTGCCCTTTTTGAAATCCTTTTCTTTCTTTCATCTTTTTCATCCTTCTGATGACTTTGCATTTACTTGGTGTCAATTTTTCACACCGTAAACTCTCAACTTTTAATTTTTATCAAGGGAACGCACGCGAGAGATTTTGAGTAAACACCAGTATTTGTGATTTGGAGTGACAACAAAAAGGACATTTAAATGACATTTTCCACAAGTTTAAAATTTCTAAGATAAGTTTTGGTGGGTGTGGAATAAATGGTTTAAGATTTAAAGGGTTTTGAAAGAAATGAACAGGCTAAGGCTCAACAGGGTTATCTAAGCGGATCATCAACACTAAAGATGAGTGTTGGAAGGGTTTTGGGCTTGAAGAGATATGATGAAAAGGGGGTTAAATCCTAAGGAATGTCAAGGTCATTTAACTGCACCTATACCGCGTACGGTACTCTACCAATGTGGTCTCGAAGTGCATACCAGGAGCAAGTTCTAATTCCGGATGCATGCATCGACACACTCAAACAAACGAATAGTGAAGCATTAAAGATGAATGCTTATATTGGCTCAAGATACCTTACTGCAAGTTTTTGGGTTTGTTTGTGCCTAGCCATGCGATGCCCCTCTTAGATTATCATTTTAGACCTAAGAAATTCCTATCTTATTTACTCTTAATTTCCAAAATACCCTACTCATATATGAAAATGCTCCTTCTTAAGACATTTTAACTCAAAAAATTTCGAATTTTTTTAGCAAAAGTGAGTTTTTATGAAAATTAAGCCAACTGAATGAGTGGCATCTCCACTGTCGAAGTTAAGCTTATGATTTTGAGAAACATTTTCTGGGTTTGCTTTTGGAAATAAGAATCTAACAAGCAAACCTAAGGTATTCTATTCCGCTATCCCACACTTAGAGGAACATTGTCCCTAATGTTCTCTTGAGTTGGGATTTGAGAAAAATCCCACACTTAGAATTTGAACAAATCGGAAAATGTTACTCAAGTGTTTCTTTTGGGCTGGAATCCCACACTTAGTGATAAGCTTGGGATATGGCATAGACTGCTTTAATGAGAATTTAAAGCTAACAATCATATCAAAAACGAGAGTGAGAACGAGAGAACTCCCCTATCGATGCGAAGGTGGAAGGATGGAATTCTGGAAGATGCGCTGAAGAGGAGATCTTGTCAGGAATTCTTCTTTAGCGGTGGCTCCATGAAGATCTTTCGGCATTAGTGTGCGCAGCTTACTAATAACGGCTCTGTCCTCCATCTTTACACTTCTTTCACTCTCTTGTGAAGATATCTCGTAAGTGTGAACACGTTGGGTATATTTTTACCGACTCTTTATTATAGCTTTTTACCGAAAGTGCCTAAATCTAGAATGCGAAAAGATGTTTTAATTCAAACCGAGTTTTAATTCATGTCTTTTTAAACGAGTTCGAGCATAATGCGTGAAAGTAGCACGCAAGTACCTCAAATGCTCGAAACACATGTCTTGTTAAAATTTAATTCCTATTTTCCTGGATTAGGTGGTAAAAGCTGAAGTGGTGTTTTGAAAGCATTTTGATACCCAAGTGTGAAAGATAGTCAGAGATATATCACTTCTTGGAATTTAAAAGCTAATATTATTAATACTAATACTAAGGATACTTATTGCACGGGTTGCCTCCCGAGAAGCGCTTCTATTTAGAGTCGAGGGCTCGACTTTTCCTCTTGGATCAGCCAGAAGAGGGATTCCCAGGACTTGGGATGCGGAATGGAAGTGTCCTGGGGTTTAGTGGGTAGAATCTCATAAAATGTCGTGCGACGACTTCTGTGATGTTTGGGATTCTCGCCACATGAAGAGGATAGGTATGGAAATGCTCCTCAGCAGTCCTTTGCAAGTATAAAAGATCCATTATAGCATCTTGAACTGCCTTGGAGATTGGTCCATTAGTGTCCACAAGGGTGGCTCCATCGTGCTCAAACGTCTCACGCACCGGTCGATCTGACGGCAGGGTGTCCATAAATCCAAAGAAGCGTAGGTGGATGTTCTCATGAGTGGCATTGCTGATGTCCTTCCCTAGTTCTTCAATGGATCCGAATATGCCTTGGATCAGCCATTTCTGATGGTCGGTATACGTGAGCTCTGGTTTCAGGAAGATGTTAATCATCCTGTTGTATACCTCACGTAACCCATTGTGGAATAGCTGTCTGGGCTGCTCCCATAGGATAGAACCGAAAATGTCCTTAAGTCGTTCAGAGACGAAAGCTGCAACGTTAACCGTCAAACCTTCTGGAACAGAAGAAGGGATGGCACGTGCTCTCTCGTTTGAACTGACGTGTTCTAGCTTTTTGACGATTATCTGGGCGTGATGCTCGATAGTGCAGCTGATGAAAAACCTGTGTGGTGAGGACTCGTCAATGTGATCATTATCGGCCAAAGAATCTAGAAGTCCCTTGAGATCCTCCATTAGCTGAACATCTACTTCGTTTTCAGGGTTCCCAGTAGCATAATCCATGTTGTGTCTGAAATTTTGGAGAAACTCCATCTGTTGGCGCGAATATGGAAATGCGGACCTGATAAATGCTTGATACACCCGGCCATACGTGGTCTTCTGTGTTTCATAGAAATCCTATTCATCGGGGAAAGGCTCATCATTGTCTGATGATTCTCCTGCGAGGTCGTTGGCGAAGGCGTTGATGCGACTAACTAGATGTTGCGGACTCAGGTAGGAGTTGGCTTGATAAACCTCATATTCAGTCTCAATGTCCTCAATAATATCCCTTTGACGTTGCGTGTATTCAATAGTAGAATCTCGTATAATCGCAATCAGAGTTCGGAAATCCTCCCCATGTTCTTCAATAGCACTAAGCATTTCTTCTGGTTCAGACACGATCGGGATTTCGGTATTTCCTATAGTAGGAGGAGGGATAATGACTGGAGGGGGAATGATTGGAGTGAGGTGAAGGCGAATGGAGCGGGTATCGATCGGAACATCAATGAAAATGATATCGTCCTCGTCACTCCCGATTGCTGAAGTGTCTGGAAACTCAACAACGTTGGTGAGTGGTTGAGACTCGTCGGTGATCTGTGATACTGGCTGGGAAGAGTCCATCTCGATATCCCTCTCGTCTTGGGAATCAGAATCATCACTTGATCCAGATGTACCTCCAAGCTCAAAATGTGATCGAGGCTCGGATGAGTCAAGGGGTGGAATCCTTCGAGGAGGTATATGTGGCTTAAGTAGAGACTCATCATCCAGGGAGTGGTCAATCGAAGGTTCCTCTGAGTCGCTCTCCGGCAGAGGGATGAAGTTCAAAGCATAGTCTATCTGCATGATCTCTGCGATCGGAGGATGTGTTTTAGGAATGTGTGGCGGTGTAGCTTCCACTGGCTCTTCCTCTTCTTCTTTTTCTTCTATCTCCTCTTCTTCTTCCTCAGTTTCCTCTTTTATCTCTTCTTCCTCAGTGTCGGAAGTAATCGTGATGGGCTCGTCAGACATAGGGGTGTCTGGTTCAGAGTCATCATCCGTGGCAACTCTTCCTGTCGAAATCGCACATATCTCCGCATGCTCTGTGACAGACTGATCAACTTGATCGATTTTGAAGATGATAGTCTCTCCATGAGATCTAAGACTGATAGTCTGAGAGTAAACATCTATGATAGTGCGTGCGTTGTTCAAGAATGGTCTACCTCAGATGATAGGGATATAGACATCTTCCTGAATGTCCATCACTACAAAGTCTGTGGGAAATAGGAACTTATCAACTTGAACCATGATGTTCTCAGCTATTCCCTTAGGGTATCTAATGGATTGGTCAACTAGCTGGACACTCATTTTTGTCGGTTTAAGGGGTCCTAATTCCAATCTAGTGTAAAGCGAATAGGGCATCAGGTTGATACTGGCTCCTTGGTCGGCTAGAGAGTGTATAAAGCATCCAGTATCTCCTAATTTCTGAGGGATAGAGTTCTTTATAAGAGCCGAACATTCCGCGTTCAGTGGGACATTGGGTACTTCGGGTACCTTATCCTTGGTCGACAAGAGTTTTAGGATGTATTTTGAACTGGAAGGGGTTTGGGACACGATGTCCAAGAACTTTCCATCGAGACGGAAGTCGTTAACCTTATAGGCTTTCTTAAGACGGCCGGGAAACGGGATGAGTACTTCCATTTGTGGTGTAGGGATAAATGGGGACTCAACTGTCGGCGGGACAGGAGTATCTTTCTTCTCCGGAGAAGGAATGGGAGGTTGGCTCGGTGCCACCTTCTTGTCTGTAGTACTCATCTGTTTGGCCTCTTCTACATGTGGGTTATGTACCGTGTTACTAGGGAGATCACCTTGGGTCCTAGAGTCAAGACGTTGGGCTAGCTGTCCTATCTGGGTCTCAAGATTTATGAGAACGGCCAGTTGGTTCCTAATGAATAGGTCGGTTTGGTCCTGCCTAGCGCTAGTCTTTTGGTTAATTTGGTGCTGGCCTTGAATGAACTTAGTGAGGGTATCATCCGTACTAGTAATGGGCACTATGGTTTTAGAGGGTTCGGTCGATTGATCTGCGTCGGGTGCAGTCAATGATAGCGGTTGGTTATAGGTGAGTTGGGGTTATTGTTGGTAAGATGGGTACCTAGGTTGGTAGTTGGGCTGAAAGGGTGGTTGGTTCCTAGGTGGGTATTGGGTGCCTCTAGTCCTAGGCGGAGAGGTTCGAGCGAAGCAAGGTGGATTTTGTTGGCGAGCTGGAAATTGAGCATAGTAAACCGTTCCGTCAGCAGGATCCTCGTACTCAACCTGATAACTTTCTGTTGGGAGGTTGGCACAGTTCTGGCATGCATGAAATTGATGGGCGTGCTGGGATGGTTTCTTCATTTTGCCGATCTGCTTCGTCAGGTGCTCGATCTTCTCTGTCAGAGACTTGATAGCTTCGGTCTGGAATAGATTGGGTGCAGCAATCGGTGCTGATGATGAGGAATGCTCACCAGAGTTCCAGTCGTGATGGTGCATCGTCATATTCTCGATCAAGTTCCAAGCTTCCTAATCGGTGAGTTGCATGAAATTGCCCTGAGCAGCGGCGTCAAGGGTGATATCGCGTAAAAAGTCACGTTTTTACCACCGATATCTCTCTCATTCTGGAGCAATACTTAGCATTTGAACTCAAATAATGAAAAAATCATTGATAAAATGCTAAGAAGATCAAAACAAGGTTGCACGAGCAAAATCAAGCAAAACGGCCGAAAAATGAAGATTCCACGCACGTTCGAAGACTTCAGACATCAAAATGAGATTTCAAGATAAAAGAGCCCATCACCAACATCTATTTGACCCAAGATGTTTGTTTTTGAATTACGAATCCAACAGAAGAAGAATCAACAAAAACGGACGCAGAATGAAGATTCTACGTACACCGGAAGATCCAAAAGATTCGTACGGCACATCTAGAGCTCAGAGACATATTTTTGGGATTTCTTTTCATCAAAAGCTTTGTTTTTGAATTATGAATCCAATGCAAAAAGAATCAACGCAAACGGACGCATAACAAAGAAAACACGCACGAATCGAGAAACGAAGCAACAGGCAGCGAACCGGTGCGGGGTGGTGCTAGCTGCCGCCGGCAGCCACATAGCCGCCGCCGGCTGCCAGTAGGCCGCCACCGGCCACCACTCCCCCACACGGATTGCGCTTTTTTGTCCATTTTCGTACCCGGTGCTAGACCTTTACATGCTATTCGTACCTGGTGCCACTACCTTTTTCACCTTTTCGTACTTGGTGCCACTACCTTTTCCACCTTTTGCTAATGTGTGCTTCCATTTGCTAAAATGCACCAAAAATCCTCTATAAATAGGAGGCATGAGCCTCATTTACAAACATACCTTCGTATCTTATCTTTGTCACTCTAGAAATAGGCTCCCACTTTCTCACTCTATATTTCTTTCTTTAGATTAGTTTTAACTAGTATGTAAACTAGTTTAGGAGTTTTATTAGAAGTAGAAGTGCGGAACGCATTGTAATCTTCGGTGTATGCTCGGAATTGTGTCAATTAATTCAAGTCTATTCTCTCTCGCATTTAATCCTGGTTCTTTCTATCCCTATCTATCTTAATTAATTACGTTTTTATTGATTATGCTAGATTTAGTTATTGCCATGATTAGAGAGTAGTATACTTGTTGTGTTTGTTTGCGATGTAGTTAATTAATTATGGGATGATTTATAATTAAATATTAAAGATCGGTAGTATCGCTTTGATCGTCTTATTGCATGTTCTTGTTTGATTGTTGCCTTAGGATTATCATAGTGGTAAAATATAAACGGTCTTAATTATCGTAAAGTAATATGATGACCTCTATTCGACTGTTACTCGATATAGTACTGGAAACACTTCAAGGTGGAGTAAAAATGTATGGAAGTAGAGGAACGACCGAAGGTAGTCATATTATGAAATGCTACAATATTACGAAGTAATATGATGGCCCCTATTCGACTGTTATTCGATATAGTACTAGAAACACTTCAAGGTGGAGTACAAATATATGGAGGTCGAGTAACGACCGAAGGTAGTTATATTACGGACTAACATATAAAATGAGAAACCTAGTTTAATTAACCTTTCTAAATAGACTTTTAAACATCAATTTAATCTATCGCCTTTCCACCAATAAACGTGATTACAACGCCTTTTTAACGACGTCCAATTAAAAGGTAGTCAGTCATTTGTGTCAATATAATTTGTCAAAGGTATGAAACTATGGAACCGCAAGGCTACATGGGGGATTATCGTAGGACAAGACATGGCCAAGGTTTGAAGCGGCGGAACCACTTTAAGTGAGGAACGTTGTGGATAATTAGGGGATTTATTGGGTAGTCTTAAGCAAGGGCTGGTTTAAAGTCATAAATGAACCATTTTAAATACATGAATCTGTTAGGATGACGAGGAATCGTTATATGATTCAGTTATGTCTAGTACCTTAAGATTTTGTTCCCGTTCATATGAAAGTATTATTAAACCATAGTCAAGATTTTGCTTATTATTCTAAATACTTTGTGATGTTACCATAACATAGCTCCCGGTGTGACATGCTAATGGGATTTTAATTAGTAGGGAATCTAGTGTTTACATCACGAGTATTCAAGATTAATAATTAACAAATATCTTTCAACACAGTTTCTCCAAAATCATCCCATAACTTAATTAATGAAATCTCAGCAAACACTATCTTTATTTTATCTGCTTTATCTTTTATTTTTATTTCGCTTTTATTTATTTACTTGCCTAAGTTAGTTAATATAGAAAACCAAATTCCCTCACTATTTTATAAAACCTTCACTAGTTTGAAAGCCCTCATCTGCCACGCCTTAGTTTCAATTCAGTCGGTTTGAAGAACGACTCTAGGTCATACCTACCACTTGCTCACCATTAGGATTAGCATTGTTAGGGAAAACTTAAGCCCTGCAATTACAAATTTAAAACACCCACTGATGCCCGCCGCCGGTGCAACGACAAGGGTTGAAATCCTTACCGACTGCTGGTGGCGCATCAAGTTTTTGGCGTCGCTGCCGGGGAACCAACTGTTCGATCCTTAGGCGTTAAGACGAACTTACTTACTAGTGAACCTTTAGGATTTTTCTTAGACCCCTACTTTTTTCTTTATTTTTCCTTCCTTTTAGAAATGACCACCCCTATCCATTCAACTAGTCAACCACCTGCCAACGAGACTATGACTGTTGCACGTGTAACTCTCGCTGAAGACTCTAAACCTTTGATTGAAGGTCGAGGAGGACCAATCGTCTATCCGGAAACCGATAGAACTTCATTTGAATTAAAGCCCCATATTGTTCAGTTAGTCCAAAACCTCTGTCAATTCCGTGGCCTACCAAATGATGATCCCAACTCCCACCTTGACAAATTCATTTCCTTATCCAACTACTTTAAGCCGATTGGGGTTAATCAGGACATAGTCTATCTATACCTATTTCCCTATTCACTCACTCTCAATGCACAAACCTGGTTTGAGGAACTAGAAATCAACTCTATAACCTCTTGGGTAGAATTAGCAACCAAATTTTTGGCCAAATATTTTCCCCCATCAAAACAAGCCACGTTTAGGTCCAACATCATAAACTTCTGCCAAGTTCACGATGAATCAATCTACGATGCATGGGAACGCTTTAAGAAATTACTTAAGAAATGTCCAAATCATCGTTTTGAGCGCTCAGACCAGTTGCGCATTTTCTACAATGGTCTCTTCCCACATCACCGTCCTTTACTTGATACCGCCTCTCGAGGCAGTTTCATGAATTGTACGACCAATGAATCTTGGAGCCTTATTGAGGAAATGACAATGCACAACCATGACTGGAACAGTGAAAATCACCCATCACTAGTGAATTCACCTACTACAATCTGGAATGAAGCTATCAAAACTCTCGCTCAGCAAGTGGCAGACCTAACCAAGGAGATCAAGAAATTGAAAAGTCAACAACAACAAGTCTTTCAAGTTCAAACTTGCCTTAATTGTGCTAATTTGAACCACTCAGCCCAAGATTTCCAATCTCATCTAACACCACCCAATACTAACCATTCTCCTTACCCACCTACGAATAGCCCACCAACTCACCAACCTAAACCTTTTATACCCTCACAAACCTCTAGTTTTGACAACACCCTGATACAAGTCATTCAAGGACTCTCGGCTAGACAAGACCAAACTGATCTCATCTTAATAGATCATTTGACATTGTGAAAAGCTTTCGAATCCCAATTACACAACATATTAACGCTAAAACTCAGGATAGTCCAACTAGTTTCCATAAGGAGGCTTCTCATATTCAAGACTCTCAGGTAGCACATAGCCCACCTACGATTTCTTCTCCGATGAAGGAACCACCTATTGTCCCATCGACCATAGATTTAGAGTCTACACCAGATAGGAAAGTAAACATTCCATTTTCGGCTCGTCTTAAACAACGAACCGACAAGCTTAAGTCTTTTAAGCTTGATAGGAAATTCCTAGACACCGCCTCTGAAGTTCACTCTAAAAAGTACTTCAGAAAACTTCTTACAACCAAGGATAAGGTACCCGAAGTACCCAATGTCTCGCTGAACGAGGAATGTTCAGCTATCTTGAAAAATACCATTTCCTTAAAAACTCAGAGATATCGGACGTTTTACTCTCCCCTGTTCTATCTACAATTCAAGCATCATCTGTTCTCTTGCCGATTTAGGAGCTAGTGTTAATCTTATGCCATACTCGCTCTTCAAGAGGCTTGAGTTAGAAAATCTTCGACCTACCAAAATGACCATACAGCTTGCTGACCACTCGGTCAAATACCCTAAGGGAATAGCTAAAAATGTTTTAGTTAGGATTGATAAATTTCTTTACCCAGCAGATTTTGTAGTAATGGATATGCAGGAAGATGTACACATCCCAATCATACTAGGAAGACCTTTCATGAATACGACCAAGGCAATCATCAAGGTCTTCGCACAAACCATCAGCTTGCAGTCTCAGGGAGAAACCATCACTTTCCATATCGACAATCCTAACGTTGGAGACCAAGCCGATATGTACATGATCTCCATGAAGGCCGCAAAGGACGAAGAAGCTGCAAAGTCAACTAGTGAAAGGAATTCTAGCAAGGAAATGGCGATCACGCCATATTTTCCGATTGACCTCCGACGATTAGGACAAGAGATGAAAAATGCATCTCCATCCGCAAACAACCCAACGATGGAAGAGTTGATTAGAATGAGAAAGATGGAGGAAGAAAACAAAAGAAGCAGACCGCCACCTAATCTATTTAACATTGATGAAGTAGCGCGAAGTAACCACAACCATCCCACGAGAAGAGAAACACTGGAGGAATATTCCAAACGCACCAAAAACTAACTACAAACCATTGCAGATCCCGAAGTACTCGAAGAATTCATCCAAAGATTTGACAAAGTAGTAGGAGGAATAAGCGGCGTAGTCAACATGCTTGCTCTTTCTCCTGCTGAACTGCAATTCTGTCAGCAACAGAAATGGACTTACGCTAGGATCTACAATGCCCTTAAAAGATCAAACATCCCATTCACCTCAACGAAATGGGAGATATTAGGATCCATTAGAGCACATATAAAAGAGACTACTGGACATTCGAGCAGTCGTGCCGACATTTCAATGATGAATGACCTCGCATCATTGCTTAACTTGCTAAGTAGAGAAGATCACCTCAGTTCCAAGGAAAGCGGATCTATGGTTATCAACTCCACTATGGGAAAACAAATTGAGTTAATGATTGAAGAACTTAGTGATCATGTTTGGGAGGAATCAAGGCGCAAACGACCTTTTAGGGCCACACATGAATCACCACTTGATATCGCTACTTTTGTTACGATCCATCTACGGGAAATTCAATAACGGAAAAGTAACTCCAGAACGAAGTTCATATTCCACTCAGGATGCAAGGAGATACTTCGTCAACTTACTCTAGTTTTCTCAGAATCCGACTTTCCATTCAACAACCATCAGCACCGGCAAATAGAGGACCTGTGCACGTCCATCAGAAGATTCAACGAAGACCCCAAGACCGAGAATTACGAAGACATAAAACTGCAATTCTTGGCGTTTGTATGCTCTCTCTGGCAAAACCCACCGCCAAGAGAGGTTGCTAAGACAGACACAACCACCATGACCGACCCTAGTGGGACTATCACGAAAGCAGTCGATTACACCACCTTCGGACTTCACGGACTTGCAAGGACAACTTCAGAGCACCTTCTGAACTACAAGGAAAAATCGAGAGATAGTCCACTTGAATTGATTACGACAATTATCAATCATTTCATGAGAATCTATCCACCTCGATACACTTTTCCGCAACCTAGGGCCCACAACATCAACACAGTGAATCCCATGGATGCATCCATCTCCATCTAGCTAGGAGAGAAGAAGTTGAGCTCTCGACTTTAAAAGAGCGCTTCTCAGGAGGCAACCCGTGTTTACATTTATGCAATTTTACATTCCAAGAAGTGATGAAGTCTCCGACTATCTTTCACACTTGGATATACGAAGAAGACCGACGCATCAAGTTTTTGGTGCCGCATTAAACATCAAGTTTTTGGCAACGGAATTAAGAAAAGAATATCCAACGTGTTCACACCTACGAAACAAATCACAAAAGACTTGAAGAAATCGGAGCACACAACAGCAACGAAGGGACTCTACGGAAAAATCGGCAATCATGTGCTTCGGAGCACTCCTCATCATCACCTACAAGCCACATATATAAATGGGGAGTACTTCTGTTCTAAGCTCTTTTTCGTTTTAAATATACCATATCCACTATGCTTATCACTAAGTGTGAGATTCAAACCCAAAACACACAGCTAAAAGAATACGTCTTAGATGTTTTAAATCCTAAGTGTGGGATTTTACCCCAATCAGAGCTTAGAATAACATCGAGGACGATGTTCCTTTAAGTGTGGGATAGCAGTAGTTACACTACTGTAAAATGGATAATGGTATATGCTTGATTCTAAACTCGTTGCTCTTTAGACCATCCTTCTCCAATAAGCAAACAAAAATTTTCAAATTGAGTTAAAAATATGTTGAAAATGAAATTTTTTTGACGAAGAATGATTTACTTTGGGGAAGAAGGATAAATAAAATACAAATTCCTTTGGAAAATTAGTTTAGTAATCCCATAAAGAGCATCGCATGACTAGGAACACAACAAACAAACTTTCGATTCGTGAGGTATCTTGAGCCATATAAAGCATTCACCTTTAATGCTTCACATCTTCGATTCTTGAGTGTGCTGATGTATGCGTTTAGAATCAGAACTTGCTCCTGTTATGCATTTCAAATCCGAATTGGTGAATGAAAAGGAGATTGAATCACATCATTCTAAAACCCATCCATACACCCAAACACCCAAAATAGACACATTACCCCTGCTTTCTCAAAAGCAACCCCCAAACTTTAAAATAAAGTTCCAAAGATGAAAGAAGAGAAATCGCAAGGAGATGACGTCGAAAAAAAAAAAGAGAAAAGAAGTTCAAGAAGAAAAATTTGAAGAAAAAGAAAATCAATTGGAGAAAAAGACTCCTCCCACAAACACCAAAAGAAAAAGGGCGTCAATCCTCCCAAAAATTCTAACTTCAACAAAAAGAGACCCACGAAAAACCTAAGAAAACCCCCTCTCATATCACCAACACTTAACTTCAAAAAACCCTACATCACTTCCCTTAGAATGATTGTGGCTAGATCGACTTCGCGCTCACCAAAAAGGTAACGATTTGATTCTCAATCAAGCCTATGACGATAAACGATACATGACTGGCGTTCTGAGTGATTGATAATTTTAGAATAGGAAACCCTAAACACTTTGAGTGATTTGAGTGACCACCTTGAGAGGATCGCCTAGTCATGTATCCAAGATCAAAGATCAAAAGCATGCTCCCAAAGATTACAACCTTGTTTTTCAAAGAACAAATATTTCATTTTTTCCAAAACCCCCTTTAGTAAAAAGTTCCGCCTCAAAATATTTCATTATCCGCTTATCCTTAACCATGTTGAAATTCGAGTTTGCTTGAGGACAAGCAAAGTTCTAAGTGTGGGATACTTGATATCGCGTAAAAAGTCACATTTTTACCACCGATATCTCTCTCATTCTGGAGAAATACTTAGCATTTGGACTTAAATAACGCAAAAACTATTGATAAAATGCTAAGAAGATCAAAACAAGGTTGCATGAGCAAAATCAAGCAAAACGGCCGAAAAATGAAGATTCCACACACGTTCGAAGACTCCAGACATCAAAACGAGATTTCAAGATAAAAGAGCCCATCACCAACATCTATTTGATCCAAGATGTTCGTTTTCGAATTACGAATCCAACAGAAGAAGAATCAACAAAAGCGGACGAAGAATGAAGATTCTACGTACAATGGAAGATCCAAACGATTCGTACGGCACATCTAGAGCTCAGAGACATATTTTTGGGATTTCTTTTCATCAAAAGCTTCGATTTTGAATTACGAATCCAACGCAAAAAGAATCAACGCAAACGGACGCATAACGAAGAAAACACGCACGAATTGAGAAACGAAGCAACGGGCAGCGAACCGGTGCGGGGTGGTGCCAGCCGCCGCCAACAGCCACACAGCCGCCACTGGCTGCTAGTAGGCCGCCGTCGGCCACCACTCCCCCTCACGGATTGCGCTTTTTTGTCCTTTTTCGTACCCGGTGCTAGACCTTTACATGCTATTCGTACCTGGTGCCACTACCTTTTTCACCTTTTCGTACTTGGTGCCACTACCTTTTCCACCTTTTGCTAATGTGTGCTTCCATTTGCTAAACTGCACCAAAACTCCTCTATAAATAGGATGCATGAGACTCATTTACAAACACACCTTCGTAGCTTATCTTTCTCACTCTAGCAATAGGCTCCCACTTTCTCACTCTATATTTCTTTCTTTAGATTAGTTTTAACTAGTATGTAAACTAGTTTAGGAGTTTTATTAGAAGTAGAAGGAAAGTGCGGAACGCATTGTAATCTTCGGTGTATGCTCGGAATTGTGTCAATTAATTCAAGTCTATTCTCTCTCGCATTTAATCCTGGTTCTTTCATCCCTATCTATCTTAATTAATTACGTTTTTATTGATTATGCTAGATTTAGTTATTGCCATGATTAGAGAGTAGTATACTTATTGTGTTTGTTAGCGATGTAGTTAATTAATTATGGGATGATTTATAATTAAATATTAAAGATCGGTAGTATCGCTTTGATCGTCTTATTGCATGTTCTTGTTTGATTGTTGCCTTAGGATTATCATAGTGGTAAAATATAAACGGTCTTAATTATAGTAAAGTAATATGATGGCCTCTATTCGACTGTTACTCGATATAGTACTGGAAACACTTCAAGGTGGAGTAAAAATGTATGGAAGTCGAGGAACGACCGAAGGTAGTCATATTACGAAACGGTACAATATTACGAAGTAATATGATGGCCCCTATTCGACTGTTATTCGATATAGTACTAGAAACACTTCAAGGTGAAGTACAAATGTATGGAAGTCGAGTAACGACCGAAGGTAGTTATATTACGGACTAACATATAAAATGAGAAACCTAGTTTAATTAACCTTTCTAAATAGACTTTTAAACATCAATTTAATCTATCGCCTTTCCACCAATAAACGTGATTACAACGCCTTTTTAACGACGTCCAATTAAAAGGTAGTCAGTCATTTGTGTCAATATAATTTGTCAAAGGTATGAAACTATGGAACCGCAAGGCTACATGGGGGATTATCGTAGGACAAGACATGGCCAAGGTTTGAAGCAACGGAACCACTTTAAGTGAGGAACGTTGTGGATAATTAGGGGATTTATTGGGTAGTCTTAAGCAAGGGCTGGTTTAAATTCATAAATGAACCGTTTTAAATACATGAATCTGTTAGGATGACGAGGAATCGTTATATGATTCAGTTATGTCTAGTACCTTAAGATTTTGTTCCCGTTCATATGAAAGTATTATTAAACCATAGTCAAGATTTTGCTTATTATTCTAAATACTTTGTGTTGTTACCATAACCTAGCTCTCGGTGTGACATGTTAATGGGATTTTAATTTGTAGGGAATCTAGTGTTTACATCACGAGTATTCAAGATTAATAATTAACAAATATCTTTCAACATAGTTTCTCCAAAATCATCCCATAACTTAATTAATGAAATCTCAAAAAACACTATCTTTATTTTATCTGCTTTATCTTTTATTTTTATTTCTCTTTTATTTATTTACTTGCCTAAGTTAGTTAATATAAAAACCAAAATTCCCTCACTATTTTATAAAACCTTCACTAGTTTGAAAGCCCTCATCTGCCACGCCTTAGTTTCAATTCAGTCGGTTTGAAGAACGACTCTAGGTCATACCTACCACTTGCTCACCATTAGGATTAGCATTGTTAGGGAAAACTTAGGCCCCGCAATTACAAATTTAAAACACCCACTGATGCCCACCGCCAGTAGCCGGTGCAACGACAAGGGTTGAAATCCTTACCGACCGCTGGTGATGCATCAAAGGGTAGTGCGATGGTTCGGAGCGAGACCGTTGTAAAACGTGCACAGCTGACTGGTTTTCTCTATAAGGTGGTTAGGGCATTTGTTCAACAGACTCTTGTATCTCTCCCATGCTGTGTAGATAGATTCGTCATGAGCTTGGTGGAAGTTCATTATGTCATTCTTGTACTTGGTTTGCTTAGCCGGAGGAAAGTACTTAGTAAGGAATTTTGTAGCCATATCCGTCCAGGAGGTGATAGAGCTGGTCTCTAATCCCTCAAACCAAGTCAAAGCGTGGTGAGTAAGCGAATAGGGGAATAGGTATAGACGGGCTATATCCTGATCAACCCCGTTTTGCTTGTACGAGTTGGTAGTCTAAATGAATCGGTTGATGTGGGCGTTAGGATCGTCATGGGGTAAACCATGGAATTGGCAGAATTCCTTGATAAGCTGAACGATATGATGTTTAAGCTCGAAGGACGCGCCGTCGATGACCGGATAGCTGATGGGTCCACCTCGACCTTCAATTGATGGTTTGGTGCTGTCGGCAAGCGTGACACGTGCAACCATCGGTTGTCGGTTGTGGATGCGTTTCTCCTTGCGGATCGTTCGGATGATCGTCTCAGGATCGGGTATGAAAGTGAGAGATTCGAATCTGGATGATCGGGTCAAATACCGTTGTGGGTTGTGGGAAGGAATTTTTGAATGGAACAAGGAAAAAGGAAAAACCTAAACTAAACTACGGGATACTAGTTAGAAAAATTCATCTGGAACGTCTTCAGATCTTACGGCTGACTCCCCGGCAGCGGCGCCAAAAACTTTGATGCCAGCCGAATGGTCGGTCTTTAGGAATCGCTTCCTGTCGTTGCGAGCCTCCCGCTTGGCCGGATCAGTAGGTTTTAAAATTTATATTTGCGGGGCCTAAGTATACCTAGTTACTATTGGTGTATAGCAATAAGGATGACCTAGGGTCGTTCTCCGAGTCAGTGTATTGTGGATCGTGGATGAAACAGGCGTACTTATCAATCTAGTGGGTTTTAAAAGATTTGATTGGGGTTTTGTTTTATACTTAGGCAGAAAATTTAAACTAAAGCGGAATAAAATAAATGTAAATAGCAGATAATCAAGAGAGGGTGTTTGCTATGATTTCGGTAGCCTTATTGATTGGAATGAAAACGTGTTCTAAAGGTTTGTATTTTATTTATTTCAGGTATTTGTGGAGTAAGCACTAGCCCCCTATTGATAGAGTTCTCGATCAGTATGTCACTGGGCGACTAGGCTATCCTGATTCTGATCGGAGTAGTTTATCCAGCCCACAACACTAACCGGTGAAGGTATAGTGACCCTTATCTGGGATGAAACCCTGGGTGCATGAATAAGGCGACAAACCAACTCGATGTCCGACCTTTCTTAACCCCACAATAATATCTAATCTTAACAAAACATTTAAGACCAAGTTTATAGAGTGTGCTTGATTGCTTTCTATCGATGGTTTTGTGAGTCTGGGTGTTGAGTCATGACTCGTGATTCACATAGACCGATAACAACGACTCTTTCCGTGATTACTGCACTGTACTCCACTGGAGGTGTTTCCATTACTGAACCAAGGACCTAGTCGGTACTAGCTCTGCTGATCACAGAGTTGCCGTTATTCCACAAGGCTTAGTAACTGCGGCTTTTCCTCGGCTTCCACGTGTTAACTACACCGGAGGTGTTGTCGACGCTTTTCCGAGTAATCAGCCGACTTACGGTACCTTACATTGCTTCATAAAAGCTAACCCAGACTACTTAACTAAGTTTGTATTTAAGCATAATATTATCCATCTATGATATAAACCAGCCCTTACTTTTAAGTCCCAATAAATCCCTAATTTGTCAACAGTGTAATATTCACGTTCAGTTAGAAAACCATATTTCCACGGGCACAGTGTACTTTGCGTTCAAAGTAGAAAGCAGTATTTCCACGGCTCCAGTGTACTTAGTGTTCAGTTTGAAAACCATATTTCCATAGCCACAGTGTACTTTGCGTTCGAATTAGAAAACAGTATTTCCTCGATGACGATGTACTTAGTGTTCATTTAGAAAGCGATGTGTATACGATTAACAAATCAAACCATGTTCATATTTGACACAGATAACTAAGTACCTTTGATGGGGTTCGCGACGTCCCATCATTAAGGCCGTAATCACGTTTACTGGTTGAAAGGCGATTAGTTTAATAGGTTTAAAATCATAGATAGAAAGTAAATCAAAGCACTATAACATCATTCCTACCAATTTACGACTAACTACATCATAGCAAACACGCAATATCACTACTCGCTAATCATGACAATCAATCCTAAATCTAGCATGATAACAGTAATAACAATCATCATAATGAAATAGATAAAGGATAGATATAACTGTAATAAGAGCGTAGCTGAATACAACTTGTACGTTACACGAGCAGAACTCCTAGTATGCGCCAAGCGATATTACAAGATTGCCCCTCTACTAACTAGCCGCTAATCTACTACTAATTATAACATAATCTAGAGAGAGAGTAGTGAGAGAAAGTGTGTGTGTAGTGTTGTTCTTGTGTAGTGTGTCTTGGATGATGAAATGAGGCTTGTATTTATAGAGATCGCACAACCGTATCCGTAGACTGTATTCAAACCTTCAAACGCACAACCGTATCGCAAAGGTGAATAAAAATCAGATTTTTATCACCCAATCGCACAATACGGCTGAGCTGGACCGTATACGGTTGAACTGGACTGTATATGGCTGAACACAGGGTGAATACGGCTGAACTGGGCCGTATACGGCTGGACACAGGCCGTATACGGTCTGTGCAGGCCATATACAGTCCAGGCCCAGCCGTATATGGTCTGGACCAGCCGTATACGGCTTGGTTCAGCCGTATGCTGGTCCTTCGGTTCTTCGGTTCTTCATTTCTTCGTTCGGGCGTAACTTCTTCATCGTTTATCCGTTTTGAGCGTTCTTTATATCCACGCGTTCGTATTTTCTAACGAAGAAAATGACATAAGTTAGAGGTCATAATTCTTTGTGTAGCTCAAAAGTGCTAAAATACGTGAACAGAAGATTCAATGATCGTTTGTGCTCTGTTTTACTCATTTTTAGGTTGTTTTTGTTGATTCTTGAAACATCGTCTATATTTTAGCCCTTATGATGAAATGTGATGTGTAAGTTCATATTTTAAGTGTTTTCATTAATAATTGGGCCAAAATGGTGAGATAATGGTACACAAAAACATGACTTTTTGCGTGTCATCAAATATTCCACACTTAGACTTTGCTTGTCCTCAAGCAAAACTCAAAATTCTCACTTGCTTTTAGGAAAAACATTTTGAAAACACGAGCTTATTTTTGGGGTGAATCAAAATATATCAAAAACAACCATCTTCATATACAAGTAACATATCCTGGAAATAAGAGAAAGTAAGGTATTCCTTTCAGAGGCATAAAATGATTCTCTTAGGCATGCTTTCAATTCTCGCGATCTTGGAATATACATGACTAGGCGATCTCACAAGGTGGTCACTCAATTCACTCAAAAGTGTTTCGAGTTACCTATCAATCTAATCAAACGAAATCGCTCATAAGCCAGTCATGCAGCATCCATCGTCATAGGCTTGCTCGAGAATCATATCTCCACCACTTAGGTGAGGACGGTGCTAGCTATCCCAGGACATTCAGAGTGAGTTGTAATGGCAGGTGAGGGTTACGGGGTATGGATAAGTGGGAATTTTTGTAAAGGGCTTATCTTAGGACTTCTAAACTTTTGAAAAACATTATTTAAACAACCTTTTTAATGAAAACGGAAACGGATAACAGTACGGGAAGAAGATAGCTATTTTGACTTTTATTATTTGAAAATACACGAGGGAATTTATGTCTTTTATAAGAGCGGGAATTTTTCGAGAGATTCGAAGCACTTAGCTTTATTCTATTTTCTTTTCTTTTTCTTTTGCTTCTATTTTTGGTCTTTTCTAGGGATTTTTTATTTTGTTTCTTTCTTTTGCCCTTTTTGAAATCCTTTTCTTTCTTTCATCTTTTTCATCCTTCTGATGACTTTGCATTTACTTGGTGTCAATTTTTCACACCGTAAACTCTCAACTTTTGATTTTTATCAAGGGAACGCACGCGAGAGATTTTGAGTAAACACCAGTATTTGTGATGTGGAGTGACAGCAAAAAGGACATTTAAATGACATTTTCCACAAGTTTAAAATTTCTAAGATAAGTTTTGGTGGGTGTGGAATAAATGGTTTAAGATTTAAAGGGTTTTGAAAGAAATGAACATGCTAAGGCTCAACAGGGTTATCTAAGCGGATCATCAACACTAAAGATGAGTGTTGGAAGGGTTTTGGGCTTGAAGAGATATGATGAAAAGGGGGTTAAATCCTAAGGAATGTCAAGGTCATTTAACTGCATCTATACCGCGTACGGTACTCTACCAATGTGGTCTCGAAGTGCATACCAGGAGCAAGTTCTAATTCCGGATGCATGCATCGGCACACTCAAACAAACGAATAGTGAAGCATTAAAGATGAATGCTTATATTGGCTTTATGTGTAGGGTTATTGTGTGAGGAGGTTGAGAGAAAAATAGAGAGATCCAATGAGAGTCGTCTCCCTCCGTCCCGAGTGGTGAGTCTTCGGTGATTCCATTACGATGGCGTGAATCGGTTGAGAGATTTGTGAGCGTGGTGAGATACGTGATAATATTCAAGAGTGTTGAGAAGAGCGTCCATTCTTGTAATATTATTCGTATATAGTGGAATTTTAAGTGGCCGCTGGTCCCGTGGTTTTTACTCTCATTTGAGAGGTTTTTCACGCATAAAGTGTGTGCGTATTGTTTATTCTGTTTTGTACGCTATTTATTTATTTATTGACTTTTACATGGTTGTGATCGATCCGGTGAGTGTTATGGGATCGGGGTCGATCCCAACAATATGGATAAATTATGAGCCCTAAATCAACAATTACAAACAACATCATGCACACAATTAAACCCAAATTACTCATATGAAGTATTACAATATATCGGAATGAAAGAATTAATTAAATACATATGTAGAATCACAGTCATTATAAGATTTCACTCTGTAAACCTTAATTTTTTATCAAATCGAAATAAATCAAAATCACAATACCTTTTCATGCTGAACAAAACACAATACCTTAATCACGTTCCATTATTGATAAGAGAGTCGGAAGTTGAATTGCGAATGAATCAAATAATAATTGAACGCATATGTAATAAAATGGAACATGATTAAGGCTGCAAAATGGAGTTGTAATAATTTGAATAAGGTTTGATGATAGTTATCTAAGCATCTAGATCCTTTGAATTTTTCCAGGATGATTACGATGATACTAATGAAGTCAGGGTTATGGATAGGTAATTTGAATTCAAATTTTAATTTCTATCCGTAATCTTATTATTTGGAGCCGCCCTTTTTTATTGTAGAGGGGTAATCATGTAATTAAATAATAAGCCTAATGATTTATCGGGTAATCAAATGAGGCTTAGTTATAAATACAAAGCTATTTCAAAAGTGATTAGGCTAATAAGCTCTGTTTTAATATATAAGAGGGATTAAATGAGTGTTATTAGCCTCTCGTAATGCGAGGGGACGAACATGATATTATCAAATTGCAACTTATAGTTTACATATGAGTATTCAATATGTTATGATCATTTGGAATTTACAAATACGGATCAAATTAATAATACGTGTCATCCTCAAGGACTGAGGTTTAAACATTTGTTCTCGACACTTGTTGAATTTGATAATTTGAGGAAGGATTTTGTGGTTTAAATTTTTAAACTTAACCCTCTGATAGTTGGATGGACTTAAACAATAACCATTCTCGACATGATGACAATTAGCCTATCGTTACAATTTAGCATATTATTTTCATGTATTTATATCCAAATTATTATTATTATTATTATTATTATTATTTTTATGTATTTATCCAAATTACAATTTAGCATATAGTTTACATATGAGTATTCAATATGTTATGATCATTTGGAATTTGCAAATACGGATCAAATTAATAATACGTGTCATCCTCAAGGACTGAGGTTTAAACATTTGTTCTCGACACTTGTTGAATTTGATAATTTGAGGAAGGATTTTGTGGTTTAAATTTTTAAACTTAACCCTCTGATAGTTGGATGGACTTAAACAATAACCATTCTCGACATGATGACAATTAGCCTATCGTTACAATTTAGCATATTATTTTTATGTATTTATATCCAAATTATTATTATTATTATTATTATTATTATTATTATTATTATTATTATTATTATTATTATTATTATTATTATTACTATTACTATTATTATTATTACTATTATTATTATTATTATTATTATTATTATTATTATTACTACTACTACTACCTTAGTTCTTCATACGTATAAAATCTCAAACTCCAAATTTAACATATCAATCAATCAATTCTTAATAAGTAACTAGTATTTAACCCAGACGTTGTCCAGTTAAATGCATGCAACTAATATCGTAAAGTTAATGTACATATACAACTCTATTTGCATGGAATATGTTAACATATAACAAATATTTGGGTATAATAACGTGTAACAATGCGTCTGTGTGTAACAACACAATGATGCTTATTTAAGTATTTAAATCCTTAACAATGTTGGTAAGTACCACCATGATCACACAGAAAGTTGACAGCTGAATTATGTTTGAACTATAAATACCTACAAACTTTGAATTTATAATAAACTTTTAAAATATATCAGACCATTGCCATTTACATAATTACATATGTAAAAAATGATACGTGTAAACAGACCCTTAATTGTTGTTTGATAATGAAGGTTTGAAAGTATGCATGTCGAATACAACCTAAAAACATACATGGGCATTAATATAGAAATGTACATAATATTCAAACAATATTATTGACGTACTATTGTATTTTTCGCTTTTAACTTTTCTATATAACTTTTTGTATTAATCAAAATATACCACTATGGCTAGTTTATTTTTATCTACATTTTGATAAAAAAAAAGTTGATTTCGAGACAAAAAAATACGTTCGTTAATATATATCATGTGACGATAAATTTATATCGAAATGTAGATAAAATTACACTAATTATAAATATATATTCAGAATTATTTCAAAAGTTGGGTAGATCTGACGGATGTAAATGAAAGTTAACATGTAACCGCCGATTCAACTCACCAACAACCATATATATGAACAATTATATTTTCCCATCAAAACTCATATCCACCACGTACTACTCATCACCCACCATAACTCCCTATATTAATTGGAAATGAAAATATCACGTTTGGGACAAAATTTGAAATAAAACCCCTGACTAACAATGACCACCTTTTGTGACACTCGTCAAACTAGGACTACGGATTAGTGCCTAATCAACTGTTAATACATGTAATTAGTTCTGTGTTAAGCTAATTTGTGTATCAAATAATATATATTGTTGAATATATACAATTACGCGATTTGGCTAAATCGTGCGATTTTAAATTGAATGGAATTCTGTTCAATTAATACGGACATTGGTGAACAATTTTATTAAATAATATAACTTATTTAATAACACTATTATATTCAAAATATTATTTTGATAATATTTCGTAATTATTTCGTCTCGTACAAACAAACGTCTACGCCATTAAAAATATGAAACGCGCGAACAAACCAAAATAAAACTCAGTTATATTTTATAACTCAACTACAAAGTATTTGATGAAATACTTCGACAAAAAAGTCTAGTAATTATTATTATTTTAAAACGTATATTTAAACGCATAAAATAATTAATTAACGTTTAAACGATCGAAAAAATGAACACCGAACGGAGCACAAATGCGGGGGAACAAAATTTGGTGAAGTCCCCACATGGTGGACCCCACCAAGCCGGCCCAAAGAGGGGAAAACCCCCTCCCCACTCTTAATTCACCATCTTCATCTTCTTCCATCTCTTTCTCTCTCTCTTTTCTTTCTTTCTTTCAAAAACAAAACCCCACCACCACCTTAAACCATCAAAAAGCACCACAAAACGACATTAAATCACCAAGTTCGTTTGAAGGAAAACGTTCACCTCGTCACGATCAACATTTCCATCTTTTCGGATTCTCATCGCGTTAACTCGTAAGTTTCCGACAAATATCGAAAACACTCCGATTTCATTTATTTTGCTTGAATGTTGTTTGTATAAGCTTGAAATGTCCAAATATGGGTTGGATAAAAGTTTCGGGTTAAACGGAAACCGGAAAATACATTTTTGAACTCGAAATTTCTGATCAGATGGGAGTGACACATAGCCAGATCCAGTATAGCGTCACTTCCTTAAGTGACACATTAAGTGTCGCTTAAAACCCTAATCTTGCCTCACTTTCCTAAGTGCCGCATAAAACCCTCTTTTTGCGTCACTGCCTAATTGACGCAAACTCAATACCCGACACTCCTAACTGACACTTCTAGCGGCACTTATCTAAGTGTCGCCTATAATTGAAATCTGATTTCATCCGACACTAACCCTAATGACGCATGACCCTGATACCGACACTTACACCCGACACTTCTTTAAGTGTCGCCCTCTATGCGTCACTTCCACAAGTGACGCCACTAAGTCAGAACTTACCATTTTATGCGACACTTCCCGAGTGGCGCCTAAACCCTAAGTGTCGCTAAAAACATAATGTTTTCAACCTATTTTCATACTAAGTGTCAAACTTGTATAACTTCAAACACTTGTACGATACAACTTCTAAAACACATTGGGACACGTTTTTGAACATAACACTTCAAAATCAAGGGATTATTATTACAACCAATCACCAACGCGCCGTACACGTTTTCAAAACATAATCAAATCAACCAAATCGTAGTAATTTGGACATTCTAGTTGGACGAACAACTACAAAGGTAGTCTTTATAGATACCTACTCACATTTATAACTATCGCGTGTCGTGGACACCCTCAGGTTACAAGTCTTCGGACATCGATTCTCGGCTAATCAACTCAAGTTTAATTGATTAAACTCACAAGACTCAGGTGAGTCTCATAGCCCCTATTTTATAGTTTTACTCAGGGGTGTGATATACTGCTCGTTTTATTTTAACTATATGAACGTAAGTACGAAATCAAACAATTACTACATGAGTTATCTCACTAATCTTTCAAAGCCCTCCTCAGCATAGTTTGGTAATACGTTGTAGCGTGAATATTAGTATATGGTACCATATAGGATTGACCATCCTCGTCCGGGTTAGCACGCACTAACTGGTTAAACGGATGTATTAATATTTGTTCAGACGAGTGTAGATTAGGCACTCGTGGGAGGCACCTCGATCAGGATATTTTAAATGTGGACCTGACACCTCGAGTTAAGCTCAGACTATGTGCTCATGGCTGTACAACTTTTATTTTTGGCTTTATTGCAATTTAAATTCAATTAAATCTTACGGTTCATACAATATGTTTTGACATACAAACCTGTGAGCTCACCAGCGTTTCGCTGACCCAATTTAGCATGTATCACAGGTACTCAGCAGTAGGTTGGACTACCTAATCAGGAATCATTAGCTCGAGTCAGCATGCAAACATTCAGAGATTTAGCTGCATTATGATATTTTGTTTTAATTAATTATGTATGTAAATCTGTCAATTTCAAACTGAGCTAATGTAAATTATATTTTGATGTAAATTTGGTTTTATCAATACAAATTGCAAAACAACGCATATAGAGTCATTCATTATATCTTTTTGCTGTGATTATTGATTAGCCGCGCCCCGACCCGATTCGCTTCCGCAACCCGAATTTAGGGATGTGATAACACGTAAAAAGTCATGTTTTTACGTACGTTATCTTCCACATTTTAGGCACAAAGTTAACAAAAACATACTAAAAAGGACATTATTCATAAAGTTTTGCTAACTAAGTCAAAACGGAGTCGATGTTTGTAAAATCACTAAAAATGGCATGAAAAACGTAAGAAACCGGGCAAAACTGCTTTATCGCACCTTCGTTCATTCATTTCAATGCATTTTGAGCTACGCAAAGAATTATGACCTCTAACTTATGTCATTTTCTTCGTTAGGAAAATACGAACGCGTGGATATAAAGAACGCTCAAAACGGATAAACGACGAAGAAGTTACGCCCGAACGAAGAAATGAAGAACCGAAGGGCCAGGATTCGGTTGAACACAGCCGTATACGGCTGAGCCAGACCGTATACGGCTGGACACAGACCGGATACGGCTGTGCGATCTCTATATATAGAAGCCTCATTTCATCATTTCAACACACATCTCACACTTCACATCTCAACAATCTTCGTTTTCTTACATTTTTTATATTTTTACCCTCTCTCTAGATTAGTTTAGATAGTTTCTTTCTCTAGAGTTTTCTCTCTCTAGAGAGAGATAGATAGTTAGTTGGTTAGCAGTAGAGAGAGAAGGAAAGCTGGTATTGTAATCACGGTGTAATAAGAAGCATTCTTGGTGCAAGACTCTGCCTTTCTTTTCAGCTGTTACTCTGCTCAATTTTACTGGTGATATCTTTCTTTTCATACTTATACTATGTCCGAATTATTTCTGCCTGTTTGTATGATGTATGTTATTGTTATTGCCATGCTTATTGAGTAAGTTTGCTGTTGCGGTTGTTGAAATGTAGATAGTTAGAAGTAGGGATGATGTTGAATTAATCTTTAAATCTATATAATTGGGGATTGTTAGATTTGTTATGTCTAAACTTATCATGCATCTAGACTTAGCTATGGATCACCCTTTCCAGTCCTTCGCGTGACTACTACTTTAGGCTTAGAACCTGATCAACTCTAGGTACAGTAGGAAGTTATCTGTGTTATAGTAAAGAAGCCGTGTATGTCACTGTAATCCAGCTGTAATACTAGGCAAATGCCCCGGAAAGAGCCGTCTGTGCTGACACTGTGGATTACCTAGAGACCCTAGAATATGGCCTATAAACCAATATAGTTGTGGAAATGTTACAGTACACAGTCTGTCTACCCCTGTAACTGAAGCTGTGGAAACACTTTGACATTGTACACCGTATCTGTACCTAGGGATGAAAAGCTGTGGAAACACCATAGTACACCGTAAGTACATCCTTGGTTACATAAATCTGTGGAACTGTTTAAGTGCAGTACATCGTGAACGGTTCCTAGGTTGGTACGCTGTGGAAGGAGTATGCATTGTACACCGCTGGTATTCCTAGGGCTGAATGACTGATTGCAAAGGAGAGGCTAGATCATGACAGAAGTAGTTGAACTAATCAAACGTAAGGAATGAGTCTGGAAATGAAAGTCAAGCCCAGCAGTGGTTCAGGATTCTTAAAACCCCTAGACTCTACAAAACTGATAGTTTAGAATAGCAAGTTAAATAATCTGAACATGTTTAGGAAATGGCATTTACATTTAGGTGTTAAGAACGGTCAGAATTACCTGCGTGGCAGTCTGTTACCTTATTCCTGCACCCTTCAAGGGTCATTTGTCCACAAAGACAGTGTGGGGGGGGGGGGGTTGAGCAGCCTATTCTGATCAGAATCACGATAGCCTAGGTCTCGTGACATACTAATTCTGGTACTTAACTAGAATGAGTAGGGTCCTAGTATTTACACCCATAATGCATCTGTTTATTAACTAAAAATGTCCCCAATTATCTTTATAATAAGCATCATCCCCGCAACTGATTATTGAAGTTTCAACCGCCGTATTCTCTATCTGTCTACCTAGCTACCGATTCTTCTCTATCTTATTTACTTTTCCTGTCTTTAGTTAATTAGTTAATTAAATTAGAAAATCCCCAAAACCTACCTATTTGCACAAAACCCATCCTAAAAGCAAAACTCTATGTTTGGCATCACTTCGTTTCAATTCGCTCCGATTTAAGAACGACCTCGAGTTATACTTACTGCTTGCTCACCCTGTGTGATAAGTAGTACTTATAAATTGAGTCCCCAGCTCTTTATAAATTTAAAACTTAACCACCGACGCCGCCCTGATCTGTCCGGTCTCTGGTCCTCCGACGACAAGGACGGTCCTCCTTCCCCCTAAAAGGCAGGAGGGCTTCTTGAGCCGACGTTTCGGGGCGCGTCAAGTTTTTGGCGCCGCTACCGGGGATCGTAGAGCGTTACGATTCTGAAGCCGCCTTAGATAGAATAAGCAGTTAGGAGATCCTTTTCGTATATGTTATCCTCAACCTATTCGAAAGTTACTTTTCTTAGAATAAATTAGCTTAGTTTAAAATAAAATGAAAAATACAAAAATATCTTTCTACGATTCGCCGCCTTCCTGTCCCATTTCTCTGTCCGCCTCCAAGACAACTGAAGAAATGACGGCTATGGACGATGCTAAGTTCTTCGACCACTTAGAACTAGAGTTGAAATCCGACTTTCACTCATCACCGGAAGAAGCCTCCGCTAGCCCAGACGACGATTCTAGAACCTTAGGAAAATTCTTAGATCTTGACTTAGGAACCCATAAATCTCAACAGAAGATCTCAACTTCTGCTTCTAGCATTCCAAGCTATCAGGTTTTACCTGCGCCTGAGATTAAATATTCCTTAGAAAATATCCCTAGATTCCTTGATTTTGTCGATAATATTCCTGAAAACACTCAATCCTTTCATTCCTCATCTAATGAAGAACGAATCTCCATAAGGAATGAGGATATTCATGAACATCTTCCAAAATCCCCAATTTTTGTCTACCTCGTACCAGAATCTTCGTACACCATTTATCATGTTGTTGATAAGGAGATATCGAAAGATTCAGATGGTGATGAAATCCGATACGTTGGTTACTCTTTTGACCCTGACAGGAGGTTAGGTGTATGTAAGGCATTTGCCTTACACTTAAATATGTCTGATTTTCCTTATTCAGTCGAGCAAAGAAAAACCATCTTAAGGATTGACAAACTCGTAGGTATTCTCCACTGTTTTCCGATCCAAAAGGGAGATGGTATCTTCACTCGATATCGAGAGCAAGAGCGAAAGCTATTATCAGAAATAGATCGCCTCATGGATCTATTTACTTGCACCGATTATCCATCAGTTTCACAAACCATGATTAATCGTTATGTTGCAGCAATGATAAAAGAGCTTGAGCTATTAACTTCTAGAGATCCTGCGATCACTCTCGTCATTTCTGTAAAAATTCCATTTTTCGTAGATCCCGCCGCTTATATAATCGCCAAGTTGCAAGAAATATTTCCTGGAGCTGACGACGACAAGATAGAAGCCGTTTTCTTTGCCGAAAGAAAAGATATTCACGTTAAACTCGCTTCGTTGTTCGATCAATCCAAATTCCCTTTTACCGTTTCTCAAAGATCTTTAATTTTGGATATCACCATTGCAGTGCAAACTACAAATGGAGATCCCGACTCAAAAGAGGAACTTAGGTTTCAGAGAATTTTAGGAAATCTTCTTCACGATCTTAATAATATAGACCGCGGTATGCGAATAGGAATTTCAAGTAAAAAGAAAGTTAGAAAGGAATTTAATAAGTTTGTTAACAATCTGCTAGAATTAGGCCAGAAAGAACGTAGGATTCTTAGCGAATTCGAAAATTTTTCATTACACCTTGCCGAGCTAGTTAATTGTGTCATTAACATTCTAAACTGTGATTTTATTCCTCGCTATACTTCAAGATTGCTTTCAAGCAATCCCCTTTAAATAGATTTGGAACAATAGTCGAGCTACAGACTTGAAACAAGCGCTTTTTGGGAGGCAACCCAAATTTTTAATTAGGTCTTTAAAATAATTTTCTTAGGTTAAAAATAAGTTAGTTTAGTTAGTGGTTTAATTTGTTTTTTTTTTTTAAAAAAAAAACCCCTTTAAAATCTTTGTCTCCGCAGAATCTGCGCAGTTTCTAAAAACTTGAAAATCTTAAATTAAAATATCTTATAAAGTTTTAAATTGCTTAGATTGTAAAGAGTCAAGATTTTAAACCAAAAATATTTTTTATTTTTATCTAGTTAAGTAGTTCTCCTTGCGTTTTAATTAAACAATCTTTTGCTGCGCACAGTCAAATACCAAATTTTAAACTTTTGCTAAAATATTTGGCTAAGGTTTTTAATTACCCAAAATACCTAGTAATTATACTTAAAATGTTATTTAATCACAAATGGTAAAAAGGAGAAGTAAATAAAAAGGGTAAAAATGAGTCAACCAAAGTCAAAACAACAAAAAAATCATTCCCCCCCCCCCCCCCCCCCTCCTTCTCCCTCCTTGCGCCGGCCTCCATCACCCCACCCCAAACCCACCATTTTCCATCATTTTTAACCAAACCAAGCCTCAAATCTTCATCTCTAGGTCATTTTTGTGTCCCCTAACATCATTGCATCTTCATTAAGGTATGATCCAAGCTTAAAATACAAAAATTCTCTAACTTTATTAACCTTGGGTTTCAAGTTAGTTTTTGATGATTTGTGCTTTGCATTGTGAAATTGAGCTTTGATTCTTGCTTAGTGATGATATAGGATGATGTAGGAGCTAGCATTACTTCTTAGATTGAAGCTATTTGATGTTTGACTTTGGAAAGTTGACTATATTTGACTTTTGTGACTAGTAGATCCATTTTGACCAGTTGATGATTAAATTGCTTATGATAAGTTGTTTGTTGATTGATTTATGCTAAATATGATTAGTATAGCTTATTCATTTGCTTTATTTGTGGTTAAATGCGTAATATGGTCAAGTTAGCAAATTAAAGTAAGCATGAAAAGTTGACTTTTGTTGAAACGTCACCATTTTGAAACAAAACCTTTGATAAAATGATGTTTTAATTTAAGTGGATGTTAATGCCTTCCTTTGATTTGCTAATGCAAGTTAGTGTTACGATAGATTTGGCAAATGACAAAAAGGAAACCTTACTTTGGTAATGTTGACTTTAAATGTCAAAATGTTTAATTTTTAGTAATACTAGTAACCATTCTAGTTAAAAAGTCATGGTGGTATTGTAAAATTGTATCTTTGAAAGTGTTATGGAAAATCTTAAATGGATACTACATTTTCCTTAATTAACTACTTTTAAATTTTAAAGTAGTGTCTACTTAAAAGAATACCATAATTACTTAAAAATATACAATCAAGCAACACATTTGTCAACTAAAGAAGCTTTGTTGCGATACTTGCATGATATGGTCAAAATTGCTATATACTTGTTTGAATATCATGGTTCGTTTGCATGTGGTAATAGGTTATACTTGCCATGATAAGGTAATTACATGATTAAGATTTAAATCTTTATCATACATGCTTGTTATGGTTAAATAAGTCTTTGACTTTTCTTGTAGAAATCATTTAGACCTAATAGCCTATTGTTGTAAACCAAAGTTTCTTGTGGTGATTGAAAATTAAGTTTGGTGGTATTATTAGCTATTACAGGTTTTTTGGGACTGCTCATATTCTAAAGCCCACATTTCGAATTTTTATTCAAAATTGAGAATATGATTTAGTCAAATAACTTGTAATTATTCCTGGATATTCACTATGTTCTTGTTTGCTCTTATTTTTCAGATGACTGATATTTCCCGGTATATCAGAAAATCCATCAAGGACCCAGAGAAACGGGAAAGGTATCAGACATGGCTAAACACATCAGTTAGGAGAAAATAGGTACCTAGTGTGGGAAGATTTGGAGCAAATTGGTTTAAAAGAAGGGTTTGAAAATTTGATAGTGTTTAAGGAAGGGAAGCGACATCTGTGCGCATGGAGGAATCTATTTGAGATTAAGGAAAATGTTTATCAAGAGTTAGTTGCTGAGTTTATGGTAACCTTCCAGTTCGACAAAACGATTGATAAGCTAAATGATGACCGGATGATTAGATTCAACTTCATGGGAAATCCTCACCACATGTCATTAGCAACCTTTGCCAGGCATCTTGAATTGTACACTGAGTACCAAGTTACCACTCCTTTCTTCCTGAAGGCAAACACTGAGGTAATACAGCGAGACCACACTGCTATTTGGCAAGAATTGACTGGAAATCAGTTCCAGTCCAATGTCAAGGCCACTTCTTTTCTTTATAAGCATCACCAAGTTCTCCACAACCTCATCGCTTGCAGCATTCGAGGAAAGAGAAAGACTAAAGGAGCTGTTGGGGTAAAGGACTTGCAGATCATCAAGAGCATTATAGAGCAGGAACACGTTAATGTTGCTTATTTGGTTGCTGATAGGATCCTTACTGAGTCAGGGTACACCGAGTCAGAGTTTGCATATATGGGAGCAGTAATAACTAAGTTAGTTAGGAAAATGGGGCTATTGACTGAGGAGGTAATTGGTAACCTGACGCCAGTGGCGAACAAGGTATCTAAGCCATATGACATTAACTATATGGTTAAGGTTTGGTTGCTAGAGAAGGATGTTGACGGGCAAATAAGATGGAAGGATGGTGAGATCATTCCGGGAGTTCGAATGAGACCCCCGAGGAGCAAGAGTGTTAGGTTTGAGTTCGATGACAGCTCGGTCCACCGACAGCCTAGGACCACTGTTGCTCATGAGCGAGAGGAAGGAGAGACAGCCGCTGCTGAGGCACAAAGTCCACTGATACCGCCTATTCGAGAGTTTGGTTGGGGAGATCCGGTATCATCCGAGCTCATGTACGGTATGTTGGGTATGCTTAACTCACATTACACACAGGACACATATTCAACTACTGAGTTTGGATTCCCACAACCTACACGCCCTACATGGGTATGCGGCCCATGACCACCCAACTACCACACCATGCCACTACATCCATTTGCCATGATGCCACCCACTACCACCGTTCCCTACACCTCCATACCACTCACATCCTCCACTCGCACTGTGCCCATGGAGATTCCTCGAGCCCGCCGTACCAGGACTACCCCTGCAGCTGAGCCGGTTTTCTCTGTGCACACTGCGACACCACATGAGCCGCATATCCCACATATTAGGCAGCCATCTTCCCGTGCCATGACCCATCCGGGACCAGCTGAGTCAGCCACATCAGACACATCTTTGGAGACAGACTCACCTCAGTCAGAGTTCAGACAGGACATGCAGGTTGATGACCAGGTACCGGTGCAGACTGATTATCTGCCTGATATGACTACTGCTACTGTTGTGCCTACTTTTTCAGGACTCACAGGGATGCTTCAGAGCAACCTAGTGCTTTCCTCTGAGCTCCCACCGTACCCGATGCATGGTGCTTCCTTAGGATCGTATGAGGTTGCAGAGATGTGACTAGATCCCAACTTCCATTTGTACCCGATCCAGCCACCAACATCCGACAGGCAGCGCAGTTCATCTTCAGCATCAGTCTCCCGCAGGATATCCAGTGGACAACACTCTGCCTCCCGTCATGCACCTTACAGCTCCATGCCACCTCTAGCTCATGGACCACCATCCGACCAGGATCCTTCTCACCCTTGATCTTATCAGATTTTATTTCCATTTGTGTTGGATAACTGTATCACTTATTATTATTATTATTACTGATATTTGGGAATACTGTATTTGATTGTTGCTGCATGAACTATTTGGGTTCCAACCTGTAATCTGGTTGGACCCACCTATCTTTCTTATCTTATCGTTTATCTATCATTTACTGATTTTATGCTGTTCTTAGTTAATTTTTAGATTACTTGCAATAAAAGAGAGCAGTAAATAGTATGAAAGTTCCCCGAGAAGAAACCGAGATGATGCACGAATCACGTAAAGATCCTGACACAAACTGATCGACCTACACATCTGAATTAGAATCTTCATTCACACATCTCAGTCCTTTCTAGGGGAGTTTTTTCGTTCCATTCCTTAGTGATTTTCTTTCATCACCTATAACTCGCCGTTATGCCATCATGCTTAAATTCCAAGTGTGGGATTCTAAATCCCACACGAATCAAATCAACTTAGAAATAGGGTTCCAAAATATTTTCAAACTTTAAGTGTGGGATTCCTTTCCAAGAATTTTAAACTTAGTTTGAGAACATTAGGGACAATGTTCCTCTAAGTGTGGGATACACGGTATGTTATACCGTATTCTTTGACTTTGATTGCTTGTCCAAAGTATAACTTTCCAAAAATAAGCTTAACTTCAATAGTGGGGTATCTCCACTCATTTAGTTAGCTTAAATTTTTCCTAAAAACCTCATTTTTGCTAAAATATTTCAGAAATAATCTTGAGAAAAATAAATTTTTCAGAAATTAATTAAACTGCTTTGGAAAGTAAAATAAGTTAAGATACGATTCCCTTAAAAATAAAATGTTAACCTAAGAGCATCGCACGGCTAGGCACATACAACCCTATTGCAGTGAGGTATTTGAGCCTAATAAAAGCATTCATCTTTAATGCTTCACCTTTTCATTTGATGTGTGTGCGGATGCATGTGCTTTAAGTTAGAACTTGCTCTTGGTATACGCTTCGAGACCACACCAATGAGCACCGTACGCGGTGAAGATGCAGTCAAAGGACCTTGACATTCCTTAGGATATAAACCCCTTTCTATCATATCTTTTCAAGCCCCAAAACCCTTCCAACACTCACGTTTAGTGTTGATGATCCGCCTAGAAAACCCTGTTGAGCCTTAGCCTATTCGTTTCTTTCAAAACCCAATTTTTTTTTGAACCCACTTATTCCACACCCACCAAAAATCTTATCTTAGAAATTTTAAACTTGTGGAAAATGTTATTTTAATTATCCTTTTTGCTTTCACTCCAAATCACAAATACCGGTGTTTACTCAAAACTTTCTCGTGTGCGTTTCCCTGATAAAAATCAAAAGTTGAAAAAGTTTACGGTGTGAAAAATTGACACCAAGTAAATGCAAAGTCATCAGAAGGATGAAAAAGATGAAAGAAAGAAAAGAATTTCAAAAAGGGCAAAAGAAAAGAAAAGAAAATAGAATAAAGCTAAGTGCTTAGAATCTCTCGAAAATTCCTGTTCTTATAAAAGATATAAACTCCCCCGAGTATTTTCAAGAAAAAAAAAACAAATAGAAGTCAAAATAGCTATCTTCTTCCCTTGCCATTTATCCGTTTCCGTTTTCATTAAAAAGGTGCTTAAAGTAATGTTTTCCCAAAAAGTTTAAAGTTCTTAAAGATAAGAAAACCCCCTATTTTAAACCAAAAAAATAAAAAAATTCCCACTTATCTATACCACTAAACCCTCATCAACCATTACAACCCATTCTGAATGTCCTGGGATGATTAGCACCGTCCTCATTGAAGTGGTGGAGATCCGATTCTTGATCAAGCCTATGATGAGAAGCAATGCATGACTGGCTTTATGAGCGATTTCGTTTGATTAGAATGATAGGAAACCCGATACACTCTGAGTGAATTGAGTGACCACCTTTGTGAGATCGCCTAGTCATATACAATATCCATCGAGAATTGTGAAAGTATGCCAAGGTTGACATTTCAGGATTATGGGAGGGTTATCTTAATGATGCTTGCTTTCTAAAAAGGTTTTCTTGGTCTCTGATTAAGTAAAAATCTCAGATTATTTCTTGTCAAAACCCAAAAAACTGATTTTTTCAAAACCTTTATAGCAAGTGATAATTTTAAAGTTTGCTTGAGGACAAGCAAAAGTCTAAGTGTGGGATATTTGATAACACGTAAAAAGTCATGTTTTTACGTACGTTATCTTCCACATTTTAGGCACAAAGTTAACAAAAACATACTAAAAAGGACATTATTCATAAAGTTTTGCTAGCTAAGTCAAAACGGAGTCGATGTTTGTAAAATCACTAAAAATGGCATGAAAAACGTAAGAAACCGGGCAAAACTGCTTTATCGCACCTCCGTTCATTTATTTCAATGCATTTTTGAGCTACGCAAAGAATTATGACCTCTAACTTATGTCATTTTCTTCGTTAGGAAAATACGAACGCGTGGATATAAAGAACGCTCAAAACGGATAAACGACGAAGAAGTTACGCCCGAACGAAGAAATGAAGAACCGAAGGGCCAGGATACAGTTGAACACAGCCGTATACGGCTGAGCCAGACCGTATACGGCTGGACACAGACCGTATACGGCCTGTGCAGACCGTATACGGCCTGTGCTCAGCCGTATATGGGCTAGCTCAGCCGTATTCACCCTATGCACAGCCGTATATGGTCCAGTTCAGACGTATTCACCCTTGCTCAGTCGTATCGTGCGTTTGGGTGATAAAAATCTGATTTTTATTTGCCTTTGCAATACGGTTGTGCGTTTCATGGTTAGGATATGGTCTACGGATACGGCTGTGCGATCTCTATATATAGAAGCCTCATTTCATCATTTCAACACACATCTCACACTTCACATCTCAACAATCTTCGTTTTCTTACATTTTTTATATTTTTACCCTCTCTCTAGATTAGTTTAGATAGTTTCTCTCTCTAGAGTTTTCTCTCTCTAGAGTTTTCTCTCTCTAGAGAGAGATATATAGTTAGTTGGTTAGCAGTAGAGAGAGAAGGAAAGCTGGTATTGTAATCACGGTGTAATAAGAAGCATTCTTGGTGCAAGACTCTGCCTTTCTTTTCAGCTGTTACTCTGCTCAATTTTACTGGTGATATCTTTCTTTTCATACTTATACTATGTCCGAATTATTTCTGCCTGTTTGTATGATGTATGTTACTGTTATTGCCATGCTTATTGAGTAAGTGTGTTGTTGCGGTTGTTGAAATGTAGATAGTTATAAGGGAGGATGTTGAATTAATCTTTAAATCTATATAATTGGGGATTGTTAGATTTGTTATGTCTAAACTTATCATGCATCTAGACTTAGCTATGGATCACCCTTTTCAGTCCTTCGCGTGACTACTACTTTAGGCTTAGAACCTGATCAACTCTAGGTACAGTAGGAAGTTATCTGTGTTATAGTAAAGAAGCCGTGTATGTCACTGTAATCCAGCTGTAATACTGGGCAAATGCCCCGGAAAGAGCCGTCCATGCCGACACTGTGGATTACCTAGAGACCCTAGAATATGGCCTAGAAACCAATATAGTTGTGGAAATGTTACAGTACACAGTCTGTCTACCCCTGTAACTGAAGCTGTGGAAACACTTTGACATTGTACACCGTATCTGTACCTAGGGATGAAAAGCTGTGGAAACACCATAGTACACCGCAAGTACATCCTTGGTTACATAAATCTGTGGAACTGTTTAAGTGCAGTACATCGTGAACGGTTCCTAGGTTGGTACGCCGTGGAAGGAGTATGCATTGTACACCGCTGGTGTTCCTAGGGCTGAATGACTGATTGCAAAGGAGAGGCTAGATCATGACAGAAGTAGTTGAACTAATCAAACGTAAGGAATGAGTCTGGAGATGAAAGTCAAGCCCAACAGCGATTCAGGATTCTTAAAACCCCTAGACTCTACAAAACTGATAGTTTAGAATAGCAAGTTAAATAATCTGAACATGTTTAGGAAATGGCATTTACATTTAGGTGTTAAAAACAGTCAGAATTACCTGCGTGGCAGTCTGTTACCTTATTCCTGCACCCTTCAAGGGTCATTTGTCCACAAAGACAGTGTGGGGGGTTGAGCAGCCTGTTCTGATCAGAATCACGATAGCCTAGGTCTCGTGACATACTAATTCTGGTACTTAACTAGAATGAGTATGGTCCTAGTGTTTACACCCATAATGCATCTGTCTATTAACTAAAAATGTCCCCAATTATCTTTATAATAAGCATCATCCCCACGACTGATTATTGAAGTTTCAACCGCCGTAATTCTCTATCTGTCTACCTAGCTACCGATTCTTCTCTATCTTATTTACTTTTCTTGTCTTTAGTTAATTAAATTAGAAAATCCCCAAAGCCTACCTATTTGCACAAAACCCATCCTAAAAGCAAAACTCTATGTTTGGCATCACTTCGTTTCAATTCGCTCCGATTTAAGAACGACCTCGAGTTATACTTACTGCTTGCTCACCCTGTGTGATAGGTAGTACTTATAAATTGAGTCCCCAGCTCTTTATAAATTTTAAACTTAACCACCGACGCCGCCCTGATCTGTCCGATCTCTGGTCCTCCGACGACAAGGACGGTCCTCCTTCCCCCTAAAAGGTAGGAGGGCTTCTTGATACACCTGTCAATGATTCACCTAGGAAGTCACATTCTGATGGTGATGAGGCTAGAACTAACTTGGAATTGACAAAAATGATAGATTATGTGTGGGAGAAGTTTAGGGTGGAAAGGAGAAACAATAAAAAGAAGGATGAGCAGATTGCAAATCTACAGCAGAGGGTTGCTCAATTGGAGTATATAGTGGTTAAGGTTTTGAAAGAAGGGAAAAAGTATGTGATAGTTGAGGGTGACTCTGCAGAAACAGCTTTCAAAAAGGGGGAGAAATATTGGACTAACAAAGGTGATGATGAAAAGAAAGAGGATGGTAAGCAGGGTGATGATGATGTTGGTGATCACATTGATGAAGATGGTAAGCAGGGTGATGATGATGTTGGTGATCACATTGATGAAGATATAGAGATGGAAACACAAATTCATCAAGAAACTGAGAAGGTCAATGAAGGTGAGAATCAGAAAGAAAATGAGAAGACTCCACAGGCTAAAAGGCAGAAATCAATTCCTGTGCAGTCTGTCAAAGCTAAGAAGCATAAAACCACCACCTTACCTCCAGTTCAGATTAGAGAACCTTCTACTACACCTGCTGCTGCACAATCTATGCCCAAGATTGACCCTAAGGATAAAGGTAAGGGTATCTTGGAGGAAGAGCCAAAATTGAAAAAGCAGAAAGCTATGCCTCCTACTGAAGCTACAATGAATGATGATGAATATGCACAGAGGTTATTTGCTGAGATAAATGCAGATGTGCTAGCAGAGGAAATGGTTGATGTTGAGATAGAACCTGGTAAATTTGTGAAAATGACTAAGGAACAGGTTCAGGAGTGGGATGAAGCACAACTGAGAGAGCAAAAACAAGATGACATTGAATATCTGGTGGATCAGCTTAAGAAAAAGAAGGCAGATGAATTGAAAAGGACTAGAGCTGCCAAAGCTGCTGCTAAAAGGAATAAACCATTGACAAGAGCTCAACAGAAAAGAAATTTGGTTTTGAAGTTAAGAGGTGGTAATATTTCAACTGCAAGACTTAATGCCATGTCTCTTGAGAATCTACAAAGAATATGGGATAGGGATACATTTCTAAACCCTGAGGCTGCTAAGAAAGCAGAAGAAGTCAAGAAAGCCAATGAAAAAGCAGAAAAAGAAAAGAAAAAGAAGGTAAAATTTGATAAAAAGGTTGAAGATGAAAAAGAATGGGAAAGGATGAGTGCTGAGCTTAAACAGAAGAGGAAACAAGAACTTGCATCAATTCCAGATTTACCAAAGAAAAATTTGAAGTTGGATGATTTGATTGTGGTGCAACCTCTACAACATATTTCTCCTGATAACTCTCCTGGAATCATTGATTGGTCTGTGGTAAACTTTACAATTCCAATTAAATGTGAGAAAATTAGAGTTGAAAGAGCAGATACTTCTGTTTCATATTGGAGGTCATTCAAAGAGTTAATCAGGGTGATTGTTAGAGAAGATCTGATCAGAATGTATGAGATTGGATCTGAGAAAGGACTAAGCACCAAAAAGTTTGATAGTGTTTATGAATTGAGTGTTTGGTCTGGGATTTCAATGATGTATGAACCAGAAAGATTCAGATTTGAATTCAATACTTTCAGGAATGTGAAGCAGTGGATCTATCTTAGCAATCCAGGTGTTCATCAAGTTATTTTTGATGATGCTACTATGATTTGGATGCTCACTGACAGAGAATATGATATGAGTTTGAGTTTGTTAAGAAGCTTAAGGCATGCTAAATTATTTGTCTCATTCAACAATGATTTGGCAGAGGATTTGGTATATATGATCCTGAATCAGATTCACAAGAAAGAGGAATATGAGAGAAGACACAGAGATCAAAGATAGTTAAAAAGAGGTCATCTTGAAGAATTAAGAGAAACTTAATACTGTTGGGGACAGATTAAGTTTAGGGGGAGATTGTTGGGAAATAAGATTTCTGATGTTATTACTGCTGTTGAAGAATGCACAAGGCATTAACACTGTTAGTGTTATTGTTTCTACTGTTGTTACAACTGTTAGTGCGTTGGTTACCACTGTCTTCAGAGTTAAAACTGTTAGTTGAAGTCTTCATGGATTACCACTGTTGGTGAAGTGGTTACCACTGCTAGTAGAAGATTTCAACTGTTATTGAAGATTGAAGATAAGAGTTACAACTGTTAGTGTTATCACTGTTAGCTTGTTTACAACAGTTAACACTGCTTAGGCTAGTTACCACTGTTGGTATATTAGTCTAGTAAATTGTACAAGTGTTAACACTGTTATAGGAATTACCACTGTTTGTATAGTTGTGGTAGTTAACACTGTTTATATCTAGAATAGGAGGGAAGTCAGAGTTTGAATAATTATGGATTGTAACTGCTTCCATAATTATAGGAGATTGTTTAGCTGGACTCTATGTGTTATAAATAGAGATCCTTAACCTAGATTAGGTTATCAGTTTTTGCGCAGCTTCAAGGTTTTGTAACCCTAATACAAATCAGTGTATTCGTCTTATATTATTAATAAGATTGGAGCTTTTTATAATTCTGTTATTTGTTATTCATATTGATCTTCATTGTATTACTAAGTGTTATTCCGCAAACTTCTTAGTAATCATTCAAAACTGCTGTTATCTAATAGTTTATTAGATAGATCTTGGTTTATCACACTCTTGAGGTACCACAAACCCTGGTTTAAGAATTAAGCACTCTTCATCGTTAAACCAAGTTGACAGTTTCTTGTCACAAACTTGGGAAACACTAAGTAGATTATGTTGAAGTTGTTCAACATAATTTACTTTGTCAAAGCTGATTTCCCCGTTTGAAACGGTTCCTTCACAAGAAATCATGCCACCTTTGTCTCCGGCAAATGCAACAAACCCTCCGTCTTTAACCTTAACATCCTCAAGCAGAGAGAAATTCCCTGTCATATGTCTTGAACAGCCACTATCGATGTACCATATGTTATCAATAGCTCGGGAAGACTGTAAGACATTTGATCAAAAGCGGATTAGTTGCTAATGGAGACCCAAGCCTTTGAGGCTATGGGTCATCCAGTAATGACATCCATGATGAAAACGTCAATTTGTTTCAAATTCCTTTTGAAATTCCTTTTGATTGACGCATCATGAGATTTTGTTTTCTTCTTTGAAGAAACAGAAGATGTTACTTTCGGTTTTGATGATTTTTCGTGGATAGTTTTTAAATCATCTTTGATTTCAGAATGTTTAGCTTGCTTCGAAATATCTCTTGAACGTTTTTTAGCAAGCTTGTGACACTCATTGATAAGATGTCCACGAACACTACAATAGAAACATTTTCTTGTTTCATATTGTTTCCGAGAAGTAACCCTTTTATCAGAAACATGAAGTGAAGTCTTACTTGTAGAAGCCTCGCATTTAGAATGTGATTTTCTACTCGTAGAAACTTCACTTTTGGTAGAAACAAAGTGAGAAGAAGAAAGTTTAGCTTTTGATGAAGAAGTTGATGATTGTGATTTTTGTGGTGAAAAAGATTGTTTCAAAATCTGTTTAACTTGTGATGGTGTTTACAAGCTTTTGATTTTTCTTTCAACTTTTTCAAAACACAATCTTTAATCTTGTCACTACACTCACAATCATGCTTCTTCATTTTGGAAGCATCAACTTTGGATTCATCAGTTGGTGAATCATCAACTTTGGAACCATCTTTGGAAGATGATTCTAAAGTCTCACTAAATGACATCTTTTGAGGTATGTCTTTTAATTTATCAACCTTGCCCTTCCCATAAGCAAACTCAACATTTGCTTCATCTTTAACTGGCAATGCAGAATAGGTAGTTGGTGGAGGAACAAAATGATATTCAACTTTTGAGTCTTTTGTTTTTGAATCATCTTGATATCCAATCCCAGATTTAGATTTAGTATCTAAACGTTGGTTATTGATTATCTCATCAAAAACAACAGCAGATGTTGACACGTTTAGCAATTTTCTTTCAAGATCTAAAAGCATAGAATCAGCATTAGATTTTTCTTTCTTGAGTAACTCCATTTCAACCAAATAGCTATTGATAATGGATTGCTGATTGAAGATTTTTGCTTTTAAATCATGTGTTTCAACATTTGTTGACTCAAAACGTTTATTTAAAAGATTATTATTTTCAACCAATTCCTTGTTCTGTATTTTTAACTTTTCATTGTCAGTTAAAAGTTTAGCATTTTGAGTTTGATAAATGCTGATTTGATTCTTCAAATCAGTGCAATTTGAGCAAATTTGGTTAGCAAGGGAAGAATCGACCTCGGAAACATTCGCCATAAATGCTTGGTTATGGGAATACTCATCCACGTGTGCACTCCAATCATAAAACTCATCAGAAGTAGAAATAAGTGCAGAAGACGTGGGAGTAGCAGATGTCTCCTTTGTTTGAGACTGAACAGATGAAGAATATGTCTTGGAGGTTGATGGCTTAGTAAAACCAGAAGTTGGAGCTTTATTCTTTTCACATTCTCTTGCAAAGTGACCAAGGTTTTGACAATTGTAACAACGAACTCTTGACTTGTCAAAACCTGATTTACCTCCCAGTTTACTTTTACCAGTTCTCTGTAAAAAACTTTTTAACCCGCCTGGTAAGCATAGCCATATTCCATTGCAAATCCATCTCTTCTAGGTCATCTGGATGCAATTGATCATAATCCTCTTCAACTAACTCAACATTTCCAACTCTTCCAGAAATAAAAGTTTCATATGAAGACAAGAATGCAGTAACAACATTTGCATGGTCTTCAGTCACTCTTGAAACTTGTGGATTAGAATTCTGTTGTTGTTGATGGCTAGAAGTTGGAGAACTTCCAGAACCATAAAAACCAAAACTTGAATAACCACCAGATGTGGTTCCACTTGAATTTCCACCAGAATAAGTTTCAGATCCTGAATATAATGCCGTTGTTTCAGAAGATTTGGTAGTACCAAATTGAGTAAACTGCATCATTTTTCCTGTCTCCTTTTTCTGGAGAGACACATCATACACCTGAAGTTTATTTATCAAATCTTCAAAAGCATATTCCCCTAATGATTCATCTTCCATCAAGATATTTGCTTTGATGTCCCATCGAGAAGGCAAAGCTTCAATCAATTTTTCATTGATTTCAAGACACTCAAGAATCATTCCATGTCTTTTTAACTCACTAATAAGCTGTGAGTACCTAACAATCAAATCGTTAAAAGACTCATTGGGAATACAGGTGAAAACATCCCATTGTTTCTTTAGTAAATCGCGTTTGCTCTTTTTCAATTTATCATTACCAGCAAACCGCTTTTCCATTGCTTTGTACAATTCAAAAGCAGTAGACAAATCTTTCCACCCTGCTAAAACATCGCTTGGAAGACTCATTGAAATGATGGATTTGGCCTTCTTATCACGATCATGTTCTTTTCGTTCTTCCGAATTCATCATCTTTAATGATTTAGGTGGAGGATTATCTCGATAAATGCCTTCTGCTCTCGGATGTATATATTGTTCCAATATTGGAATCATCAAATCAGGATCATACAAAGCAATAAACGATTCAAAACGATATCTCCAGTCATCGTAATCGTTTTGACAAAGAAACTTAGGTGGTTTTGTAGTTGTTCCAGTCTCTTGATCATTTTTCATCATCGTTTGCCAGTTAACATGAGCCATCTTTCAAGATGAAATCCGTGAAAACTAAATCCGTGAATCACACTAAAAAAAAAATCTTTAATCTTTCTTCGTGAATACAATATCCGAGAATACTAATATATAACCAAAAACTAATATCTGTGAATATTAATATCCGATAATACAAATATTCGTGAATATTAATATCCGATAATACTAATATCCGTGAATATTAATATCCGATAATACTAATATCCGTGAATATTAATATAGATGAATACTAATATCCGTGAATACTATTATCCGTTAATACTAATATCCGTGAATATGAAAAATCAGTTAGTAATATTTTGAAAATGTTTAATCCGTGAATGTAATACCACTGTTTATGCGACAATAGTATAATTCACGGAAATATATCACGGATAAAACTAATCACGGATTGCAATTGTAATATTCACGGAGTATATATATTCACGGAATTCTGAATTCACGGAAAACGTTAATTCACGGAAGACGATTTCCAGAATTTTCAAAATGATCCAGATTCTTCAAAACAGACTTGTTCTTGATGAAACTTGATGCAATGTGCTCGGAATTCAATTTCCGACACTCAGAAACGATCAATTTGAACTTTGAACGTCAAAGTTTCAAACATGCAGAAAAGTCGTGAACTCTTGGTATGCTTCTTGATCAACTCGTCATCATAGAGTGAATGTGAATGAATTCAGAATAAATTCAATTGCAGACATCACTCATTAACAACTTCAGAATGAATCAAACACTTTCTCAAATGATCGTAACACTAGACATCACTACAGCTTCTTCAAATCCTCAATCTTCAACTTTAATTCACGCAAATGTTCTAATTTCTTATTCTTCTATCTCTGATACCACTTGTGAGCGTCCTCGGATCAGAATACGCAAACTAGAACGAACATATATTCGTACGGAAAACAAATATATGCAACCACAATATGAATTGTAGTAAAGAAGAGAGATGAATGTATCAAACAAGAAATCTTGATTATAATGCAATATCAATCTTTCATATACAAGAAGTCCAAATATACAAGTGTATGTCTACAAGTGATCTCTCAAAAGCTCTCAAAAACACACACACAAAAAATGACTTTAATTGACCTATTTATAGACAAGTATTAATACGACAATTCAAGTGCAATCCGTGAGTAGACATTTACGGAATTACACCTTCCGTGAATCCAAGCATTCACGGAATGCAAATGTCGGATCCAAGCATTCACGGATAATCAACTATTGTCGAATCCTTATCATTCACGGACAAACTAATCCACTAAACATTATCATTCACGGACAAACTTATTCACGGATTAACACTTAGACAAAAATAAGTATTAATCAACTTTTGTCTTTACAAACTCCCCCTTTGATAATACTTGATTCTTTTCTTCAAATCTTCAAGCATATCCAGGAAGATTGCATCCAACAAAAATCCCATGTGAGCAACATACTTCGACAACCCGTTGAAACTTCAATGCCATTTTTTCATCGTCATATGCATCATCATAAACAATCGGATTCACGAGCAACACTTCAAGATCATCTTTTGAAAGATTGTTTAAGCTCAATGGATCAAACACATACACAATTGACTCTCTGTTCCACATCACTTCTCCATTCAAATCTCTATCATAACAAGCAATTTCTGCTTCTCCAGTTGATCCGTTATATCTCCAATGACTCACAAACTTAGAAAAATTCACAGGCAATTTCTCAAGTGGAATCTTTGTCATACATTTGACTCGAGGATATGTCAAAGTAACTCTTGGTTGATTGGAAATCAGATCGATATCAAAATAATCAACGGTTCTCAATGGGAAAGTTTCCTTAACCCATGTGAATTTCCCATTATTACTTTCTCTTATTAAAGTATCTGCCATCCAATTGATCAAACCCTGTCTTGAACGATTAATGATATCCACTGAAGCCAAATGATTGATTTCACATTTAGGCAATTTTTCTAAGGCTTTGAATGTAGAGTGGAAGTACTGAAGTCCATCAGTCCTCTTAATGATGAATACTTTGTTGTTATTATCATATTTCCATCTGATAATTCGACCAACACATTCATATCTTGGTATTTTAAAGAACTTCCGAACTGTAACCACTGGAGTTGTTTGTTCAGGAAACCACCAAGAAACTTTTTGCTCTGGCTCTTTATCATCATCAGAATCTTTCCATAATCCTTCTTGTGAACACATATCTGACTGAACATTTTCCGGATGAAGTTCATCTTCAGAATCTTCCCAGTCTTCAACTTGAACATAATCAAAATCAGGTTCAAATCCCGGAGGATATTCTGGATCGAATTCTTCAAAATCATAATCACCATCATTGCAAAGTTCAATAAATGGTATAAGATCTTCGATAATCACATTCAAAGGAGTTGGACAAAACACCTCTTCATCTTTAATGCTATCCACTAATTCCTCCTGATCAAAAATTCGTGATGATTCTCCAAACTCAAACATTCCATCACTATCATTTACTGCACTTATTGGATCAACTTCTAATGGTTCTTTTTCTTGAAATACAACCAATGCTTGTGAGAAATTTGGTTGATCACCATCATTAGAATCATTTCCATCATTAGTGTTATCAGCATTTTCAGTCATATCATCACCATCATCACCATCATCACCATCACCATCATCACCATCATCACCATCATCACCATCACCATCATCACCATCATTACCATCATCACCATCATCATTACCATCATTATCATCAGTGACATTATTCTCCCCCTGATCAACCAAAGTTTCTTTCAGAAGGAAAACATCAAGTTCCAATTCTTCTATTCGATCATTCTGAGATAGAATTTGCTGTCGTTGTTCCTCGAGAAGAATGTCTTGAGTATTAATTCGTTGTAAAGCATTAAGTAAATCCAATTGTAGCTTTTCAACAAGAGTCATTAACGGTTTTACAGCTCTTTGTAAAGATGCATCAAGATTAGCCATGCTAACACTTGGTCCAGGTGAAGAAGAAGATGTGCCAGCTGCAACAGAAGCAGCAATAGGATTTGTAGGAGTAGCTGGAACAGAGATAGGAATACCTTGTGCAGCAGAGGTAGAAGCAGTAGCAGCAAATGAACTAGGTTCAGAAATTCTGCGTCTTTGAGATGGACGAATATCAGGTACATATTCAGGATCTTGTGCCTCTTCGCGTTTACGTCTTGAATCTTGTCGTTCTTTTTCAATATTTTCTGCAATAATTCTTTGAGTGACTAAAGATTCTTCGACAGTTTGTAGACGAAAAGATTGATCATCTTCAGAACTTGAAGATTCCACTTCCTCATGATCAATCAAAGGTACCTCTTGCTCCCCCTCAGATGATTCACTATCAGTAGTAGAATCAACAGGTTGTACAATCTGTGGCAATGCAAATTGCGGTGGTTGAAAGTCAGCATCAATGATATGGCCAAACAAATCAACAGTAAGCGGCACTGGTTTGCCCCTATATCCATTGCAATCGGCAAACACTCTTTTGGGAATAGGAGTGTAGTGTAGAATGCTTCCATGATAAGTAATCTCGTTGACAAAAATATGTTGAAGAAACCGAGGATACATGAAGAAACCATCGTCATTAATATTTCCAACCAAATTTTCAAAGATATATCTTGAAAAATTAAATGGGATATTTAGAACAAGAGCCGTCATTAATCCTGCAAGCTGATAACTCATCGAATCAAATCCAGCTTTCCTCGGAGAGATTCACCCGATCAACATATGTGCCAAAAACTTCCAGTGTGGACAAAAATGATTTTTCAAGATTTTTACATCATGAGGTCCTTTAGTACATCCCATTTGATGAAGACATTGATCAATGATGTTTCGAGGAATGTCATTTGATGCATTCAAAGTATCTCCAAATTGAAGAGTATGACGAATCAGCTCTTCGGTCAGCAACAAAGGTTTTCCATCAACCGTAGATGTAATACATGGAGGATTAACATCTGTTTGATACACAGCTGAGGTCCAGAAGTCTATCATGTGGTCTTCGTATAAATTGGGAACAGATACAGTCAAGGCATACGATATGCGTGATCGTAGAAGAAACCTTATCATAGGGAAAAACTTCCTATTTTCAGGTTTATCAGGTTGTTCCATAAGATACGCAGTTGCATTGTGTCTTTTTTCGAACACGACTGCTCGATGTCTAACCTCAGGTTGAGCAGCAGCAATGGGATCTAAATCTGCCATTTAGAAATAAAATCTGCACCAAGAGTTTATTAGACACACAAAATCTAAACAGAAAGTTTATTTGAAAAATTTTCAACACTTAGAAAAATTTTCAAACATCCAAGTATCCGATAATAACAAAATGAATACTGTTCATGCGACAATGATTAATCTTATGCGACAATACGACTTAGCTATGTACTATTCATACGACAATCATGTATTGATCCGTGAATCATATTGTCCGTGAATAATATTCATGCGACAATTCAAAATAAAATAATATTTCAAAAATTTTGTCCGTGATTCATATTGTCGTAATATTATTCATCCGCGAATAATATTGTCGAAGTACTATTCATCCGTGAATAAGTACTGTTCATACGACAATATGATTGTCGTAGTCAAATAGTCAAACAAGTCAATATAGTCAATCATTAGAATAAATCACGGAGTACTGTTTATCCGAGAATTCAATATTAGGAAGGCGATCCTTAGTCTTCAACAACAAACACGGACATCCAAAAGGTTCCAAAAAATGAATATTCGGTTTCCGATTATTCAGTAATTCATAGCTCGTTTTCTGCTTATCTTTGACCACAAGAACTCTATTTAATACGAAACAAGCCGTATTAACTGCTTCTGCCCAAAAAGTTGTTGGCAACTTTGCATCTGAGAGCATTGTTCTTGCAGCTTCGATCAAAGTTCTGTTCTTCCTTTCAGCAACTCCATTTTGTTGTGGAGTTCGAGGTGCACTAAATTGTTGAGTAATTCCGTGCTGAAGACAAAACATTTTCATTAAGTAGTTCTTGAATTCTGTACCATTATCACTTCTCAAAATTTTCACTTTCAGAGAAAACAAAGTTTCTAATCTCAGAATTAGATACTTAATTTTCTCAGCAGCCTCATCTTTTGTACTAAGGAAGTAAACCAATGAAAATCTGGAGTAATCATCAGTGATTACTAAACAATAGGATTTGCCCCCAATACTCCTAACACTGACGGGTCCAAACAAATCCATATGGAGAAGTTCCAAAGGATTGTTAATCGAATTCATCAATTTAGGTTTATGAGACTTCTTAGTTTGTTTTCCTTTTTTACAGGAAATACAATGATCATTTAGTGAAAAGGTTTGTTTAGGAATCCCAATCACTAAATCATTCTTAACTAAGAAGTTCATTTTCCTAAAGTTAATGTGACCCATTCTTCTGTGCCACAAAATTGATTCCTTTTCTGTAGCTTTTGACAATAAGCAAGTATGCTCTGTAGATCGAGTAATGGTACGCATGTCTAATACATACATATTCTTTACCCTTGGAGCTCGCATAAGAATCCACTCTGTTGGGGAATACGATTTCTGATGTTATTACTGCTTTTGAAGAATGCACAAGGCATTAACACTGTTAGTGTTATTGTTTCTACTGTTGTTACAACTGTTAGTGTGTTGGTTACCACTGTCTTCAGAGTTAAAACTGTTAGTTGAAGTCTTCATGGATTACCACTGTTGGTGAAGTGGTTACCACTGCTAGTAGAAGATTTCAACTGTTATTGAAGATTGAAGATAAGAGTTACAACTGTTAGTGTTATCACTGTTAGCTTGTTTACAACAGTTAACACTGCTTAGGCTAGTTACCACTGTTGGTATATTAGTCTAGTAAATTGTACAAGTGTTAACACTGTTATAGGAATTACCACTGTTTGTATAGTTGTGGTAGTTAACACTGTTTATATCTAGAATAGGAGGGAAGTCGGAGTTTGAATAATTATGGATTGTAACTGCTTCCATAATTATAGGAGATTGTTTAGCTGGACTCTATGTGTTATAAATAGAGATCCTTAACCTAGATTAGGTTATCAGTTTTTGCGCAGCATCAAGGTTTTGTAACCCTAATACAAATCAGTGTATTCGTCTTATATTATTAATAAGATTGGAGCTTTTTATAATTCTGTTATTTGTTATTCATATTGATCTTCATTGTATTACTAAGTGTTATTCCGCAAACTTCTTAGTAATCATTCAAAACTGCTGTTATCTAATAGTTTATTAGATAGATCTTGGTTTATCCTACAAATACACCCTCATCTGCTTTGCTTTCAAACTTTCCTAGGTGATCTTTGGTATTCAAAATAGTACAAGGACATCCAAATGATTTTAAGAAACTAACTAGTGGTTTGTTCTTAAACAACAACTCATATGGGGTTTTCAATCAAAGGACCAGAGTAATAGAAGAATCAATGAATGTCACTTTTAATGAGAATATCATTAATCCTGATGGAATAGGTCCTAAGTCTTTGTTTGATATTGATGCTCTTAACAATGCTTTTAGATATACAACTGTCAATCCTAGTACAGGTACATGCACAGGTACCACATCAAGCAAAGCAGATAAAGTTTGTGAGGTTAGATCAGATATGTCCTCAGAAAAGAATAAAGAGTCCTTGGAGTACATTATCTTTCCAATCTGGACTCCTGATCCTCCAGAGGTATTTTCTTCTGATCTGCCACAGTCATCACAGCATTTGGAGACAGAAGAACAACCAGAAACATCATCTCAGTTTATGGAGGATTCAGAACAAATTGAAACACCTTCCAATGAAAGTTCAGAACAACATGGTAATCTTACCAATTTGGAGGAAATCATTCCAGAGACATCCACATCTAATTTTCATGTGAACAAAAATCATCCTCTGGAACAGGTGATTGGGGATGTTAACAGTGGTGTACAAACAAGACAACAAACAGCTGTTACTGAAGAAGAATTACATACATCTCTATATGTGTGTTTTCTTTCTCAAGTAGAACCTAAAAAGGTTGTAGAAGCTCTTAAACACCCTAGTTGGATTGAGGCAATGCAAGAGGAATTGCTACAGTTCAAGATTCAGAATGTGTGGACACTAGTTGATCTACCAAAGGGAAAAAGGGCAATTGGCACCAAATGGATCTTCAAGAATAAGAAGGATGAGAGAGGCATTGTAATCAAGAACAAGGCAAGGCTGGTGGCACAGGGGTATACACAGGAAGAAGGGATTGATTATGATGATGTCTTTGCTCCTGTTGCTAGGATAGACGCCATTAGACTATTCCTAGCATATGCTACATTCAAAGGGTTCAAAGTCTATCAAATGGATGTCAAAAGTGCTTTTCTGTATGGTATGATTGATGATGAAGTATATGTGTGTCAACCTCCTGGATTTGAAGATCCTAATTATCCAGATAGAGTTTGCAGATTGGATAAGGCACTATATGGGTTGCATCAAGCCCCCAGGGCTTGGTATGAGACTTTATCTGTGTATCTCTTAGAGAATGGGTTCAAAAGAGGCACTATTGATAAGACTCTGTTCACCAAAAGAAATCAAAATGATATTTTACTGGTGCAAGTTTATGTAGATGACATCATTTTTGGTTCTACAAATGATGGTATGTGCAAGGAATTTGAAACTTTAACGCATCAAAAGTTCCAGATGAGTTCAATGGGGGAACTCACTTTCTTTTTAGGGCTTCAAGTTAAGCAGAGTTCAGATGGTACTTTCATAAATCAAAGTAAATATGTCAAAGACATACTTACTAAATTTGGATACTCTGATTCGAAAGTGGCTAGTACACCAATGGAAACACACAAGCCACTATCTACAGACCCTGAGGGGGAGGAAGTTGATGTACATTTGTACAGATCAATGATTGGATCATTGATGTATTTAACTTCTTCTAGGCCAGATATAATGTTTGCTGTTTGTATCTGTGCAAGATTTCAAACCTGTCCAAAACAATCACATCTGTATGCTGTCAAAAGAATCTTTAGATACTTAAAAGGTCAATCTGATCTAGGCCTTTGGTATCCAAAAGATTCACCTTTTGACCTAAAAGCATTTTCAGATAGTGACTATGGGGGAGCTAGTATGGACAGAAAGTCAACATCAGGAGGATGTCAATTTCTAGGAGAAAGGTTAATCTCATGGCAATGTAAGAAACAGACAACTGTATCAACATCTACTACTGAAGCAGAGTATGTAGCTGCTGCAAGTTGCTGTGCTCAAGTCTTATGGATTCAGAATCAGATGCTTGATTATGGTTTAACTTTCTTACACACTCCTATTCATATTGATAATACTTCTGCTATCAGCATCATCAATAATCCTGTTAAACATTCTAAAACTAAGCATATAGAGATTCGTTATCATTTTATCAGAGATTGTAATGAAAAATGACTTATTCAGATTATAAGAGTTCATACTGACAATCAACATGCAGATCTGTTCACCAAAGCATTTGATGTGGGCAGATTTACATTTTTGATTACAAGTATTGGTCTCATTAAATCTCTTTAAGCTATTTTTCATAACTATTTTATAAAACATCTCTATAATGCTTAAGGATTAGATGCTGGTAATTGTAATTGATACTAACAGTGCTAATAGTCTTGCAACTATTTGGCTCTCCTAATTATCACTGTTATTATTCAATTACCACTGTATGTTAGTTATTTTCACTGTTAGTTATTTTGTTTTCACTGCTAGTTCTATTGTTATCACTGTTTGTGTTGAACTAACTTTTTGTAGGTTATCACTGTAAGCAGAAGCAATTATAACTGTTAGTGTAAACAATTTCCACTATTTTCATTATTAAGTTATAACTGTTAGTATAAACAGTTTCCACTGTTTCCACTATGTTCACTGTTAGTGTAAATCTTAACACTGTTAGTATAATCAGCTACCACTGTTTATGCTATCAAGTTGAAATTTCACTATCATCATTGTTTATCTTTAAAAAAAAAAAAAATAAATAAAAAAATTGTGTAATACTAATACTATTGCAATCACTAGTGTTGAGTAATAATTCCTTTAGTCAAGGGTTATTTCCATTCACTTAGTGTACCAAAGTTAGTATTGTTCACATGTATAATACTCAGTTTTATTGTTTCCACTGTTTTAGAATAGTTTCCACTGTTTTAAAATGGTTTCCACTGTTAGTGTTCAAATTGGGATTTTTATTTCAAAATTAGGTCATTGACACTAACAGTATAAATACTCCCAACACTTGTACATTTTCTTTTACACTTTCATAACCACTGCATTCATAAACCCTATAACCACTGCTATCGCAAATCATACACAAATTTCTTCATGGCTTCTTCTTCATCAACCACACCTCAACTCGCTTTAGGCAAGGATCATAACATGATTGCCTATTTGGTAAAACCCTCAATAGCCAATGATTACGTAGAGATCATTGATTTTCTGTGTAATTCTACCATTCATCATGCGCTATCTGTCGCACCCAGAATTTCATATGATCACATTAATGAATTCTGGGTTAAAGCAAAGATTGAGGAAGAAGCAGGTGTTCCAAAAATTGTTTCTACAGTTGCTGGGCATCAAGTGGTTATTTCTGAAGCATCCATTCGTTCTTCTCTTCATCTTCAGGATGAAGAATGTATAACTTCAATTTCTGATGAAGCTTTATACTTGAATTTACAAAGAATGGGATATGAGGGTAATTTGGGTGGGTATGTTTTTCAGAAAACAATGTTTTCATACCAATGGAGGTTTTTAATTCATACATTACTGCACTGCTTATCATCAAAACGTTCATCTTTTGAACAATTCAGCAGTAATGTAGCATATGCCTTGGTATGCTTAGCTACTGGTCAGTGTTTTAATTTTTCCAACTTTATCTTTGCTGGTATGCTAAGGAACATTAACCAACCTAAAATTAAATTTTTAATGTATCCAAGGTTTGTTCAATGCTTTCTAAATGAACAAATATCTGATTTACCTGCCTTGGATAAGATTATAGGTATCTCTTCTTTTAAACCAAAAGTATTTTCAAATATGAAGAGAGATACTTCTATTAAAGGTATTATGTTTTCTGGGAGGGTAACAGCATTGTTTCCAACTATGCTTCCTGCACCCTCCACCACAGCATCTGTACCACCAACAGAAGCTAAACCAGTTGTTGAAAGAATGGAACAACCCATTCCTTCTTATCCCACAGCAACTGGGGGTAATAATGATCAACAAGGGAACAAATTCACTGTAACCTACACCAGAAAAGCCAAAAAGGCTACACACCAGGTGACTGAGGATCATGCTGCTCAGTCATCTCAGTCCAATGACAGGGGTCATGAACAGCATGTGGTCCATGAGGAGAGGGGTGACCATTCTGTAAGGGCTGCTTCTACTGCTTCTAGCCCACTGGCAGAGCAGGACAGAAGTAACATCAATAAGACCCAAGCAGAGGCAACATCAAAACATGATTCTACTCCTGTAGATGATTTTGGTTGTCCCAGTACCAATATCCAAGGGGAATCTGTTGATCATACTATGTATGATACAGGTTTTGATACACCTGTCAATGATTCACCTAGGAAGTCACATTCTGATGGTGATGAGGCTAGAACTAACATGGAATTGACAAAAATGATAGATTATGTGTGGGAGAAGTTTAGGGTGGAAAGGAGAAACAATAAAAAGAAGGATGAGCAGATTGCAAATCTACAGCAGAGGGTTGCTCAATTGGAGTATATAGTGGTTAAGGTTTTGAAAGAAGGGAAAAAGTATGTGATAGTTGAGGGTGACTCTGCAGAAACAGCTTTCAAAAAGGGGAGAAATATTGGACTAACAAAGGTGATGATGAAAAGAAAGAGGATGGTAAGCAGGGTGATGATGAACAGAATGATGATGATGTTGGTGATCACATTGATGAGGATATAGAGATGGAAATACCAATTCATCAAGAAACTGAGAAGGTCAATGAAGGTGAGAATCAGAAAGAAAATGAGAAGACTCCACAGGCTAAAAGGCAGAAATCAATTCCTGTGCAGTCTGTCAAAGTTAAGAAGCATAAAACCACCACCTTACCTCCAGTTCAGATTAGAGAACCTTCTACTACACCTGCTGCTGCACAATCTATGCCCAAGATTGACCCTAAGGATAAAGGTAAGGGTATCTTGGAGGAAGAGCCAAAATTGAAAAAGCAGAAAACTATGCCTCCTACTGAAGCTACAATGAATGATGATGAATATGCACAGAGGTTATTTGCTGAGATAAATGCAGATGTGCTAGCAGAGGAAATGGTTGATGTTGAGATAGAACCTGGTAAATTTGTGAAAATGACTAAGGAACAGGTTCAGGAGTGGGATGAAGCACAGCTGAGAGAGCAAAAACAAGATGACATTGAATATCTGGTGGATCAGCTTAAGAAAAAGAAGGCAGATGAATTGAAAAGGACTAGAGCTGCCAAAGCTGCTGCTAAAAGGAATAAACCATTGACAAGAGCTCAACAGAAAAGAAATTTGGTTTTGAAGTTAAGAGGTGGTAATATTTCAACTGCAAGACTTAATGTCATGTCTCTTGAGAATCTACAAAGAATATGGGATAGGGATACATTTCTAAACACTGAGGCTGCTAAGAAAGCAGAAGAAGTCAAGAAAGCCAATGAAAAAGCAGAAAAAGAAAAGAAAAAGAAGGTAAAATTTGATAAAAAGGTTGAAGATGAAAAAGAATGGGAAAGGATGAGTGCTGAGCTTAAACAGAAGAGGAAACAAGAACTTGCATCAATTCCAGATTTACCAAAAAAAAATTTGAAGTTGGATGATTTGATTGTGGTGCAACCTCTACAACATATTTCTCCTGATAACTCTCCTGGAATCATTGATTGGTCTGTGGTAAACTTTACAATTCCAATTAAATGTGAGAAAATTAGAGTTGAAAGAGCAGATACTTCTGTTTCATATTGGAGGTCATTCAAAGAGTTGATCAGGGTGATTGTTAGAGAAGATCTGATCAGAATGTATGAGATTGGATCTGAGAAAGGACTAAGCACCAAAAAGTTTGATAGTGTTTATGAATTGAGTGTTTGGTCTGGGATTTCAATGATGTATGAACCAGAAAGATTCAGATTTGAATTCAATACTTTCAGGAATGTGAAGCAGTGGATCTATCTTAGCAATCCAGGTGTTCATCAAGTTATTTTTGATGATGCTACTATGATTTGGATGCTCACTGACAGAGAATATGATATGAGTTTGAGTTTGTTAAGAAGCTTAAGGCATGCTAAATTATTTGTCTCATTCAACAATGATTTGGCAGAGGATTTGGTATATATGATCCTGAATCAGATTCACAAGAAAGAGGAATATGAGAGAAGACACAGAGATCAAAGATAGTTAAAAAGAGGTCATCTTGAAGAATTAAGAGAAACTTAATACTGTTGGGGACAGATTAAGTTTAGGGGGAGATTGTTGGGAAATAAGATTTCTGATGTTATTACTGCTGTTGAAGAATGCACAAGGCATTAACACTGTTAGTGTTATTGTTTCTACTGTTGTTACAACTGTTAGTGCGTTGGTTACCACTGTCTTCAGAGTTAAAACTGTTAGTTGAAGTCTTCATGGATTACCACTGTTGGTGAAGTGGTTACCACTGCTAGTAGAAGATTTCAACTGTTATTGAAGATTGAAGATAAGAGTTACAACTGTTAGTGTTATCACTGTTAGCTTGTTTACAACAGTTAACACTGCTTAGGCTAGTTACCACTGTTGGTATATTAGTCTAGATTAGGTTATCAGTTTTTGCGCAGCTTCAAGGTTTTGTAACCCTAATACAAATCAGTGTATTCGTCTTATATTATTAATAAGATTGGAGCTTTTTATAATTCTGTTATTTGTTATTCATATTGATCTTCATTGTATTACTAAGTGTTATTCCGCAAACTTCTTAGTAATCATTCAAAACTGCTGTTATCTAATAGTTTATTAGATAGATCTTGGTTTATCACACTCTTGAGGTACCACAAACCCTGGTTTAAGAATTAAGCACTCTTCATCGTTAAACCAAGTTGACAGTTTCTTGTCACAAACTTGGGAAACACTAAGTAGATTATGTTGAAGTTGTTCAACATAATTTACTTTGTCAAAGCTGATTTCCCCGTTTGAAACGGTTCCTTCACAAGAAATCATGCCACCTTTGTCTCCGGCAAATGCAACAAACCCTCCGTCTTTAACCTTAACATCCTCAAGCAGAGAGAAATTCCCTGTCATATGTCTTGAACAGCCACTATCGATATACCATATGTTATCAATAGCTCGGGAAGACTGTAAGACATTTGATCAAAAGCGGATTAGTTGCTAATGGACACCCAAGCCTTTGAGGCTATGGGTCGTCCAGTAATGACATCCATGATGAAAACGTCAATTTGTTTCAAATTCCTTTTGAAATTCCTTTTGATTGACGCATCATGAGATTTTGTTTTCTTCTTTGAAGAAACAGAAGATGTTACTTTCGGTTTTGATGATTTTTCGTGGATAGTTTTTAAATCATCTTTGATTTCAGAATGTTTAGCTTGCTTCGAAATATCTCTTGAACGTTTTTTAGCAAGCTTGTGACACTCATTGATAAGATGTCCACGAACACTACAATAGAAACATTTTCTTGTTTCATATTGTTTCCGAGAAGTAACCCTTTTATCAGAAACATGAAGTGAAGTCTTACTTGTAGAAGCCTCGCATTTAGAATGTGATTTTCTACTCGTAGAAACTTCACTTTTGGTAGAAACAAAGTGAGAAGAAGAAAGTTTAGCTTTTGATGAAGAAGTTGATGATTGTGATTTTTGTGGTGAAAAAGATTGTTTCAAAATCTATTTAACTTGTGATGGTGTTTACAAGCTTTTGATTTTTCTTTCAACTTTTTCAAAACACAATCTTTAATCTTGTCACTACACTCACAATCATGCTTCTTCATTTTGGAAGCATCAACTTTGGATTCATCAGTTGGTGAATCATCAACTTTGGAACCATCTTTGGAAGATGATTCTAAAGTCTCACTAAATGACATCTTTTGAGGTATGTCTTTTAATTTATCAACCTTGCCCTTCCCATAAGCAAACTCAACATTTGCTTCATCTTTAACTGGCAATGCAGAATAGGTAGTTGGTGGAGGAACAAAATGATATTCAACTTTTGAGTCTTTTGTTTTTGAATCATCTTGATATCCAATCCCAGATTTAGATTTAGTATCTAAACGTTGGTTATTGATTATCTCATCAAAAACAACAGCAGATGTTGACACGTTTAGCAATTTTCTTTCAAGATCTAAAAGCATAGAATCAGCATTAGATTTTTCTTTCTTGAGTAACTCCATTTCAACCAAATAGCTATTGATAATGGATTGCTGATTGAAGATTTTTGCTTTTAAATCATGTGTTTCAACATTTGTTGACTCAAAACGTTTATTTAAAAGATTATTATTTTCAACCAATTCCTTGTTCTGTATTTTTAACTTTTCATTGTCAGTTAAAAGTTTAGCATTTTGAGTTTGATAAATGCTGATTTGATTCTTCAAATCAGTGCAATTTGAGCAAATTTGGTTAGCAAGGGAAGAATCGACCTCGGAAACATTCGCCATAAATGCTTGGTTATGGGAATACTCATCCACGTGTGCACTCCAATCATAAAACTCATCAGAAGTAGAAATAAGTGCAGAAGACGTGGGAGTAGCAGATGTCTCCTTTGTTTGAGACTGAACAGATGAAGAATATGTCTTGGAGGTTGATGGCTTAGTAAAACCAGAAGTTGGAGCTTTATTCTTTTCACATTCTCTTGCAAAGTGACCAAGGTTTTGACAATTGTAACAACGAACTCTTGACTTGTCAAAACCTGATTTACCTCCCAGTTTACTTTTACCAGTTCTCTGTAAAAACTTTTTAACCCGCCTGGTAAGCATAGCCATATTCCATTGCAAATCCATCTCTTCTAGGTCATCTGGATGCAATTGATCATAATCCTCTTCAACTAACTCAACATTTCCAACTCTTCCAGAAATAAAAGTTTCATATGAAGACAAGAATGCAGTAACAACATTTGCATGGTCTTCAGTCACTCTTGAAACTTGTGGATTAGAATTCTGTTGTTGTTGATGGCTAGAAGTTGGAGAACTTCCAGAACCATAAAAACCAAAACTTGAATAACCACCAGATGTGGTTCCACTTGAATTTCCACCAGAATAAGTTTCAGATCCTGAATATAATGCCGTTGTTTCAGAAGATTTGGTAGTACCAAATTGAGTAAACTGCATCATTTTTCCTGTCTCCTTTTTCTGGAGAGACACATCATACACCTGAAGTTTATTTATCAAATCTTCAAAAGCATATTCCCCTAATGATTCATCTTCCATCAAGATATTTGCTTTGATGTCCCATCGAGAAGGCAAAGCTTCAATCAATTTTTCATTGATTTCAAGACACTCAAGAATCATTCCATGTCTTTTTAACTCACTAATAAGCTGTGAGTACCTAACAATCAAATCGTTAAAAGACTCATTGGGAATACAGGTGAAAACATCCCATTGTTTCTTTAGTAAATCGCGTTTGCTCTTTTTCAATTTATCATTACCAGCAAACCGCTTTTCCATTGCTTTGTACAATTCAAAAGCAGTAGACAAATCTTTCCACCCTGCTAAAACATCGCTTGGAAGACTCATTGAAATGATGGATTTGGCCTTCTTATCACGATCATGTTCTTTTCGTTCTTCCGAATTCATCATCTTTAATGATTTAGGTGGAGGATTATCTCGATAAATGCCTTCTGCTCTCGGATGTATATATTGTTCCAATATTGGAATCATCAAATCAGGATCATACAAAGCAATAAACGATTCAAAACGATATCTCCAGTCATCGTAATCGTTTTGACAAAGAAACTTAGGTGGTTTTGTAGTTGTTCCAGTCTCTTGATCATTTTTCATCATCGTTTGCCAGTTAACATGAGCCATCTTCCAAGATGAAATCCGTGAAAACTAAATCCGTGAATCACACTAAAAAAAAAATCTTTAATCTTTTTTCGTGAATACAATATCCGAGAATACTAATATATAACCAAAAACTAATATCTGTGAATATTAATATCCGATAATACAAATATTCGTGAATATTAATATCCGATAATACTAATATCCGTGAATATTAATATCCGATAATACTAATATCCGTGAATATTAATATAGATGAATACTAATATCCGTGAATACTATTATCCGTTAATACTAATATCCGTGAATATGAAAAATCAGTTAGTAATATTTTGAAAATGTTTAATCCGTGAATGTAATACCACTGTTTATGCGACAATAGTATAATTCACGGAAATATATCACGGATAAAACTAATCACGGATTGCAATTGTAATATTCACGGAGTATATATATTCACGGAATTCTGAATTCACGGAAAACGTTAATTCACGGAAGACGATTTCCAGAATTTTCAAAATGATCCAGATTCTTCAAAACAGACTTGTTCTTGATGAAACTTGATGCAATGTGCTCGGAATTCAATTTCCGACACTCAGAAACGATCAATTTGAACTTTGAACGTCAAAGTTTCAAACATGCAGAAAAGTCGTGAACTCTTGGTATGCTTCTTGATCAACTCGTCATCATAGAGTGAATGTGAATGAATTCAGAATAAATTCAATTGCAGACATCACTCATTAACAACTTCAGAATGAATCAAACACTTTCTCAAATGATCGTAACACTAGACATCACTACAGCTTCTTCAAATCCTCAATCTTCAACTTTAATTCACGCAAATGTTCTAATTTCTTATTCTTCTATCTCTGATACCACTTGTGAGCGTCCTCGGATCAGAATACGCAAACTAGAATGAACATATATTCGTACGGAAAACAAATATATGCAACCACAATATGAATTGTAGTAAAGAAGAGAGATGAATGTATCAAACAAGAAATCTTGATTATAATGCAATATCAATCTTTCATATACAAGAAGTCCAAATATACAAGTGTATGTCTACAAGTGATCTCTCAAAAGCTCTCAAAAACACACACACAAAAAATGACTTTAACTGACCTATTTATAGACAAGTATTAATACGACAATTCAAGTGCAATCCGTGAGTAGACATTTACGGAATTACACCTTCCGTGAATCCAAGCATTCACGGAATGCAAATGTCGGATCCAAGCATTCACGGATAATCAACTATTGTCGAATCCTTATCATTCACGGACAAACTAATCCACTAAACATTATCATTCACGGACAAACTTATTCACGGATTAACACTTAGACAAAAATAAGTATTAATCAACTTTTGTCTTTACAATATTATATATATATATATATATATATATATATATATATATATATATATATACATACATAGATAGACCTCTCTACGAATCTTAGGCTCTATGATATATACGAATATAGGCCTCATTCTTTCTACGCTTTGTCTCAGAAATGGCAAACACACCACCTAATTCATCTCGCTCTCATTCGTATGGATCACGAAACTCGAGGGTAGCTAGGAGGAACACCGGTTTGCCTCGAGCTAGCCCATATCCCACTCAAAACCAACTCAATGACCAGCCCCAAAGGCAAACAACAACAATCCAATAGCGATGGTTATCAAAATGACTCAACACCTAGAGGGACAAGGAATGAATCCAACTTCCTGCAACAAATGGAGGGTTTTCCGGAATGGAAGTCTCTCCTTATACCCAAGAACCTATGCACTTCACTGTTCCCGTGTTAGCTGCTCGAGTGCACCGCCATGAAAGCAGGCTACACGACATGGAAATCGAGCAGCGTAATATTCGCTCTAAGTGGATGGAACAAACTCAAGACGGTATCACACAGTTATACATAGGTCAAGCAGATATCTCTGAAACTTTGACCCAAACTCACGACCAAATGGTGGATACCACTCAAACCACGGAGATCGTTCACAACCAAGTAATCAGTAACCGAAACGAGATCTCCGTCTTACAATCAAGGCTACAGGAATGCGAGACGCGTTTGCGGGAAACTGTGGATGCTCTCCGAGTGGCTAGCAGACTTGCAGAATCTGTGGATTACCTTACCTCACTGCTTCCACAACTCAATCTACACCGAGATTAGTGTAGTAGCTATCTTGTAATCTATTATACTTCCATAGGATCTATGTAATTCGACCGAATGTAACAATTCTCGGCATCTTTTGCAAACTACCTAAGTCTGTAACTTTTGAAACTCGTGACTCGAAATTGTCTGTAATCATTTAACTCTGTAATATCAATTGACAATTTCTCTCTATTACTCTACATTAGTGGTTTTTACATTGTGATGTTATATATTATCATTTTATATATACATCTATCCCAATTATCATTCTGGTACAATCTCTCATGTACCTCTTGTTTCTTTCTTGAAGAATCACGCCGACAAAGAAGAAAAGTTACAGCGATGCTGAAATTGCTGCTATTGTTTCCCGAGCCCTGGCCAAAGCCCTGACTACTTGGGATTCACCACAAAACTCCAGTAGGAGTAACGATACTACTGAAACCACCCCTGTCATCAAGCCTTGTTCTTACAAGGATTTTCTTAGCTGCAAACCACTAAATTTCAAGGGCACAGAAGGTGCCATCGGTCTAATCAGGTGGATTTGTGCAACTGCACGGAAGACAGCAAGGTCAAATTCTCTGCTTACACCTTTCAAGAAGGTGCACTCACATGGTGGAATACCCATGTCAGTTCTGTGGGCATTGATGTAGCAAACCAACTCCCCTGGGTAGACCTAAAGAAAATGCTAAGGGACGAATATTGCCCCACTGAGGAACTCCACCGGTTGGAGGAAGAATTCTGGCATTTAACTGTTTAAGGCAATGATATCGCTGGTTACACCACCAAATTCTAGCAACTCGCCATCCTATGTTCGGGTTTGGTAGACACAGACGAAAAATGCATCAAGAAATACATCCGCGGCCTCCCGGAAAACATCCAGGGAAATGTCGCCTCATCCAAACCAACCACCATCCAAAGTGCTATCCGACTTGCACATGAACTCATGGCAATGATTGTCAGCCGTGAGGCATCCACCACCCCTTCCAACAACAAGCGCAAATCCTCTGAACACCACGACTAACCAAACAGGAAACCCAATGCCATCCAAGCTTATACCTCCAACACCGAACCCAAACGGGGGTATACTGGGAATAAACCCTATTGTTCCAAGTGTAACTGCCACCACGAGGGTCAGTGCAGTACTCCTTGCAACAACTGCAGGAGGTGCGGGCATTCGACCAAAGATTGCCGAGCTCCCAAATCCAACAACAGCAACAACACCAAACAAGCCATGGCCTGTTATGAATGTGGGGACGCTGGACACTTCAGGAATGAGTGTCCAAAACTGAAGAACAAGGGCAACAACAACAACAACAACAACGTAAGAGGTAGAGATTTCGTACTCAACTCTGGGGATGCCCGCGAAGACCCTAATGTGGTCTCGGGTATGTTCCTCCTCAACAACTTAACTTCTTCTGTTCAGTTTGATACTGGTGATGATAGAAGCTTTATTTCTGATGAATTCTATCCATTGCTTGACATCACCCCTGCTGCTCTAGATACTAAGTACACAGTAGAACTAGCGAACGGTAAACTCATAGAAACCGATAGTGTGATACCTAATTGCACTTTAAACCTAGCCAACGAAACCTTCCCAATCGATCTTATGCCTGTTGAAATTGGAAGTTTCGATGTCATCATTGGTATGGATTGGTTGTCCAGACATCGAGCCGAAATCATTTGTTATGATAAGGTCATTCGCATCCCTCTCGCCGCCGGTAGAACTTTGATCATACAGGGGGAGACCGGTAGGACGAGAATAAATATCATCTCTTGTTTGAAAACCCGAAAATTTATGAGAAAAGGTTATTTGGCAATCCTCGCACACATTATGGAGAAAAAGTCAGAGGATAAGCGACTTGAGGATGTGCCCATCGTTCGAGACTTTCCAGAACTCTTTCCCAAAGAACTACCTGGTCTACCACCACCAAGACAGGTTGAATTCTCAATTGATCTCGTGCCAGGTGCTGCACCTGTGGCCCGAGCACCTTTTCGCTTAGCCCCATCCGAACTTCAAGAGTTGTCCACCCAGTTACAGGAACTCTTGGATAGAGGATTCATTAGACCGAGTTCTTCACCTTGGGGAGCTCCGGTCTTATTCGTGAAAAAGAAAGACGGTTCTTTCAAAATGTGCATCGACTACCGAGAGTTGAACAAGTTAAGAACCGATATCCACTCCCTCGTATCGATGACCTATTTGACCAACTTCAAGGGTCGAGTTTCTATTCAAAAATCGACCTACGGTCGGGTTATCATCAACTTTGAGTTCGCGACACCGATATCCCGAAAATTGCTTTCCGAACTCGCTACGGGCAATATGAATTTCAGTTGATGCCCTTCGGCTTAACAAACGCACCGGCTGTATTCATGGATCTTATGAATCGGGTGTGCAAACCTTACCTTGACAAGTTTATTATTGTCTTCATCGAGGATTCTCATTTACTCGCGTGATGAACGTGAACATGCGCAACATCTCAGAACTATTTTAGAGCTACTCAGACATGAGGAGTTATATGCCAAATTCTCCAAGTGTGAGTTCTGGATACAATCCGTTCAATTCCTTAGACATGTTGTTAATAGTCAGGGAATCCATGTTGATCTATCAAAAATCGAGGCTATCAAGTGCTGGCAAGCACCAACAACTCCAACCGAAGTACGCCAATTATTGGGTCTTGTTGGGTACTATCGATGATTCATTGAAAAAATTTCGAAAATAGCCCAACCTCTCACGACACTGACTCAGAAGGACAAAAAGTTCGATTGGACTGATAAACAAGAGTCAGCATTTCAACTTCTGAAACAAAAGCTTTGCAGTGCGCCAATCCTATCTCTACCCGAAGGCACCGATGACTTTGTGGTATACTGCGATGCTTCTCACCAAGGTCTCGGTTGTGTGTTGATGCAACGAGACAAAGTTATTGCCTACGCCTCATGACAACTCAAAGTCCACGAAAAGAACTACACCACTCATGACCTCGAACTTGGAGCTGTCGTTTTTGCTCTCAAAATCTGGAGACATTATCTCTATGGCACTAGGTGCACAATCTTTACCGACCACAAAAGTCTCCAACCTATATTCGATCAGAAGGATCTCAATATGAGGCAACGTCGATGGGTCGAGTTGCTTACCGATTATGATTGCGAAATTAAATACCATCCGGGTAAGGCAAATGTTGTTGTCGATGCCCTCAGCCGAAAAGAACGAATGAAACCACTTCGAGTTCGAGCCCTCAGTATGACAATTCACAATGATCTAAACATTCATATCCTCGCTTCTCAACTCTAAGCTCTGAAACCCGATAACATCAAAAATGAAGCCTTGCGAGGCATGGATAAACAATTCGAAATCAAACATAATGGATTTAGGTACCTCTCTAACCGAATCTGGTTGCCTGGTTTTGGGAACCTGCGAGACTTGGTGATGGATGAAGCTCACAATTCTAAATACTCTATCCACCCGGGATCTGACAAAATGTATCACGACATCAAGGAATCTTATTGGTGGCCGAATATGAAAGCTACAAATCGCCATATACATCAGTAAGTTCCTTACTTGTTCAAAAGTCAAAGCCGAGTATCAGAAACCTTCTGGTTTACTTCAACATCCCGAAATTCCTCAATGGAAATGGGAACAAATCTCCATGGATTTCATAACCAAACTTCCTAAAACATCGAGCGGTTGCGATACCATTTGGGTGATCGTGGATCGTCTCACAAAATCTACTCATTTCCTTGCAATCAAGGAAACTGATAAAATGGAACGCCTCACACGAATCTACATTAAAGAAATTGTTTCTCGACACGGTGTTCCAATCTCGATTATCTCAGATAGGGATAGTCGATTTACATCTCACTTTTGGCAATCACTCCAGAAATCATTGGGTACTCGTCTTGATTTGAGTACCGCATACCACCCTCAAACTGACAGCCAAAGTGAACGAACTATTCAAACACTGGAGGATATGCTACGAGCTTGCGTAGTTGATTTCGGTGTAAATTGGGAACAACATTTACCGCTGTGCGAGTTTTCGTACAACAACAATTATCACTCCAGCATTAAGGCTGCACCTTTTGAGGCACTGTACGAACGTAAGTGCCGATCACCCATTTGTTGGACCGAAGTGGGGGACAATAAGCTCAATGGTCCCGAACTTATTCACGAAACAAACGAAAAGATCTTCGAGATCCAAAACAAACTCGAAGCCGCACGTGATCGTTAGAAAAGTTATGCTGACGTGAGACGCAAACCACTCGAGTTCCAGGTTGGGGATCGAGTGCTACTCAAATATTCACCCTGGAAAGGTGTTATTCGATTTGGTAAACTAGGAAAACTGAACCCTAGATACATTGGGCCTTTTGAGATCCTCGAGAGGATTGGTCCAGTGGCATATCGATTGCATCTACCACCCAAGCTTAGCAGCGTGCACCCTACGTTTCACATTTCTAATCTGAAGAAATGTCTGTCTGATGAGACACTTATCATTCCACTTGATGAAATTCGTATCGACAACAAGCTTCATTTTGTTGAAGAACCCGCCGAAATCATGGACCGTGAGGTCAAACAACTCAAACAAAGTCGTATTCCCATCGTCAAGGTCTGGTAGAATTCACGGCATGTGCTGGAATTCACTTGGGAACGGGAAGACCAAATGCGACTCAAGTATCCTCAGTTCTTCGCTAAAGCTACTCCAAACACGACCTCGAACTAAATTTTGGGACAAAATTCTTCTAACAGGGGGGAAATGTGACACCTACCAAATTAGGACTAATGATTAGTGCCTAATCAACTATTAATACATGTAATTAGTTCTGTGTTAGGCTAATTTGTGTATCAAATAATATATATTGTTAAATATATACAATTACGCGATTTGGCTAAATCGTGCGCTTTTAAATCGAATGGAATTCGGTTCAATTAATACCGACGTTGGTGAACAATTTTATTGAATAATATAACATTATTTAATAACACTATTATATTCAAAATATTGTTTTGATAATATTTTGTAATTATTTCGTATCGTACAAACAAACGTCTACGCCATTAAAACTATGAAACGCGCTAACAAACCGAAATAAAACTTAGCTATATTTTATAACTCAAATATAAAGTGTTTGATGAAATACTTCGGCAAAAAATTCGAGTAATTATTAGTATTTAAAAACATATATTTAAACACATAAAATAATTAATTAACGTTTAAACGATCGGAAAAACGAACACCGCACGGAGCACAAACGCGGGGGAACAAAATTTGGTGAAGTCCACACATGGTGGACCCCACCAAGCCGACCCAAAGAGGGGAAAACCCCTTCCCCACTCCTCATTTCACCATCCTCATCATCTTCTTCCATCTCTTTCTCTCTCTCTCTCTCTCTCTTTTCTTTCTTTCTTTCAAAAACAAAACCCCACCACTACCTTAAACCATCAAAAAGCACTACAAAACGACATTAAATCACCAAGCTAGTTTAAAGGAAAATGTTCACCTCGTCACGATCTACATTTCCATCTTTTCGGATTCTCCTCGTGTTAACTCGTAAGTTTCCGACAAATCTCGAAAATACTTCAATTTCATTTATTTTGCTTGAATATTGTTTGTATAAGCTTGAAATGTCCAAATATGGGTTGGGTAAAAGTTTCGGGTCAAACAGAAATCGGAAAACACATTTTTGAACTCGAAATTTCCGATAAGATGGGAGTGACGCATAACCAGATCCAGTATAGCGTCACTTCCTTAAGTGACACATTAAGTGTCGCTTAAAACCCTAATCTTGCGTCACTTTCCTAAGTGCCACATAAAACCCTCTTTTTGCGTCACTGCTTAAGTGACGCAAACTCAATACCCGACACTCCTAACCGACACTTCTAGCGGCACTTGTCTATGTGTCGCCTATAATTGAAATCTGATTTCATCCGACACTAACCCTAATGACGCATGACCCTGATACCGACACTTCTTTAAGTGTCACCCTCTATGCGTCACTTCCACAAGTGACGCCACTAAGTCAGAACTTACCATTTTATGCGACACTTCCTGAGTGTCGCCTAAACCCTAAGTGTCGCTATAAGTGACGCTAAAAACAGAATGTTTGCAACCTATTTTTATACTAAGTGTCAAACTTGTATAACTTCAAACACTTGTACGATACAACTTCTAAAACACATTGGAACACGTTTTTGAACATAACACTTCAAAATCAAGGGATTATTATTACAACCAATCACCAACGGGCCGTACACGTTTTCAAAACATAATCAAATCAACCAAATCGTAGTAATTTGGACATTCTAGTTGGACGAACAACTACAAAGGTAGTCTTTATAGATACCTACTCACATTTATAACCATCGCGTGTCGTGGACACCCTCAGGTTACAAGTATTCGGACATCGATTCTCGGCTAATCAACTCAAGTTTAATTAATTAAACTCTCAAGACTCAGGTGAGTCTCATAGCCCCTATTTTACTATTTTACTCAGGGTGTGATATACTGCTCGTTTTATTTTAACTATATGAATGCAAGTACGAAATCAAACAATTACTACATGAGTTATCTCACTAATCTTTCAAAGTCCTCCTCAGCATAGTTTGGTAATACATTGTAGCGTGAATATTAGTATATGGTACCACATATGATTGACCATCCTCGTCCAGGTTAGCACACACTAACTGGTTAAACGGATGTATTAATATTTGTTCAGACGAGTGTAGAATAGGCACTCGTAGGAGGTACCTCTATCAGGATACCTTAAATGTGGACATGACACCTCGAGTTAAGCTCAGACTATGTGCTAATGGTTGTACAACTTTTAGTTTTGCTTTATTGCAATTTAAATTCAATTAAATCTTACGGTTCATACAATATGTTTTGACGTACAAACCTGTGAGCTCACCAGCGTTTCGCTGATCCATTTTAGCATGTATCACAGGTACTCAGCAGTAGGTTGGACTGCCTAATCAGGAATCATTAGCTCGAGTCAGCATGCAAACATTTAGAGATTTAGCTGCATTATTATATTTTGTATAAATTAATTATGTATGTAAATATCTCAATTTTAAACTGAGCTAATGTAAACTATATTTTAATGTAAACTTTGGTTTTATCAATACAAATTGTAAAACGACGCATATAGAGTCGTTCATTATATCTTTGTGCTGTGATTATTGATTAGTTGTGCCCCGACCCGCTACGCTTCCGTAACCCGAATTTAGGGGTGCGACACCTTTAATATCCATATCCATATCCATCCAATATAAAATAAAATAAAAAAAGCTTAAACTTAAATACAAATTTATAACCCTGTATCATGAATTCACAAATACACGAATCAAATTAAAACAACCATTGGAATATCAAAGAAAAAGGCTAAAAACTAATTAAAGAAAAACCAAAGAATCTACACACTTCACAATAATTGTAGAAAATCATCGATGCTTGCGCTTGAGGATCTAAACGGTTGTGGTGTAATTGTGTACCATACTTAATGGACTAAGCAAACAAAACAGGCAATCCCAATTTGCAGGCAAACCCAACCCGCAGGGAAGTTCATTAACAGGGGGGCTATAAAGGGGAAGCCTATTAACAGGGAAGCTTATTGGCAGGAGAACCCACAATGGGAAGCCCAACAAACAGGAGGCCCAACTCATAAGCCTAAGCAGATGAGGCAATTCCATCTAACTAGGGTTCATGTCGTCCGTTAGGAGACAATCTTATAATGGATTCCACCTACGTTAGTGGTGGTCTCCCCAAGGGCCGACAAGGGTTTCTTTTCAGCCATATCATTGGTCCAGGTCATCACCAGGGACCCAAAAATAGGAAGTATCAATCACAACCGTACGATTGGTACCACCAAGATGATGAGCCAACTGTATGATGAACAGTACCACCAGATGGTGACTCAACTGTACGATCAAAAGCTTAAGATGGTGACACATGGCAAAACTTGCCCATCAAGATATCCGTGCATCACTATAAATACTAGGGTATGAACACTATTCATGCCCTAACACCTCAAAAATATTTTCTCACCACCTTCACTTCAATCCTCATCATCAAGAGGAGATAACTATTCATCTCCTCGCCACTGATTCACGATACCCACGGTTTCGTTCTATACACTCCGGCGGGTTATCCACGTAAGTCACGGAGAGCATCGAATCGGATCCAACCCTCCTGCGCCCAGGTATAAAATTATGCTTGATCAAATGGCACCATCTATTTGTTGAAACCCTAGATCTATTGTTGAGCTAGCAACACATCATAACAATTTTTCTTATAATAACACTCAGTGATACATAGCATGTCATCAAACACCGGCCTCACTCCGACGACCGGTGAGAACATGATGCATTTCACTGCCTAAAATGCTCAAACACCAATGGACACCTCTGGGGAGCAGGCAGCGTGGAGCCACTAACAAATGTTGGAGCAAACACGCCGTCAACTGGACTTCACCACTCCAGGGTGGCAATTTTCACAACAACAGAGGCCTGTATTCCCAGCCGGCCAACCGCCTTTGATGGGAACTGGACCTCAACAGTTCCCACAAACTCAATCGAGCGTTGGTCATCAACCAGTAAATGTTGTCCAACAAGCTTTCCAGCAGCCCCCCCCCCCCCAACAAAGTTTCCAGCAAACGTTTCAACAACCCTTAGTCCAGAATTTTCAACAACCCCCTATCCAAGGTTTTCAACAACAGTTCTCAATGCAGCAGTAGCCCTACGGACAGAGTTTTCAACAACCCCTTGTCCAAAGTTTTCAACAACAGTCATAGCAGTTTTATACGCCACAATAGTATTTTCAGGTACCATTTCAGGCACCAACTCAACAGGGGTATTTCAATACGCAAACACACGTCCCGCAGCCAACTGGCCCGACGCAAACGTCGGTACAGGAGACTGGGAATGCCCTGGGCCAACTGCTTGCTTAACTAATGCAACCCCATGCAATACCACCACCTCCCTCACCGCTTCCACCAATGTTTTGGCAAATCTGCTAGCAGTTATGCAGGGAAAAGCACCACAGCCTCAATATATAATCCTTGATTCAAACTCTCAATTTCACCCAGCCATTGCCAGTATATCACTTCACCTGGGAGTAACGGTCCCCGCTACTTTGGGAACGTAGGATGGGACCACAGATCCGGAAGACTTTATCCAGTAATTTCATCATGCCATAAAAATACAGCACTGGGAAGATGCGGTTACCTGTCAGATATTTCCTTCCATGCTCAGATCATATGCCAAATCTTGGTTCAGGGACTTACCAGAAAGAAGCATCACCTGCTTTGATGATATCAGGAGAAAGTTCATAAGTCACTTCCACCAAAAGAAAAAACATGTTAGATCACATGTGGAAGCACACATGATCAAACAACATCCGCATGAACCCCTGGAAGATTTCATAGACAGGTACACTGATGAATGTATAAAAATACCAGGGCTCCCTAAAAGTCAACAAGTCTCTGGTTTTATTTCATGCCTGGATGATAACCGATTCTAAGCACTCGTTGATAATTTTGTTGGCGACACACCTCCCACATTTTCTGGACAAATTTCACAAACCAGAGACTACATCAGGGCAATGGAAAAAAGACAGTTAAATCGAAGAAATAAATAGGCTGCAAACAGTTCCAGGGGTGATCATAAGTACCGGCCCTATCAGGGGCGAGGAAAAGGACAATAAGGGGGAAAGTTTGGCAAGAAATTTCAGCCATACAACAAAAATGCGGAGAAAGATATGGTTGTCGCGTCCCTGTCGAAAACTCAACACGAGATATTATCCACTGAGCCTGTTGCCAAAGGATTCAAGAAGCCACAACCCATGGTTTCAAAGGCAAAAGATAATGGTAAGTACTGCAAATTTCATTAAGAAGGGGGCCATGACACCAATGAGTGCAGGGAACTTAAAGCTCAGATATATAAAGCATTTAAAGATGGCAAACTAGAACACTTGGCCCAAGGAGCCAGGGAGTACCAGCAGGGCGAAACCAAGAAAGGTAAAGGTATAGCTGAGCTACCTAAACCCGATGCAGTGATACTCATGATAAACCCCCTGGCTCCAACAAAGAAATGAAAGATAGACAAAGTGGAGTTATGGGAGTTGCAGGAGATAAGCTTCCCAGCAATCCACAGGGTACACCCCTCCGCGGAACCACTGGTCATCACTGCGAGAATAGCTAACTTCGAGGTTGGCAGGGTGTACCTAGACAATGGAAGTTATACAGAAATAATGTATGAACATTTCTTTGAGCAACTACCAGACCGCATTAAGAGCCGCAGGGAGGAGTTCCTGCAACCATTGGTTGGTTTTTCAAGAGAAACAAATTGGCCACTGGGAAAGATTAAACTCGAAGTTACCATGGGCGAATACCCGCGTTACAGGAAAACCATGCTTGATTTTGTAATTGTTCGCTCTCCATCAAAGTATAATGTCATATTAGGAAGAACAACTATGCTCCAGTTTGGAGCAAAATTCTACTATTCATGGTATGGTGCATTTCCCAACACCAGAGGGAATAACAACTGTTCATGCTGACAGGACGTTACAAATTGAGTGCTTGCAAGTAAGCCAGACAAAAGAACAGAAGGATACCCCCCACTAGGAGAGTGAACAGGAGGCAATTGTAATAAACCAAGCCTTCCCGGATCAAACAATCAACATCAGCAGGAAACTTCCCTCCAGGGTCAGACAACAGTTAAAAGAACTGTTAATTGAAAATCGGGACGTGTTTGCTTTTCAACCTGCCGATATGACCGGGGTACCAAGGAGTATAGCGGAGCATTGCCTGAATGAAAAACCTTCCATCACACCATCTAGACAGAAGAAGCGAGGAATGGCACCAGAAAGAAGTGCTTTCCTGTAAAAAGAAGTAGAAGAACTGGTAGCCGCTGGCATTCTTCAGGAGGTCAAATACCAAACAGGTGTAGCAAACCCTGTCATGGTAAAAAAGCCTAATGGGTCTTGGAGGATGTGTGTCGAATACTCGGATCTAAACAAAGCTTGCCCGAAGGACAATTACCCCTTGCTTGGAATCGACTGGAAGGTTGAGTCCTTATCAGGATATAGGATTAAATGTTTTTTAGATGCTTACAAGGGGTATCACCAAATCCAGATGGCAGAATAGGACAAAGACAAGACAACGTTTCATACCAACCAAAGGATCATTTGTTATAAGAAGATGCCATTTAGCTTAAAAAATGCAGGAGCAATATATCAACGCGTCGTTGATCCAGCTTTCAGGCATCAAATTGGAAGGAATATAGAAGCCTATGTCGATGATTTTGTAATCAAAAGTACAACAGAAGTAAACATGTTGGCCAATATCTCATAAACATTTGCAACTCTCAGGGGCATCAACATGAAACTCAATCCCTGCAAATGTACTTTTGGAATGGAAGAGGGAAAATTCCTTGGCCATGTAATTACAGCGGGGGGCTTCCAGGCAAATCCAGAGAAAGTTCAGGCGGTAACCAGCATGCCTTCTCCAAAAACCAAGCAGGAGGTGCAAAGCTTATCAGGAAAGCTAGCCGCCCTGACAAGGTTCTTATCCAAAGCCGCAGAACGCTCCCTGTCATTCTTTGCTACATTGAAAGGTGTAAAAGGAAAAAATGACTTCCAATGGACTGATCAGGCAGAAAAAGCATTCCAGCAAATGAAGGAATTCATGGCAGAACTACCAACCCTCACAGCACCAATCGCAGGAGAAACCCTAACCTTGTATCTTGCAGCCTCTGAATCAGCTGTAAGCTCATTGCTAATAGCAGAACAAAACAATGTACAAATGCCTGTGTACTTCATTAGCAAAGCTCTACAGCCAGCAGAATTGAACTATTCACCTATTGAGAAACTAATCCTAGCACTAGTTCACTCCGCATGACGCCTGCGTAGGTACTTCCAGGCACATCAAATCATTGTACTTACTGATCAACCAATTAAGCAGGTTTTGCAAAAGCCAGAAAAGTTAGGAAGGTTGGCCAAAAGGGCAATTGAGCTAGGGGAACATGAAATTGAAGTTTGTCTTAGAAATGCAGTCAAAGGACAAATCATGGCTGATTTCCTGGCGCAACGAGCTCTGGGAGGGTCAGGGGCTGGGCTGATACTCACAAGTCCAGCAGGCGAAGAACATACCTACGCCCTGAGATTCAACTTTCCTGTAACTAACAACAAGGCTGAATATGAAGCTCTCATTGCAGGCCTTAATATTTCCGAGCAAAAGGATGTTTTGTCCATCCAGGTGTTCGTTGATTCTCAATTAGTAGCTAACCAGGTCAATGGAAGTTTCGAAGCAAAAGAACTAGCAATGAAAAAAATACTTGGAGGTAGCCCATGGAATGACTAAGAAGTTCAAGCACTTAAAAATTGATCAAATCCCAAGAAGTCAGAACAAGAAAGTTGATGTATTGAGCAAATTGGCATCCCTGACATTTGCCCACCTGACAAAGGAAGTTCTGCTAGAAGTTCTGAAACAAAAGTCAATTGACAGGGAACAAGAGGTGTGCCCCATTAAAGAAACAGAAGACAATTGGATGACTCCAATATGGGAATATCTTTTGCAGGGTAAACTCCCTGACGACAGGTTCCTCGCAAGAAAAATCAGGGTCAAATCCCCAATGTATACTATCGAAAAAGGTGAGCTCTTCAAGAAATCTTACTTAGGACCCAATCTCAGGTGCGCTGGTCCTAAACAGGCGGAGATGCTTATCAGGGAGGTACATGAAGGTTCGTGTGGGTTACACTCTGGCCCACGGGCGATCACTGGAAAAATAATGAGGCAAAGTTACTTCTGGCCAACCATGCATCAAGACGCCTTAGCCATTGTGAGAAAATGTCAATCCTGTCAAATTCATGCTCCAATATCAAGAACACCAAAGCACGATCTCATCCCCGTCACTTCCCCTTGGCCATTCTACAAGTGGGGGATCGACATCGTATGTCCTTTTCCCCCCAGCCACCGGCGGAGTTAAGTTCATTGTGGTAGCCATTGATTATTTTACCAAGTGGGTAGAAGCTAAACCTCTAGCTCAAATAACAAGGAAGAAGATGGTCAATTTCGTCTGGGAAAATGTTGTTTGCAGCTTTGGAATCCCACATGAAATTTTTAGCGACAACGGAACGCAGTTTGCCTCCGACCCTTTCCAATCGTGGTGCAGTGAATTGTCAATCAAGCAAACTTTCACCTCCGTTTCCCACCCTCAGGCAAACGGACAAGTGGAAGTCACTAACAGGGACATCGTTGCAGGAATTAAGGCCAGGCTGGGCATGTCTAGAACCGGATGCGTTAATGAGCTGCCTAATGTATTGTGGGCCCATCGTACGATGCCAAAAGAAAATAGCACCTGGGTAACACCCTTTAGCCTTGTCTATGGAACAGAGGTGGTCATTCCCGCCGAAATCAACTTATCAACTCAAAGGGTTCTCCAGTTTGACAAAGAAACAAATTTGGTATCCCTGAAAGAAAACCTCTACTTCACGGAAGAGGTCAGAGAAATGGCAGCTATTCAAAGCCAAAAACAAGCATAAAATGGCTAGATACTATAACAGGAAGGTCTAATACAGGGAATACAGGGCAGGAGATTAGGTTTGGCGAAAGAACGAAGCCTCGAGAACTGAAGATACATGGAAGTTAGGCCAAAATTGGGAAGGTCCCTACCAAGTGGCCGAAGTTCACGACAATGGAACCTATTCCCTGACTCACTTAGATGATACCCCTGTTCCCCGTACTTGGCACACGACTAACTTAAAAAAGTGTTACATATGAACAACTATCTATAAGCCCAGGAGAGCTTGATCACCTCTCCTAACAGGCATATTTTGTTGAATCACTTTTCAATAAAACCAAGTTGTTCATTCTGAAACTTTATCATTTGTTTCATATGTATATTCACCTATTTACAAATGTGTCAAGGACATGTCTTTTAACAAGAATGTCATATACAAAAGGCCATATCTTCGGCCGGAATCATGTGTAGTGGCTCCACCATTCCCTACTCCCTGCACTCGAATGACTTAGTCACCCGAACTAGCAGACATGAGCAGCAGTCCTGCCACAGTGGAAGGTGTATTCAAGCCCTATCCCTGGCAGAGATTCACCTCAACCAATAGGTTGGCAAAGTGTTGAATCAGACCAAGGCGTGAATGACACGAGCATTCACCAAAAGGCTTGCTAGATGATCATTCCGGCACCACAGGCAAACAAGAATTTCCCAGGTCATGACCAAATAATAAAATCAATCCCGTTTCTAAAACAGGAGCAAGTCCCGGGCTTACCAACAATAGCTACCAGTGATGCACAATCATTATAAGTAACGCTATCATAAACAAGCAAACACTAACACGTACAAGAAATACACACACGCATATATATATATATATATATATATATATATATATATATATATATATATATATATATTAAGGACCAAGAAATATATGTTACTTGTCTTAAATACAAAGCTGTTCGCAAAAGAGAAGCCCTAAAAAACGCAGACTAAGGTTTTATAGAAAGAATGGCTTCAACAAGCATGTCTAAGTCCTCAGTCAGCTTCTCAAGGAAGGGTGAGGTTGACAGGTCCGATAGAACCTTCTGAGCATCCTTCACCTTATTGGCAATCTCTGGGTCAACATGGGCTGCTAACTCCTTCGGAAGGGGGTCATTATGCTTTGCCATCAGGGATGCCAATTCATGCCTTCCTTGAGCTCCGACACATTGCAGGAGTCGGCAAAAGGGGCCAATGATTCCAGGGCAGCCCATAGACGTAATAATCAGGTCAGGGAGCCAGCTCTGCAGCTTTTTCTTTTCATCACTTACGGCATCCCTTTCAAAAATGGCCTGATCCTTTTCAACAGTGGCCCTGTCCCTGGCAGCCCGGGCTTTATCCCTTTGAGCAATAGCAGCATTCAGTTCAAGACCATTTTGTTGCAGAAAGTTCTCCGTTTCTGCAATCCTCCTTGCGTGTTCCCAAGTGGTAAAGTCTGTTAAGACCGATGTTATCACATATATTTGTAAGTTACAATTTTCAAAGCCAACATTACCTGCTCGGAAAGCTGTGTCTTCAGGGACTCGACCTCAGATGTCATTTGATCGACCCTGGTAATATCATCGGCATGATCAGCTTTAAACTTGTCAAATCACTCCCTCTCCTGGGTAACCTTGGCCCGCTCCTCCTTCAGGGCAAGCCCCAACTTCCTGCTCATCTTCTCAAGATAATCAGCAACCTTCAGGATGTTGATATTCCACATGAAGGATTCAAAGTTAGCTTTAAGGCCACAGTTAATGCTTTGACGACCGTTCAGGGTAGCCATCTTCTTTTGATGGCAGGAGGCATGGCATGCATGACATAGTCTTTACAAGACTGGAGGTCACATCCAGGATTATCCGCCTCGAACTTATCCAGAAGCAAAAATAGGAGAGTCACCAAGATCAGCATTAGGCCCCGAAAGAATATGACCACGAGCACCACCAAAAAAGTCAGCTGCATCCTCATTTTCATCAACGTCCATGTCAGGAAGGGAGAAGCTAGAACTGCTACCTAACGGACGCACTGGAGAGGAGGTGTCCCTAGTTGAGCAATGAATTTTTCTTTTCTTCCTTCTCATCTCTGCCTCACCTTCATCTAGAAATTACACCATGAATTAAAATACAGAATGGAACTTACCAGTGTCAGAATCATGTTTTCTGGTCACAGGCCGAAACTGGGAGATAGGCTCCGCAGACTCGGAACCTCGAGCGTCCATCTCGCTGCCTTCTAAGGAAGAAACGAAAACAGGACGATTGGCCTTTTTCTTCCTGGCCTTCCCGCCTATAGCTGTTTTCTTTTTCTTCCCGGTGGAAGCCCCAAGATCGTCTACCATGGTGTAATCCTGGGGGATCTCCGACCCAGGAGAAAGAGTAGCCATAGATGTACCATCAGGGTTGGATGGGAGACGGTCCACAGAAGTATGCCCAATCTCAACCCCTGATAGATCATCAGCAGAAAGAAAGCTTTTGAAATCCATCACTGCGAAAGCAATAAAATATTAAAACATGCATAAGTAAATTATTATTACGTTAAGAGAACAAACGGAACCATCTAGTTTCCACCACTCCCTACCTTTGTTCTTGTATCGGAAAATAAGGATCCTTCCAGGCCTATTCCAATTCCGGCTCATATTGGCCATGGCAAGAACAAAATCAGGATACGATCTCATAACGACACCACCCTGCTTAAGGAGGCGAAAAAAGTTCAGATGAACCTCCGGGTTGGAGCTGCTTATTTCAGGAGAAGCATTCTTCACAGGACCCAACCTTGTAACCCAATCCTGGGGGTTCACCCACCAGAGAACCCCCTTCCTGTCGTCAGAGATGACTTTGCCATCCACGAAGAAAAACCTGTCCTTCCATCCTTGCAAGCCGTCGACTCTCGAACGATAAAAAATTGTATTCTTTCCTGATCGCTTGGCTACAGAAAACCAACTCTCAGGAGAGTTGGTTATGGAAAATTAGGAAGCAAAATAAAGCAGGGTTGGTTACTTATTATAAAGACGACAGTATATCTCAAACATGATGATTTTCTATAAACCTAATGGATGGAGCTGGGAAATCCTATAACGTAATACTCTAGAAAAGAAAGCAAAAATGGGGTAGGAAGATGCCTGAAGTTACTGGTTGTAAACCAGTGCGAATATACAGTAACCTTCCCGTCAGGCAGTGAGTGTGCACATTGTGAGGGCAGCGGCGCAACAGCCTCAAAATGGTCTATACAGGGATAAAGGGAAATAAGGTCTAAAATCACGTCACGATCGATCAATCTCTGCACATGATCCACGGTGCCGCCGAAAAATTGAGAAGTAACCTTGGCCATAGGGCCAGATACAGTAGAAGCAACGGCGGAAGTGGTGGCGTGAGACGATGGTTCCATTATTATAATACAAACACGTAAAAGCAAATGATGCAAAAAAGAGTGAGAAGACAAGAGCAAGAAAACGAACCTAGAACGGTGGCCGGAATCCTAAAAAAGGCGTCAGAGTTGCAGAGAGAAAAAGGACAGCAAAAAAGCTTTTTGAAAATATGAAAATGAAAGTGTAAAGAAAAAGTGAGGCTCAAAAACCCTATTTATAAGAGTAGAAGTAAACATATAACTGTCACAAGCCCATGGGCTTGTGAGCCTTAATCCATGACGTACACGTGTAAAATCAAGATATTAACCCAGGAAGAGCGCGTGCCTAGTAAACACAATTAATGCCACACGTGCCCGCGCAGGCGTATACACAACTTCCGATGCAATTAGACATTTGTATTGACTGACATATTGATGGAACGCCATCAGTCATAAATGTACCGCCAAAAATAAGCCACGTATTCCCTATTGACGTAGTCGTCCTGATTCATTAACCCCTATCTAAATACATATATGCAAACAAAAAACGAATGACTTCAGTTCAAAGGTCGCTTAGAAGGTTCCCCCAGAAACAAGAAACAGGAGGTCCTGAGTTCAGTTCCCTGACGCAGGCCTCAGCAAACTAAACTAGGGGGACTTAATCATGTACCATTCTTAATGGACTTTGCAAACAAAACATGCAAGCCCAATTTGCAGGCAAACCCAACCCACATGGAAGTTCATTAACAGGGGGCTATAAAGGGAAGCCTATTAACAGGAAGCTTATTGGTAGGAGAGCCCACAATGGGAAGCCCAATTAACAGGAGGCCCAACACATAAGCCCAAGCAGATGAGGCGATTCCACCTGACTAGGGTTCATGTCGTCCGTTAGGAGACAATCTTATAATAGATTCCACCTACGTTAGTAGTGGTCATCCCATGGGCTGACAAGGGTTTCTTTCCAGCCATATCATTGGTCCACATCATCACCAGGGACCCACAAATAGGAAATATCAATCACAACAGTACGATTGGTTCCACCAAGATGATGAGCCAACCGTATGATAAACAGTATAACCAGATGGTGACTCAACCGTACGATCAAAACTATGAGATGGTGACTCAACCGTACGATGAACAGTACCACCAGATGGTGGCTCAACCGTACGAGCAAAAGCTTAAGATGGTGACACGTGGCAAAATTTGTCCATCAAGATGTTCATGCATCACTATAAATACTAGGGTATGAACACTATTCATGCCCTAACACCTCAAAAATATTTCCTCATCACCTTCACTTCAATCCTCATCATCAAGAGGAGATAACTATTCATCTCCTCACCACCGATTCACGTCACTCACGGTTTCATTCTATACACTCCAGCGGGTTATCCACGTAAGTCACAGAGAGCATCGAATTGGATCCAACCCTCTTGCACTCAGGTATAAAATTATGCTTCATCATGGTGGCCGATCGATACGGCGAAAGAGTTGTTGAAACCGTGATAGATCTGCTGGTGGTGTACTAATTAGAGAGAGAGTAAGAGAATTGATGAAGTGGTATCAAAAATTGAAAAAGGCATCATATAATTATCAAATTATGGTTTAGCGTGGAGACAAAATTGCATGAAAACTACAACATTATCCTTCAATATATCATATAAGTAGTTTTTTCTCATGAAAATCCCAGCCTACCATTCATCTAGATAAATTCATGAGAAATTGTTGAAAATATCATGAGAAATTGCTGATATAGTATGTAGTTTGATAATAAGGGATATTAACTATTATTATGGAACAAACGAATCGAGCCGAGCCGAGCTCGAGCTTGTATAATATCAAATGGGTCGAGCTCGAGCTTTATATACTAGGTTCCAAATGAGTTGAACTCTAGTTCAAGCTCAGTAAATTTTATATGAGACTAGATGAACTCGAATTTGGTTCGGCTCGTTTACACCGCTGGCCATGCATAGTTAACCATGTTTAATAACATTTAAGGTAAACTATGTTCACTACCATTAGCTTATTAGTCACCACTCATCATTTGTTTGTATAATATAATTGAAGGCTATTTTGCATCGTGAAAGACGTTGAAACAAATATGGTACCAAAAATAAATATTTTAAATCAAAACTAATTACAAAAGTATATCATATTAGTATGAAAGTTTAATAGACACCCCACTATAATGATGAAGAAAGAATACAAAATTTCATTGCAAACTTAAAGGTAATTAAAGAATGATAAACAAATACATAATTAGATAGCTATTTATTCTTAAAATGTACACTTAAATTGGCATAATTCGTAGTAATGGATCATGTTGTAATTTCGACTCACATGAAAAAAATAGAGAAGATAAATGATCAAAGATTAGGAATTTATGTATTTATAAGACAGAAAATATGAATGTTCATGTTGAAAAATTACATTATCAGTAGTTATCACTATGTCATCACTTAATTTAATCAAGTATAAAAAGAAGGAGAAAAGAGAGGTTCATATGAAAAGTCTGATAAGAAAAATATGGAATATGAAAAATCGGAAACAAAAAATAATACTTTATGTTGGTTTCATATAAAAAGTTATATTTTAATGATAATATTAATATTAAATATTGATACTTTATTTATGATGGATGATTATACGGGAGAAGGTTTTTGAGGAGAAGAAGGAGAAGATTAATTGAAGTCAATCATGTGTTTTGGATCAATGGTTATAAGGGATGAAATTTATGTAATTAGTTTGAAAAAATATGGTTAAGATTTAACAAAAAAAGTAAAAAAAAAAACATAACAAAAAAGTTCACCCCACACACCTTCCATTGTTTTGATTTTTACATTATAACTCATCCAATTTCTTTTCTTCCTCCTCATACCTTCTTCTTCCCCCAACCCTACCTACCACCAACCCCACCACCTGCTGCCGTTAGCCACCGCCGACTGCCACCAGCTGCCGGAATTTTTTATTTTCAAAAATAAAAAGAATTTCAAATTTTTATTTTTTAAAAATATTTTTATTACTTTTTAATTATATATAGTATCTCTCTTTTATCGTATTTTGAATAAAACTATAAGATTTTTTCACTACATTTTGTACATTACTGTTAATTAACTAAAACTTCTATATATTTTACCACATCTTCTATATACGACACAACAAAATGCCGTACAAATTGATAATATGTATAATATAAAATGCAGTAAAAAGAGAATAATATGTCATAAATGAAATATAAGCAAAATGCAGTAAAAACAATAATATGTAGTATACTTTTATACAAAACTAGATTATAACCCGCGAATTCGCTGGATACCACATAATTTTTATACAAAGTTTATATTATATTTTTAATTTACTACGCAATTTTTAATTAACATATTTAGGTGGCTAACATTGTATAAATATTTTTAATTGGAAAGAAAGAAATATATGTCTTAAGTTTATTAAATATGATTATATTAAAATGATCGAACTATTGTTTATATGTTAATAATAGTACCCTACATATTGTAGATCTCAATGATAGTAAAATATTTTTTAGGTATTCAAATTTTTATATTTTATTTCATTAATGTAAGGTATCTTAATTTTTTCTTACTACTAGAACGGTGTTTTTATTATAAACCCCTTTTTATGTTAATGTACGACACCGAATCAAATTTCTTTTATAATGTGAAAAAACAAAAAACTTGAAAACCTGATATTTTCAAGCTTATAAAATTATTCTTACACATCTTTTTTAATCAAATTTATATATAGGAAAATAATTTATGAGAGTTGATCAACACCACTTGGTACCATAAGAATGTGATAAAGAGAACATGTAATACTAAATAGTTGATAAGTAATATAAGATGATGTTGCACAGTAAATGAGTTGCATGTTATATTTGATTTAAAATGTTTCTTAACGACAATATTATGATATCTTCACAGACCATACACTTATATTTAAAATAAACTAATGTTTTGCTTTTTCTTAAGAAAAGTTACAATGCAACCCTTTGATTGTACAAGGGCATTTTACGTTTTTATTATCGAGTTATTTGGTATATTAGAATTGTTTTTTCTTTTTAATAAGTTGCCATTATAATTTGGATTATTGTGATAATAAGGTTAGCCGTATATAATAACAAAGTTCATAATTCACAAAAAAGATAGAAAAAAAAAACTTTTTCCATGGGATTAAATCTAAAGACTACACTACAATATCACATTATTACATAAAATCCAAGCAAACAAAAAAACTAAAGTTAATATAGCGAAAAAAAGAAAGGAAAAAAATTTCTATAAGAAATTTATCGACTTTAAGTGTAATATTTTTTAGGGAAAAAATGTAAACTAATTAATAAATTAGGAAAAAAGGTAATTTGGATGGTATCCCTGACTCATGTACTATATTTTTGTGGTATGTGTCTGTCTCACCCCGCAAGGTGAGCATCAATGCCAGACAAATTACATGTCCACAAATAACCCACATATACCAAGGTACGGATTCAAACCCGTCACCTATAGGTCACATACGTGGGGTCTGAGATTTATAAAAAAATGATAAACTAACCAAAAAAATAAATAATGTGTAATTTCCGTTAACTAAAACTAACGTTTAACGAATTAAAGCACTAAACGCAATTAATGGGTAAAGGACCTAAATATCTATGAGCAGCCTGTTCTGATCAGAATCATGATAGCCTAGGTACTCAGTGCATACTAATTTAGATTCCACCTGAAGAAGTAAGGTCCTAGTGTTTACACCTATAGTTTACTTGTTTGTTACCTAAACGTATCCCATAATGAACATTATCCTAGTAATGCACTGTCCTAAATCATGGTGAACCACGTCTCTGTCATCCTTAAGTGTTACATTTATGCTAGCTTCCCTTTTATTTTATGTTTTAGTAGTTTAATAAATTAGAAAACCAAATACAAACCTATCCAACTATCCAAAAACCAGCTTAATTACTAAGTTATCCGAGTGAGCTCTATTTCAATTCTGCCTCGTGAGGAACGACCCTGGATCAACCTTGCCACTTACTAGTATCAGGTACTCGTACCAAGTATCGGTACGTTGTTCGGAAGGTTTAGGTCCCGACAAAATATAAATTTAAAACTACCCATGATGCCGCCTCGAGCGTGAGGTCCGCAACGGCAGGACGCGATTCCTGGACTGACCGTTTGGGGTGCTTCAGCGCTCATCTCAAATTCAGACTTCATCAGTTGCTCGAAGTCCTTACACATGGCTTCTTTTGTAGAACCAAATATGATGTCGTCGAAATAAACCTGTACCAGTAACAAGTCATCTCCGTCTCTTTTAGTGAATACAGTTCTATCAATACTTCCTCTTTCGAAGCCATTCTTAGTCAGATGAGTAGCAAGCCTCTCATACCAAAGTCTCGGAGACTAATGTAGACCATACAATGCCATATTAAGTTTGCAGACATAATCCGGATGCAAAGGGTCTTCAAAACCAGGAGGCTGCTTCCCATACACATCAGTATCAACCTGTCCGTACAGAAATGCACTCTTTACATCAAGCTGATGAACGCGGAATTCCTTAAAGGACGCGTAATCCAAAAAAATTCGAATCGACTCCAATTTTGCAACAGGAGCAAAAACCTCATCATAGTCCAAACCCTCTACTTGATGAAAGCCTTGACCAACTAGACGTGCTTTATTTCTGATAGCCATTCCTCGATCATCTTTCTTGATTCTATATACCCAGCGAGTGCCAGTAGGATGGGCACCCTTGGGTAACAGTACAAATTCCCAAACATGCAGCTTTTTGAATTGCTGCAACTCCTCTTGCATAGCTTCAACCCAGTGTGGATCTTTCAAAGCCTCCTATGTCCGTTTAGGCTCCACTTGAGATAGAAAGGACGATTTTACCTCTATGGCGAGACAGTCAAGAGAGACAGGCTCAACAGAGTTAGATGGGGATTCAGAATTCTCAGCAGTAGCAACTTGACTTTGTGTCTGAACTCCTTTATCTAAAGGACCGATATTATTCTCCATCGGATGATCCTTATTGATACAAGAGCTTGGAATTTCGTCAGGCACAATGACACAATCCAAGTTTGTAGAATCGGCTTCCTGTCCTAAATCAAATTCATCAGTATTCAAAAGTGGTTCATCTTCATCATCGGATAACTCAGGAACATCAGTATCCATTTCTTGATTTCTCGTCGATGATTCAGGAACCTCGACATTGGTTTGAGAAGGAGGTAGAGTAGTAGAAGCAGTCAGTGGTTTTGACGCTGATGGCGGAGATTTATCTGATGACGAATCAAGTCCGTGTAGCAGTGTAACCACCTGATCAACCTCATCTTCTTCTTTAGGAAGATTGAATGAGTCAAAGATTGCTTCATAGTTAAACAAATATGTGGGTCCCTTTCCCTGCGGATTTTCGGTATAACGAAAGCACGTGACTTCAAAATGTTCTTCCATGCGCTTAGTCGCCAATTTATACACACGTTTATTTGGAGAATTATTAGAAAAGCCCAAAAACAGGCCTTCACTAGATTTTGCTCCAAATTTAGCAACTCTCTCTTTTATGTACATAATTGTGCAGGGACACCCAAACAGTCCAAGAAACTGTAACGAAGGTTTTCGATTATTAAGCAGCTCATATGATGTTTTATTGTGCTTATTAACCACAGAGACCCTGTTAAGAATATAACAAGCGGTACCGCCTCAGCCCAGAAGGTAATAGGCAGCTTAGAATCCGCTAACATTGTTCTCGCGGCTTCAATGAGTGTCCTGGTTTTACGCTCAGCAACTCCATTTTGTTGAGAAGTTTGAGCAACACTGAATTGATGATCAATGCCTTTCCTTAGATAGTACAACTCAATAGTTGAATTCATAAACTCAGTCTGGTTATCAGATCGTAGTTTCTTGATCGACAAATTGCACAGGTTCTCTAGCTTATCAAACAGATAGATGAACATCTCGAGAACTGCATTCTTAGTAGATAAGAAATACACCCACAAAAAGCGTGAATTATCATTAGTTACTACCAAGCTATACTTAGAACCTCCCATACTCTTCTTACTGACAGGTCCAAAGAGATCCATGTGCAGTAGCTCCAACGGACTTGAAACGGAGTTCACCACTTTAGACTTATGGGATTTCTTGTGTTGTTTCCCTTTTTGGCAGGAAACACAATGGTCGTTAATTAAAAAGGATTGCTTCGGAAATCCACGCACAAGATCGTTTTTCACCAAATAATTCATTTTCCTGAAGTGCAGATGTCCCATACATCTGTGCCAAAGCAGTGATTCTTTTTCAGGAGCTCTTGAGAGTAGACACGTATGTTGAGTTGTTTCAACCGTCTACATATCCAGAATATACGTGTCTTTTTGCCTAGGTGCCCTCGGTAGCACCCAATCATCAGGAATTACGTATCATGGTTTTAAAATGCAACACTCAGTTTTGGTAAATGTCGTAGTGTACTCTTTATCGCACACTTGAGGCACACTGAGCAGATTGTGGGTGAGCTGTTCCACAAAGTTGACTTTCTCAAAACTCACTTGTCCATTAGTGAGTGTACCCTGTCCGGTAATAACACCTCCTTTATCACCGAAAAAAGCAACATATCCCCCATTGTAATCTTTAACTTTAGATAACAGAGATAAGTTGCATGTCATATGTCGCGAGCAACCACTGTCGATATACCATCTACTGTTATGAACTGCTTCGGATTGCTGCGACATCACAAACACAAGAATTAATTAGTAAGGGAGACCCAAGCCTTTACAGGCTTGGGTACTCCAGTAGCATCATCCACAATGAGTACATCAATCAGAATTTAATTTTTTAGCAAATCGGAAATGTTGGCTGATGTATCATTATCAGATGAAGAGTCAGAACATGACTCTTTAATCTTCCAGACCTTTTGAGGTTTGGATTGTTGCTTGTAAACAATTTTGAGCTTATCATCAGTGACATTGGTTGGCTCAATATTATTAATCTTAGGAGCAGGTGGTGGAGATGGACAACCTCTCATAGATTTACGAGAATGATTTTGAAACTTTGATCCCTACCACCATGCTTCTTAGCAAGAATCGAATAAATGTTTATCAGATGACCTTGTTTCTTGCAGTAAAAACAAGATCTGAGCTCAACAGAAGTTTGAGATTGAGGTATAAACCTTTGAGCTCTGCCAAAAGATGCATGTCCTGAGCATGCACACTAAGGTGTACAAGCAGATGATGAACCTTGTGAAGAAGTTTTATAAGATATTTTAGTAGATTTTTGATTAATTGGTTTTAAAATCTTCTTTGTAGGTTCAGCCTTGGCTTTACCTTTCATTTTCAAAATCTCATCATAACCTTCACTGGTGAAGATATGATTTTCGTTAGTTACATACTTCTTCTTTAAATAACCGTATTCTTCATCGGTTATATACTCAATCTCAATTTCCTCCGTAGACTTAGCCTTAACTTTTTCAGGCTTTTCAACAACTATAGGCTTAACAAGCTCAGCCTTAGACTCATGTTTCTTAACATACTCATTTAATATGGGCTTAAATGGCTCTGCCCTGACTTCAAGAGTCTTGACAGACTCAACCTTTTGAGCCTTCATTTTATCAGGCTCACTAGTCGATGCCTTAACTGGCTCATGCATACTAGTTACAGGTTTTTGAGACTCATTCTTACCGATTTCAGCCTTAACTTGCTCACACTTACTTATCTTTACATTAACTGCAGGTTTAACAGGTTTTATGTTTACTTTAGTGAAAGTAGGCACAAATTCATTGATGACTTCCTGTTCAGGCATAAGAAGATAATCTTTTGGAGGTGGAACATGGTGATAGCCAAGTCCCGCCTTACTTTTAGTATCAGTCCTTTGTTTCTGAAGGATTTCATCAAAGATGAGAGAGGACGTTGAAAAGTTTGATAGTTTACGATTTAAAGTAAGAACTGCAGCCTGGGAGTCAACAAGATCTTTCTTTACATAAGTTAGCATATCAACATAACTTCCTATTTCATCTTGTTGTTCAAATTTTTTGGCTTTTAGTTCTTTCTTTTCTTTAAAAATAGCTTTTAATTTCTTTTCAGATGTCTTATAACTTTCTCTTAACATTTCATTACTTTCAGTTAACTATGTGATATTAGCATTAAGGCGTTCATTGTCCTCTCTACACCTGTTAAACTTGTTAGTTTGTTTAATGCATGAAACACGGGATAAAGGTTCATCATCTACCTCATGAACCTCAGCCATGAGAGCCGTGTTTTCTTCTTCCTCATCCTCAGCTGCATCTGGATAGCTATTGTCCCATGGAGTTTCAGTAAGCATTAAAGCAGCTGAAACCATTGCTTTCTCTTCAGCCTTATTCGGAGAGGGTTTGGTTAAACCAAAAGGAGGAGTCTTATGCTTCTCACATTAACGAGCGAAGTGTCCATAATTTTGACACTTGTAGCATCTCACATTGCTTTTGTTAAATCCTAAACCCTTTTCACCTGGATCATTCACCGATGTTCTACCAGATTTCTTTAAGAAGTTCTTGACCCTTCTTGCCAGCATCGCCATATTCCACTTCAATTCCAGCCTTTCCAGTTCCTCTTGATCAATCTGACCAAAGTCTTCATCATTAAAATCACCAGCAGAAGCCAGAAATGCCGAAAAAGTGGAGGAATACTCTTCAGTTCTACCAGTTGAAGTTTTCGGATTTTGAAAATAGGTACCACCAGATGGGATATTTGTGGATCCGGTGCCACTAGCTTTGCTAGCTATGAATGCGGTACCTGTGGACTACTTGTTGAGACTGGAACATCCACACCATACAGTTTTTGATTTTGAAGATGAGCAGTTGCCTTAGTCTCTTTTCTTTGCATTTCAAGAAGATCTGCCTCAATTTGACCAATAAGATCTTCAAGCTCCATATCCATTATATCCTCATCCTTTTCCATTAAGAGGACGCGAGTGTGCCACTTCTTGGGAAGTGAGTCAAGAAGTTTCTTATTCACATCTGTCTTATCCAACGTTATACCTCCTTCCAACAATTCAGAAACCAATTGAGAATATCTGCTGCACAAATCTTCCAATGATTCGTTAGGTAGCATGTTGAAGACTTCATATTGTTTCTTGATCAAGTCTAATCTATTCTTCTTATATTGTTCACTACCACCACACTTTTTCTCAAAGGCCTTCCACAGATCATACGCAATCTTGTGTTGCCATAATTGTCTCATGATAGGTTGAGGCAATACCATAGTAATTGCAGAATGAGTTTTCCGTTCCATATCAAACGCCTTACGTTCCTCAGGCATCATGGATTTAATTGACTTTTCAGGAATTGGGCCATTAAAGACTTCGGTTTTAAGAGGATGCTCATATTTTTCCTCTAAATAGATCATCATTTCCGGATCATTAAGACCTACATATGATTCAAGACGCCAATCCGAATAGCTCATTCCCGGCATAACCATGGGAGGCTTATTTTCCGATCCAACTTCATTATTTTACTTCAACATTGCTCCAACCTGCTGAATGGACTGCGACGTAGAAGCTGACATTTTGAATTACCTACAAAATATTAAAACACAAGAAAATAACAAACTATTATGCGACACAAGTATGTGTCGCAAAGTGGTCTGGCGACACTAAAATTATGTCGCAGAAACTGCTGAAATCAAAAGTATCTAGCGACACAAAGGTTGTGTCGCAACCTAGTAGCGAGGAAGAAAACCGTGTCTTATGTCGCAAAATGCAAGCTTGTGTCGCCTAATCAAAGGCTTATGTAACACCCTCTTCACTAGTCTGGTAATTCCTTTATTTAAATTGGTTATTTAATCGTTTATAGGAATTACTCGATATTAATTATTTTATTGTGAAACTTAAGTAAATAAGTCTTAGGACTTATTGTGAATAGTAAACTATTACTTGTTTTAAATTATTATAGATGACGGTAAAATAAAATAATTGTTCTCGCAAATGGTTTTAAGGTTCTAGACAATAGATTTAGAACGGGTATAAAATTAAAACAATTGGATATCCAAGTCAGTTGTTAAACCGACCTTAATATCCTTATGTTTCAAGGTTTCCTTCATTCTTTCCTATGATTCATATCCAAAACCTTGCAACTTCCATAAATCCATATCAAAATTATAGCCAAACTAGTTATGTGATTTTGATTACAAAACATCAATTCTGTATCAAGCTTTTATCACTTGCATCTTCTTCAAAAAGTGAGTTGATTTTCAAAGTTATATAATAGGGTTTTATAGATTTTGATTGATTTACACGAAATTGACGCTTGATATGTTGTTATTAGGTGTTATTTGATGTTAGTGAAGTATTAGAAACCTTAGAATTGAGTTTTTTTTGTAGTTTTGGTGAGTTTTTTGAAGTCTTTTCGGGGTTCTGGATAAGTGACCATTTCATTAACTCGGATTGAGTTGAAATTCGCATGGTCAGTCGGAAATGGCCTAATGATCCCGGCTCTACTCTAAGAGTCTAGGCAGTTTTTGGCCATTCGTGGTCAACTAGGGGCCGAAAATGGCATTTTTCAGTTTTTAAACGTCATTTCGGGATTTCCAAATATTAATTCTGATTGACTTTTTGTTTGCCTAGACTTCAGGGATTACCTAATTGAATAAATATTCTAGAATGATGATTGTGGAATAAGTTACTAATTTGTGTATTATGTGGTGTTTCAGATACTCCGAAAACTCAGTAATATAAGATTTCTGAGTGTGGGATCTGCAGAGGTATCGGTGAGTGGATTTAGAACTCACCTTTTAATTTAGTTGTAACTGTTTGGTTACAACAAGTGAACGTAGATGTATTGTTGAGTTATTTAATCTGAGTTATTATTTGTACATCTATGTGCTATGTGGCCTTCGGGCATCAGTTGTTATTGAGGTCAACGCGTTGGTTGAGCTATTTGGTTATTGTGTGAATTACACAGGGTCTAGATTCATTCGTTGTGCGTAGAACCTGTGTTTGAGTATAATAACCTTTAGCTATCGTTCTATTCTGTATTGGCCTTACAGATTGTTGGGTAAGTGTTTTTGAGAGCCACCGCGGCAGTAGGGTTTCTCAAGAGCCACCGATCCTCATTGTTGAACTGTTGTACTGTGTAATACTTGTTTACGATTATTTGATGTAAACAGGTGATTAAGCTAAGTTGAATTGTGGGTGACGAATTTATTCACTTAGCTTCGTGCTAATCCTTCATTTTACTTCCTGCAGGTTATATTTTGGGAAGTGGGTAGCAGGAAGATGATGCTCTAGAAGTAGGGAATGTTTGACAAACTGTGCTACTCTGATATGTTTTTGATAAACTCAGTTTAGAATTATATAACACCTCGGTTGTGTAATATATGTGTTATGGGTTTTAATAACTTTTAACTGTGAAGTATTAATTATGTAAACGGTTAATGTACATTATTTTGAATGTACAGTAGTAAAATATGTTTTAAAATTTATGCTTCTGAGATAACTAATATAATATTCATGTATTGAATGACGGGTGTAATAGCTTATGTCGCAATCCAAAATAAGCTTGAGTCGCAAGCTTATGTTGCCTACTTAAAGGCTTGTGTCGCAGCGAACTGAAAGCGACAGAAGAATGTGTCGCACCAACCATAAACGCGACACAAAATTTTGTGTCGCAGCTTGTGTCGCACAAACGGCTGCAGCAGCAATCAAGAAACCCAAAAATTTGTAAGATTCGTAAACCTAACGAATCTTCACGAACGAAGAAAGAACAATAATCCAAAAATCTTCCAGAAAACTGATAGAACACAACTATAGCACCTTTCTATGAAGATCTTAACACAAAACAAGTTGTTTTAAACCGAGAAATGTCCCAAATGGATTTAATAACGCCAAATCCTTAGATTTTGGCTCCGATACCAACTGTAGATCCCCTGTGGTCGGACCAAATCGAATCCTAATACTCAATCAACGTGCGGAATCCAATGATTGTATATAAACGTTTAAACGATTAAAACAAACAAACACAAAGTATATAATACTCAAAAGATGACCGATCAGATTATTTGCAATAGCTCGAGTACAATATGCTCTCAGAATACCTAAGTTCGTCAACCCTTGCAATTGAGCCGAACTAGTCTATTTCTTGACAACTAATCTGACCTATGCGACATACGCTGTGTCGCCAAGCCGACTCATGCGACACAAGTTGTGTCGCCAAGTTTACTCTTGCGACACAGAACCCTTGTGTCGCCAAAATACAAAATGTAATTACTTCTAAATATAAACGACATAAGAAACGTAATTACAAAACTAATGCATTATAGACTTAGACCAACTGACAGACACATTAAGATGCACCAACAAATCCTAATACTCAATCAACGTGCGAAATCCAATGATTAAATAAAAACGTTTAAACGATTAATATAAACAAACACAAAGTATTTTAATACTCAAAAGATTACAGATCAGATTATTTGCAATACCTCGAGTACAATATGCTCTCAGAATACCTAAGTTCGTCAACCCTTGCAATTGAGCCAAACTAGTCTATTTATACTCGACAACTAATCTGACCTATGCGACACAAGCTGTGTCGCCAAGCCGACTCATGCGACACAAGTTGTGTCGCCAATTTTACTCTTGCTACACAGAACCCTAGTTCGCCAAAATACAAAATGTAATTACTTCTAAATATAAACGACATAAGAAACGTAATTACAAAACTAACGCATTACAGACTTAGACCAATTGACAGACATACTAAGATGCACCAACAAATCCTAATACTCAATCAACGTGCGGAATTCAGTGATTGAATATAAACGTGTAAACGATTAAAACAAACAAACACAAAGTATATTAATACTCAAAAGATTACCGATCAGATTATTTGCAATACCTCGAGTACAATATGCTCTCAGAATACCTAAGTTCGTCAACCCTTTCAATTGAGCCGAACTAGTCTATTTATACTCGACAACTAATCTAACCTATGCGACACAAGCTGTGTCGCCAAGCTGACTCATGCGACACAAGTTGTGTCGCCAAGTTTACTCTTGCGACACAGAACCCTTGTGTCGCCAAAATACAAAATGTAATTACTTCTAAATATAAACGACATAAGAAACGTAATTACAAAACTAACGCATTACAGACTTAGACCAACTGACAGACATACTAAGATGCACCAACAAACTCCCCCATGTCTTCAGCTTGGTCTTCAAAATTTCTTCAATTCAAACCCAGCTGTAGGAAACCTTTCTCCAACATGAATCCCATGCGTAACACACACAGTCACAACCTTTTGAAATTGTCTTGCAAGAATCGAATTGTCACACCCCCAATTTCATGCTTTGCAGAAGCGATTGTTTTTGGGCGTGACTAATCAAATATCAAGCACAAAGATTTAGCAAACGACTCTAAATGAGACGTTTTTGAAAATACATTACATTAGAAAAGTAGTACAAGGTTTTAAGTCATAAGTATACATTATTAGTGAGTTTGAAAAATGAATCTAAAGATTTTAAATACATAATCATAGTACAAAAGATAATGCGAGTAAAATCTTCATAAGTGTGTATGCATGCGACTCGTACTAGCTTAGCATATAAGTAGATCCTGCTGGGCTATCCTACTGTGGCTGCGTACCTGAGAATGCATTACTAAAAGCGTCAACCAAAAGGTTGGTGAATCTCACAGGTTTGTAGTATATAATAATAGAAAATCTAGCACAGTTCAATAAGTAGAAACAATTACACCAATTGTAATTATGTAAGCAGTAACAATTACACCACAGTAACTAAGTAAGTAATATCAATTACACAATGGTAATCCAGTAAGTAAGTATCAATTACACAACGGTAATTTAGTAAGTAAGTATCAATTACGCCAAGGTAATTAGGTAAGTAAGGTCTGCCATGAGCCATCATAGTCGAAGCTTAACAAGTCTGTAATTTGCCCCCGTGAGTGCTAATCCAAAAACACTCATACGAAACGAGAAGAAAACACCTGTTTATACGAGTACAGTTCGTGGTGGTGCTACCACCCCAGGCGGGGATTGTCAGTCCCATATGGATCCATATACTAAAACTCGCGCTTATCCTATAACTAACAACTATGATTCAGAGGACTTCATTGGATTAAGATGTAACTCATGCAATTCAGTAAGTCTGTAGGTCTGTAGGTCGGTATAGTTTGTAGCATGGTAACTTGTAAGTCAGCCATGCAGTAAGTATATAAGTTGGTTAAACAGTAAGTATAGAAGTCGATAAGACAGTAAGTTTGTAGAGTAGCAAGTCAGTAAAGTCTGTAAAGTAGTATTCCAGTAAAACAGTAAGTTTATCAGTCGGTCAAGTAGTAAGTATAAGTCGGTAACCTTTGTAAAGTAGTAGTGTAGTAAATCCATCAAGTAGTAAATCGGTAAAGTAGTACGTTTGTAAAGTAGAAAGTACGTAAAGTAATAAGTTTGTAATGTATTAAGTCTGTAAAGTAGTATAGTAGTAGTCAATAATTTAGTAAAGTAGTATGTCTATCAAGTAGTAAATTTACAAGTCGGTAAAACCATACATACATATATGTATACAAGTAAAACAAGCAATGCATCTCCCCTAAAGTAAAGACAGTAAAAAAAGGGGTCGTGAGACTCACCTGAAGAGCAAGCAATCCTAAAGTACGTGAGTTGTTCCAATGGTAATCTCCTAATGCCCTAAATATGTGAGATTATAATGAGTAAGTGGATGTTTAACTAAACCATCCGTATAAGTGTTTGTGTTTGAGTTTGTGAAAAGGTATACTGCTCGTTGGTGACGGTTTGTAATAATAATTTCAAACTATTATTATTATACATGATTTGTTGTACTTATAAAAGTATATGTGTTTCGTGTGTAAGTCGTATCGTATAAGTTTAGTTGTTACTCAAGTTCGTCACATCCGTTACATTTTATTTCATGAGTTATGAAATTTGGTATGGGTCCTAAAACTGAAATATGTCATTTTTGACCCCTAGACGACCCCGAAAGGCCTAAAACCGCCTAGGCTATGGTACATAGCCTAGATCATTGGGCCGTTTTCGAGTGACCGTGTGACTTTTAGCCCAAACCATTATAATAAACTTTTCATCGAGAAGCTACCCTGAATTGTGAAATTCTTCAGCATTTTTACAAAAAATGTTCTCTTTGAGTATTCCAGCCGTTCGGCTGTGAAGGTCCAGTCGTTCGGCTATGGAAGACCTAGCCGTTCGGCTGATGAAATCCAGCCGTTCGGCTCAGGGACCAGTTTCAGGTCTGTTCGAGAAATCAGTTGGGAAAACGAGTATAGGTTCGATTTTTGGACATAATCTACTTGATAGAACACTAATACATGATGATATATGTTATTTAAACACGAAATTTTAAAGAAAATTAGTAAGTGTTCTTACTTATGAAATTTTGGAATTGAAAATGGAGATGAAGCTTGGTGATGATGATGATGATGATGATGATCCACAGTTGGTGCTGCTGCTTCATTGTTGATTGTGGTTGATGTTGTTGTTTTTGATTTGGGTTTTTGATGGTGTCGAGAGGGAGAGCCGAGAGATAGAGATGAAGAGATGGAGAATGATGAAGAAAATGGAGAAGCAGAGGGTGTGTTTGGGTGTAGCCGGCCAACTCCAATTATTGGAGTTGGTTGGCTCCCGCTTACGGTACAAAATACCCGTGTTCTTGTACCCGATCGAAAAGTAGTATAATGTTTTCAAATGATAAATTTCTAAAAATATAATCGTTTATATTTTTAATCGAAGTATTTTATAAAAATACTTTTAGTGAGATATAAAAATATATCTTTGCTTCAACTAATTTTGACGGATAGTTTTCAGTGTACAAAATGTGTTTAAATTTGCAACCAAGTAAATAATTATTATTTTCATCGACAATACATTATTTAAAAACGTTTTTCACCAAAGTCCGTATTTTAAGTTTCTGCGTTCTGTTTAATACTTGAAATAAAAGTTTAAATTTTGACCAAATTTTGGGTCATTTTTGACCGGGTGTCACACGAATTCACTACATTTCTTAAGTTGAAGCGATTTGGACTATCAAACAATTTCCTTGAATCTTTCGGTGATAAATTTATCAAGCTCATAGGATCAAATACTTTGAATTGAGCTTTCTTCAAACCATATAGCGAAGTCATCTCTGGATGCTCAGATTCTGGAACAAAAACATATACCGCTTCGCCAGTATGCGGATCAAGTTCCCAATGATGAAATCTTCTAAGAAAGTTAAGGGGAATAGTCTCAAGAGGAATCTCAGTCAAACAATCAGCTGGCGGATAGTGTACTTTGCAGATCGGCTGTCTTGTTACTGGATCAAGCTTTTTCTTGAATATATATCTCGTTCCAATCGTCGGTTTGATAAAATTGTAACGTTTACTCTTCGCTTCACGATGCAAAATCGTCTGTACAAAATCAGCTCATGAATCTCTAGTTGGATTAATCAATTCCAATTAAGCTAGACTATTTATCTCACCCTTAGGCAACGTACTCAGCTTCTTTAATGAACGTTTAAAATACTGAATACCATCACTCCTCTTTATCATGAAGATACCCTTGTAGGTCTTCCAACTCTTAATAATTCCCGTGTAATTCCCATTAACTTTATATAACTTGCAAGTAATAGGAATAGGTTCACCAGGAATAAAGCTTATCATAGGTCATTCAGAAGTTGATGTAGAAGCAGTTTCAGAATCCGGTGTTGTCTTTGGAACAGTTTCTGAGGTTCCAGCTGGCTCTGCTTCATCTTCAGAAGAATCAGTCTCGATTGTCGGAGCATCATCATAAAACTCATCAGAATGCATCTCCTCTTCCTCAATCTAACATCATCATCAACTTCAAAGTCAAATTCAGGTTCAGATGCATGACCTTCCTCATTAACCATTCGCTGAATAAATGATAGGTTAGCATGAGAGTGTTCTACAGCTAGCGGTCTTGGTTGACCTGGAATATCATCGACGAGAAGTAATCCAAACGAAGAGTTTCATTATCATCGGAAGCATTTAAATTATCGTTTACATTATCAGTCTGTGTTCCGGTGGATGTCCTAGTTGTTGTTTCTATGGCACGCAGGCCTGACTCCCCCGGAAAAACAGCTAGGGATTCTAACTCTAACACCCTAGTATTCAAAGTTGGAACTAAAGTTGCCATTTCATCTAAAGCCTTAATCTGCGCAGCTTGAACCTCCAAAACCGATGCCTGAGACTGAATCAATTGAGATTGATTGTTCATTACCTGCTGCATAGCATCCATTCGTTTCAGTAGCTCTTCGATGATAGAAGGCAGAGGTTGAACTGGAACCTCAACACGGGGAATGTCGACCCGTGGCCTTGAATCAGAAGAAGTAGAAATACGACGGGTAGACTGAGGTGGAACCCAATCCTCATTAGTAGGATCTTCTTCTATTGGTCTTTTTCTAGTATCAGGTCGCACAGATGTCGTACCCTGACGAATACAACGTTGGATTCGTTTGAACCATCATGGATCAAAACGTTGAATATTTCTCAATGCATTCTCCGAAGGTACAATCCTTGGAGAGGTAGAAGGAGTAGAACCCCCATCCGAATCCTCGGCAACTGGTTCCTCAAGATTAGGCTGAGCAGCCTGTCCACCAACTGGAAAATTGTCAATTTCCTGCAACAGGTCATCAACATGTATCTGTGCCTCATGGAGATGTAACTCCTCCTGAGATTGTTGCCCTGGTGCAGCCAAAACATCTATAAACCCATCGTTGGGTGGAGCAACATAAGCTTCATCGACTATGTGCCCAAAAAGCGGAAACCTGCCCTCCGCATTCGCTCCAGTAGCACAAACAGTCAAGATTAGGACATTCATCAGAGTGGGACGCAAGCGTTCACGAGTGTTGCGCGGAATGCCGGGAAGCTGAGAATCAATGAACAACTGAATAAAGCGTGGATATAGATTCAAATGCTTTTCCCCGGCATTGATGTTGTCTACCATCACCCTGAAGATATAGCCAGAGTAGTTGAAGGGCTTGTTATAGACCAACGCAGGCATAACAGAGGCCGTTGAGTAGCTAATCCCATCAAAACCGGCCTTGCGTGGAGATAGGCAAACAATAACCACATGCATCAGATATCTCCAAACCTTAGGCAAATTTACCTTCTGGTATTGGTCGTTCAGAACACCTGGATAACCAATATGAGTCATAGCTCCAACAATAAACTGATTTCCGTGCAAAGTAGGCATGTCGGGAGTATCACCGAACTGAAAGAAATCATGAATAGCTTGTTTCAAGATAATCAGTTGGAGATCGCCAAGAGTGTAGATAATCCTGGTAAAAGGCAGTTCTGAGTTGATAACTGCGTTCTCCCAAAATGGACCCACCTGATCCTTGTAAATCGTGGTGGTTGCGGTGATAGCAGTGTAAACACGAGTACGGCGTAAGAATGCCATCATTGGCCTGTACGGAGCCACCGTCTCCTTAGAATCGTCCAAAAATGCCACGATGTTGTGGCGTGATTCCCAAACAACATCACCATCTGCCATTGCTGTAAAAGATTTAACAAGAACACTCGAAAACAGTTAGCGTAAGCAGATTCAATTTAAACAAATAAATCAATTTCAAAGTCTGTTATATGCGACACTGGGACTTGTGTCGCAGGATTCCTGTGACATAAAGGTCTTGTGTCACTTACAGATGTAAAATTGATTTCCAAAGATAAGCGACATAAGGAATTGTGTCGCTAATCAAAGATGCGACGGACAGAGTTGTGTCACTTTTCGCAATTAAATCGAATTTAATCGAATATAATAAGATTGGCGACACAAATCTTGTGGCGCATGAGTTGTGTCGCTTACATGAAGCGACATAAAGGGATGTGACACATAAACTAGCGATAAATAGTTACGTCGCAGGTTGTGTCGCAATGACTATCTACAAACCCCAACCCAGAAACCGTGAACCCCAATTTTGGGGTTTTCGCAAAACAAACTAGACCCTAGGCTACGGCTAACATACTGAATCACGAAATCATAAATATTAAAATCTAAAAACTAAAGTTTCGTGTCTAATTACCCCAAAAACTATAACCATAAAAACTGTAACTAAAATTCGACGATTAAAACATAAATACTCAGTGAAAATAGATGAAACAAGTACCTAAATTTCGAGTAGAACACGAGGAACAAGAATCGAGTGGTCGATTGGCAAGAAAACACCTAGATGTCGAAGAAAAAATCGAAAAAACCACCGCATCCGATTATGTCACTAGAACGTGAGTTTGTGTCGCTAGAATTGAGTTTGTGTCGCTAAGTGGGGTAAGAGTAATGGCAACTAAGGTCGGGTATTTATACCTTAACCCTATCATGGCGACTGAGGATGCAACATAAGTTGTGTCGCAGGACCCTCAAAGTGTGATTATTGAATTTATTCCAAGTTTCGTAACCCGATTTGAGAGTAGCCTTTAAGGACTTGAATAAATATATACAAGAAAATTAAAATATTATAAACAAAAGTAAATAAATAACATAACATTATTATTTGTGATGTAGTTGTTTTGTCTGCGAAGGGATCATATTAGGATAACATGCAACTATTAGCAAATGGTAAGTGTTATCTCGATTATCAATATATTTTTCCACTTTAAATTTACTTAGCATATTTAAAACACCTTTTAGAAAGATTATTTCAAGATGATTACTAGTATTGTTTGACCACCTAAACATGTTACATCCGTGTCTATGAGCGAACCTTTTATTGTTAGTATGAATATTTATCTGTGGTCCCCACCGTAGACATGCCCCTGTAATTTAGACAAGAACATAACTTCCATGATCAGATAGAATAGAGGAGTATCATTTTTAAGAATCAAGCCAGCGGTGACATGTCTGTATAAACGTACAACAAAGCGACATAGCTTGATTCAGGTGTAAGCAAAACCAGACTTGGTCAAACCATTTTGGCGACCTTGTTAGGTATCTAGTGATTTTAGACTTTTTCAAGTGCATTGACTTGCGTTTTCTTAACTTCTAAGTATATACTAATTGAGACCACGCATGTACTTACGTACAACAGAGGAAACAATCAGTATATAGCCCCAAATGATTTCATATTAAAATCCAAAAATAGAAGTATGTCAAGCTATATTAAGTAATTAAGACACTTGGTCGTACATCACAGGGTGTTTACCACAAGATAATAGACACGTAGTAATGTTACTTCTAAATAACTCAAAGACCAGTGTGTATCATGCCTACCAGTACATCATATTATGAAGCTAATGTTTATAAAAGTTGTGGTAAGTATGCTAGATAAACCTACTGATACATCAAGGATAAACCTTAAAAAATACATTTTGTGCATGTACCCTAATGTACTATCATTTCCCTAGTTGTTTACAGACACAACTAAACGTCTTTTTATAATGTTGCAACCGTGCATTTCTTTAATACTAAAGAGTATAAAGAGTGGCTATTGCGTATTTAAAAAAAACAATAGTCCAAGTCCAAAAAGTTACTTTTTAAGTTGAAAGAAGATTAAACCAATCATGTTGACTAGTTCATCAAATTGGGCGCGAGAAAAAGCTTTGGTGAATAGTTCAGCGTTCTGCTTAAGGGTATCTATGTGGACAAGGTCTATTAAGTGTTTCTCATAGCAATCCCGTATAAAGTGGAACATAAGTTCTATGTGTTTAGTCCTAGAGTGTTATACGGGATTGCGTGTAATAGATATAGCAACAGTATTATCAATATGAATTGGAGTCATAGTAAGAAGTAACCCGTAATCACGCAATTGACTTATCATTGTTATAGCAGCTTTACCCTTGATTCACAATAGCAAAATACCCATATACATATAATGTAACACCCCCAAATTTATTATTTGGCGGAAGCATATTTGGGGTGCTACTAATCAATAATCACAAGTACATAAGATAAAGTGAACGACTCTATATGCGTTGTTTAACAAAATACATTGATCAGATAATTGTTTACAACATTTAAAGCTATTACCATAGCTCGTGTTCTGAAAATGAGAGATTTTAATACATAATTACTTTTACAAAATACAATAATGCAAGAAAATCTCTGAGGTTTGCATGATGACTTGAGCTAAAAGTATCTTGATGGGCAGTCCAACCTACTGATGAGTACCTGAGAATACATGCTAAAAGGTCAGCTAAAAGCTGGTGAGCTCACAGGTGTAAATGATAAAACCACAATGTATGAACCACAAGATTTAATAATAATGTTTGAAATTGATCAAATAAATGTGTATATTACTGCCATGAATCCATAGTTTGAGCTTAGCTGAGGGGTCCAGATCTGCCTTTAAGGACCTGAGCGAGGTGCCTCCGAGCGAGTGCCTAATCTACACTCGTGTGAACAAATGATAATATGCCCGTTTGACATCACAGTCATGGTAGCGCGACTACCCCGGACAGGGATTGTCAATCCCGTATGGTACCATACACTAACATTCACGCTAAATCCATATTAACAAACTATGTGGTGGAGGACTTTATGATTAGTAAAACAAACTCATGCAGTCAATATATCGCTTTATATATTTGTGTTCACATGTAAAACAAATCTGAGCATGTATTCACACCCCGGGAGTAAAAACAGTAAAATGCAGGGCTATTAGACTCACCTGAGTCTGAAGCATTTATTTCAAATGTGCGTTGCTAAACCAAACAGTGATGTCTGAAGACTTTAACCTGAGGGCGTCCAAGACGCACGTTGGTTAATACATGAGTAGGTATCTCAAAAGATCAAATATGCTAGTTGTTCATCCACCTAGTTATGTCCAAACACATTGGTTTGTTTGATTGTTTGTTTGTGTTTTGAAAACATGTACGGCCTGTTGGTGACGGTTTGTAATAATCTTACATCCTTATTATTATGTGTTGTATCGTATATCATGTACGAGTACATCGTATGTGTTTTGGTTGCTGTAAATGTTTGACACTCAGTGTATAAAGTATTTACAAACTTTAAATGACGGGGTTCCAGGGGCAGCGCCCTTGGTTAGCGGGGTTCTAGGGGTGGCAACCCCTGGTGGGGTCCAAGGGGCAGAGCCCCTGGCTGGGTCGAGCTGCCAGGTCAACTTGGAAATTTTTTATTACTACTACATTGCTTTATCGTAAACGCATTTGAAATCCAAAATTCTGTAATTTGCGACACTGGGTGCGACACTAGATTTGTGTAGCAAAATGCTTATGCGACATGTGGATTTGTGTCGCTATGTGCGACATTCGCAATTTAATGCGACATAGGGGTGTTGTGTCGCAGTATGCGACATTCGCAATTTAATGCGACGTAAGTGTGTTGTGTCGCAGTATGCGACATTCAATTTTGTGCGACATAAAGTTTTCTGTCGCTATGTGCAACATAATCAGTTTTAGCGACATAATGGCCTGTTTCGCAGAAGGCCAAGCCCATCTGCAACATAACTGGCTATTTGGGTTTTCAAGTGTCGGGTTTGTGGTCAAACGACATCGATTTGACCCGAAACTTTTACATAATGCTTGGATAGGTTTATAGAGTTTGCAGAAATTATTGGTTTGTGTCGGGAGTAACCCGAAGTGTCAGTTTCATCAACATGACTAAAACTGCAACTTTCAACAAATGTTTCAAAAACAAGTTTTAACTAGTTATTTGGACATAATCTTGCTAGGTAAGGATCTTACAAAGTAGTCGGATGAAGATTCTGAAAAGGTAGAAGTGTAGATCGTGTCGCGGTGGTCATTTTATCCTAAACGAGTCTTGAAAGATGATGATTATTTGAAAGTGAAAATGGTGGATTTGATTAGGGTTTTTAGTGAGAGGGTTCAGAGAGAAAACAATGGAGGTAGAAAGAGAGAGTGAAAAGTGAGTGTGTGTGTGTGTGTGTGTGTGTTTGTGGTTGGTCAAAGAAGAAAGGAGGGAAAAGGAAAAGAGGGGAAGGGGTGTGGGCCGGCCAAGGGGCCCCATGTGGGGAGGGAAAGCCTCAACTTTTCGTTCCCTACATTTGCGCTCCGTGCGGTATTCGTTTACCCGATCATTTAAACGTTTAATTATCGTTATACGTTTGGATATGTAGGTTTCGTTAACGATTTAAATCACGTTATTTTTATTGAAAGTATTATTCTAAATACTTCATCTTAAGTTATTAAAATGTCGTTGGGACTCGGTTTGCACGTTCGTTGCGTATTGTATGTTTATTTAACTTGTGTAATGTTTTTAAACGTTTTATTCGTGCGCATATAATCGTAATATTTTTACTCGAAGTATTTTATCAAAATACTTAATAATAAATTATAAAAATAAAATTTGGGTCTATCTTGTTTGGCGGGCGCATTTCACGCGTTTCTGTCATGTACGGTTAGTTTTAGACGATACATAATACGTTTGTTGCATATTATTCAAATAGTATGTAATAAAAATGAGTTAATTAAATAATTCCATATAATAAATTGTTCACCAACGTCCGTATTGCGTTCAAAAAAGGATAAGATTAAACTAAAGTAAACTAGGTGATGTTAAATATGAAGAGTTCTAATAAGGATAAGCTCGTAAGTTAATGTGAGCTATTACTACTATCCTTCTGTCGGACTAACGCGGAGGTGTCCACAATCAGGCAGACAGAATGTCACGCGGGTTGCAAAATATATTAAAACATACACCGAAAGTTCTCTCAAATGTATTCCCATATTATTCGATAGTTAATCTCGAATCTTATTCCCCAATCTTGGTCGTCAGAGATGTCCAAATCATGGCATAGTTTGTTGAATAAACAATCTTATGAACGGGTTTTACCCTCACCGGAATAGGTTGGAATAACTGGTCTAGGCGGCTGGATAATACGTCATCACTTATTCATACAAGTTATCAACATTACTCAAGTATGCAAAAAACAGGGATGATTTATCTTATAGATAGAAACTTTATATAATACGTTCGTTACTCGATTTATAGTATAACTACCTTCGGTCATTCTCGACTTTTATACATTTGTACTTCGTTGTGAGCGTTTCCAGTACTATATCAGAGAACAATCGAATGGGGGCCGTCATTTTCTTTCACAATAATTAAGACCGTTTATATTTTACTACTATGATGATCCTAAGGCAACAATTAAACAAAACAAGAACATGCAATAAGACGATCAAAGCAATAGTTCAATGTGGGCACACAAAAGTATTATCTAAGTCAAGGATATTCTTAAAGTTGTCTCAAAAATATCGTTTATCTAAATTTAATCTTAATCTACCTCTATTCCCATGTTACGTGTCTCTTAGATCCTATTTTAGTCTAGAGAACACCGACCATGCTGAGCTCATTGATTCAATCTAACATAGTATAACTAAGTGACATGTACCCTATGAGTTAGCTACGTTAATTTTTGGATAAGGTTTTAGTCACAACATGAGTTGGGCAGATAAACGATAAATATTTAATTCCTACATCTATCCATAATATAAAGCATCCGCATTCGCATAATATACGGTTTGATTGCATATTTAAAAACTCCCTAAACGACTATCATAGCAGACAATTGAGTTATCTAGTTACTCATGGCAATTCTAGCATGCATATTTAAATATTTAAAATAAAGGACAAGCATATTTAAATATAAAAGATAGATTAAAACCTAGAATGGCGTACAATAACTCGTTGCTAACAATGCGTCTCGGGCACCTCCGTACAAAAATAATTAACTTCCTTAGTTAATTAATTTGTTAATCTAATCTAATTAAACTAACTTAAAGGAAGAACTACAACTAAAATGAAAAGTATATGGTGTATGGTAAAAGTGAAAGTGTCTTTGAAATGAGGCTTTAGTAGTATATTTATACTTGAAATCCGGTGCAAGTTAGCAATTAGAGGCTCACGTTAGAAACTCTTGGAGGGGCGGTACGGTACCATGAGCGAAAAGGTATGGCACGCGTACCAGAAAGTACGGAATAAACATGAAAAGGTGTGGCACGTGTACCAAGAAAGGACGGAGGGACGGGCGGCGACCGGGCGGTGTCGGCCGGCGGCTAGAAGCCAGCCGGCGGCGGTCGGCGGTCTGCCATCCTGGTTCACCGTCTTTCGTTCGTTTCTTGTTTTGCACGTATCTTCTCTGTCGTGCATCCATTTTTGATGATTCTTTTTGCGTTGGAATCAATTTTCAAAAACGAAGACTTTGATGTAAAGAACTTCACTAGATGTTTCTCCAATATTCCGTTGTATTGTAACGAATCATTTGAATATTTCGTAGTATGCAGAATCTTCATTCTTTATCTGTTTTCTTTTAATTCCTTTGTTAGATTTGTATTTTGAAAACGAAGACTTTGGATAAGATAAATCTTGTTGTTGGACACTTTATTTCTAAATCTTGTCTTGGATGCCTCGAATCTTCAAACGTACATGGAATCTTCGATTTTTGCCCGTTTTGCGTGATTTTTTTTGTGCATCTTCATTTTGATCTTCTTGGCAAAGTTTCATTGATTTGCGTATTATTTGAGTCCAAATGCCAAGTATTTCTCTAAAATGAGGTAGATATCGGTAGTAAAAACGTGACTTTTTACGCGATATCAATTTTTGATCATAACCCCTCGACACCCTTTGGTAACGGTACCAATTTCCAAACTTGCAACTTTTCAAATTGCTGCAATTCCTCTTGCATTGCTTCAACCCAGTGTGGGTCTTTCAAAGCATCTTCAGTTTTTTTCGGTTCAACTTGAGATAGAAAACATTCTTTGACTTTAGAGGCAAGGCATGCAAGATTAGTTTTTTGACCTCATGTTCTGACACCCACATTCAAATCATCGATTATGTTTTCCACCGGATGATCCTTATTAATTTTAGAGCTTGGAATATCATCAGGCACAATGACAGAATCCAAATTTGTAGAATCAGCCTCCTGTCTCAAATCATATGCATTGTAATCAGAAACCAATTCCTCTTCTTCGTCAGAAAAATAGGGAGAAGCAGTGGACTTATCTTTATTAGTTGTGGAAGGTTCTGGAACGGTTTCAGCTGTAGGAGGCGGTGGTGGAGTTGTGGCAGCAGTAGGTGGTGTTGAAGTAGAAGGCTTGGTTACATCGAAAGACAGATCAAGTCCATGTATCATTGTAACCACTGCTCAACTTCATCTTCTTCTTGAGGAAGATTAAATGAGTTGAATTTCCTAATAATTAAACAAATGCTCGAGTCCCTTTCATTGTGGATTTTTTGTGTAACGAAGACAGGCTACCTCAAAGTGTTTTTCCACACGTTTAGTTGCCAAATTATATACACGCTTGTTTGGAGAGTTGTTTGAAAATCTGAAGAATAGGCCTTCACTAGATTATGAACCAAGTTTTGCTACCTTCTCTTTTGTGTACATAATTATGCAGGGACACTCAAATGGTTCAAGAAACTGTAAGTTTGGTTTATGATTATTAAGCAATTCATAAGAAATTTGTTTCACTTCTTAACCGTAGTGACCCTATTAAGAACATAACAAGCTGTGTTGACCGCTTCCGCCCAGAAGGTAATGGGTAGTTTAGAATCTACTAACATGGTCCTAGCAGCTTCAATGATTGTTCTGTTCTTACGTTCAGTAACTCCATTCTGTTGTGAAGTTCATGCGGCACTGAAATGATGATCAATCCCTTTCTTCAAACATTACAGCTCAATAGTTGAGTTCTTGACTTCAGTCCCATTATCAAAACGCGGTTTCTTAATTGACAACTTGCATAAATTCTCTAATTTATCAAACAAGTAAGTAAGAATCTCAGGTACTTCATTCTTAGTAGTTAGGAAATAAACCCAAGAAAATCTCGAGTAATCATCGGTAACTACCAAACAGTAGAATGAACGCCAATACTCTTCTTGTTCACTGATCCGAACAAATCCATGTGCAGAAGCTCCATTGGGCTTTCAATAGAGTTCTCTGATTTTGACTTATGGGATTTCTTGTGTTGTATCCCTTTCTGACAAGGAACACAATGACTGTTCAATCCAAAAGATTGCTTCGGAACCCCTCGCACAAGATCATGCTTTACCAAATAATTCATTATTCTGAAATGCAAATGACCCATATGTATGTGCCAAAGTAGAAATTCTCTTTCAGGAGCTTTAGATAACAAACACGTATGTTCAGTTGTTTCAATCATTCACATATCCGAGACACACGTATCTTTTTGCCTTGTGGCCTCAGTAGCACCCATTCTTCGGGAATAACAAATTCAAGCTTCAGAATACAGCACTCAGTGTCGGTGAAAGCATTAATATACTTTTTTCGCATACTTGAGAGACACTGAGCAGATTATGGTTGAGCTGTTGCACAAAATTCACTTTCTCAAAACTCACTTGCCCATTAGTGAGTGTACCTTGGCCAGTAATAATTCCTCCTTTATCACCGGAAAACGCAATATATCCCCCATTGTAACCGTGAACATTAGCTAGCAGAGATAAGTCACCAGTCATATGTCGCCACTGTCAGGTATACCATTTACTACTTTTAACAGCTTCAGATTAGTGCAACACCACAAACAATAAAATCAATTAGTAAGGGAGTCCCAAGCCTTTACAGACTTAGGTAACCCTGTAGCATCATCCACCATGATTACATCAGTCAAGATTTTATCTTTTAGCAAATCAGAGGTGTTGCCTGATGTATCATTGTCGAATGAAGAGTCAGAATGTGACTCTTTAATCTTCTAAATTTTTGAGGTCTGGATGGTTGCTTGTCAACAACCTTGAGCTTCAAATCAGGTGATTTAGGTGGCTCAAATTTGTTGATTTTCTTGACGGTAGGGGGTGGTGGAGAACCTCTCATAGAGACATATTTATGAGAAAAGTTTCGAAATTTAGAGGTTCTTTACACACCACTCCCAAACCGTTTTTGAGCAAGCAACGGACAGTCATTTATCAAATGACCTTGCCTCTTGCAGTAGAAACAACATCGATATTCAACAAACTGGTGAGATTGAGGAATGAACCTATGAGAACGGCCAAAAGAAACATTTTCTGAACATACACACTTATGTGAGCATGCAGAAGTTGAAGCTTGAAGAGAGGACTTACAAAATTTATTATTATTGTGAATAGATAAAATTACACGGTTCGTCCATGTGGTTTGTTAAAAATTTCACTGGTTGTCCCTTGCAATTTTTCTTGCACTGGTCATCCTTGTGGTTACTAAATCTTACATGGGCAGTCCTTCTCGCTAACGACCGTTAGTCATATCCTTAAAATGAGACATGTGCCGTGCATGTGAAGGTACTATGGTAATTTAATTTTAACAAAACAAAAACAACAGGACCACTTGTGTAATCTCCCATCTCTATGAGAGTATTCATAACATCCATCTATCCTCCATTCCAATCCTCCATCACCATCACCACCACCATTATTATCATAAAACTTCACCACTATCAAACACATAGACCCACACAACAAGAAAATCGCAAAAGATGTCGGATACCGACCACGTCCGGCCGGAATCACCACTAAACCTCTGAATTAACTTCCGGCCAGAATCCACACACCACCCATCATTAGCGATGAGCCGATGACCTTGTCATCTCCACAACAATTGCAAATTCTACAAATCGGGCAAGAAGCTGAAGTGAAATCCGGCCAGAAGTCGTTTCTTCCAAATTTACGATTTTATATTCATTTTTCCAGATCTAGGTTGCATATATAAACCCATCAGCAAAACCGAGTGTGAACCAAAATTAGATATGCCTAATCGTTGTTTCTCGTGAACCAGTATGGTGGTGGTGGGTTTCAATTCAAAACATCGACATACTTACAGCTATGCAGCACCATGTCGATTTCAATTGTGTTAATTTTTGGTATAATAATTTATTTAGGGTTTTGTTTCACCCTTGAATTTCAATTTGTTTCATTAAATGATTGTCATGTTAGTGTTTACTGTGATTTTGCCCAAATTGTTGATAGAGTTAGTTGAATAATTTATCATGAAATGTAGGATGTAGATGAGTTTGGATCGTTGTATAATATTTGAAGTTCACGTTGTGTATCAAATTTTTATCAGGGGTGAGTGGATGTCTGTGTTGAAATGTGGAAATAACCAAATAGGTGTGGGGTTGGTGGTGATTTTTTGTATAAAGAGGAAGAAGACAACAGTAGGGAATAGAAGACAAATGTGTGTCATGGTGGAATAAATATAATTATTTATTTTTTTAATTATCTACTCAAAGAATGTAATGAAAAAAATAATAAATCGATAGAGGTATAAGAAATTACCATAGTACCCTCACATGCACATCACATGTCTCATTTCAACGGATATAACTAACGGTCGTTAGCGAGAAGGACTGCCTATGTAAATTTCAGTACCCACAAGGAAAACCAGTGCAAGAAAAAATTGCAAGGGACGACCATTGCAATTTTTGACAAACCACGGAGACTACCCGTGTAATTTTTTCTAGTGAAAACTCTCATTCCTTTTCAAAATCTTCATTTGAGTCTTAGCTTTGCTTTTGCTTTTCAGTTTTGAAGTTTGTTCATAACCTTCATTTGTGAAGATATGATTTTCTGTTTTTACTTATTTCTTCTCAAGATAACCGTATTCCTCATTAGTTATGTCCTCAATCTTAATTTCCTCCTTAAAACTAACTGGAGAATCAGACTTAGCCTTATTTGGTTCAGCCTTTTCAATAACAATTGGCTTAACTAACTCACCCTTCAACTGTCGCACCCCCAAATTCATGATGCGGAAGCGATTCGGGTATGGGCGCGACTAATCGGATAATCAACAACAAAAAGGTACATAATGAACGACTCTATATGCGCCGTTAAACCAAATACATTAATTTGATCATTGTTTTCAACATTTGATGCTATTACCATAGCTCGTGTTCTAAAAATGAGATATTTCAATACATAATTACTTTTACAAAATATAACAATGCAAGAAAATATCTGATGTTTGCATGATGACTCGAGCTAAAAGTATCCTGATGGGCAGTCCAACCTACTGCTGAGTACCTGAGATTACATGCTAAAATGATCAGCTAAAAGCTGGTGAGCTCACAGGTGTATCTGATAAATAATGTATGAACCACAAGATTTAAGTAAGAGTTTGCTATTATGCAAATAAAAATGAAGGTATTCTACTGCCATGAGTCCATAGTTTGAGCGTAACTAAGGTGTCAGGATCCACATTCAACAATCTGAGCGAGGTGCCTCCGAGCGAGTGCCTAATCTACACTCGTGTGAACAAATGATAATGTGTCCGTTTGACATCACAGTCATGGTTGCGCGACTACTCCGGACAGGGATTGTCAATCCCATATGGTACCATACACTAACATTCACGCTAAATCCATATAAACAAACAATGTATGGATGGATTTCATGATTAGTCAATTGTCTCATGCAGACAATATAACGAGTTTTGAACTTGTGTTCATATGTAAAATTGAAAACTGAGCATGTACTCCCACCCCGGGAGTTAAAAACAGTTCAATGCGGGGCTATGAGACTCACCTGAGTCTGATGCATTTATACAATAAACGTGTATTACTAAACCAAGCAGTGATGTCCAAAGACTATAACCTAAGGGCGTCCAAGACGCGCATTGAATAATACGTGAGTAGGTATCTCAAACAATCACCTATACTAGTTTTTCATTCAACTAGTTATGTCTAAATACATTGTTTTGTTTGATTGTTTGTTTGTTTACATTTTGAAGACATGTACGGCCCGTTGGTGACAGAATCCCAATTATTATTATTATGCGTTTCGTTGTATACTTATATAAGTATATGTGTTTTCGTGTACAAGTGGTGTAGCATAAGTTTTGGTTATCGTAAGTGTTCAACACTTAGCGTGCAAATTATTTCAACTTCGAATGATGGGGGTCCGAGGGCAGCGCCCCTGGTAGCGGGGTCCAAGGGGTGGCAACCCTTGGCGGAGTCCGAGGGGCAGAGCCCCTGACTGGGGTCGAGCTGTATATGTTGCTTTAATAAAAACGCATTGAAAATTCAAAATCCTATGAATTGCGACATTGGGTTGCAACACTAGAGTTGTGTCGCATAAATCAAAAATCATGTTTATGCGACATATGGATTTGTGTCGCTATATGCGACATTCGGGTCAGTGCGACACAAGTGTTTGCGTCGCTAAGTGCAAAATTCATAATCATTGTGACATAAGGGTTTGTGTCGCACCAAGCGATATCGAAACTCATTTGCGACGTAATTGTTGTGTCGCAGGTTGCGGCATAGTTAATTTTTGCGACATAGTGGCTTGTGTCGCAATAGGCCTGGGCCTTATGCGACATAACAGGCTGATCCAAAGTTCAAGTGTCGGGAACATGGTTAAACGACCTCGGTTTGACCCGAAACTTTTACACAAGTCTTAAATCAGTTTATAGGGCTTGCGGAAATTTGTGGTTCATGTCGTGGTTAACCCAAAGTGACGGTTTTATAAAATGGCCAAAACCGTAATTTTTCAATAATGTTTAGAAAATGAGTTTTAACACTTTATTTGGACATATCTTTGCTAGATGAACAACAAGCATGAAAATAAGCATACTATAAGTATTTTCGAAAGTGTCGGGATCTTACAAATTGTCGTATGAAGAAATCAGAAATATAGAAGTGTAGCTCTCGTCATGGTGGTCATTTTTGCTTCAAACCGTCTTGTAATCCAAGGTGTTTTGTGGTGGTTTAATGGTGGAATATGGTGGTGGTGGTCGAGCCGATTTGTAGAGAGAGGAAAGGAAGGAGGAGAGAAGGTGGAGAAGGTGGTGGAGGTTGACTGAAGAAGTGATGAAGTGAGGGTGTGGGTTTGGAGAGTCAAACAAGAAAAGAGGGGATAAGGTGGGGGGTGGCCGGTTTTGGTGGGGTCCACCAAGTGTGGGTTGCACCAATTTTTGTTTCCCAAATTCGTGTTCCTCGCGATGTTCATTTCCTCGTCCGTTTCGGTATTTATTTAGATGCGTAACGTTATTTAAATGTGTTTTCGTTTTCGATTTAAATCTCTATATTTTAATTGAAGTATTTTATCAAAATACTTTTAGTTTAAGTTATAACAATATAACTTTAGATCGTTTGATTTGTCGGGCGCGTTTCGCGCTTTTAATTCGTGTCGGTTACGTTTTAAATAAAACGTACATTGTTTCGTATATTATTAGTACATAATAATATAAAGTAAATAACTACTATTTAATTACCAAATAGATTTAATTTATTCATTAAAAGTTCATCAACATCCGTATGATAAATGTATCAGAATCTATCCGATATGAAAATGCACGATTTAAACAAATCGCGTATATATATATATATATATATATGTGATACACATAATTAGCCTAATACAAAACTAATTACATGTATTAGCAAGATGATTAGGCACTAATGCAAGTCCTAATTTTTCGGGTGTCACATCGACTCATTTGCCTTAACCGGCTCAACTACAATAGGCTTAACTGGCTCAGCCTTTGCCTCAGAAATCATATTAGACTTATTCTTCTCAACCTTTTGAGTCTTGAAAGTTTCAGACTCATTAGTTGATACCTTAACTGGCTCAGGCATACTAGTTCATGGTTGTTTGTCCTTATTCTTAACAGTTTCAGCCTTAACTTGCTCAGGCTTACTTATTTTGATACTAACAGTAAGTTTAACAGGTTTTATGTCTACCTTGGTGAAAGTAGGCACAAAATCATTAATAAGTTTCTTATCAGGCATAGAGAGATAATCTTTTGGAGGTGGGACATGGTGATAGTCGGGCCTTACTTTTAGTATCACTCCTTTGTTTCTGAAGGATCTCATCAAAGACCAGAGAGGATGTTGAAAAATTAGACAGTTTTCGTTGCAAATCAAGAACTTCAACCTTGGGAATCAGCAAGTTCTTTCTTTACAGAAGTTAGCATATCAACATAACTTCCTAGTTCATCTTGCTGTTCAAATTTTTTGGCTTTTAGTTCTTTCTTTTCTTCAAAAATAGCCTTTAACTTTTTTCAGATGCCTTATAGCTTTCTCTTAAAATTTCATTACTTTCAGTTAATTGTGTTATATTAGCATTAAGGAGTTCATTATCCTATATGTACCTATTAACCTTGTTTGTTAATTTAATACAAGAAACCCAATATAAAGGATCATTATCTACCTCATGAACTTCAGCCATGAGTACTGTGCTTTCCGAATTCTCATCTTCTACATCATCTGGCCAGCTATTATCCCAAGGAGTCTCAGTAAGCATCAAGGTAGCAGAAACCATTGCCTTCTCTTGAGTTTTATTTTGAGAAGGTTTGGTTAACCCAGAAGGTGGATTCTTATGTCTTTCACATTCACGAGCAAAATGTCCATAATTTTGACATCTATAGCACTTAACCTTGCTCTTGTTGAATCCCAAACACTTTTCATCTGGATCTGTTACATATTTTATGCCCGACTTCTTCAAGAATTTCTTTACACATCTATACTCCACTTCAAATCAACTCTCTCTAACTCTTCTTGATCATTTGACTGACATCTTCTTCAGTCAAATCAGCAGCAGCTGAAAAGAATGTTGAAAATGAAGACACATATTCTTCAGCAACAGTAGGTGAAGTTCCTTGAAAATGACCATAAGCACCACCCGAAGAGGTAGTATTTATTGATCAAGTTGCACTAGTTTTGCCAGCCTCAAATGCAGTACTAGTAGACTGACTCGTGGACATAGGAACATCCACACCATAAAGCTTAGGGTTTGGGTAAGAGCAGTAGCCTTTGTCTCCTTACGTTGCATATCTAGGATATCATCTTCAATTTGTCCATTCAAATATTCCAGCTCCATATCCATTATTTCTTCTTCCTTTCCCATCAAAAGAACCCGAGTATTCCACTTCTTAGGTAAAGATCCCAGAAGTTTCTTATTCACATCCGTCCTTTCTAGCATGACACCTCCCTCAGTCAACTCACTCACAAGCTGAGAGTATCTATTACACATATCCTCAAGCGACTCATTTGGCAGCATGTCAAAAACTTCAAAAAATATCTTAACAAGATCCAGCTTATTCCTTTTGTATTGGTTGCTTCCACCACATTTCTTTTCAAATGTTGTCCATAAATCATTATGATGTCTCATTTGCCTCATGAGTGGCTGAGGCAATGCCATGGTAATAGCAGAATGAGTTTTCCTTTCAGTATCAAAAGCTTTTCGCTCTTCAGGAGTCATGGCTTAGATTGAATTTTCAGGATCAGGTCCATTAAAGATTCCAGTGCGAACTGGATGTTCATATCTTTCCTCCAAATAGATTTGCATGCCGGGGTCATTAAAAGCATCAGATGACTCAAACCTTTGACGCCAGTCAAGATAGTTCATGCCCATAGTGTACATAGGAGGTTTGTTTCCAGATCCAATCTCACTATTTTGCTTTAACATTGCCCTCACTTGCTGAATAGATGAGGATGAAGATGCAGAAGCTGATGTAGACATTTTAAATTACCTGAAAAAGAACAAAACTACAAACACACAAACTGTTATGCGACACAAGGGTAGTGTTGAAAATCAAATAGTGACACAAGAGATGTGTCGCAGAAGTTAATCTGATGTCGCAGACTTATGTTGCAACAATATGTTGCAAAAAATAAAGCTTATGTCAAAAGCTTATAATGCAACACAAGTTCGAGTCGCAGCAGTATGTCGCTGAACAATTAAATGCGACAGAAAATGAGTCGCAGAAACCCTAGACGCGACATAGAAGTTGTGTCGCAACTTGTGTCGCACAGAAGACTGGAGTAACGGCCAAGAAACCCTAAAATCGAATATTTCGTAACCCTAACAAAAATTCACGAAAGGAGGATGAATTTTAACCTAAAGATCTTCTAGAATACCTAGAAAATGATCCTATAACACTTTCTATGAAGATCTAAAACCAAAAACAAGTTGTTTTTAACCGAAAAATGTATCAATTGAACTCGATAACGCCAAATCCGAAGATTATGGCTCTTATAACAGTTGTAGGTTCCCTATATCGGACCTAAATCGGATCCTAAGAACCAACCGAAGTGCGGAATCCAACGATTGATAATAAACACGTTAAACTAATACTCGAATCAAACACGAAAGTATATTGATATTAATATGAATAGCTGCTTAGCTTTTACAGTATGAACTCTCACAATATGCTCTTCACAAAACCCTTTCGTCAACCTTGAATTCTGAGCCGAATTCAAGTATTTTTACCGAAAACCTAATTTGTCTCATGCGACACAGGATGTGTCGCAACTGGTACACAAACTGTGTCGCCTAAACACAAAATGTAATTACTTAATAAATAAACTATCGTAATTACATAACTAAACAATTACAGACTGAGACCAACTGACAGTCACACTAAGATGCATCAACAAATCTTTAAACCCTAATTCGTTTGGAGGCCGATTCTAGGAGTTTTAAGGATGAATTTTGGAGAAGGAAAACTAAAGATTGAAGCTTTTCACTATTTTGGACGTTGTTCATCTTTTCAGTTTGGATTTATTAACTAGTTTCTTTTCGGATCGAAGCTTTTCACTATTGTCTATGGATCTTGTTCTGAATTTCTAGAATTTGAATATGAACTAATTTCCTATTAAAATTTATTAGATGAAAGATACCTAGATGATGGTTTGAATATTTGTTTACGTTGGGTATTATTTCTATGAAAGTTTATTATGTTTATTCGTAGATCCATGTTGATTTGTGATTGATAGTTGTTACTTAATGTGATTATGTTGATTAGTTATTTGCGATTATATAACTTTTTAATAATCGTGGCTTGAAACTGTGACCGAAGATAGGTTAAGAAGACTAACAAATGTTAAACTATAATTAATGTGATAATTGTCTTGATATAATAGGATAATTATTAGACTATCGTTGACGCGAAGTTGCTAGGATAAATCATAATAGACAGTGAAAGTTCTTATTAAAGTAAAGTTAGTTGGACAACATGTAAGAGGACTCTTAGCGTATTCAATAGAATTTTATGTCTTTCCTAATATTTATAGGATTAGTTGACCTTGGCGAGAAAACCTCTCCACTTTAGTTTGATTCCCCATAGAATTTTCCAATGAGCCAATAAACAAATATGATAACCGGATCTAAGGAAGAATTGTCTAAGTAAATACATATCTCTCCACTGATTGTTTAAAACTCTTTGAATCGATTTGCTTGCTATTTAGTGTTATTTAATTACTTTTAAATCGGTAAATATGGTTTTCTAAACACGTTCGTATGGAACTAAAGTGCCCCCTTTTTTCATTTACTTTTTAGTTAGTTTAATTAATTATTTCAATTTAAATACATAAAACACCATTCCCTAATTTCGACATCCGAACTTACATAAGCTATACTATTGTACGATCGGGTATTCTTGTATGTATTGTGTGATAGTCATAATTTTAGTATTTCAATTTTCATATAACATTTTAAACACTTTCTAGCACACATCATATCCCCATTAAAAAGGGCAGTGTAAATGAATATCGATATGATATATAAAGACTTGTAATTGGTTTTGATCATAACAAACAATATAAATAGTAATATTGTTCAAAGACGAACAATTAGAGAAAAGTTTAATAAAACCCTTAATCAGAATACTATTTGTAATCACATTTTATAGCGTTATATTATCCAACCTTATGAATTTAAAATATGGTGTTTTGTTTTTCTTTTAGGGAGCTCGCTTTGTCTGGATCTTGCAGCAGCCGTCCTCCACTGCAAGACACTCAGTCTTCAAAGGCACCAATGCGTTTCTCACGCATCTTGCATCCGTCTGTCATATCCTTGTTAGTCTTGATAGTAATAGTATGCTACATAAGTGCTTTGTTGTATTGTCTAGCTTCTTGACAGTTGCTAGCAGATTTGGTGATGTCTGAATGGTACTCATCCACAGTAGCTTACATTTAGCCCGTCATAAGTACTTTCACTTGATCCCAACCAATCAACTAAACTATGGCCCACAGGTGAAGCAAACTGATCACTTTTCATATTACCTAAATCAGTTTTCCTATCTATAATGACAAAACTTCATGGTAACATAAATGCAGGGGCGGATGTGTATACAACATAGGGTATGCACTTGCATACCTTACCAGTACTCTTAGCAGTGGGAAAAAAATTACTTTATATAATTTTCTATATTAAAATGAAGAGAGTGCACAGCCTATACAAAAATAGTAAATACCCTGCTTTTTGCAATTCTTCATGTAAACCAATAAAGTAATCCAAACAAGTACAACTGTATGTTTCAGGAATACAACAAAGAGTATTAAAAAGTAACCTTTATTTTCTATATATCCTAATGGCTTTGAATTAATTGTAATAGTAATTCTAGCTTATATTTTGGTCAAATAATGTGATATTTAATTTTTGAAAAGTAATCATAATTTCGTCTTTATAATAATTTTTTTCTTAGAACGTACGAACTTATAGCTTAGACCCGTGTTTCACTTTATAATAGGATTAATTATATAGGAGTGGAATTGAAGCTATTTATGCTCAAATAAATTTAACATACTAATTTTATAATATTCCATCCGTCCTAAATTAAGTGTCCTGTTTTAACTTTTAGAGTTTTTTTTTTCAACTTTGACCTTAAATATTTTTGTTTGTATTATATAATACTTGACGCAAAATATATAAATGGTTTGAGTTTTAAATGTATTTTCATTCATATAATTTTCATAAAGTACTATATAACACAAATAACAATATTTAAGGTCAAAGTTGAAAAAGAAAAAATTTAAAATCTAATTCAGGACACTTAATATGAGACGGAAGGAGTAACAAAAAAGTCATATTCAATAGCTTAACAACAAAAGTAAAACTATTCTTGAATAAGTTGAACTCAAGAACTAAAAATTCGCGAATAATCATATTCAAAAGAAGATCGACACATGTATAAACCCGCTACCGGAAAATTCAATTATCAAATGATCTAAACCGGGATTTTTTTTAACAAATATTGCATACCCTAGTCTAAAATTCTAAATCCGCCACTGCATAAATGTTACAATAAAACATGGATTTCACAATTTAAACAAGGGTTAATTGTTTCATTATGTATTTAACTTTACCTCTTTTACTATTGTATGCAACCAACTTTCAAACGTTCTATTGTATGTATCAAACTTTCAAAAATGTCTATTGTATGTATCGGGTGACCTGTTTGCTGACGTGGCACCGGTCATGCTGACGTGGCGCTGATTTGTCATCCTACGTGGCATTTGGTTGCAAGCACAGAAAAACCGGCTACCTGCTGAGCAGGTCACCCAATACATACAATAGACATTTTTGAAAGTTCGATACATATAATAGAACGTTTGAAAGTTGATTGCATACAATAATAAAAGAGGTAAAGTTAAACACATATTGAAACAATTAACCCTTTAAACAAAATCTAAGTTTGATTTTACCCCTCACTTATTACTTTTGATCATATCTTTGGTTTAAAAGTTAAAATTACATACTAGCGTAAGTCTCTACCATTTAAGATTATACGAATGTTTCATGTACATCTTTCCGATTATAAGATTTATTTATTTTGTTTGAATACAATATTTATCTTTATAAAAATAGAATTTTACCAAATAGATTACTATATTGAATGTTTGGGTAAGCTTGTTTGCGCAATTGTATTGATATATAATGGGTGCAATGCATCCAAAAGGTGGTCAATTCTATTGATCTTGGAATATACACGACTGGGCGATTACTCATAAGGTGATCAATAAATTCATACAAGTGTATCGGGTTTCTTATCGTTCTAGCTCAAATGAAATTCGCTCATATACAAGTCATGCAGCATTCATCGTCACTCTGGAATTACTTCATAATTTCGAGTGTGATATATTCAATGTAGTTTGTACCATGCTTTTTTTCTCTTCAAATGGTTTTAAAGTAAACTTAAACTAAAGTGGATCTCAATTTTCAATATAATAAAAAAGGGTTGATGTGATTTTCAAAATGAAGCTAATGTGATAGAGTTTTTTTATATGGTCAAAGTGACCACCCTTTCCATTTTGATTCAAACACATTCGATTTGGTTCGATGGCAGTCACTAAGTCTCTTCAAGAGAAATAATGTGAGTTCTTCCATGGAAACTGCACCATCAGAAAATGGACACTTGGCACATGGAGGGAAGTCAGATCACCAATTGATTTTATAATGGAACCTCATATGGGCTTATATACATGGGTTTTGGATGAGTTGGGCTAAAAAGGGTTCTGACAAGTGGTATCAGAGCTAGGGTTGTAGTCCGGTGTTAATGTAGACAGAATCCTTGGAAGCTCTCAACTCTGATCGATGTTCCCGGTCTCAAGTTCCTCAAACCAATTCACAGCATGTAAAGCGAGAGAGAAAGAACAAGTATAGGTGGACTATGGCTTGCTCGACCCTATTGTGCTTATACGAGTTTGAGATTTGTAGATGTGGGCTTTAGGATACCTAATTGATGGTATCGTTTGATGAATTGGTTTCCCTTTTCGTCTTACGTCACCCATTCCATGTGAGATGAACCTTGAGGCAGCCCTTGTTATCCACTATTTTGATGCATACGCATTGATTTTGTGACCCATTAAATGGAGGAAAGTTGGCTTGAAGAACTTTTCTGTGGAAGATTATTGTAATAATTCATTATTGATTTAAGTTTATGAATAGTTATCTACTTATTTATTTCATGTCCATGATTATGACTACAAGGCGTTATGTGCAATGACATTTATATGTATAGACGCCAAATATGTATACAGATTATTTGGTGCACCAATTTGTAATGGGAATCGTAAAATACCAATGACAAGAATAATCCAACGCAGTAATTTTTTCTTTCTTCATGCATGTAAAAAAAGTTACTACTCAATGTCATTAATTGTGTTTAAATTTGAAAGAGGAAATGGGGAAACATACAAACAATATATCGTAGTACCAAAGCACATTAAGCTAAATATGTTATTAATCAATAGATGTTATTGAGCTTCAAGTCTATTAGCAAACCAAAGCCTTTTCTATAAACTTCTTAACAACCTTTAAGATTTATATGAAATATGTTCATCTTTAAATGACTTCTATAAAAAGTCCTATCTTTACCTATGTTACTTTAAAACTGTTATCGTATTCTTATTTCTACTACCGACCTAACCAATGTACGGATGCGGTCTAAAAGCACCACCAAAAAAAATGTACGCACCGTCTTTATCTTCGCTACTTCCTGTTACCATCACCAGGCGGACTTAGTCGTTCAATTAATAATTTTACTCTGTATTGACGCGGCAAAATATAATTGATATCAATCAATAATGAATATCATTCTACGATAGATTTGTAGTACATCTAGTGATGTGCGCATACATGTTAACATGTTTTTACCGATGAAATATAGATGAATATTTGTAATGTATATATGTATCATAGTTGTTAAGATCCTAATCTTGATCTTAAGATCTTGTGATTCTACGATTCTTGTAAACAAAAATGATCCCGATCTTGCATAAGATCTTAAAACCATAAGATCTTATTATGATCTCGATCATATGTCGATTATGAGCGTAAGATATTACAATCTCGATCCGATCCGATCTTACTCTACATGAATTAATTAGTTAACAAAATGTAAATATGTAGATCGTGTCTTATAAAAGGCTAATGTGCTTATCATTTAATCTATTAATGGATGTAAAGTTAATCAATTCTTCAACTACAATACTTAAACACGTGAAAAGCTATATCTTTAATAACAAATATAAATTCAAATTCTTTTAAGTAGTACTAAATTTATATTATAGTGTTTAAACCATAATTATCCAATTAATTTATCATGCATTTAATTTTCTAGATGTATTATAACACAAATGCACAAGATAATAGCATATGAGTATGATCTTAAGATCCTGATTCAATCTTATGATCCTGATCTAGTAAAGATGAAAACGATCCCTAAATTCTGATTTTGACAACCTTGATATTAATTGCTCTAAAAGTATAAACATGCAATACTCATATAATTACTCTTTCTTTTAATATGAAAGTAATACTAATATAAAGTTTGGTAATAATCATTAATAATTGGTATTGGTCCAGTGAAGTTTTCAGTTTCATTTTTTAGGAGTGATACATACGACTTATTAATAATTCATCTCATTATAAATTTTAATGAATGCCCAAAGAAAGAATATAACAAATAACATAAAAGATAAAGACCTAGATACTTTCTCACTCAAACAAAACCCTAAATTTTTCTCCAGCAATCCAATGATGTTCCCTCATGAGTTACGACTGAATACGATATAAAAAGGTCCCTTTCTATTTTCTAAATACGATTTCTCTTTCTATTGTTCATAATATGATCCTTTTATTTATATTTAAAAACTTCTTGTTTCATAAATGATTCAATCGTGTGCTACTATGATTTTGATATGAGTTATATGTTCTATTGTTGGCTCTCTAATCATTACAGAGTAATTAGGTTTTCTTGTTACTTTGTTTGCATAATCTGTAATGTAGACTTGCATTTTATAAATATAATACTTGTGTTCTGATTTAATGTTTATACTAACAGTATGTTATGATTTATTTGGTTTGCGATTGATAATGAAATTGGATCTATTTAATAAGTATGTATTACCATAATAGGATGTTATAATAATATATTTATAATGGAGTATTTTCTGAGTTAGTTACTTACCAATTATTATTATTCATGTTTGACTTGTGTTTTTTTTTTGCATTGTAGATTTGTAGACACTAGATGGATAGAGGAAAGATAAAATTTGGTTGATGATAATGAAGATTCTAGTGAAGAAGAGTGTGATTTTGTATTTGAGAATGAGGTAATTACAAGTAATGTGGAAACATTAATAAAGGGAGAGGAAAAAAAAGCAAATTAAAAAGTCCCTAAAGAACGAAAAAAATGGAAAGCCACCACGTGCTCCTAGTACAAGCAAATCTCCTTCATTTGGACAGCATAAAGAAGATCTAAGTGGTGGGTGCATTATCAAGATCTCGGTATGATGTTGCTGAGTGTATTTACTGTCAACAACATATTGGCTTTTCATCAAGTAACGGGACTACATGTAACACCCCAAATTCGGGTTGTGGGGTCGGGGCGCGACTAATCAATAATCACAGCACAAAGATATAATGAACGACTCTATATGCGTCATTTTACAACTTGTATTGATAAAATCAAAGTTTACATCAAAATATAGTTTACATTAGCTCAGTTTGAAATTGAGAAATTTACATACATAATTAATTAATACAAAATATAATAATGCAGCTAAATCTCTTAATGTTTGCATGTTGACACGAGCTAATGATTCCTGATTTGGGCAGTACAATCTACTGCTGTGTACCTGTGATACATGCTAAAATGGGTCAGCGAGACGCTAGTGAGCTCACAGGTTTGTATGTCAACACATATTGTATGAACCGCAAGATTTAATTGAATTTAAACTGCAATTAAGAAAAATAAAAGTTTTACAGCCATAAGCACATAGTCTAAGCTTAACTCGAGGTGTCAGGTCCACATTTAAGGTATCCTGATCGAGGTGCCTCCCACGAGTGCCTAATCTACACTCGTCTGAACAAATATTAGTACATCCGTTTACCCAGTTAGTGCATGCAAACCCGGACGAGGAGGGTCAATCCTATATGGTACCATATAATAATATTCACGCTACAACGTATTACCAAACTATGTTGAGGAAGGCTTTGAAAGATTAGTGAGATAACTCATGTAGTAATTGTTTGTTTTCGTACTTGCGTTCATATAGTTAAAATAAAACGAGCAATGATATCACACCCCGGAGTAAAACAGTAAAAGAGGGGCCATGAGATTCACCTGAGTCTTGAGAGTTTAACTTAATAAACTTGAGTTGATTAGCCGAAGTGAGTTGTCCGAAGACTGGTAACCTGAGGGTGTCCACGACACGCGATGATTATAAATGTGTCCAGGTATCTATAAAGACTACCTTTGCAGTTGTTCGTTCAACTAAAATGTCCAAATTATTACGATTTGGTTGTTTAACTTGTTCAAGTTACTACGACTTGGTTGACTTGATTATGTTTTGAAAACGTGTACGACCCGTTGGTGATTTGTTGTAATAATAATCTCATTATTATTATTATTAAGGGTTAAGTTCAAAAACGTATCCTGATGTGTTTCAAAAGTCGTATCGTATGAGTGTTTGAAGTTATACAAGTTTGACACTTCGTATAAAAATGGTTTGTAAACATTTTGTTTTTAGCGTCACTTATAGCGACACTTAGGGTTTATGTGACACTCAGGAAGTGCCGCATAAAATGTGCAATTCTGAAGTGTTAAGGAAGTGACGCATAAAAGGGTGACACTTAGGCAAGTGTCGCGTGGAAGTGTCGGTACAAGTGTCATGCGTCATTAGGATGAGTATCGGATGAAATCAGATTTCAATTATAAGAGACACTTAGACAAGTGTCGCAAGAAGTATCGGTTAGGAGTGTCGGGTATTGATTTTGCGACACTTAGGCAAGTGTCAGGAAAAAGGGGTTATATGCGGCACTTAGGCAAGCGATGCAAGAGTAGGGTTTTAAGCGACACTTAATGCGTCACTTATGGAAGTGACGCATCACTGCACTGGTCCGTGCGACACTTAGGTCTGTTGGCTGGATTTTTGTGTCGAAATCGTGTTTTCCGATTTCCGTTTGACCCGAAACTTTTACCCAACCCATATTTGGACATTTCAAACTTAAATAAACAACTTTTAAGTAAAATAAATAAAATCTAAGAGTTTTCGAGATTTTTTGGGAATCTTACAAGTTAACGCCCGGAGAAACCGAAAAGATGGAAATGTAGATCGTGATGTCGTGGTTCTTTTTCTCCAAATGAGCTAGATGATTTGATGGTGCTTTTGAGTGGTTGAAGGTGATGGTGGTGGTGGAAATTTTTGAGAGAAAAGAAGAGAGGAGAGAGAGATGATGAAAGTGAAATGAGGGAGGGGGGGGGGGGGAATAGGCAGATTTTTGGGGGGAAAGGGGGATGGAATCTCCCAAATTTTAACCCCCGCGTTTGCGTTCTATTCGGTGTTCGTTTCCCGATTGTTTAAACGTTAAATAATTATTTTACACGTTTAAACATACATTTTAAAATACGAATGGTTTACCAATATTTTGGTTGAAGTATTTTACCAAATACTTAATAAGTGCGTTATAAAATATAATTTAACTTCGTTTTGATTGTTTGCGCACTCAATATTTTAATCGCGTAGACGTTTGTTTGTACGATACGAATTATTTACGAAATATTATCAAAATAATATTTTGAATAAAATAGTGTTATTAAACAATGTTATATTATTTAATAAAATTGTTCACCAACGTCCGTATTAGTTGAATCGAATTACATTCGATTTGAATTGCGTACGATTTAATCAAATCGCATAATTGTACATATTCAACAATATATATTTCGATACATTAATTAGCCTAATATGGAACTAATTACATGTATTAACAGTTAATTAGACACTAGTTACTAGTCCTAATTTGGCGGGTGTCACATTTTCCCCCTGTTAGGAGAATTTCGTCTCGAAATTTAGTTCGAGGTCGTGTTTGGAGTAAATTCAGCGAATAACTGAGGATACTTGAGTCGCATTTGGTTTTCTTGTTCCCAAGTGAATTCCGGTCCACGCCGCGAATTCCACCCGAACTTGACGATGGGAATGCGACTTTGTTTGAGTTGTTTGACCTCACGGTCCATGATTTCAACGGGTTCTTCAACAAAATGAAGTTTGTCTTCGATACGAATTTCATAGAGTGGAATAATAAGTGTCTCATATGAAAAGTGGGGTGCATGTTGCTGAGTTCGGGTGGCAGCTGCAATCGATACGCCACTAGACCAATCCTCTCGAGGATCTCAAAAGGCCCAATGTATCTAGGGTTTAGTTTTCCACGTTTGCCGAAACGAATGACACCTTTCCAAGGTGAAACTTTGAGTAGCACTCGATCCCCAACCTGGAACTCGAGTGGTTTACGTCTCATGTCAGCATAACTTTTCTGACGATCATATGTGGCTTTGAGTTTGTTTTGAATCTCGAAGATATTCTCGGTTGTTTCGTGGATAAGTTTAAGTCCAGTGAGTTGACTGTCTCCTACCTCGGTCCAACAGATCGGTGAGCGGCACTTACGACCGTAGAGTGCCTCGAAAGGTGCAACCTTAATGTTGGTATGATAACTGTTGTTGTACGAAAATTCGCACAATGGTAGGTGTTTTTCCTAGTTTACACCGAAGTCAACCACGCAGGCTCGTAGCATGTTTTCCAGTGTTTGAATCGTTCCTTCACTTTGGCTGTCAGTTTGAGGGTGGTATGCGGTACTCATGTCAAGACGGGTACCCAATGATTTTTGGAGTGATTGCCAAAAGTGATATGTGAAGCGACTATCCCTATCTGAGATAATCGAGATTGGAACACCGTGTCGAGAAACAATTTCTTTAATGTAGATTCGTGAGAGGCGTTCCATTTTATCGGTTTTCCTTGATCGCAAGGAAATGAGCAGATTTTGTGAGACGATCCACGATCACCCAAATGGTATCGCAACCGCTCGATGACTTTGGTAGATTGGTTATGAAATCCATGGCGATTTGTTCCCATTTACATTCAGGAATCTCGGGTTGTTGGAGTAAACCAGATGGTTTTTGATACTCGGCTTTGACTTTTGAGCAAGTAAGACACTTGCTGATGTATGTGGCGATTTCATCTTTCATATTCGGTCACCAATAAAATTCCTTGATGCCGTGATACATTTTGTCAGATCCCGGATGGATAAAGTATCTGGACTTGTGAGCTTCATCCACACCAAGTCTCGCAGGTTCCCAAAACTAGGCAACCAGATTCGGTTAGAGAGGTACCTAACCCCGTTAAGTTTGGTTTCAAATTGTTTATCCATGCCTCGTAAGGCTTCGTTTTTTATGTTATCGGGTTTCTGAGCTTCGAGTTGAGCAGCAAGGATCTGAATGTTTAGATCATTGTGAATTGTCATACTGAGGGCTCGGACTCGAAGTGGTTTTGTTTGTTCTTTTCGACTGAGGGCATCGGTAACAACATTTGCCTTACCCCGATGGTATTTGATCTCGCAATCGTAGTCAGTAACCAACTCAACCCACCGACGTTGCCTCATGTTGAGATCCTTCTGATCGAAAATGTGTTGGAGACTTTTATGGTCGGTAAAGATTGTGCACTTAGTGCCATAAAGGTAGTGTCTCCAGATTTTGAGGGCAAAGACGACAGCTCCTAGTTCGAGATCGTGGGTGGTGTAGTTCTTTTCATGAATTTTCAGCTGTCGAGAGGCATAGGTAATGACTTTGTCCCGTTGCATCAATACGCAATCAAGACCTTGATGAGAAGCATTGCAGTATACCACGAAGTCATCGGTGCCTTCGGGTAAGGATAGAATAGGAGCACTGCAAAGCTTTTGCTTCAGAAGTTGACATGGTGACTCTTGTTTATCAGTCCAATCGAACTTTTTGTCTTTCTGAGTCAGAGTTGTGAGTGGTTGGGCTATTTTTGAGAAATTTTCAATGAATCGCCGATAGTACCCAGCAAGACCCAAGAATTGGCGTACTTCGGTTGGAGTTGTTGGTGCTTGCCAGCACTTGATAGCCTCGATTTTTGATAGATCAATATGGATTCTGATATCGCGTAAAAAGTCATCTTTTTACTACCGATATCTCTCTCATTCTAGAACGATTTTTGGCATTTTAAACTCAAAACCAATACAAATCAATGATATTATGCCAAGATGGTCAAAACAAGGTTGCACGATAAAAATCAAGCAAAACGGATGAAAAACGAAGATTCCGCACACGTTTGAAGATTCAAGGCATCAAAACGAGATTTCAAGATAAAAGTGCCCATCATCAACATCCATCTCACCCAAGATGTTCATTTTCAAATTACTAATCCAACAGAAGAAGAATCAACAAAAACGGATAAAGAATGAAGATTCTACGCCTGCCGGAAGATCCAAAGGATTCGTACGCAATATCTGGAGATAGGAGACATATTTTTGGGATATCTTTGCATCAAAGTCTTCATTTTTTACTTACGGATTCAACGCAAAAAGAATCAACGCAAACGGATGCATAACGAAGAAGATACGCACACATTAAGCAACACAATCAAAAACGACGGACCGGGACAGGTGGCAGCCGGCCGCCGCCGCCGGCCAGTAGCCAGGCGGCGCTGGCCTCCACCCTCCGGTCTCTTTTTCACTTTTTCGTCCTTGCTTGTACCCGGTGCACCACCTTTCGCTACTTTTTTGTACCCGGTGCACCACCTTTCGCTACTTTTTCTAATGTGGGCGTAGGGATGCTAATGTGATCCATGTTTCCCTATAAATACAGCCCCTAGGCCTCCATTTGAAGATGTCCCATATGCATTAGGCATAATTCTCTCTTAACTTTCTCATTCTATTTTCTTACTTCAAAATTAGTGTTAGGCTAGTTAAGGAGTTTGTTTAAAGTAGAACGAAAGCTAGGGAACATTTTGTAATCTTTGGTGTACGCTTGGAGTTATGCTTATTAATTCAAGTCTATTCCTTCTCGCATTTTAATCCGAGTTCTTCTATCCTATTCTATCTTAATTAATATGTATGCTTTAATTATGCTAGAGTTAGTTTGTGCCATGATTAGCGAGCAGATTACTATTGTATTTGTTGTGATGTAGTTAGCATATATAATTGTGGGATGACTTTAAATATGTCGTGAAATAATATGACGGCCCCTATTCGACTGTTTACTCGGTATAGTGCTGGAAATGCTTTTAAGCAAAGTACATACGTATGGAAGCCGGTAACGACCGAAGGTAGTTGTATTATGGATCGACATTATAAGATGGAAACTTTATGAACGCACTTATCCTATGATTTTAAACCTAAAACTTATATTTGCCTTTCGATTAACAAACGTGATTGTAACCTTGTAAAGAGGAGTCGCGAACCTTGATACTTGGTCAATAGTTATCTGTGTAAAAACTATGTTTTTAACTGTAACGTCATGCAAGCATCATAAAATGCAATGTGATTACGTGGACTTGCCATGAGTATTGTACACTTTCGATCACAATGTACTTATCATGTAAGCATGGCGAAGCAATTAAATTCACAATGGAAACATCGGTAAACGATTAAATACACTGTGAATCACCATAGCATTTTCCGACATGGTCTGGGTTTAACTTTATGCAAAAAGCCGTCAGCATTTTAATTAGCATTGTAATTTGATTAGTTAATTTAGATTAGATTAGAGTTGGTAGGCTACATTCTAAATAACCATTTACGAAAACCTAGGGATTTGTTAATTGTAATGAGAAAGGCAAGTTTGGAATCTAAGTTACATTGATATCCTTTCCTTAAAATATGAAACCAAGAGTAAGGTACGCAAGAACCGTGAACGTTTTCCCTGTTTATCATCCTTAAGTTTCATTAATAAGGAATTGGTTAATAAGTCCGAACATGAGTTCTAAGTTAATAGTTTAACGGATTTGAAATCTTTATGGTATTAAGAACGGTCAGATTTGTAATGACCTTCTACTCTATTCCTTCGCCCACGAGCGAATACGTTCAATAATACGGGCCATTGACTCCCTCACAGGAGAGTGTGGAGAGTTGAGCATCGTTTGTCTGATCAGAATCATGACACCTTAGTTCCTCATGACATATTAGTTGATAACCAACTAATAGGGAACTTATTGGTTATACCACTGGGTGTTGAATCCACTAAACATTCCCAATTTAGATAATCGTTTTCCCATAAAAGTCATCATCTCACATTATTAGCTAACGAACTCACAACAAATACTACTTTCATTATCTGATTTATTATTACACTTTTATTCGCTTTATTTAGTTTACTTAGTTAACTGAACCAAAACCCCCAACGCACTCTTTTAAAACCTTTACTAGGAAAGAAAGATTGATTGGATCACCTTCGTTTCAATTCAGTTTCTCTTTAAGAACGACTCTTGGTCATACTTACCATCTACTAGCCTTTGGTTCAGTATTAGTAAGTCATACTTAGACCCCAACAAATATAAATTTAAAACACCCATGATCGCGGTCCGAGCGCCATCTTCATACGACGCTTCGGGGCGCATCAAGTTTTTGGCGCCGTTGCCGGGGAGACTAACTGTCCGATACAGAGGCCCAACCAATCCCAATTCTAGTAAACCCTTAGGATAAACCTTCTAAAAAAAACACAAAAACAAGTATTTACTTTCTTGTATTTCCTTTTTAGTGTATAACCCGTTCCCCTAGATCTGCACCACTATTTAGTTTCCCTGATCCAGAACTTATAATACGTACCATTCAACGAGAAAAGAAGCAATCCGCACTTAAAATGGTTGAACGTATCACTCTCGCTGCAACAGTAAACCCTCTATCGAAGGAAGAGGAGGACCAATTCTTTACCCTGAAACCCCTGGTCAATCTTTCGAGCTTAAGCACCACATCATCCAACGAATCCAAAACCACTGTCAATTCCATGGATTACCCAATGATGATCCAAACTCTCACCTCGACAAGTTCATATCTCTTTCAAACTCCTACAAACAAAACGGAATTAGTCAAGACACAATCTGTTTGTATCTTTTCCCTTATTCGCTCACACATCATGCGCAAACATGGTTTGAAGGTTTAGAGACTGGCTCTATCTCTTCATGGACTGTGATGGCGACAAAGTTTCTAACCAAGTACTTTCCGCCTTCTAAACAAACCAAACATCGAAATGACATCATGAATTTCCACCAAGCTTTTGATGAGTCATTATACACCGCATGGGAACGATTCAAAGGAGCCTTGAAGAAATGCCCTAATCACCAACTTGACAAATCCAAACAATTGTATACCTTCTATAATGGTTTAGACCCTAACCACCGAACTACCCTCGACGCTGCCGCACAAGGAAGCTTCATGGCAAAGACCGACGAAGAAGGATGGAACCTTATAGAGAACATGACTATGCATCACCACGATTGGAACTCTGGAGATCACTCAACATCTTCAGCACCTCTCGCCGCATCAAATCCAATTCCAGTCGAAGCAATTAAGGTATTAACGGAGAAAATGGACTCACTTGTCAAACAGTTTAGAGAACTTAAGAAACAACAACACCAAGTACACCAAGTGCAAGTCTGTCAACACTGCACCAATCCGCAACCACCTAGTGAATACCAAGTTGAATACGAAGAAGAAGATGGCACCGTTTACTGTGCTCAGTTTCCTGCTCGACAACAAAATTTTCCACCCGGTTTCAATCAAAACAACAACCAACCTAGAGGACCTCCATTCCAACCAAGAAACAACCAACCATACCAATCTAGATATCCACCTTACCCACAACAATCACAACCCTCTTATAACCAACCCCTCGCACTTCCCGCACCAACTTCCGACACAAACCAAACCCCTGAACAACCTACAAAGATGAATGCCCCAGCATCAAGTTCAGATGACGCCTTCACCCAGTTCATGCAAGGTCAACACCTGCTCAACCAAAAGACGTCCGCCAGACAAGATCCAGCCGACCTCTTTATGAGAAATCAATTGGTTGTGCTAAAGAATTTGGAAGCTCAGATTGGACAATTGGCACAACGTCTTGATAACAGACCCAGAGGAAGCTTGCCTAGCAACACGGTTCACAACCCACATGTTGAGGAAGCAAAGCAACTTACTACCACCGAGGAAGCATAACTACACCACCAGCTGTTGTTCCAGTAAAAGAGAAAGAACCAAAGATCAAGATACCAGCTATGGAAACCACTTCGACCATAAATAAAGAGGTTAGGATCCCTTACCCCGCTAGACTTAAAGCTCCACCCAAGAAATTATCATCCTTTAAGCTAGATGGAAAATTCCTTGATACCATGTCTAGAGTTCCCGGTCGAAACAAGTACCTTAGGAAATTGCTATCCACTAATGATAAACTACCTGAAGTAAACAATACTCCCTTAGTTCTGAAACCTCAGCCCTACTTAAGAATAGCCTTCCCGAAAAACTAGGAGACACCGGTAGATTTACACTCTCTTGTTCTATTTACCAATCTGGAGAAATAAGCGCCTTAGCCGACTTAGGAGCCAACATTAACCTTATGCCCTACTCCCTGTTTAAAAGGCTGGAACTTGAAAACTTGAAACCCACTAAGATGACCGTCCAGCTAGCTGATCAATCTGTTAGATACCCAAAAGGAATAGCTGAGAACGTTCTAGTTCAAGTTAACAAATTTTTCTTTCCAACGGATTTCGTGGTAATGGATATCCACGAGGACATAAACATCCCGATTATCCTTGGAAGACCATTCATGAACACAGCTAGAGCAGTAATTGATGTGTATAACCACACGATTGTATTACGATCACATGGTGAAAGCATTACTTACAAGATCGACCAACTGGAATGCACTCCAGAAGAAGAAGAATGCTATGTTATATCAACAGGCAGAATTTGTTCCGATGACGAATCGGAACCAGAGAAAGAGCAACATTTCACTCAATCATCAGTTTTCATCTCTGATTATGAGTATGAACCAGAAGCAGAGGAAGAATATGAAGAAGCAGAGGAAAAAATTGAATCGGAAGACGAAGAACCTGAAGAAGAGGAAGAAGAAACTGAGGAGGAGGAAGAAATCGAAGAGGAAGAAGAGGAAGAAATGGAGGAAGATGAAGATCAAGATGATTCACCACAGATGGTTGAAGTCAAAAGAATACAAGACTGCAAAGACTACACTTCATCAGAAGAATCCTTTGATTATGGAGCCGTCCACCAAGAGCTCAGATCCACTCATCTCAAAAGAATGGGAAACATTCTCGACTCTTATCTCGATCCATCGAAACCTTTTACCAGAACCTGACTCCGATACATAGATACTTTTAAAGAAGAACTCCGCACATCACGGCACCCAGACCTGTATGCTAAACTCCTACAAAGAATTTATGCATATAAGTCATGACAACTAGAAAGCTTTGTTGGAGAAAACCTTCAAAACACCATCATGGAAGTCAGAACCATCGAAGTCGACAGTACTCAACCTTTCAACAATGCACCCTCAGATGAAGAATTCCACCAATTCCCAGATTCACGAGACGAAGATTCCGACTACAAGAGTGTCGAATTTGACGGTGATTTTATTGACGACTATCGATGAACGCTCTATTCCAAAAAACCCTCTTGCTCCACCAAATTCCCCCATCGTCACAACTGAGAGATTAGAGATTCCGCTCATAGATACTCACCAAGACATGATTGAACTAATTGATGAATACACCGATGTGCGCATCATTGTAGAAGCTATCAAAGAGTCAAACAATGAATACAACACCACTCAGAGATACCTAATAAGGCAGATTGAAGGAGAATACGATTCATATCTAGCCAATAATGGAGAACCAGTGCCCCAAACTTTGCTCAGATATATCCAAGAGTTCTCCGATTCCCTTCAAGAACAAGTCACCAGAGAAGCTCAACAGCCAGAAAGGCCAGATTACCCAATGGGAGAAGTCGAGTTCTGCAGCAACCAAAGGCAAATATACCAAAAAGTATATTGTGCCTTAGCCGGATCAACTTTTCCCTACTCATCAAGTCAGAAGGCTATACTTGCATCAATGAGAACCCATCTTGAAAGAGCTACTGGAAATCCACAAAATTATGCTGACATAAGAATGGTGGGAGATCCTAGAACCCTTCTAGATCTCATCGAAACTGGAGAACATTTCACAACTTTAGAAAACTTCAGGATCATCATTCACTCCACTATTGGTCATCACGTTGAACTAATAGTTGATGAACTAAATCAAGTGGCATATGATGAAGAAATTCACGAAGTGCCTAGATTCATTCCGCACCTATCACAAATCAACTTAGCAACTTATGTTACGACACGACTGCGTGAAATGTATGAGGAAGAAGACATAAAAATTGATGCTTACCGCAACGGATATCACGAAATATTCAGCAAGTTAATCTACGTCTTCACTGACTCGGATTTTTCCTTCAACCGCGAACAACATCAACTCATCAGACAAGTATGCCAAGCCACTAGATCCTTCGAAGGAGACCCATTGGCCAATGATTTTGAAGAAGTGAAAACTAAAATTATGGCTTTAATAACCTCAATAGGTAGAAACCACCCACAGCGTGAAATTGTTCAAACTCACACCTGCACTCGAATCGATCCTAACGGACCAGTCACAAGGGCAGTTCAATACATCAGCTATGGGATGGCAATCCTCGACAGATTAGCCACTGACTGCTTCAAAAGCTTCAGAATGGAATCCACCACTCCACCAACTCTCATTACTGACATGATAGAATAGTTTCTATGATACTTTCCTCCATGATACGCCCTACCTAGGAACCACAGTGACCACTCTAGCACCACGGACACATCCAGCATCATCTGAAGAAGAAAGGACTAAGTTGAGCTCTCGAATTTAAAAGAGCGCTTCTCGGGAGGCAACCCGTGTTTTTACATTTCTGCAATTTTACTTTCCAAGAAGTGATGAAATCTCCGACTATCTTTCACACTCGGATCATACAAAGCATGCTCCAGCCTGCAAGAAAATAGCAACACCAGAAGAATAGTATATCCAACGTGTTCACACCTACGAGACCAATCACAAGAAGACTTGATCAAGAATGCACCAAGGAAGACGGAATCTGGCACATGCAACCTAAGGAACACTGCAACCACCGGGGAGTACTTCTATACCGTCTCTTTCAATTGTTTGAATATACCATATCCATTATGCTTATCACTAAGTGTGGGATTCAAACCCAAAACACACTAATAAAAGAATCCGTCTTAGATGTTTAAATTCCTAAGTGTGGGATTTTCACCCCAGTTAGAGCTTAGATTATAAACATCGAGGACGATGTTCCTTTAAGTGTGGGATAGCAGTAGTTACACTACTGTAAAATGGATAATGGTATATGCTTGATTCTAAGTCGTTGCTCTTTAGACCATCCTTCTCCAATAAGTAAACAAAATTTTTCAAAATTAAGTTAAAAATATGTTGAAAATGAAAATTTTTAGACAAAGAATGATTTACCTTGGGGAAGAAGGATAAAATACAAATTCCTTTGGAAAAATTAGCTTAGTAATCCCATAAAGAGCATCACATGACTAGGCACACAATAACCCAACTTTCGATTCGTGAGGTATCTTGAGCCATATAAAAAGCATTCACTTTTAATGCTTCACTTCTTCGATACTTGAGTGTGCCGATGTATGCGTTTAGAATAAGAACTTGCTCATGTTATGCATTTCGAATCCATATTGGTTAGTGAAAAGGAGATTGAATCACATCATTCTTAAACCCCTCCGTATACCCGTACACCCATACTCCCAAGAAAAATAGATACGTTACCCCTACTTTCTCAAAAGCATCCCCCAAACTTTGAAACAAAGTACCAAAGATGAACGAAGAGAAATCGCAAGGAGACGACGTCGAAAAAAAAGAGAGAGAAAAGAAAATTCAAGAAAGAAAAACCCAAAGAAAAGGAAATCAATAGGAGAAAAAGACTCCTTCCGCAAACACCAAAAAGGCATCAATCCCCCAAAAAAAATTCCAACTTCAACAAAAGAAACCCAACAAAACCCCCTCTCATTCCATAAACACTCCGCTTCTAAAAACCCTATATCACTTCCCCTAGAATGATTGTGGCTAGATCGACTTTGCACTCACCAAAAAAGGTAACGATTTAATTCTCGATCAAGCCTATGACGATAAACGATACATGACTGACGTTCTGAGTGATTGACAATATTAGAATAGGAAACCCTAAACACTTTGAGTGATTTGAGTGACCACCTAGAGAGGATCGCCTAGTCATGTATCCAAGATCAAAAGCATGCTCCCAAAGATTACAACCCTTCTTTTTCAAAGAACGAATATTTTATTTTTCAAAACCCCCCTTAGTAAAAAGTTCTACCCTAAAGTATTTTATTTTCTGCTTATTTTAACTATGCTTGAAATTCGAGTTTGCTTGAGGACAAGCAAAGTTCTAAGTGTGGGATACTTGATATCGCGTAAATAGTCATGTTTTTACTACCGATATCTCTCTCATTCTAGAACGATTCTTGGAATTTTTAACTTAAAACCAATACAAATCAATGATATTATGCCAAGATTGTCAAAACAAGGTTGCACGATAAAAATCAAGCAAAACGGATGAAAAATGAAGATTCCGCATAGGTTTGAAGATTCAAGGCATCAAAACGAGATTTCAAGACAAAAGTGCCCATCATCAACATCCATCTCACCGAAGATGTTTGTTTTCAAATTACGAATCCAACAGAAGAAAAATCAATAAAAACGGATAAAGAATGAAGATTATACGCCCGCCGGAAGATCCAAATGATTTGTATGCAATATTTGGAGATAGGAGACATATTTTTGGGATGTCTTTACATCAAAGTCTTAGTTTTTGACTTACGGATTCAACGCAAAAAGAATCAATGCAAACGGACGCATAACGAAGAAGATACGCATAAATTAAGCAACGCAATCAAAGACGACGGACCGGGGCGGGTGGCAGCCGGCCGCCGCCGGCCAACAGCCAGCAGCTAGGCGGCGCCGGCCTCCAGCCTCCGGTCTCTTTTTCACTTTTTCGTCCTTGCTTGTACCCGGTGCACCACCGTTCACTACTTTTCCTTACCTGGTGCACCACCTTTCGTTACTTTTTCGTACCCGGTGCACCACCTTTCGCTACTTTTTCTAATGTGGGCGTAGGGATGCTAATGTGAGCCATGTTTCCCAATAAATACAGCCCCTAGGCCTCCATTTGAAGATGTCCCATATGCATTAGGCATAATTCTCTCTTTACTTTCTCATTCTATTTTCTTACTTCAAAATTAGTGTTAGGCTAGTTAAGGAGTTTGTTTAAAGTAGAACGAAAGCTAGGGAACATTTTGTAATCTTTGGTGTACGCTTGGAGTTATGCTTATTAATTCAAGTCTATTCCTTCTCGCATTTTAATCCGAGTTCTTTCTATCCTATTCTATCTTAATTAATATGTATGCTTTAATTATGCTAGAGTTAGTTTGTGCCATGATTAGCGAGCAGATTACTATTGTATTTGTTGTGATGTAGTTAGCATATATAAATGTGGGATGACTTTAAATATGTCGTGAAATAATATGACGGCCCCTATTCGACTGTTTACTCGGTATAGTGCTGGAAATGCTTTTAAGCAAAGTACATACGTATGGAAGCCGGTAACGACCGAAGGTAGTTGTATTATGGATCGACATTATAAGACGGAAACTTTATGAACGCACTTATCCTATGATTTTAAACCTAAAACTTATATTTGCCTTTCGATTAACAAACGTGATTGTAACCTTGTAAAGAGGAGTCGCAAACCTTGATACTTGGTCAATAGTTATCTGTGTAAAAACTATGTTTTTAACTGTAACGTCATGCAAGCATCATAAAATGCAATGTGATTACGTGGACTTGCCATGAGTATTGTACACTTTCGATCACAATGTACTTATCATGTAAGCATGGCGAAGCAATTAAATTCACAATGGAAACATCGATAAACGATTAAATACACTGTGAATCACCATAGCATTTTCCGACATGGTCTGGGTTTAACTTTATGCAAAAAGCCGTCAGCATTTTAATTAGCATTTTAATTTGATTAGTTAATTTAGATTAGATTAGAGTTGGTAGGCTACATTCTAAATAACCATTTACGAAAACCTAGGGATTTGTTAATTGTAATGAGAAAGGTAAGTTTGGAATCTAAGTTACATTGATATCCTTTCCTTAAAATATGAAACCAAGAGTAAGGTACGCAAGAACCGTGAACGTTTTCCCTGTTTATCATCCTTAAGTTTCATTAATAAGGAATTGGTTAATAAGTCCGAACATGAGTTCTAAGTTAATAGTTTAACGGATTTGAAATCTTTATGGTATTAAGAACGGTCAGATTTGTAATGACCTGCTACTCTATTCCTTCGCCCACGAGCGAATACGTTCAATAATACGGGCCATTGACTCCCTCACAGGAGAGTGTGGAGAGTTGAGCATCGTTTGTCTGATCAGAATCATGACACCTTAGTTCCTCATGACATATTAGTTGATAACCAACTAATAGGGAACTTATTGGTTATACCACTGGGTGTTGAATCCACTAAACATTCCCAATTTAGATAATCGTTTTCCCATAAAAGTCATCATCTCACATTATTAGCTAACGAACTCACAACAAATACTACTTTCATTATCTGATTTATTATTACACTTTTATTCGCTTTATTTAGTTTACTTAGTTAACTGAACCAAAACCCCCAACGCACTCTTTTAAAACCTTTACTTGGAAAGAAAGATTGATTGGATCACCTCCATTTCAATTCAGTTTCTCTTTAAGAACGACTCTAGGTCATACTTACCATCTACTAGCCTTTGGTTCAGTATTAGTAAGTCATACTTAGACACCAGCAAATATAAAATTTAAAACACCCACGATCGCGGTCTGAGCGCCGTCTTCATACGACGCTTCGGGGCGCATCAGATTCCTTGACTATTAACAACATGTCCAAGGAATTGAACGGATTGTATCCAGAATTCACACTTGGAGAATTTGGCATTAAACTCCTCGTGTCTGAGTAGCTCTAGAATGGTTTTGAGGTATTGCGCGTGTTGTTATTCGTTTAGCGAGTATATGAGAATGTCGTCGATGAAGACAATGACAAACTTATCGAGGTAAGGTTTGCACACCCAATTCATAAGATCCATGAATACAACCGGTGCGTTTGTTAAACCGAAAGGCATCACCTGAAATTCATAATGCCTGTAGCGAGTTCGGAAAGCAGTTTTCGAGATATCGGTGTCGCGAACTCGGAGTTGATGATAACCCGACCGTAGATCGATTTTTGAATAAAAACTCGACCCTTGAAGTTGGTCAAATAGGTCATCGATACGAGTAAGTGGATATCAGTTCTTGACGGTCAACTTGTTCAACTCTCGGTAGTTGATGCACATTCTGAAAGAACCGTCTTTCTTTTTCACGAATAAGACCGGAGCTCCCCAAGGTGAAGAACTTGGTATAATGAATCCTCTATCCAGAGTTCTTGTAACTGGGTGGACAGCTCCTGAAGTTCGGATGGGGCTAATCGGTATGGTGCTCGGGCCACGGGTGCAGCACCTGGCACGAGGTCGATTTAGAACTCAACCTGTCTTGGCGATGGTAGACCAGGCAATTCTTCGAGAAAGACCTCTGGAAAGTCTCGAACGATGGGCACATCCTCGAGTCGCTTCTCCTCCGATTTTTTCTCCATGATGTGTGCGAGGATTGCCGGATAACCCTTTCTCAGAATTTTTCGGATTTTCAAACAAGAGATGATGTTTAGTCTCGTCCCACCAGTCTCCCCCTGTATGATCAAAATTCTACCGGTGGCGAGAGGGATGCGAACGACATTATCATAACAAATGATTTCGGCTCGGTGACTGTACAACCAGTCCATTCCTATGATGACGTCGAAACTTCCAATTTCAACAGGCATAAGATCGATTGAAAAGGTTTTGTTGGCTAGGTTTAAAGTGCAATTAGGTATCACACTATCGGTTTCTATGAGTTTATCGTTTGCTACTTCTACAGTGTACTTAACATCTAGAGCAATAGGGGTGATTTCAAGTAGTGGATAATTTTCATCAGAAATAAAGCTTCTATCAGCACCAGTATCAAATAGAACAGAAGCAGTTAAGTTGTTGAGGAGGAACATACCCGAGACCACATTAAGGTCTTCGCGGGCGTCCCCAGAGTTGAGTACGAAGGCTCTACCTCTCGCGTTGTTGTTTTTGTTCTTTCTCTTTGGGCATTCATTCCTGAAGTGCTCAGTGTTCCCACATTCGAAGCAGGCTCTTGATGGCCTGGTGTTGCTGCTGGAGGTGTTGTTGTTACATTTAGGAGCTCGGCAATCTATGGACGAATTCCTGTACCTCCTGCAGTTGTTGCAAGGGGTATTGCATTAACCCTCGTGGTGGAGGTTACACTTGGAACAATAGGTTGCTCCCAGTATACCCACGTTAGGGTTCAGTTTTGGAGATATAAGCTTGGATGGCATTAGGTTTCCTGTTGGGTTGGTCGTGGTGTTCAGAGGATTTGCGTTTGTTGCTGGAAGGGGCGGTGGATGTCTCACGGCTGACAATCATTGCCATGAGCTCATGTGCAAGCCGGATTGCACTTTGGATGGTGGTTGGTTTGGATGAGGTGACATTTCCCTGGATGTTTTCCAGGAGGCCGTGGATGTATCTCTTGATGCATTTTTCATCCTTGTCTACCAAGCCCGGACATAGGAGTGCGAGTTGCTGGAATTTAGTGGTGTAACCAGCGATATCATTGCCTTGAACAGTCAAGTGCCAGAATTCTTCCTCCAATCGATGGAGTTCTTCGATAGGGCAATACTCATCCTTCAACATTTTCTTCAGATCTGCCCAGGGCAATCGATTAGCGGTCTCGATTCCCTCGGCACTAATATAGGTGTTCCACCAAGTAAGGACACCCTCTTGAAAGGTGTAGGCAGCAAACTTGACTTTGCTGTCTTCAGCGCAATTGCATAGGCTAAAGACAGATTCCATACGTTTCATCCACCGGATCAAACCAATGGCACCTTCCGTGCCTTTGAAATACAATGGTTTGCAACTGAGAAAATTCTTGTAAGAAGAAGGTTTGATGACAGGAGTATTGTCAGCAGTGTCATCACTTCTTCTAGAGGTTCGTGGTGATTCCTGAGTAGCCAGGGCTTCAGCCACAGCTCGGGAAATGAGAGCAGCAATTTTAGCATCGTTGTAACCTTTCTTCTTTGGCGGCATGATTCTTCAGGAAAGAAACAAGAGGTATATGAGAGTTTGCACCAGAAAGATAATTGAGGTAGATGTATATATAAAAGTAGTAATATACACATCATAATGTAAAGACTAATAATGTCGAGTCATAGAGAGAAATTGTCAATTGATATTACAGAGTTAAATGATTACAGACAATTTTGAGTTACGAGATTCAAAAGTTACAGACTTAGGTAGTTTGCAAAAGATGTCGGGAATTGTTACATTCGGTCAAATTACATAGATTCTACGGAAGTACAATAGATTACTAGATATTTACTACACTAATCTTGGTGTACATTGAGCTGTGGAAGCAGTGAGGTGAGATGGTCCACAGACTCTGCAAGTCTTCTAACCATTCTGACAGCATCCTTAGTTTCCCGCAGGCGCGCCTCACATTCTTGCAACCTTGATTGTAAAACGGAGATCTCATTTCGGTTACTGATTACTTCGTTATGAACGATCTCCATGGTTTGTGTGGTATCTTCCATTTGGTCGTGAGTTCGGGTCAAGGTTTCAGAGATGTCCGCTTGACCTATGTATAACTTGGCGATACCGTCTCGAGTTTACTCCATCCAGTTAGAGCGAATATTGCGTTGTTCGATTTCCATGTTGTGTAGCCTGCTTTCGTGGTGGTGCACTCGAGCAGCTAACACGGGAACAGTGAAGTGAGTAGGTTCTTGGGTATAGGGAGAGACTTCCATGCTGGAAAACCCTCCATTAGTTGCGGGGAGTTAGATTCCTTCCTCGTCCCTCCAAGTGTCGAGTCGGTCTGAAAACAATCGCCATTGGCTCGTTGTTGTTTGCCTTTGAGGCTGGTTATTGGGTTGGTTTTGAGTGGGATATGGGCTAGCTCGAGGCAACCTAGTGTTCCTCCTAGCTACCCTTGAGTTTCGTGATCCATATGGATGAGAGCGAGATGAATTGGGTGGTGTGTTTGCCATTTCTGAGACAAAGCGTTAGAAAGAATGAGGCCTATATTCGTATATATAATATAGCCTAAGATTCGTAGAAAGGTTTATCAACGTATATATATATATATATATATATATATCACACATAATAGCCTATTGAGTGTCTAGCACAGACATATTTAAGTCCCGGTTTTCTCAAGGTCAGAGTCAACTAGTGTATCCTGTTCAATCATGACTCCTTTCAGATCTCACATCATTTTCATTTAATTGTACATAGTTGATCAGGATATGTTAAATTAAACCAATACAATGTAGTCACTGAACCTAATCATACTTAATGAGGAATACTGCCTAACGGTCATGGTCTAGGCCCACTAAATGCAACCTAGTTCACTATAATCTTAGGCTCTGATACCAATCTGTCGCACCCCTAAATTCGGGTTGCGGAAGCGAATCGGGTCGGGGCGTGACTAATCAATAATCACAGTACAAAGATATAATGAACGACTCTATATGCGTTGTTTTACAACTTGTATTGATAAAATCAAAGTTTACATCAAAATATAGTTTACATTAGCTCAGTTTGAAATTGAGAGATTTACATACATAATTTATTTATACAAAATATAATAATGCAGCTAAATCTCTGAATGTTTACATGTTTACACGAGCTAATGATTCATGATTTGGGAAGTCCAATCTACTGTTGTGTACCTGTGATACATGCTAAAATAGGTCAGCGAAATGCTGCTGAGCTCACAGGTTTGTATGTCAACACATATTGTATGAACCGCAAGATTTAATTGAATTTAAATTGCAATTAAACAAAATAAAACTTTTACAGCCGTGAGCACATAGTCTGAGTTTAACTCAAGGTGTCAGGTCCACATTTAAGGTATCCTGATCGAGGTACCTCCCACGAGTGCCTAATCTACACACGTTTGAACAAATATTAGTACATCCGTTAACCCAGTTAGTGCATGCTAACCCGGACGAGGAGGGTCAATCCTATATGGTACCATATAGTAATATTCACGCTACAACGTATTACCAAACTATGTTGGGGAGAGCTTTGAGAGATTAGTGAGATAACTCATGTAGTAATTGTTTGTTTTTGTACTTGCGTTCATATAGTTAAAAAAATGAGCAATGATATCACACCCCTGAGTAAAACAGTAAAAGAGGGGCCATGAGACTCACCTGAGTTGATTAGCCGAAGTGAGTTGTCCAAAGACTGGTAACCTGAGGGTGTCCACGACACGCGATGGTTATAAATGTGTGCAGGTATCTATAAAGACTACCTTTGTAGTTGTTCGTTCAACTAGAATGTCCAAATTGTTACGATTTGGTTGTTTAACTTGTCCAAGTTACTACGACTGGGTTGACTTGATTATGTTTTGAAAACGTGTACGGCCCATTGGTGATTTGTTGTAATAATAATCTCATTATTATTATTATGATTTTAAAGGGTTAAGTTCAAAAACGTATCCCGATGTGTTTCAAAAGTCGTATCATATGAGTGTTTGAAGTTATACAAGTTTGACACTTCGTATAAAAATTGTTTATAAACATTCTATTTTTAGCGTCACTTATAGCGACACTTAGGGTTTATGTGACAGTCAGGAAGTGCCGCATAAAATGAGCAATTTTGAAGTGTTAGCGTCACTTAAGGAAGTGACGCATAAAAGGGTGACACTTAGGCAAGTGTCGGGTGGAAGTGTCGGTACAAGAGTTTGATGTGACTCAAAAAGTCATGTTATTAAGTACTTATTTCTGCACTTTTTTGGACTATTCTCTGGTGAAAATATTTCAAAACAATCATTTATCATCAGAAATCACCAAGGTAGTCTAAATACGAGCGTTGCTACAAAAATCAGCTAAAACATCCAATTTACACGCAAACCGAGGCAAAAATAATCACCTTAAAAATTCTATTCTTGATTATCCTATCAAGTTAGATCTTAATGCATATTTTATGATTCAATAGGAAAATCCAAGATTAGAGGTGAAAGAATCAAGAGAAACGGGTAAAGAACAAAGAAGATGTGCAGTCTGGAAGCCCGCCGACCGTCATCCGGAACACGCAAAAGTCAAACACTTCCAAATTTGGCAAAATTAGTGTCATTAGAAGCATAACGGAGAAACGAAGCCAACGGCACAAGAATCAAGCAAAACGGACTCCAAACGAAGAAGATACGGACGAACCAAGCAACCGAGAAATCAGCGGAGGCCAAACCAAGCACCAACCCCCCCCCCCCCCCGGGCACCTAGGTACCGTATACGGTACCGTAGGTGCCGTATACGGCCCTTAGGGTACCGTATACGGGGGTGTTTTCCTTGATAGGTGCCGTTTGACCCCCCCCCCCATTGGTCCGCTTGCCCCGTATGCTGCTTTGATGCTTGTATTTGATGCTTCAAGACTTGTACCAAGGCTTTCACCCTTCTCCTATAAATACCAAGCTTCATTTCACATTTAAAAACACACCTTATATCTCTCATTCACACCTCTCTCTCTCTCTCTACTTTCTCTCACTAGCACTACTCTTAGGAATTAGAGGAGAATTGTTCTTATAGTTAATATAGTTAGTTCTTCTCTCTAGTTTCTCTCTCTAGAGAAACTAGAGAGATATAAGTTAGCGGTTAGAGCTAGAGGAAAGTTGTAATTGGGTAATCAAGTTGTAGCAAGGTTATTCAAGTCAGACTGTTGTAATCCTCAGTATTACTCTTCTAATCCGGTGATATTATTTTACTCTCTTACTGTTATAATGTCTGCTTTATATGTTATTTCAGTACGATATATGATTATTGCCATGCTGATTAGCTAGATTAATATGTGATTGTTGAAATGTAGATGTTAGGATTAGGGATGATGTTTAATTAATATATCTTATATATGATTGGTAGTTGTTATGCTGCATACATGTTTAGACTTATCCTGGATGTAGACTTAATTAATCACCCTTTCTGGTCTCTCACGTGACTGTTGCCTTAAGATAGGATCTGATCAACCCTAACTACGAATACACAGTTATCTCCTGTTTGTATGAAACTGTGGGATCGCCGTAACACGGTTGAATACTTGGTATAGCGTTGGAAATACCGCTGGTAGAGTACAAATACGTGGAAGCCAAGGAAATGCCGATGGTCTATCACACCGTGGATTACCTGGAAGCAACCCTTCCAGACACGGGTCTAGGTCCTGTTAAACTGTGAAAATGCTATAGTACACCGTTACACTACCTCTGGTTATAAAGTTGTGTATAGACACATTAGGTCTTTAAAACACCTTAGATATACCTCGGGTTAGAGTACTGTGGAAAATAAGGACACTATACATTGTACGCATGCCTAGGGATGAACGACCAATGGCAAAGGAGGGTCTAACCCATGATGGAAGTATTAGAACTAAAAAAGATAAAACATGAGTTAGGAAATGAAAGCAAGGATGCCGGCTGTGTTCCCAGATGCATAAAACCCCTAATCTCTACTTAACCAATAGTTTAACTTATTCAGCATACAACCAGTATTACTCTGTTAATATTGGATGGACATAGGTGTTAAGAAAAGTCAGTGTTGTGGATTGTCGCCTTATTGCTTAACTCCATTTAGAGAGTCGCTTGGTCTTCGAAAGAGACAATGAGGTGGGTCTGAAGACATTCCCATCTGATCAGAATCAGGATAGCCTAGGATTCAGTGACATATGCTTTAGGGTTACACCTAGACGTAGGATCCTAGTGTTTACACCGACCGTTTAGAAGATTCTTATCTAGAGTAATCACCTATCATCGATATAATAGCATCCCGAAACCCTAATCGTCGAAGTTTCAGCAATCACTCTCTACCTGCTGCTTATATTCTCGTTTACTTTCCTGCATTTTAATTCCTGTCTTTAGATTAGATTAGATAAAACCAAACCCATACCTACCTTGTTTCTAAACCCATCCTATTGTCAAGTTATCTTTGGTAGGTTCCAATTCAATTCAATTCGTTCCGATTTTGGACGACACTCGAGTTATACTTGCCACCTTACCCACAAGGTAAGTAGCTAGCATAGTTTGAGCCCAGCAAAATATAAATTTAAAACTTACACCGACGTGCTGCCATACGGTCGCGTTGACGATGCGTGATGGTTGGTGGCGCGTCAGTGTCATGAGTCATTAGGATGAGTATCGGATGAAATCAGATTTCAATTATAGGCGACACTTAGACAAGTGTCGCAAGAAGTATCGGTTAGGAGTGTCGGGTATTGATTTTGCGACACTTAGGCAAGTGTCGGGAAAAAGGGGTTTTATGCAGCACTTAGGCAAGCGACGCAAGATTAGGGTTTTAAGCGACACTTAATGCGTCACTTATGGAAGTGACGCATCACTACACTGGTCCGTGCGACACTTAGGTCTGTTGGCCAGATTTTTGTTTCGAAATCGTGTTTTCTGGTTTCCGTTTGACCCGAAACTTTTACCCAACCCATATTTGGACATTTCAAGCTTAAATAAACAACTTTTAAGTAAAATAAATAAAATCTAAGAGTTTTCGAGAATCATACAATTTAACGCCCGGAGAAACCGAAAAGATGGGAATGTAGATTGTGATGTCATGGTTCTTTTTCTCCATATGAGCTAGATGATTTGATGGCGTTTGATGGTGCTTTTGAGTGGTTGAAGGTGATGGTGGTGGTGGTGAAAATTTTTGAGAGAAAAGAAGAGAGGAGAGAGAGATGTTGAAAGTGAAATGAGGGAAAGGGGGGGGGGGGGGGGGGAATAGGCAGATTTTTGGGGGGAAAGGGGGATGGAATCTCCCAAATTTTGACCCCTGCGTTTGCGTTCTATTCGGTATTCGTTTTCTGATTGTTTAAATGTTAAATAATTATTTTGCACGTTTAAACATACATTTTAAAATACGAATGTTTTACCAATATTTTGGTTGAAGTATTTTACCAAATACTTAATAAGTGCGTTATAAAATATAATTTAACTTCGTTTTGATTGTTTGCGCGCTCAATATTTTAATCGCGTAGACGTTTGTTTGTACGATACAAATTATTTACGAAATATTATCAAAATAATATTTTGAATAAAATAGTGTTATTAAATAATGTTATATTATTTAATAAAATTGTTCACCAACGTCCGTATTAGTTGAATCGAATTACATTCGATTTGAATTGCGTATGATTTAATCAAATCGCATAATTGTATATATTAAAAAAAAAATATTTTGATACATTAATTAGCCTAACACGGAACTAATTACATGTATTAACAGTTAATTAGGCACTAATTACTAGTCCTAATTTGGCGGGTGTCACACTACACCTCTTAAAAATCACATTGCTACTTGCAAACAATACCCGGTGAACATGGACAAGAAGCGGAAACTTATAGATCTTGAGTCTAAAACAATTGAAAGTGATGATGGTTCGGTTGAAACTGTTATAATTCCTAAGTTATGGGAGTTTAGTCAAGAAGTTTTAAGGAAGGCGCTTTCTACTTTTTTAGGATGTTAATTGTTGATGAATTAAGTTATTCATTTGTAAAGCGTCAAGGTTTTCTTGATTTTTGCAAGGTGATTATTCCTCATTTTCTGGTTCTTTCACGTACTACCTCAACCAAGAGATTGTTATGCTATTTATATATTGAAGGAAGAAGAAGGTTGTATAATTTCTTTCACAATGTGTCTCTAAGAGTTTGTCTCACGACTGATACGTGGACTTCTCTTCAAAATATGAGTTATATGTGCTTGAGAGCTCACTTTATTGATATTGATCGGCTTTTACACAAGAGAATTATAAACTTTTGTTTAGTAGCTATCATTCTGGGTTATTGATTTCTAGAGTAGTCGAGACATGTTTGACTGAATGGGGGTTAAAAAATATTCTCACTGTTATAGTAGATAATGCAAGTACAAATGATGTGGCTCTTGTTCATCTGGAAAATAAATTAATCATTGGGAGTGTGGTTTATTGAACGGAAATTTTTGCACATGAGATGTGCATCTTAATTAAGGTTGTTAAGGATGGTTTGAATGATATCAATTTTCCCGTGAAGAAAGTTCGTGCTCTTCTGAAGTATGTGAGGTCTTCAAATATGCTAACCTCGAAAAGTTCAAGTCACGTGTTGGAGAAGAAAAAATAGAAAGTAATAGGCTTGTATGTATGGAAGTTGACACAAGATGGAACTTCACTTTCTTGATTCTTGAAGTTGTTGTAAAGTTCACGAAAGCATTTAGTAACTTGCTTTTAAAAGATTCTAATAGTGAGAAGGAGTTAAAACGATGTGATGGTAATATCTTTAATGAATTAGATTGGATCCAAGTAAGTAGTTTGCTGCCATTTCATAAAATATTTTATAATGCTACATCGAGGTTTTCAAATTTTCTCGTTATGTGACTTTGAATTCTTATATGCATGATATACTTGGGATTGGTGATGTGAATGAAGCATTTACTTTGAAAGAGGATCCCTCCATTAGGAATATGGCATTTAAAATGTTAAGGAACTATAAGAAATATTAGGGGATGTCAAAAAGCTCAATCAGTTCTTATTCATTACCTTTCATCTTGAAGGAAGACGTAAGTACAAATATATTAAGTGGATTGTGGAAGACAAGTATGAGAAAGAGAGCGTGAATGAGTTCCTTAGCAACCTTCTTCAAAACATAGATGCCTTGTTTGCTCTTTATAGTTCTTTTATACCTACAAAGAAGAACGATGAGGAGGCGTCATCTAAACAGCCTACTTCTGAAGCTGATGGTTCTATGTTAGGGTCCTCGGGGAATGGTGTGGAGATGGATATTGATAAAATCATGACTCTAAGATTTGAAATCGTAGTGGGAACTTTGGAAAGGATTATGAGTTAAACAAATATTTGGTAGAAGATTGAAACACCCCCAAATTTACTGTTTAGCGGAAGCAAGCTTTGAGGTGCTACTAATCAATAATCAAGACACACAAGGCTTATAATGAACGACTCTATATGCGTAGTTTTACAGATATATTGATAATATAAAGTTTTACAATGTATAATGTTTACAAAATCCTGATAATTACAATGTTTATAAAGTTTTACAACGTGGGTGTCAGGATCACAATAAAGTGTCTGATCGTGGGTGCCTCCGAGCGAGTGTCTAATCCATACTCGTATGAACAAAAGTTAATGTGTCCGTTTAACCAGTCAGTGCTTGCTGACCCGGACGTGGATGGTCAGTCCTATATGGTACCATACACTAACATTCGCGCTACATAAAGTATTACCAGAACTATGATCGTAGAGAACTTAAAAGTAATTAGAAAACAGCTCATGCAGTATATAGCGAGTTTTGTACTCGTGTTCACATGTAAAACAAGGTAAAGCATATATTCCCACCTCTGGATTTAAAACTGTAAAATGAGGGGCTATGAGACTCACCTGAGTTTGGAGAATTGCAACGAAGTAATATGATGTAATAATATGCGGTGCCTGAAGACCGTAACCTGTCAGGCATTTATAACGCGCAAGGTTAATATGGTAAGTAGGTATCTATCAAGACTACCTTTGTAGTTGTTCGTCCAACCAGAATGTCCAAATGATTTCGATTTGGTTTGTTTAACTTGTCCAAGTTACTTCGACTTGGTTGATTTGATTATGTTTTGAAAACGTGTACGGCCCGTTGGTGACTGGTTGTAATAATATTCTCATTATTATTGTTATGATTTTTGAAGTGTTATACTTAAAAAGTATTTACAAATTTTAGGTGACGGAGGTCCGGGGGCAGCGCCCCTGGTTAGCGGGGTTCCAGGGGTGGCAACCCCTGGCGGGGTCCAAGGGGCAGAGCCCCTGGTTGGGGTCGAGATGAAATTTTAGGTGAAAAACGCATCTAAAACTTGAATTTGGGTGAAATCAAGTGATGAAATTTTAGGTCTTGACACTTAGTAAAATCTGTGTTTTCTTGGTTCTGTTTCATGCGACACTTATAGCGTCACTTAGGGGTTTAGGCTTCTGTAATAAGGGTGTCACTTAGAAAAGTGATGCATAATAATGCGTCACTAAGGTAGTGTCGGGCATAAGTGTCGGATATCGGGTTGGAGCGTCATTAGGGTCAAATGTCGGATGAAATCGGAATTTAATTATAGGTGACACTTAGACAAGTGTCGCTTGGAGTGTCAGTCTGAAGTGTCGGGCATTGAATTTGCGACACTTAGGCAAGTGTCGGGAAAAAGGAGTTTTATGCGGCACTAGGGTAAGTGACGCAAAATTAGGGATTTTAGCGACACTTAGTGCGACACTTAAGTGACGGATTAAGTGACGCTACGCTGCTTTAATCTATGCGACACTTAAGTCTGGTGGCCGGATTTTGAGTCGAAAATGTGTTTTTCGGTTTCCGTTTGACCCGAAACTTTTACCCAACCCATATTTGGACATTTTAAGCTTAAACAAACCACAAACAAGTGAAAATAAGTGAAATCGGAGAGTTTTGAGTTTTGTCGGAAAACTTACGAGTTGACGTCGGGAGAAACCGAAAAGATAGAAAGGTAGATCACGACGTGGTGGTTCTTTCTCTCCAAATGGGTGTGAAGATTCGAGGCCGTTTGGTGGTAGTTTTTGGTGAATTTTAAGATTGTGGTGGTGGTGGGTGTTTGAGAGAAGAAAGAGAGAAAGAGAGATGGAGATGGAGAATGAGAATGAGAAGTGGGGTGGGGAGGTGGTAACCTCACCCCTTGGGCCGGTTTTGGTGGGGGGGCCTACCGAAGTGTGGGTCTCCAATTTTAATTCCGTGTTTGCGCCCCGTGCAGTGTTCGTTTTCACGATCATTTAAATGTTAAATAATTATTTTATACGTTTAAATATACGTTTTAAAATACGATTAGTTACCCGGTATTTTAGTTGAAGTATTTCTTCAAATACTTAATTATTGAGTTATAATGATTATAACTTAACGTTATTTCGGTTAGTTTGCACGTTAAATATTTTAATCGCGAACTCCTTGTTTGTATGATGCGAAATAGAATTGAAATATTATCAAAATAATATTTTTGACATAATATTCGTATTAAACAATATTGTATTATTTAATAAATTTGTTCACCAATGTCCGTATTAATCGAACCGAATTACATTCGATTCGGATTGCGTACGATTTAGTCAAATCGCATAATTGTATATATTCAACAATATATATTTCGAGAAATTAATTAGCCTAACACCGAACTAATTACATGTATTAACAGTAGATTAGGCACTAAACACTAGTCCTAATTTGTCGGGTATTACAAAGATCACGAACTTAATGACACAAATTTTGACATACTGAATTGGTGTAGGGTTCAACAATGTAGCTACCTCATTCTTTCTAAAATGGCTCAAGATATCCTCGCGATTCTAGTTTATACCGTTGCATCCGAGTCTACTTTTAGCACGGGAGGTCGTGTGCTCACTTCTTATCGAACTTCTTTAACTCCAAGAATGGTTGAAGATTTTCTCTATACACAAGGTTGGGTACGCTCTTCTAATATTCCCATTTCTTTTGATGTCACCTTCACTAAATAGAGAATCTGGAAGAAGAAAGTTAGTCTGTATTATCCATCTGTCATTCCATTAATATTCGTGTCCATTCTTTTTCTAATGTCCTAGATGAATATTTTTTCTTATATGTGACATTGAAAGATTTAACTTTTGAGTTACCCTTGATCATTATTAATGAAACACTAGATTGTAAAGACAAGGTGTATGAAGATGAAAACTACTAACTAAATCAAGGTAATTTCTTTAGTTACTGTTCAAGTTTCATGGTCTTAAAGTTTATGTCCATTCTTTTAGTCCTTTAAGGCTTTTAGTTACTGTTATTAAGTTATCCTTGCAAATGAACTAGTACCATGTATGTGAATATTAAATGGTAGACTTTTAGCTACTATTTTGGTGGTTAATATGATGCTCTTTATGTTTGTGGTAGAGGCAACAAGTATATAAGTATGAGTATGTAAGTATGTATCTGTATAGTTGGATGGTCCCATGTAGTTGTGTAAAAGTAAAACGGACAGTCCTATGTATGGTAATAAACAATGTTTTATTTCTTTTGTATAGGTGTTGGTTCTAAAGGTTGTACAAAAAATTACTATGGATGATGGATCAAGAATGGTGGACATTCTTTTGGAGATAAAAATTTGAATAATTGTGACTGACATTTAGGCAATACATTCTATCTAATACTCCCTCCGTCCCAAATTAAGTGTCATGTTTTGACTTTTTGAGTCTTTTTTTTCAACTTTGACCTTTAGTATTTTTGTTTGTATTATATAATATGTGATGCAAAATATATAAATGGATTGGGTTTTAACTGTATTTTCATTGGTATAATTTTCATAAAGTAATATATAACATAAGCAAAAATATTTAAGGTCAAAGTTGAATAAGATTGACTTCCAAATCTAATACAAGACACTTAATTTGGGACGGGGGGAGTAAGATTTTAAGACTTCGTATTTATGTACTATGCGTTTAAGACAATGTATTTGTAGTAGTGTACCATGCGTTATAAAATCTAATGTATTGCCCAAATGCCCACTACAATCATTCAAATTTTAAGAGATAGAATGTATTATGCAGATACATTCTATCTCATAATGCATGGTACACTACTACAGATACATAGTCATAAAAGTGTGGTACACTGATACGAAGTGTTAAAAACTTATTAGATAGAATGCATTGCCAAATGCCCATAACAATCATTCAGATTTTCATCTCCAAGATAAAGTCCACCATTATCATCCATAATAATTGTGTGTAAAACCCTTAGAACCAACACCTATACAAAGTAAATAAAACATTGTTAATAACCATACATAGGAATACTGATTTTACTTTTACACAACTAAATGGGACCATCCAATTATACATGGACCATCCAAACTATACAGATACATACTTACTTCCTCAACTACATACATAAAGAGCATCATATTAGCCACCAAAATAGTAGTTAAAACTCTATCATTTAATATTCACGTACATCGGACTAGTTCACTTGCACGTATAACTTAATAACAGTAAGTAAATGTCTTAAAGGACAAAAAAGAATGGACAAAAACTTAAACCGGTAGCTAAAGGAATTACCTTGATTTATTTAGTAGTATTCATCTTCATACACCATGTCTTTACCATCTACTGTTTCATCAATAATAATCCAAGAGTTGCTCAAAAGTTAAATCTTTCACTGTCACATAAAAGAAGACATATTCATCAAGGACAATAGAAAAAAATTGGGCACAAATATTAATGTAATGACATATGGAAAAGATTTGGGATCAGAGGGGATGGTCCCTAATTGAGGAAAGCAGGGGCTAGAGGTAATCCTAATCTTTCAGTCCATGATCCAATGGCTTAGAATATTTAGTGACAATAAAAGCTAATAAAAAACCTTATAAGGGTATTTTGGTCACACAATCATCATTTTTTTCTTCATCCTTCATTCTACTTTCTTTGTTCTTCTTCCCTACTCAAACTCCTTTTTTCCCGATGGCCACAAACGAATGCAGTCACCGAATTCCGACTGTTGTACACCACAATTAGATTGTACACCTCGAACGTAGTCACAAAATTTCAGTCATCGCGCACGCCACAACCACATTCCAACAACCTTACATGAGGTCACAAAGTTCCGGCTACCACGAACAATGCAACCAGATCCAACTACCACCGCCCATTTATGTTGCTCGATCACTAATTTAAAATGTGATAAAGATCAATTAATATTTACGAGTTATACGTTAAATTTGTATAATAACAAATGGATTAAATCAATATCTTCCGTCTTTTGCGAAGTCTACTACCACCACCTAACTCAATTGTGGAAGACTACATGAAATAACAATAGAAAAGAGTTTTGATGATACTGGCTAGATACAATAATAAATCTGAAAAATGAATTGTTAAATTGTTATAGCAATAGAATGCGATTAATATAAACTAAAGGAAAAAGAAAAGTATAGAGTTGATATGGTGATTTGAATATGACTTACTAGCTCTAAAGAAGGTGAGTAAGAGCATGATGATATTGTACTACTCTTCTTTTTGATTGGTCTCTCTCATTTATTGACTTAAATAATAAATTTGAAATTTGTTAGATATGTCAAATCTGTTTTTTTTTTGTTGCATGTCTTATCTTTTTACTTTTTTAAAAATGTTATTAAAGAAATGGGCATTATGGTTCTAAAATAAGTTCATTACGCGTATAATATAGGGTAACATTTGATTTAATTTTAAATAAAGATGTAGTGTATTTAATTGTATAGTAGCATTGTCTATTGATTATGATGTAGTGTTCAGAAAAATAATAAAAAGTTTTTCATTCAATGATGATACATAGTGTTTTTATTTGAAACCGACGATGCAATGATTTCTAACCATGATGCAAAGGTTATTATCGATCGATGATGCAGTGGTTTATTTAACAATGTTGTAGCGCTTTTTTTTATCGACCAACGATGCAATTATTTTTGGGCATGATGCAGTGTTTTCTAATTACAGACTATACAATGGTTTTTTTTAACAATGTTGTAGTGTTATTTTTTCAACCAATGATGCAGTTGCTTTTAGCTATGATGCGGTGTTTTTTAATTACTGATAATGTAGTGGGCTTTCTTCTTTTATTAACAATGTAAGTGTTTTTTTATCGACCAATGATGCAGTGGTTTTTAACCACGATGCATTATTTTTTTAATTACTAATGATGAAATGATTTTATTAACAATGTCACGGTATTTTTTTCGACCAACGATGCAGCTTTTTTTCAGCCATGCTGCAGTGTTTTTAAATACCGGTGATTCAGTAGTTCTTTTTTAACAATATTGCGGTGTTCTTTTTATCGACCACGATGCAATTGTTTTTAGCCATGATGCAATGTTTTTTTTTAATATTGATGATGCAGTGGTTTTTTTAACAATGTTGTGGTGTTTTTTTTATCAACCAATGATGCAGTTGTTTTTAGCCTTGATATAATATTTTTTTGAATTACAGTGACGATGCAATATTTTATTTAATTGATAATGTAGTATGTTTGTAAAAGCAAAATGTATCGTTTCATTGAAACTATTAGTTAAATTTTTGTTGTATAACAAATTCAAAACATCAAATAAAAACCAAAAGAAAAAACAAATAAGGTAATGGATTAGTTGTCTACTAATTATAAAATAAAAAAGTAGATAGCACATAGAAAACAACTTTGGTTATCGTCTGAGAAATGCATGTAGCCTCTCCAACACCACAGATAGACTAACATATGGAAACACATTATTTCAAATATTGTACTAAACTACATATTTAATTTAAGAATACCTCCTCGTTGTCTTTCAACAATACTTGATCTCTCTTTCTCAACCATCTTATGCATACAGTCAAGTGTCAACATAACCCAACCATCACAACCTTAAAATAAGATAGTTTTAAACAAATAAAATACAAAATGAAAGCTTTGAATGTTCATTAACCATTTCAGCATCACCAAAATCATAGCTATGAATATCGATGACATCAAACTTATCTTTTCATGTCCGTACAATGGAGTGAACTCGCAAGTGCCATCTCCACGATTCCGAATTTGGTTAAGGTTTGTTGGTTGTTAGCGATGACATAATTAAATAAATAAAAAAGAACAAAAAAGCATAAATTAGCGTATAAAATGGTCGTACCCAAAGAGCTTAAAACCTTCTGGCGATCGGATTCCGACGACGGTAGGTGGCGGTGGACAGCGACGACAGATAGCCGAGGGACAGCGGCGACATGTAGAGATGAGAAAGAAGAAGAAATAAGAAGTGAGAAGGGAAAATATAATATTACTTTCTTATCCTTAATAAATGACCAGGTGGCAGCTCACCATTTGCTTCCCTCCCTTTCCTCTTTAAAGGGTATTCCCCTCTGAACTGGACAAAATGGAAAATGTAGACTAACTTTCTGCTTCCAGATTATGTATTTCAGTGTCATAAAAAGAAATTGGAACATTAGAAGATCCTATTTAATCTTGTGTACAAACAAGAACTTCGACCATTCTTGGAGTTAAGGAAGTTTGAAAAGAATCGAGCTGATATGAACCGAGATAGATTCGTATCTAATTAACAAAAAACAAAAAAACCAAGATAGTCCCTACCATTCGATAAGTAGGGATCTTCCAAAAGTCTAAGACTCAAACCAATTCATTCATAATACTAAACCATAGCCCTAATGACCTATAAATACAATGACTCTAACTTGCTTACCAAGTCATTACAATAAAAGGATACTAATGACTAAAGGAAACTGATTATTATTAGACTCTAAACACCCAATACATTAAATAAATCCCTGACACCCCTAAGCTATCTAATTAATTTCAGTGCTCCCCTCCCAAAAACACACCTTGTCCTCAAGGTGTGGCATTAAAACTCCATTTCAGTCAAATTTCAGTCCAGGATCCCATGGTTTCACTTGCATATCTATCTTGTCTAACTCATCATCCTCATTGACTAACAACACTTGCAAAGTATGACTCGGACATTTATGACCTAGTAATGAATATTTCATCACATCAAAAACATAATCCTTCAGCTTTCTTATCTTGTAGTTCCAAATCAGTCAACCTTCGAAACTGCCCTCCTTTAGTGGTTGCATGTCGTCCTTGTTGTTAGGCCTCATAGTTCTTCCCATCACTCTTCCTTGTGAAGCCCTCAAATAGTTGGTTGTCTTCAATGGTAATTGTTAGTTCCATCGCATGCATCAAACGTTGCAGTCTCATGACTCTCACAATAGTCCTTAGTTCAGGTTTGAGCCCCTTTTTGAAAGTTGCTTCCATAACCGAATCTGGAACCCCAACTAATTGGCAAGCCAATATGTCAAACAAAGCAACATACTCACGTACTAATGTTTCCTGATTTATAGCCAAGAACTGCTCGTATAGGTTTCTTCCTTGTGAGTGTTTAAAGCGTATTGTCAACCTTCTTATAAACCCCTCCCACGAATTGAACTGAGTACGGTCCTCGCTCTAACGGTACCATGATAATGCCTCTCCCTCCATAAAAATTGTAGCTGCTCTTCATTGTTCTTGTAGTGAAATACCTTGAACGTCAAAGCAACACTCAACTCGGTAAATCCATCCATAAGCATCTTCACCATCGAATACAGGCATCTTCAACTTCTTCATTCGATGATCATACCTTTGATACACTCCCCTAGCTTCCTTTGGATGTGAATATGTCCCAAAACTCATCTCAAACTTCGGTTGACGCTTATATCCCCTTGTATGATGTTGCTCATCACCCTCACCATGTAAAAAAAAATATTCGAATTATGAACCTCAACATATTTGACACTCTTTTTCCTTCCTCCTACAACACTAGTCTTAGCATGGTGACCCAACATCTCAAACCTAAATCATCATAATGAGGCTCGTAATCAGTCGCCTTTTTATGTTTCTTTGGTGGTATAGCGTTCTGCTATTTTTGTGGTATAAGTCTCCCTAGTTTGCTTCTTAATCCCTTCCATAAAAGTGGCCAACATTTTCCGCATTAAAACCACTGTATCCGTCCGTTGTTCGGTTACGTAAGTTGTTGTTGGATAGAAGCCGTGACCTGAGCGTGATAAATGAATTTCTTATCTTCTGGTAACTTCTTGATCTACACAATTTCAGCCTCCAATGTATCAAGTCTCTTGTTTGCAGTCAATGATTTTTTTTCAACAAGAAAAAATAAACATCTGAAAATAGTTTGTTTTTAACGTTACTACGATGAATAGTAGTTCCGATGTGAACAGTGGTCCCGACAATGAATAATGATTTTCGAGAAGTGACATACTAAAGTTGCTCTGAAACCAACTTAATACGAACCGGGATAGATTTGTATCTAATTAACATGAAACAAAAAAAAGAAGATAGTTAATACAATTCGAGAAGTATGGATCTCCCAAAAGTCTAAGACTCAAACCAACTCATTTATAATCCAATGGCTTACACGGCCCTAATGACCTATGAATACTAATATACTCTAACTTGCTTACCAAGTTGTTACAATAAAAAGAAACTAATAATTATTAGACTTCAAAAATGCAATACTTTAAATAAAGTTCATTGGAACCCCTAAACTATTTGATTCGTATAACGAGCACACGACCTCCCATGCTAAGAGCAGACTATGCCACAATAGAAACTGGAATCGCGAGGATTTTTCGAGCTATTGTAACAAGAACGATATATCTACATTGTTGAACCATCCACCAATTCACTAAATCAAAATTAGGTCATTAGTGTGACACCCGCCAAATTAGGACTTGTAATTAGTGCCTAATCAAGTGTAATACATATAATTAGTTTTGTGTTAGGCTAATTAATGTATCAATATATATATTGTTGAATATATACAAGTATGTGATTTGATTAAATCGTACAAGTTTCAAATCGAATGCAGTTCGGTTCAATTAATACGGACGTTGGTGAACCATTTTATTAAATTATAGGACATTATTTAATAACTCTATTTTATCCAAATTATTATTTAAATAATATTTCAACTCAAATTCGTATCGTACAAACTTCAATTATGCGATTAAAATAATAAACGCGCGAACAACCGAAACAAGAATAAGTTATATATTTATAACTCAAGTGAAAGTATTTGATGAAATACTTCAACAAAACCTTAACAAATATTCGTATTTTAAAATAATCATTTATACGATTAAACGATCGGGGAAACGAACACCGCACGGAGCGCAAACGCGGGGGATTAAAATTTGGGAGATCCCCTCCCCTTTTTCCCCAAAAATCTGCCAAAACCCCCTTCCCCTCCTCATTTTCATCATTTCCCTATCACTCTCCTTCTTACTTTTCTTTCTTTTCTCTCTAAATATAACCACCACACCACCACCATAAATAACCACCAATAACTACCACCAAACGGCCTTGGATCGTCACACTCATTTAGAAGAAAACGTTCCTCTCGTCGAGATCTACACTTTCATCTTTCTGGATTTCTCCGAAACACTCCGATTTCACTTACTTTTACTTGTTTGTGGGTTATTTAAGCTTATAATGTCCAAATATGGGTTGGGTAAAAGTTTCAAGTCAAACGGAGGCCGGAAAACACCTTTTCGGCTCATTTTCCAGCCAACAGCTCGTTATGTTGTAGAGGTTCCAGGCCACCTGCGACACAAGGCTTTATGTCACCAATTCATGGCCTATGTCGCATATAGCGACATAAGCCTCTATGTCGCACTACTTCACGGATGTCGCATATATCGACACAAATAGTTATGTTGCAATAATTACGGACGTCGCATATAGCGACACAAAACACTATGTCGCAAAACTTATTTCCTTCGCACATAGCGACACAACACCTTATGTCGCATTAAAATTGCAGATGTCGCACTTAGCGACACAAGCCCTTATGTCACAGACATGATCTGCGACACAACAGACTATGTCGCACTTAGCGACACAAAGTCTTATGTCGCACCCAATGTCGCATAAATCAGAAACTTGAAAACATGGATTTTTACTAAGTGTCAAACTTATGTCACTTCAAACACTTATACGATACGACTATTTAAACACATTGGAATACGTTTATGAACATGAACACTCGAATTCATAATAATAATAATAATGAGATTATTATTACAACCAATCACCACGGTTCGTACACGTTTTCAAAACACAATCCAATCAACCAAGTCGTAGTAACTTGAAAAATTCAAACAACGAAATCGTGGTAATTTGGACAATTCAATCAACCAAATCGTAGTAATTTGAACATTCTAGTTGGACGAACAACTACAAAGGTAGTCTTTCGAGATACCTACTCATGTTTATAACCATCGCGTGTCTTGGACACCCTCAGGTTACAAGTCTTCGGACATCAATTCACGGCTAATCAAACAAGTTTATTAAGTTAAACTTCTGAAGGCTCAGGTGAGGCTCATAGCCTTTATTTTACAGTTTTCATCTGGGGTGTGATTACATTGCTCGTTTTATTTTACAATATGAATGCAAGTACCATACAAACCAAATACTACATGAGTTGTTTTCACTAATCATTTCAAAGCCCTCCACAACATAGTTTGGTAAAACATTTGTAGCGTGAATGTTAGTATATGATATCATATAGGATTGACAATCCTCGTCCGGGTTAGCACGCACTAACTGGTCAAACGGACGTATTAGCATTTGGGAAGACGAGTGTAGATTAGACACTCGTAGGAGGCAACTCAGTTGGGTTTCCTTAATTGGATCTAATGCTCAAGTTAAGCTCAGACTATGTGATCATGGGTGTATAACTTTTATTTTGCTTAATTGCGTTTTAAATTCAATTAAATCTTATAGTTCATACAAATATGTGTTGACATACAAACCTGTGAGCTCACCAGCGTTTCGCTGACCCATTTTAGCATGTATCACAGGTACTCAGCAGTAGGTTGGCTGCCCAATCAGGATTCATTAGCTCGAGTCTTCATTCAATCAATCAGAGATTTAGTTGCATTATTATATTTTTGTATAAAGTAACTATGTAATGTAAATCTCTCAATTTCAAGGAACTGAGCTAATGTAAATAATATTATTAATGTAAACTTTGGTTTTATCAATACAATGTAAAACGACGCATTTAGTGGTCGTTCATTATATCTTATGCGCTGTGTATATTGATTAGTCGCGCCCCGACCCGATTCGCTTCCGCAACCCGAACTTGGGGGTGCGACAGATTGGTATCAGAGCCTAAGGTTATAGTGAACTAGGTTGCATTTAGTGGGCCTAGACTATGACCGTTAGGCAGTATTCCTTATTAAGTATGATTAGGTTCAGTGACTACACGGTATTGGTTTAATTTAACATAGCCTGATCAACTATGTATAATTAAAAGAAACGGGGACTCAAACATGTCTGTGTTAGACACTTTAGGCTATTATGTGATATATATATATATATATATATATATATATATATATATACATAGATAGGCCACTCTCTCGCTCAATATCTTAGGCTATATTATATATGTATTATATGAATATAGGCCTCATTCTCTCTAACACTTTGTCTCAGAATGGCAAACACACCACCAAATTCAACACGCTCACATCCGTATGGATCGCGAAACCCAAGGGTAGCTAGGAGGAACACCAGGTTGCCTCGAGCTGACCCATACCCCACTCACTTCACTTTGTCGGACTTAGCCACCAGGCTACACCGACACGAGCAACGACTTGATACAATGAATATCGAACTCCAAGAAACCAACGAAAACTGGAGACTCACATCACTTGAACGTATCAATCAAGTCTCCAAAGATCACGAAAATTCCGTCAACAACTTGGACACCCTTGACAACCGTCTGGGTGAAACCATCAAAACTATGGAGGTTGTCCACAACCAAGTGATTGGCAACCGAAACGAAATCTCCATCCTACAATCAAGGCTGAATCAGTGCGAGACACGTCTAAGGGAAACCGAGGACGCCCTCCGAATGGTTAGCAGACTTGCAGAATCTGTAGACCATCTCACCGCACTACTGCCACAACTCAATCTACGTCAGGATTAGCTTAGGCTAAATCTGTACTTTATCATGCTTTCGTAGGACCTATGTAATTCGACCGGATGTAATAATTCCTGGCACTTTTGTAAAACTTCTACGTCTGTAACTTTTGAAACTCCTAACTAGAAATTGTCTGTAATCATTCGACATCGTATTATGAATTGACAATTTCTCCCGTTATTTCTACATTGTAATTTTACCATGTGATGTTGTATATTACCACTTTTATATATATACATCTATCGTACTTATTATTCCGGTACCACCTCTCATGTACCTTTTATTTCTCTCTTGAAGAATCATGCCGCCAAAGAAGAAAAGTTACAGTGATGCCGAACTTGCTGTCGTCGTATCTCGAGCAGTGCCCGATGCTTTAGCTGCTCGGGATTCACCTCGAAACTCTCGAAGCAATAACAAAACCCCAGTTAATACCCCTGTTATCAAACCTTGCTCTTACAAGGATTTTCTTAGCTGCAAACCACTCTACTTCAAAGGCACGGAAGGTGCTATTGGTCTTATCAGATGGATTGAACATATGGAATCCGTTTTCAACATCTGCAACTGTGCGGAGGATAACAAAGTCAAGTTTGCTGCCTACACCTTTCAGGAAGGTGCACTTTCATGGTGGAACACCCACGCAAACTCTGTGGGCATTGAGATAGCAAACCGACTTCCTTGGGCTGAACTGAAGAAAAAGCTTAGGGGAAAATATTGTCCGGAAGAACAACTGCACCGTCTAGAGGAAGAATTATGGCACTTGATAGTGCATGGAACTGACATTGCTGGGTATACCACCAAATTCCAGCAATTTGCTTTGTTATGCCCGGGTTTGGTTGATCCGGAGGAAAAATGCATCAAAAGATACATCCGCGGCCTCCCGGAGAATATCCAGCGGAATGTCACCACATCCAAACCAACCACCGTTGAGAGTGCAATCCAGTTGGCACATGAACTCATGGCCATGGTTGTCAGCCGTGAGACATCCAACACATCCTCTTCCAACAACAACAAACGCAAATAATCTGAACACCACAACAACCAGAACAAGAAATCCAATGACATCCAAGTTTACAACACAAATTCTGAGCCCAAGCGTGGATACACTAGGGACAGGCCATACTGCTCCAAGTGTAACTACCATCAAGATGGTCCATGCAGTACTCTCTACAACAACTGCAGGAGGTACGGGCACTTGACCAAAGATTACCGAGCCCCCAAATCCAACAACAATACCTCTCACAACAATGCCAACCAACCCAAATCCTGCTTTGGGTATGCGAAAATGGAACACTTCAAAAACAAATGTCCTAAAAACAAGAACAACAACAACAACAACGCAATAGGAATGATATCGCGTAAAAAGTCACGTTTTTACTACCGATATCTCTCTCATTCTAGAACGATTCTTGGCATTTTAAACTCAAAATCAATACAAATCAATGGTATTATGCTGAAACGGTCAAAAACAGGTTGCACGATAAAAATAAAGTAAAACGGATGAAAAACGAAGATTCCACACACGTTTGAAGATTCAAGACATCAAAACGAGATTTCAAGACAAAAGTACCCATCATCAACATCCATCTCATCCAAGATGTTCGTTTTCAAGTTACGAATCCAACAGAAGAAGAATCAACAAAAACGGATAAAGAATGAAGATTCTACGCCTGACGGAAGATCCAAATGATTCGTACGCAATATCTGGAGATAGGAGACATATTTTTGGGATATTTTTACATCAAAGTCTTCGTTTTTGAATTACGAATCCAACGCAAAAAGAATCAATGCAAACGGACGCATAACGACAAAGATACGCACGAATTAAGCAACGCAGCGAAAGACGATGGACCGGGGCGGGTGACAGCCAGCAGCCAGCCGCAACCGGCCTGCTGGTGGGCGGCACAGGCCTCCACCCCCCATCTCTTTTGCACTTTTTCTTCCTTGCTTGTACCCGGTGCACCACCTTTCGCTACTTTTCCGTACCCGGTGCACCACCTTTCGCTACTTTTTCGTACCCGGTGCACCACCTTTCGCTACTTTTTCTAATGTGAGCCTAGGGTTTGCTAATGTGAGCCATATTTTCCCTATAAATAGCAGCCCCTAGACCTCATTTGAAGCAATCTTGAATATCATCATTTACTATCTTCACACATTCACTTAAATACTTTATTTTCTTTGTAATTTTTAATTCTTCCTAGTTAATTAGGCTAGCTAATTAACTAATCAAGGAAGATTTGTACGGAGGTGCTCCGGGATGCATATTTTAGCTACGATTTATTTTACTTCTCTCCAGGTGTTAATCTATCTTCCATATTTAATATGTTTGTTCTTTCTTTAATAAATTTAAATATGCATACTAGAATTACCATGATTAACTAAATAACTCAATTGTCTGCTATGATAGTCGTTTAGGGAAAGTTTAAATATGTGATTATATTGTATGTTATGAGATTTCGGATGCTTTATATTATAAATAGATGTAGGGATTGAATCTTTATCGTTTATCTGCCCAACTCATGTTGTGACTAAAACATTGTCCAAAATGAACGTAGCTAACTCGTAGGGTATAGGTCACTTAGTTATACTGTGTTAGATTGAATCATTGAGCTCGACATGTTCGGTGTTCTCTGGACCACACTAGGATCTAAGAGACACGGAACATGGAAATAGAGGTAGATTAAGATTTAATTCAAACAGACGATATTTTTGAGACAACTTTCAGAATATCCTCGACTTAGATAACACCTTGGTATGCTCAAATTGAACTATTACCTTGATCGTCTTATTGCATGTTCTTGTTTGATTGTTGCCTTAGGATTATTATGATAGTGAAATATATTTAGCCTTAATTATCGTGAAATAATGTGACGGCCCCTATTCGACTGTTCTTTGATATAGTACTGGAAACGCCTATGGCTGAGTACAAATGTATGGAAGTCGAGAACGACCGAAGGTAGGCATATTATGAATCGATTAACAAACGTGTTACTTAGGTTTCTATCCTTAGTATAAATCATCCCTGTTTTCTTGCATACTTGAGTAATGTTGATAATTTGTATGAATAAGTGATGACATGCTATCCAACCGTCTAGACCGGTTATTCCAACCTATTCCGGCGAGGGTAAAACCTACCCGTTTATAAGATTGTTTATTCAACAAACTGTGTCATGATTCGGACATCTCTGATGACCGAGATTGGGGAATAGGAATTGAGATTAACTGTTGGATAATGTGGACATGCATTTGAGAGAACTTTCGATGCATGTTTTAATATATTCTGCAACCCATGTGACATTCTATTTGCCTGATTGTGGACACATTCGCGTTAGCCCAATAGAAGGACTGTAGAATAGCTCACATTAACCTACAAATTTATCCTCGTTAGAACTCCTCTCATTTAACTTCACCTAAACCACTTCATAGTAGACAATCACTTTAATTGTTGAACGCCCGAAGTAACCTCCACCCTTTTAGTTTATCTTAAATTTAACTTTAATTTAGAAAAACCAAAAACCAAAACCATCTTTCTGAGCCTCAGCTAAATTCATAAAAGTTCCTAAACCCTCCTAGTTTCAATTCGTCGTGCTTTGAAGAACGACTCTAGGTCATACTTATCCTTTGCTAGCCCTTAGATTAGCAATAGTAGTAACCCTAGGCCCCAGCCTTACAAATTTAAAACTCACCGCTGTGATGCATCTCCATTAGAAATTCCAACGACCGGTGTGCATCGCAACAAGTTTTTGGCGCCGCTGCCGGGGAGCGTCGGCGATCGATTTTAGGAGCTTAGCAACTTTAGTATTTAGCGATCCTTTTGAAAGATTAACATCAATCAAAAGTTACATTTCTTGCCTTTAGGATTAGATTAGATTAGTTTTACTTACTTTTTAACCAACCATGTTAACACCTTATCCTGATTGGACCCAACTTTTGGATAATTCTTCCCCCAGAAGTCACTCATTTTCCTAAAAATCACTTTCGCCACTTTTTATGCTTGAACAAGACCTTATAAACAAAAGAGTAACCGGATTTTAAGATAACATTGACGCCATGATAAAAAATTCAGAAAAATTAATCTCTAACATGGAATCCATTTTGAAAAACTTAAGTTTCATTGAGGAAAGCACTAATCCACCAAGTGACGATGTGTTAATCATGACAAGAGGAGGAAAAGTAACCAAAGTTGATCCACCACCACCAGATAACACCCCCGAAAACACTTCTTTACCTACACCTATACCTAGTGAACATGAGTCAATTGACATCCCTGACCCATCACCAGCCCAAACTCAGGATAATGTACCTCGTACAAGAATACCTTATCCTGGAAGACTTAAAAAGGAAAAACAAGAAGCCAAATTCAGAAAATATCTGGAAATGTTTAAAAGCCTACACTTAAATGTTAAATTATTAGATGCTTTAGTAGAAATGCCTTCATGTGCTAAATTCTTTAAAGAACTCCTTTCAAACAAAGAAAAGCTTAGGCAAATAGTTAGTTTACCCTTGGATGCTGAATGTTCTTTGATTGTGCAACACGGTCTTCCACCTAAACTAGGCGATACTAATCGCTTTACCATACCTTGTTTTCTCCAAGATATTCAAATCAGTAATGCCTTAGCCGACCTAGGTGCTAGCGTTAATCTTATGCCTTATTCCCTCTATAAGAAATTAGGATTAGATAACCTATTACCTACTCGTATGACCATTCAATTAGCACACAGATCAGTTAAACTCCCTCGAGGGATTGCTTAAGATGTCATAGTAAAAGTCGATAAGTTCATCTTTCCGGTAGACTTCATTGTCATGGATATAGAGGAAGACACCCATGTCCCGCTCATCCTCGGCAGACCTTTCTTAAACACTGCCAAGGCTGTGATCAACGTAAACGAAAAATCTTTAAAACTAAGAGTGGGGACGGAGGAGGTCACCTTTAATGTCAATCGATTAATGAAGCAACCTATGGAGGAGGACCTCGGTTTGTGTGATACCATGCAGAACATTTTTGATGAACATCTCCACGAAGTACTAGCAATATCCAGCCAGGATCCGATACCCAACACGGTAGTCACCGTTCGAAGGTTATACAATGAGGACCCTGGACTGCACTCTGCAATCACTTCACCAACAACATCCGAAGAGCTACTATCTCCCTTGCTTGAAAAGAAATCCTCTTGCACTAATGACAAAACAATCGCTGTTCCATTAGGATGCGGTACACCGATACCTTGGCTAAAAAGAGAAGGGGCCAAACCAAACCCATTTCCTACAATTAAAGAGATCCTAGATTCATTCAAATGAATGAGTATGGAACCACCCCCAATTGAACCACAACTAATCAACCAACCCGTATCACTACCAAATCCCGAAATCACCATAAACCAATCTTCAACCGCTCAATTTCAAGAATTCCAGTTCACCGACAACAGAGGGATTCTTCTCACTCGAAATGATGAAATATCCTCATCAGCAGTCAACAAATACGAGCTAAAGATGAACAAATTTTCAAACCAAACCGAATGGGTCGAAATAGCATCAATCTCCACATCTGAGCCTGAGATAGACGAAGCACCATTCCAAGAAGAGTACGAGAAACTGAATAGAGACGAGATAGCTAGAATGAAGCCGTCTATTGAAGAACCACCAACCCTAGAATTGAAAGAATTACCACCTCACCTTGAGTACGCTTACCTCCAAGGAACTTCACAGCTCCCAGTAATAATTTCAAAGAAGTTAGAACCCAAGGAGAAAGCTCAATTAATTGATGTTCTGAAATCGCACAAGAAAGCAATCGCGTGGAAAATTTCTGATATACAAGGAATCAGTCCAAACTACTGCACCCACAAGATCCTCATGGAAAACGATTTCAAACCATCCGTGCAGACGCAGAGGAGAGTGAATCCAAAGATTCAAGACGTGGTCAAACAAGAAGTTATCAAACTCTTGGATGCTGGATTGATCTATCCAATTTCCGATTCACCTTGGGTTAGCCCTGTTCAAGTAGTTCCAAAGAAAGGAGGAATGACGGTCATTACAAACGAAGAAAATGAACTTATACCAACTCATACTGTCACCGGTTGGAGAGTTTGCATCGATTACCGGAAATTAAATGAAGCAACTCGTAAGGATCACTTCCCACTTCCATTTATTGACCAAATGCTCGAAAGATTATCAGCGAACGAATTCTACTATTTCCTTGATGGATTCTCCGGGTATTTCCAAATCCCGCTTGACCGAAGGACCAAGAGAAGACAACATTCACATGCCTGTATGGAACATTCGCCTACCGACGAATGCCGTTTGGATTATGCAACGCACCTGCAATATTTCAGATATGCATGGTTGCAATCTTCCATGACATGATCGAACGATGCATGGAAGTCTTTATGGACGACTTCTCGGTCTTTGGAGACTCCTTTGCATCATGCTTATCGAACCTCGACAGAATGCTCTCCAAATGTGAAGAATCAAATCTCGTCTTAAACTGGGAAAAATGTCATTTTATGGTAAAAGAAGGAATATTTTTAGGATATAGGATATCAAAGTCAGGAATTGAAGTAGACAAAGCCAAAGTCGAAACCATCGCTAAACTTCCACCACCAACCAACGTAAAAGCCATTCGGAGTTTTTTAGGACACGCTGGCTTCTACCGCCGTTTTATCAAGGACTTCTCAAAGATCTCTCGACCTATTACTCACCTTTTAGGAAAGGACATCAAGTTTGTGTTTGATGAAAACTGTATGAAGGCCTTCAACTACCTAAAGAAAGAGCTAACCAATGCACGAATCATGGTTGCTCCAGATTGGAGTCTACCATTTGAAATCATGTGTGACGCTAGCGACTTCACAGTAGGGGCAGTTCTCGGACAAAGAAAGGATAATCACTTCCGACCAATCTACTACGCTAGCAAAACGCTAACAGACGCTCAAGAGAACTACACAACAACTGAAAAAGAGCTGCTATCCGTAGTATTTGTCTTTGATAAATTCCGATCCTATCTAATATTGTCCAAAATAATAGTGTACACGGATCACTCCGCTCTAAAATACCTCTTCAAAAAGCAAGACGCAAAACCCAGATTACTACATGGATTCTACTCCTACAAGAATTCGATATTGAGATAAAAGATAAGAAGGGAGCAGAAAATGTCACCGCGGATCATTTAAGTCGACTCGAAAATCCGTCGATAGAACAACCTGCAGAAAGAGATATTAGTAATCGATTTCCAGAAGAACAATTAATGAGTCTAGGAGAATCAATGCAAGGCTCACAATTCACTGATGATCCTTGGTTTGCAGATATTGCAAATTTTATAGTTGGAGGGATCATAAGGAAAGGAATGCCATCATCACGAAAACGGAAATTCTTCCGTGACGCCAAGCATTACTTTTGGGACAATCCATAATTGTTCAAAGTATGTCCCGATCAAATTATAAGAAGATGTGTCTATGGGAAAGAAACCGAACACATACTCCATCAAAGCCACCACGGACCAACCGGAGGACATCACGCAGCCAATTTGACAGCAAAGAAAGTTTACGACTCAGGATTCTATTGGCCTATTATCTTCAGAGATGCGCAAGACTTGGTGAAACGCTGCGATATTTGCCAAAGGTTTGGAAATATCACAACGCGTAACGAAATGCCATTAACGAATATCCAAGCATGTGAAATATTTGACATATGGGGATTAGATTTCATGGGACCATTTCCAAAATCATACGGAAAAGAATACATTCTAGTAGCTATCGACTACGTGTCCAGATGGGCTGAAGCTCAAGCCTTTCCAACAAATGACTCAAGGGTTGTAACCAAGTTCTTAAAACAACTATTTTGTCGGTTTGGAACCCCTCGGGTAATCATCAGCGATCGTGGCACACACTTTTGCAATACGCAGTTTATGAAACTATTGCAACAATACGGTGTTACCCACAAGACGTCTACCGCCTACCACCCACAAATAAATGGGAAAGCAGAAATTACAAACCGAGCACTAAAAAGGATCTTGGAACGAACAGTCGGTCAACACGGGGAAAGATGGGCAGATAAGCTAGACGATGCTTTATGGGCATTCCGGACAGCCTACAAGACACCGTTAGGAATGACCACTTATAGGCTTGTATATGGAAAGGCATGTCACCTTCCAATCGGACAAGAATACAAAGCTTACTGGGCATTGAAAAATTGTAGCTTGGATCCTACAACAACGGGAACACACCGAAAAATGCAATTGAGCGAGCTGGCAGAATTAAGAGATCAAGATTACGAAAGCTCCTACAAATTCAAGGAGAGAACCAAGGTGCTCCATGATTCAAAACTCTACCTCACACGCTTCAACTCAGGTGATAAAGTTCTACTCTTTAACTCACGATTTAAAAAGTTTTCTGGAAAATTTAAAACACGATGGAGTGGTCCATTTACGATATCTAAAGTATTCCCATATGGTGCCGTTGAGCTCGAGGCCCCTGAAGGAAACTTTAAAGTAAACGGTCACCGTTTGAAACATTACGTACAAGACTTTCCCCCATCCGAGGAAGTCTATGGTTACAAACAGCCCTGATAGAATAACAGAGTCAAGCTATGAGACTCGATAAACAAAGCGCTCTTGGGAGGCACCCCAAGCTTATCTTAGGTTTTCAGCATTAGTTTAATTTTCTTGTTCTCAATTTAATCCATTTTATGTAGTTCTCGCCTCATGAAACACTAATGATTAGTCCTGGGCCATTAACCTTTTGTATTTTTGCAGAATGAGTTCACAGTCAGACATACCACGACAAAGACGCTCACGTGCCATGTATCACTCCCGGAGTTTATCACCGGGCAGTAGCATGAGGACTGTCAGAGGATCCCAGTCACCACCTCCTAGCTTTGAGGAGATCTTGGCAGACTTGGTGGAGGTGACCGTTCAGGAGACATTTCTTCTGCACTCCACCCATGCTAGGCTACCTTCATCTCCCCAACTAGAGGGACAGACCGCAGGGAACTCCAGGGTACCCATCTTTGAGCATGGGGTTACTACTGCAGACCCTGCTGTCACATGGTCTATACTGAGGGCCCTTGAGGTCCAACACCATGCCATCGCTGAGATCCACACTGCTCTGGGCTTCCCCTTCACACCTGTGTGCCCCTTTCAGATGGGACCTGATCCCGCTCCGCACATTCCACCGTGGGACTTATTTCCACCTTGGAGCATGAATGCGCAGGACCACCCCCACTTTTATGGACCCACTAGAGGAGGAGGCTGATGCACTAGATGCTTAGATTCAGGATCCAGAGGATGGTACCGCATCTCCAGTCCACACTATCGAGGAGTCATCATCACCCACATCGGTCGTTGAAAACACGATCTTCGTGGATGATGACTTCACCGATTGGGAGACGCTCTCTGCTGACATGGATTAGTTTCTAGTAGTTATTTGTGTTTAGTATTAACAAAGATTATTGGTGTTTAATATTAACGTGTATTGATGTTTGTGAAGGATGTTTATTATGCAGAAATTGATGTAGGAATTATGGAACAAGTTCACTTTTATGAGCCTGGTCCGTCTCCAGCAAATCCACATACACATGCAGCACAAGGGAGTATCTCTTCTAACCTTGTTTTGCTTGATTAAAACACACTAAAATTCTAAGTAAAACTCTAAGTGTGGGATTATGTCCCACAAGGGAGAGTATAACTTCGAAAGATTGACCAACGTTCGAAAACCTGAGTGTGGGATTAACCCAACTTAGAAATAGAACATTAGAGACAATGTTCTTTTAAGTGTGGGATGACAGTAGTATTCACTACTGAAGTGTGCAACACAAATTTTGATCAATCTTTTAAGCAAAAGTGATGTTTTCAGCAAAATTTCAAAATTTTCAAAGTCAAAAAGGGTACTTCCGGTCAACAGAAACTCAAAGGCTTGGAATTAGATAATGTCGGGCAAAACCCTTTGAGGATTTTTCAAACTCTGTTTCGAGGCAAGCAATCGCATGACTAGGCACTAAACCACCAAACTAAGTGAGGATTCTTGAGCCATATAAAAGCATTCATCTTTAATGCTTCACTTTTCGATTGTGAGTGTGCCGATGTATGCTCTCTAGAATCAGAACTTGTTCAAGCGATACATTTCGATATTACAAAAATGGGCATCATACATGACGAAGGTGCAACTAGAAGACCTCGACATTTCCTAGGATAAAATCCCTCTCGTAAAACCCTTGCTTTCAAACATAACCTAACCAATGCTCACCTTCAGCATTGAAGATCAGTGGAAAACATGTTGAGCCTTAGCCTTTTCATTTCAAAAACTCACTTCAAAAGCCAATCCCTTCCTTCATCTTTTAGCCATAGCCTAAGTTTCTGTTCTGTCAGAAGAATTACTAAAAGAAGTACCGAGCGTTCCCCAAAGGATGAGCATCATCCGTAAAAGGAGCTCCAAGAAAAAGAAATTCAGCAAAAGCAAAGCTGTCAGAAGAAACCTAAAAGACCAAGGATCATTTAAAGCTAAGGGAAAGGTTATCAAAAGAAAACTTGAAAGAAAAAGCTGCAAAAAGAAGGCTCAAAGAGAGAAAAATCCAAGAAGAAGCGCTACTAAGCACCAAAGATAAGTCATCACATACAACTCTTAGGCTATATTAAAAACCCCAAATAAACTACCTACAAAACCCTTCATCCATATACACTATTTCCACCCTCTTATGAATGTCTAGGGATAATTTGCACCGTCCTCATTTAAGTACTGTAGATCTGATCCTCGACCAAGCCTATGATGACGGAAGAGCTGCATGACTGGCCCCTGAGTGAATTAGAAATTAGGAAACTCGGTACACTTGAGTGAATTGAGTGACCACCTGTGAGGATCCCAGTCATGTATATCTTACATTACGAAGATTGAAAAGAGAGCTTGCTAGAACCAGGTTGGAAAAACATCAGAAGGTTAAAACCCCGCCTTAAATCTTTTCTTTACCTAGCCTGCAGGAATCAAAGTTCTCCAGGATACAAAACCCCCTTTTCTAGACTTTTAAAACCCGTTTTACTGAAGATTTGATTGACGACAAGCAAGTTCTAAGTGTGGGATACTTGATATCGCGTAAAAAGTCACGTTTTTACTATCGATATCTCTCTCATTCTAGAATGATTCTTGGTATTTTAAACTCAAAACCAACACAAATCAATGGTATTATGCTGAAATGGTCAAAACCAGGTTGCATGATAAAAATCAAGTAAAACGGATGAAAAACGAAGATTCCACACAGGTTTGAAGATTCAAGGCATCAAAACGAGATTTCAAGACAAAAGTACCCATCATCAACATCCATCTCATCCAAGATGTTCGTTTTCAAATTACGAATCCAACTGAAGAAGAATCAACAAAAACGGATAAAGAATGAAGATTCTATGCCCGTCGGAAGATCCAAATGATTCATATGCAATATCTGGAGATAGGAGACATATTTTTGGGATATATTTACATCAAAGTCTTCGTTTTTGAATTATGAATCCAACACAAAAAGAATCAACGCAAACGGACGCATAACGACGAAGATACGCACGAATTAAGAAACGCAGCGAAAGACGACGGACCGGGGCGGGTGGCAGCCAGCCGCCGCAGGCCTCCACCCCCCCCCCCCCATCTCTTTTGCGTTTTTTCGTCCTTGCTTGTACCCGGTGCACTACCTTTCGCTACTTTTCCGTACCCGGTGCACCACCTTTCGCTACTTTTTCGTACCCGATGCTCCACCTTTCGCTACTTTTTCTAATGTGAGCTTAGGGATGCTAATGTGAGCCATATATTCCCTATAAATAGCAGCCACTAGACCTCATTTGAAGCAATCTTGAATATCATCATTTACTAACTTCACACATTCACTTAAATACTTTTATTTTCTTTGTAATTTTTAATTCTTCCTAGTTAATTAGGCTAGCTAATTAACTAATCAAGGAAGATTTGTACGGAGGTACTCTGAGACGCATATTTTAGCTACGAGTTATTCTACTTCTCTCCAGGTGTTAATTTATCTTCCATATTTAATATGTTCGTTCTTTCTTTAATAAATTTAAATATGCATGCTAGAATTACCATGATTAACTAAATAACTCAATTGTCTGCTATGATAGTCGTTTAGGGAAAGTTTAAATATGTGATTATATTGTATGTTATGAGATTGTGGATGCTTTATATTATAAATAGATGTAGGGATTGAATCTTTATCGTTTATCTGCCCAACTCATGTTGTGACTAAAACATTGTCCAAAATGAACGTAGCTAACTCGTAGGGTATAGGTCACTTAGTTATACTGTGTTAGATTGAATCATTGAGCTCGACATGTTCGGTGTTCTCTGGACCACACTAGGATCTAAGAGACACGGAACATGGAAATAGAGGTAGATTAAGATTTAATTCAAACAGACGATATTTTTGAGACAACTTTCAGAATATCCTCGACTTAGATAACACCTTGGTATGCTCAAATTGAACTATTACCTTGATCGTCTTATTGCATGTTCTTGTTTGTTTGTTGCCTTAGGATTATCATGATAGTGAAATAAATTTAGCCTTAATCATCGTGAAATAATGTGACGGCCCCTATTCGACTGTTCTTTGATATAGTACTGGAAACGCCTATGGCTGAGTACAAATGTATGGAAGTCGAGAACGACCGAAGGTAGTCATATTATGAATCGATTAACAAACGTGTTACTTAGGTTTCTATCCTTAGTATAAATCACCCATGTTTTCTTGCATACTTGAGTAATGTTGATAATTTGTATGAATAAATGATGACATGCTATTCAACCGTCTAGACCGGTTATTCCAACCTATTCCGACGAGGGTAAAACCCGTTTACAAGATTGTTTATTCAACAAACTGTGCCATGATTCGGACGTCTCTGATGACCGAGATTGGGGAATAGGAATTGAGATTAACTGTTGGATAATGTGGACATGCATTTGAGAGAACTTTTGGTGTATGTTTTAATATATTCTGCAACCCATGTGACATTCTATTTGCCTAATTGTGGACACATTAGCGTTAGCCCAATAGAAGGACTGTAGAATAGCTCACATTAACCTACAAATTTATCCTCGTTAGAACTCCTCTCATTTAACTTCACCTAAACCACTTCATAGTAGAGAATCGCTTTAATTGCTGAACGCCCGAAGTAACCTCTACCCTTTTAGTTTATCTTAAATTTAACTTTAATTTAGAAAAACCCAAAACCAAAACCATCTTTCTGAGCCTCAGCTAAATTCATAAAAGTTCCTAAACCCTCCTAGTTTCAATTCGTCGTGCTTTGAAGAACGACTCTAGGTCATACTTATCATTTGCTAGCCCTTAGATTAGCAATAGTAGTAACCCTAGGCCTCAGCCTTACAAATTTAAAACCCACTGCTGTGTTGCATCTCCATTAGAAATTCCAATGACCGATGTGCATCGCAACAGGGAAGAGCGTTCGTACTCAACTCCGGGGATGCCCGTCAGGACACGAATGTGGTCACGGGTATGTTCCTCCTCAACAACTTATCTGCTTCTATTCTGTTTGATACTGGTGCCAATAGAAGCTTTATCTCTGATGAATTTTTTCCACTACTTGACATCACCCCTGTTGCTTTACATGTTAAGTACACTGTAGAACTAGCAAACGGTAAACTCATAGAAACCGATAGTATGATACCTAATTGCACTTTAAACCTAGCCAACGAAATCTTTTCAATCGATCTTATGCCTGTTGAAATTGGAAGTTTCGACGTCATCATTGGTATGGACTGGTTGTCCAAACACCGCGCTGAAATCATTTGTTACGATAAAATTGTTCGTATTCCTCTCGCCGTCGGTAGAACCTTGGTCATACAGGGGGAGACCGGTGGGATGAGACTCAACATCATATCTTGCTTGAAAACTCGGAAATTTCTGAGACAGGGTTATCCAGCAATCCTCGCACACATCATGGAGAAAAAGTCGGAGGAGAAGCGACTTGAGGATGTGCCCATCGTTCGAGACTTTCCAGAAGTCTTTCCTAAAGAACTACCTAGTCTACCACCACCAAGACAAGTTGAATTCTCAATCGACCTCGTGCCAGGTGCCGCACCTGTGGCTCGAGCACCATACCGCTTAGCCCCATCCGAACTTCAGGAGTTGTCCAATCAATTACAGGAACTCCTAGAATGAGGATTCATTAGGCCGAGTTCTTCACCTTGGGGAGCTCCGGTCCTATTTGTCAAAAAGAAAGACGGTTCTTTCTGAATGTGTATTGACTATCAAGAGTTGAACAAGCTAACTGTCAAGAACTGTTATCCACTTCCTCGTATTGATGACCTGTTTGACCAACTACAAGGGTCGAGTTTTTATTCAAAGATCGATCTCCGGTCATGTTATCACCAACTACGTGTTCACGACTCCGATATTCCGAAAACTGCTTTCAGAACCCGGTGTGGGCATTACGAATTTCAAGTAATGTCATTCGGTCTAACCAACGCACCAGCAGTATTCATGGATCTCATGAATCGAGTGTGCAAGCCATATCTCGACAAGTTTGTCATTGTCTTCATTGATGACGTTCTCATATACTCACAAAACTAACAAGAACATGCGCAACATCTCAAAACCATCCTAGAGCTACTTAGACACGAAGAGCTGTATGCTAAATTTTCTAAGTGTGAGTTCTGGATGCAAACCGTTCAATTCCTTGGACATGTCATCGATAGTCAAGGAATCCATGTCGATCCGTCAAAAATCGAGGCTATCAAAGACTGGAAATCGCCAACCACTCCAACCGAGGTATGCCAATTCTTGGGATTGGCGGGGTATTATCGTCGGTTCATCGAAAATTTCTCGAAAATAGCTCAACCACTTATGACACTGACTCAGAAAGACAAAAAGTTCGATTGGACTAATAAACAAGAGTCAGCATTTCAACTCCTGAAACAAAAGCTTTACAGTGCTCCTATCCTATCCCTACCCGAAGGCACCGATGACTTCGTGGTATACTGCGATGCTTCTCATCAAGGTCTTAGTTGCGTGCTGATGCAGCGAGACAAAGTCATTGCTTACGCTTCGCGACAGCTCAAAATTCATGAAAAAAATTACACCACTCACGATCTCGAGCTTGGGTCTGTCGTCTTTGCCCTCAAAATCTGGAGACATTACCTCTATGGCACTAAGTGCACAATCTTTACCGATCACAAAAGTCTCCAACACATATTCGATCAGAATGATCTCAACATGAGACAACGTCGGTGGGTTGAGTTGCTCACAGATTACGATTGTGAAATCAAATACCATCCGGGTAAGGCAAATGTTATTGTCGACGCCCTCAGTCGAAAGGAACGAACGAAACCACTTCGAGTCCGAGCCCTCAGTATGACCATTCACAATGATCTAAACATTCAGATTCTCACTGCTCAACTCGAAGCTCTGAAACCCGATAACATCAAAAACGAAGCCTTGCGAGGCATGGACAAACAATTCGAAATCAAACCTAACGGGATAAGGTATTTCTCAAACCAAATTTGGTTGCCTAGTTTTGGGAACCTGCGGGACTTGGTGATGGATGAAGCTCACAAGTCCAAATATTCTATCCATCCTGGATCCGACAAAATGTATCACGGCATCAAGGAATTTTATTGGTGGCCGGATATGAAAGCTGAAATCACTACATACGTCAGCAAGTGTCTTACTTACTCAAAAGTCAAAGCCAAATATCAAAAACCTTCGGGTTTACTCCAACAGCCCAACAATCCTGAATGGAAATGGGAACAAATTGCCATGGATTTCATAACCAAACTACACAAGTCATCGAGCGGTTGTGATACCATTTGGGTGATCGTCTCACGAAATTTGCTCATTTCCTGGCAATCAAAGAAACCGACAAAATGGAACGTCTCACACGGATCTACATCAAAGAGGTTGTTTCACGACACGGTGTTCCAATCTCAATTATCTCTGATTGGGATAGTCGTTTCACATCTCACTTTTGCCAGTCACTTCAAAAATCAATGGGTACCCGTCCTGATATGAGTACCGCATACCACCCTCAAACCGACGGCCAAAGTGAACAAACAATTCAAACACTGGAAGACATGCTACGAGCTTGCGTAGTTGACTTCGGTGTAAACTGGGAAAAATATTTACCGTTGTGTGAGTTTTTGTACATTAACAGCTATCACACCAGCATTAAGGTTGCACCCTTCGAGGCACTCTATGGTCGTAAGTGCCGCTCACCGATTTGTTGGACCGAAGTGGGAGACAGTCAACTCACGGGTCCTGAGATCATTCACGAAACTACTGAAAAGATCTTCGAGATCCAAAACAAACTCAAAGCCGCACGTGATCGTCAGAAAAGTTATGCTGACGTGAGACGCAAACCACTCGAGTTCCAGGTTGGGGATCGAGTGCTACTCAAAGTTTCACCTTGGAAAGGTGTTATCCGATTCGGTAAACGCGGGAAGTTAAATCCCAGATACATTGGACCATTCGAGATCCTCGAGAGGATTGGTTCAGTGACATATTGATTGCAGCTGCCACCCGATCTCAACAGCGTGCATCCCACTTTTCACATTTCAAATTTGAAAAAGTGTCTGTCCGATGAGACACTTATCATTCCACTAGATGAAATCCGTGTAGACGACAAGCTTCATTTTGTTGAAGAACCCACCGAAATTATGGAACGTGAAGTCAAATAACTCAAACAAAGTCGCATTCCCATTGTCAAGGTCAAGTGGAATTCGTGGCGTGGGCCGGAATTCACCTGGGAACGGGAGGACCAAATGCGGCTCAAGTATCCTCAATTATTCACTGACGCTACTTCAATCACGACTTCAAACTAAATTTCAGGATGAAATTCTCCTAACAGGGGGAGAATGTGACACCCGCCAAATTAGGACTTGTAATTAGTGCCTAATCAAGTGTAATACATGTAATTAGTTTTTGTGTTAGGCTAATTAATGTATCAATATATATAATGTTGAATATATACAAGTATGCGATATGATTATATCGTACAAGTTTCAAATCGAATGCAGTTCGGTTCAGTTAATACGGACGTTGGTGAACCATTTTATTAAATAATAGGACATTATTTAACAACTCTATTTTATCCAAATTATTATTAAATAATATTTCAACTCAAATTCGTATAGTACAAACTTCAATTATGCGATTAAATTAATAAATATTTTATAACTCAAGTAAGTTATATTTTATAACTCAAGTAAAAGTATTTGATGAAATACTTCAACAAAACCTTAACAAATATTCGTATTTTAAAATAATCATTTATACGATTAAACGATCGGGGAAACGAACATCGCACGGAGCGCAAACGCGGGGGATTAAAATTTTTGGAAAATTCCCTCCCCTTTTTCCCCAAAAATCTGCCAAAACCCCCTTCCCCTCCTCATTTTCATCATTTCCCTATCTCTCTCCTTCTTACTTTTCTCTCTTTTCTCTCTAAATATAACCACCACACCACCACCATAAACAACCACCAATAACTACCACCATACGGCCTTGGATCGTCACACTCAGTTAGAAGAAAACATTCCTCTCGTCGAGATCTACACTTTCATCTTTCTGGATTTATCCGGCGTTAAGTTTGTAAGTTTCCGACAAATCCCGAAACACTCCGATTTCACTTACTTTTACTTGTTTGTGGGTTATTTAAGCTTATAATGTCCAAATATGGGTTGGATAAAAGTTTCAAGTCAAACGGAGGTCGGAAAACACCTTTTCGGCTCATTTTCCGGCCAACAGCTCGTTATGTCGCAGAGGCTCCAGGCCACCTGCGACACAAGGCTTTATGTCGCCAAATCATGGCCTATGTTGCATATAGCGACATAAGCCTCTATGTCGCACTACTTCACGGATGTCGCATATAGCGACACAAATGGTTATGTCGCAATAATTACGGACGTCGCATATAGCGACACAAAACACTATATCACAAAACTTAATTCCGTCGCACATAGCGACACAACACCTTATGTCGCATTAAAATTGCGGATGTCTCACTTAGCGACACAAGCTCTTATGTCGCAGACATGATCTGCGACACAACAGACTATGTCGCACTTAGCGACACAAAGTCTTATGTCGCACCCAATGTCGCATAAATCAGAAACTTGAAAACATGGATTTTTACTAAGTGTCAAACTTGTGTCACTTCAAACACTTATACGATACGACTATTTAAACACATCGGAATACGTTTATGAACATGAACACTCAAAATCATAATAATAATAATGAGATTATTATTACAACCAATCACCAACGGGCCGTACACGTTTTCAAAACACAATCCAATGTATATTTTTATCAAGGCTGCTAAGGAACTCATCCACACTCTCTTTCTCAGACACAATATGTATTTATTTATTTATCTGTCCATTCCTTCCTCCAACAGATGTAGGTGAATTATCTTCCTTTATCTTATTCTTCATTGGTCTAAATAGATAATCGATTTCCTTTGCTTCATTTGTAGTTATCGGTGTATTAAAGTCTTCCACAAACCACGTAATATATGTCTTTATGTCTTGGGTCAAGAACTAAGGCAATGAACAAGAATTGATTGAGCCTTTTGACATCCCCCAATATTTCTTATATTTCGCTAATCTGTAAAATGTCGTATTCCTAATGGAGGGATCCTCCGTCAAAGTAAAGGCTTCAATCACATTATCAACATCAAATATATCACGCATATTAGCATTCGAAGTCACATAATGAGACCCCGAAAACCTTAATGTAGCATCATAAAATATTTTAAGAAATGCTTACCATTAATGATACCACCCTCACACCCGTTCAGCTCCTTCTCACAATTAGAATATTTTAAAAACAAGTTACTAAATGCTTTATTGAACTTCACAACGGTTTCAAGCATCAAGAAATTCAAGTTCTATCTTGTATAAACATCCATACATACAAGCATATTCCTTTCTATTTCCTCTTCTTCAAGACATGAATTGAACTTTTTCAGCCTGGCAGGTGAAGATCTCAGATACTTCACAAGAGTTCGAACTTTATTCACAGACTAACTAATGACATTCAAACCATCATTAACAACTAGATTTAAGATATGAACATCACATCTCATGTGCAAAAAATTTCCATTCAATAAACCACACTCACAAAGATTAAAGATCTTTTCCTGATGAACAAGAGCCACGTCACTATAACTTGCATTTATCTTCCATAACAGTGAGAATATTTTTAACCCCCATTTAGTCAAACATGTCTCGACTGCCCTACAAATCAGTAACATAAGACAAAAGTTTGTAATGCTCTTGTGTAAACACCAACCATCATCAATCAAGTGAGTTGTCAGGCACATAGAACTCATATTTTGGATAGAATTCCACGTATCAGTTGTGAGACGAACTCTCGAAGACACATTGTCAAATAAATTAAACAACCTTCTTATTTCTTTGATGAAAAAAGCATAACAATCTCTCATTGTGGTAGTATGTGAAAGAACCAGAAAAATTAGGATTAATCACCTTGCAAAAATCACGAAAACCTTGATGCTCCAGAAATGAAAAAGGCAACCCGTCGACAATTAACATCCTAGAAAGTGCATTCCTTAAAACTTCTTGACTAAACTCCCACAACTTAGAAATTGTAACAGTTTCAACCGAACCATCATCACTAACACGTTTTTTAGACTCAAGGTCTATAAGTTTTCGCTTCTTGTCACTGTTCACCGGGGATTGTTTGAAAATAGCAATGTGATTTTTTTAAAGTTGTAGTCCCCTTACTTGATGAGCAGACAATATGTCATTGACAACAAATACACTCAAAAACGTCTACGATGCTCGGAACTTGATAAAGCACCCACCACTTAGATCTTTTTCCTGATGTTCAAACGAAGGAGATTCACTCGTACCAGGAGCATGTAGTGAGCATGTAGTGGCTTTCCATTTTTTCTCTTCTTTGAGGACTTCTTAATCTGAGTTTTTTTTTTCCTTTCCCTTTATTAACTTTTTCCACATCGGTTGTAATTACATCATTCTCATATACAAACTCACACTCTTCTTCACTAAAAATCTTCATTATCATCAACCAAATTTATTTTTCCTTTAGCCGTCTAGTGTCTACAGATCTACAATAATAATAATAAAAAGAAAAACAAGTCAAACACAACTAATAGTAATCCGTAAGTAATTAATTCAGAAAACTGTCCATTATAAATACTTAATAATATCATAGTATACTAGATACATAGTTAATAATAAATAGATTCAGTTTCATAGTCAATTATAAACCAAACAAATCATAACTACTAGTATAAACATTAATTCTGAGCACAAGTATTATATTAATAAAACGCAAGTCTACTTCACAAATTATATAAACAAAGTAACAGTAAAACCTAATTACTCAATATTAATTAGACAGCCAACAATAAAACCTATAACTCGTATCAAAATCAAAGTAACATACTATATAATCATTTATGAAACAAAAAGGTTTTTGAATGGCAATAAAAGGATCATATTATGAGAAATCTAAAAATAGATCGTATTTAGTAAGTAGAAATTGACAGTCAGTCGTAACTCATGAGGGAATGGCGTTGGATGGCTGGAGAAAAAACGGCTAGTGAAAAATCTCAAATTTTGTTTGATGGAAAGTATCTAGGTATTTATCTTTATGTTACTTGTTATATTATTTATACTTATATTTTGGGGTCCCGGGTTTATTACCCCTAATTCAAATACTATTTGGACAAAACATCAAAGTTTCGGGTAGTTCGGAGATCTGAACTATCCGAATTTTCTGAAAAGCGGTATTCAAATCCGAAAAATCAGATATCCAAATTTCGGATATCAGAAAATTCGGATAAATTAGGATTGGATTCTTGAATAACAAGTTCGGATATGGATATTTTTTAACAAGCCTATTGATAACAACAATTCACTCACGAAAAGAATATATAAAATAAAGAATAATCCATTCATTATTGAAATAGTTATTTGTGGAATATGAGAACATATTGAATGTTTTATGCAAGGTTGTTAAGATAAAGATTTTACCTAGAAATCATTCTTTCTTTATAAGATCGAATCGAGGTCTTAAGATGCTACTTATACACTACACTATCATACAAGTGTGTTATATCACATCTTAAAGACTAAATACATGACAGATCAATTAAATTTTTTGTATAGTTAAACATTATAATAATAATTTAATAATTTTGATAGCGATTTAGATTGCTATATTTGTTATTAAAATTATAGATGTTGAGATGTTAAACTATTCGGTTGAAGAATTGATTAAGTGATAAGCATATTAACTTTTTATTAGACAAAATTAACTTATCTATATTGACTAAGGTTCAAATAAGTACAACTTCTTTTTGTGAGAATAGGGGAACCAATAGGAATGCGACACGTGTCACTAAACCCTCTTTCCCCATGTATCTTAAAATTATATATCTCTCAAACGGTAAGTTGAAATTACATCATAAAAATCATCGTTTTATTCACTTTGATTAGAAATATGACAAAGTATACTTTTGATGAACTTTTTTTCCCGTTTTTTGGTGGGTTTTGAAAACAACTGACACGCGTGTTACCAGCTAGTAACACATATGATATTAGCGAGTAACACATGTGTTACTAATTTTGTGAAACCCAAAAAAAAGTTGTCGAAAGTATACCTTGTGAAATGACAAATCGAAGAAAAAAAACGTTGATTCTTATGGTGCAACTTTTATAATTTTTTGACTTACTATTTGTGAGATATTTGATTTTTAAAAACGTGGAGGGAAATGGCTTTATGACACATGGTGTATTCCTATTGGTTCCTTCATTCTCATAAAATTTTACATTCACATTTGATCCTCACTCATATTTTGTTAACTCAGTTAATTCATGTTGCATAAGATTCGATGAGATCGAAATCATAAGATCTTGTGCTAAGAATCAACATAGGATCGGATCCAATAAATTTAAGATCCTAAGCACGATCGGAATTGTATTCATTCACGGAGATTATGATCAAGATCGAGATATTAACATCTTTGGTTTTATGGAATTGAATTGGTAAAGGAAAAAAAGAAAGAAGAAAACTAACCAGATCTGTCTCAGAAAGTTCCGATCGTTTTCTTCGTTTCCTAAAAGAGTAGTAGATGCGTGTATTTGACGTTATCGATTTGGTGTTAAAAATCGACTAATTATGCTACGACTGTTTTATACAATTGGGCCAAATAGAGAAAGCAAACTATTTAACATAGTTCAGTTAGTGAGCTTAATAAAATCCATTATTATTGGATCCAGTCTGATATAAATGTGTTACAACTGGGCCAGTTGGGGTCTAAAGCCCCCTTGCACAGTTGCACCCCTACGAAAGATGGGAAATTTGCTAAGAAATTTCAATTTGTAGAAATTTTTACGTACATCCACAATACATTGTTAAAGTGTCTATCCGTCCCAAGTGTTTCACTGTTATTCGTCGATAATCTGTCCGAAGACCATCAGTAATTACAACGGATTTTTTCGTCGGTTAATTCCATCATGTAGCCCAGTTTTCTAGTAGTAATTGGTGTTTTGTATAACACTATTTTATGGCAATTTGCCAATTCAATTATGCATCGAGGGAAACCTTCTAGTAAAAGGAGACTGTTGTTGTTGGTAAACCAACAAAAGCTACCATAAAAGAAGAAACTCCACTTAATAATAAGCAAACTAAACCCATAGGCGTCACGTTGACCAAACTTATGGAAGCTTATAATAAAAATGGGTATTTGAAACACATAGTCAAAAGTGAGTTCAGTTCACTTAGGTTATTTATTATTACCATAATAATATATTTTACATATTCACTCCCTTTAATTTATAAGATGCCAAAATCAAATAAATTAAGTAAAAAAAGAGATTAATCATTCAAAGCAAATTTTCACCGAGGTAATAAACGAATTAAGTGATTACCATTACATACACATTCATGCATGGTAGGCGTTAATCATATTTTAATCTCCCACCTACTTACCACTACTATAGATTGACTTTGTTGTCTAACATTCATTTAATAAGTAATTTATTAGATCAAATAAACTTAAATTAGAAAAGAAAAGAAAAATAAAGAAGTTACTATTCATAAACGCTCACCACTAAAACTCATATTCTTAGATAGTTAAAGAAGTGAGTTATTACCACATTTTATCTTAACCTATTCAGTTTTGTGGGATTAGCCATGTAAATTAAAGTGTAAGGACCGATCACGCACTTAACGATCTAGGTCTCAACCCGCACCCAACCCGCACTTATGTATAGAAATATGCTTGAACATTATTCAATAAATTTTCACCGTAAACTAATTAAGTAATTAGCCTTACAATTTTCAAGATTCCTGGCCACTAAAACAACATAACTAATTAGATCAACTTTATATATATGATCACTTTTATAAAGATTGACCTAAAACAAATTATTTTATTTTTATATACGTATAATGCACGTCAGAGCCGGCCTGTGAAATATGGTGGCCCAGTGCGACAAGAAAAAAAAGGCCCTTAAACACAAAGGGTTAATTATTTAGTTATGTATCCAACTTTGCTCGTTTTATTATTGTATGTAACAAACTTTCAAAGCATCTATTGTATGCAATAAACTTGTAAAAATCCATATTGTATGTCACAACCTTTAAAAACATCTATTGTATTGTATGTAATGAACTTGTAAAAAATCTCTATTGTATGTTGCGGGTTACCATGTGTACATGTCAAACTGAAAATGGCTCTTTAACATTGGTTTGTGGCGGCACAAGCAAACTCTAGCAGATCATTGACTACCGCATCATATGATAGCGACTTTTTACAAGTTTATTGCTTACAATTGATGTTTTGAAAGTTTGTTACATACAATAGCATTTTTTACAAGTTTATTACATACAATAGATGTTTTGAAAGTTTGTTACATACAATAGTAAAAAGGCAAAGTTAGATACATAACCAAACAATTGACCCAAACACAAAATATTAAGTATATCACGAAATTGTCTTAAGCATAAAAATATCAAAATAAGTGTAACAAAGTCTTATTTCATATTAAGTGCATCATATTTCACTTATTTATTTATATTCTAATGCTTACAGATTCTGAAATTCATATTACATAATTTCAAGTCATTAAACTCCTAAAATTTAAATATAAGAATTTAACTAATAAATAAAATAACCAAAAATATTAAGCTAGAATACATATATGGAATCCGGATGGCAAAGTAATCCACGACAATTTGCGGGGATGCTTTTGTAAAAAGAATAATAATTTGAATTTTGTTTTTCTCGATTGCTGAATTATCATTGTCGAGTAAACATATACTACGGACTAGTTTGGACCTCACAAAAATGGGCCCCTAAAGAGAATGGGCCTGTTCTATGGCACACTTTGAACACCCCTAAGGCCGGGCCTATTGCACATACAGTTTACATATATAATTAACTACTTACATAAAAAATACGTAAATAATAATGACCATACATTTTGTGGGCGAAATAATCGTCATTCTGAAAGCATGAAGCGGACTTTTCACCGTTGTACAAACTGCCCCTTTATTTTGCATTTGACCATGCTACGTAAATACATGCAATAGTTGTTTACCATCCACACCTACCTTCCCCACACACACAAAAACATCATATTATATTTTTCGATTACCCTTCCAAGCCGAATTACATTTTAATGAAATATTAATATTAATATTAATCAAATCTATCTCATATCGTATAATTTATCAACATACTTTTGATTAGAGTAAATTAACAAATGGTCATTGAAGTTATTGTATCGAGGTGACCCTTCAATTATTGGGTTGGAAGTTCAAGTCCAAGGGATGGACATATGTATATACTCGTGGGAAATTTATGTATAGTGTACGTTATTGTATTGAGGTGACCCTTCAATTATTGAATTGGAAGTTCAAGTCCAGGGGATGGACATATATATATACTCGTGGGGAATTTGTGTATATTCGTAGTGAGGTGTGTGAATTGATCATCTTTTGGAAAAAAATTATCATAGTGTTTGAGTAAAAGAGTACTACTTTTTGATATATGGTAAAACACGTACTTTTTAATGTATATCTAATCTAACTTATAAAGCACATCTTTCCAACTTTTTTCTTGTCTAACACTGTACTTATGAAATTGTATCAAGATTGGTAATATAATATAGGTAATGTAGTTAATGTATGCCCCAAAAACAAACTAACTTTGTTTCTTTGTCCTAGATTAAATATTTATGTGAAGAAGCTACACACAATTACATACATATCCTTTGTTTATATGTGCTATAAACCTATAAACCTACTATTAGTAAGTATTAATTTAATTTAGTCCTTGCTAAATATATAACAACGACCATGAAACAGCATCCACGTGTCGTCATTATTTTCCCAATTAGTATAAGGCGTGTAGACTTTAATCTATTAGGCGAACGTAGGTGACCACCCTCCATCTTTCTTGCATCATAAACTCACACTATTTGTTTCCATGCATTCTCATTCTCATTTCATCATCAACACAATAATTTCTCTCTAAACCAACTTGATCTCTTAGCCATCTTTCGTTAGGCGGATCGAGTTTAATTCGAAGTATGCATCGTGTAGTAGCCGACAATATGGTCGATAATTTAGGGTTTTACGATCAAAGGGGACAAGTAGCACCTTCTCCATCTCTTGGAGAGTTGTTGAAGTATGTTGGAGATATAAGGAAAGACGCGAATGGTGACGAGACGCCAGCTCATCGCGTGTTGGAGATGAGCGAAACGAGCAATGAAAACGAGCCTAGAGCGTTACCCTTTGTGTTGAAGTTTACTAATTTAACTTACAGTGTGAAAGTTAAAAGAAAGATCCCGGTCCCACCTTTGTTTGGTTCTGCTAATGAGCAAACGTTTACTAGGACTAAGGTTTTGTTGAATGATATTTCGGGTGAAGCGAGAGATGGAGAATTGGTTGCGGTTTTGGGTGCGAGTGGTTCGGGGAAATCGACTTTGATCGATGCTTTAGCTAATCGAATCGCGAAAGGAAGTTTGAAAGGAACGGTGACTTTGAATGGGGAGCAATTGGAGTCTAGGTTGCTTAAGGTGATTTCGGCTTATGTGATGCAAGATGATCTTTTGTTTCCTATGTTAACGGTCGAAGAGACTTTGATGTTTGCTGCTGAGTTTCGTCTTCCTCGAACGTTTTCTAAGTCAAAGAAGAAGCTACGAGTTCAAGCTTTGATTGATCAATTAGGGCTTCGAAACGCGGCTAAGACGGTCATTGGAGATGAAGGACATAGAGGTGTTTCGGGTGGTGAGCGTAGACGTGTATCGATTGGAATCGATATTATTCACGATCCGATTATTTTGTTTCTTGATGAGCCGACTTCGGGGCTCGACTCCACGAGTGCCTATATGGTGGTGAAAGTGTTGCAAAGGATTGCGCAGAGTGGTAGTATCGTGATGATGTCAGTACATCAGCCGAGCTACCGCCTGCTTGGATTACTGGATCGTTTGTTGTTTCTGTCCCGTGGACAGCCTGTTTTCAACGGCTCTCCACAGGACCTACCATTATTCTTCTCTGATTTCGGTCATCCAATTCCAGATAAGGAGAATCGGACTGAATTCGCTCTCGATTTAATCAGAGAACTTGAAGGTTCACCCGGTGGAACCAAACGCCTAGTCGAATTCAACAAAGCGTGGCAAAACCTAAAGCAATCTCGCAACGCCACTGCAGGTAACGAAACACCTACCCATGGATTAACTCTCAAAGAAGCAATAAGCGCAAGCATTTCAAGAGGCAAATTAGTCTCCGGTGCTGGTGCTAACAACGGAACAAACCCGACCTCTATGGTTCCAACTTTCGCTAATCCAATGTGGATGGAGATGGCGGTCTTATCTAAACGATCATTCACCAACTCACGAAGAATGCCCGAACTATTTGGTATCCGACTAGCCGCGGTTGCTATCACCGGCTTCATACTCGCTACCGTGTTTTGGCAACTCGATAATTCTCCACGAGGCGTTCAAGAACGATTAGGCTTTTTCGCCTTCGCAATGTCCACAACATTCTACACCTGTGCGGACGCCTTGCCCGTTTTCCTCCAAGAACGCTACATTTTCATGAGAGAAACCGCTTACAACGCTTACCGACGATCATCTTATGTGCTTTCCCACTCGCTAGTCGCGGTCCCAGCACTCATTTTCCTCTCACTCGCATTCGCATCCATTACATTTTTCGCCGTGGGGCTCTCGGGCGGTGTTTCGGGCTTCCTCTTCTACTTCTTTGTAATCCTTGCATCCTTTTGGGCGGGTAGCTCATTCGTTACATTCCTCTCGGGGGTCGTCCCACACGTTATGCTCGGTTACACTATTGTAGTCGCGATTCTCGCCTATTTCCTACTATTCAGCGGATTCTTCATCACTCGTGACCGAATCCCGGGCTACTGGATATGGTTTCACTACTTATCTCTAGTTAAATACCCTTACGAAGCCGTTTTACAGAACGAATTCGACGATCCTATCAAATGCTTCATCCGTGGTACTCAAATATTCGACAACAGCCCTCTTTCGGTTGTGGATGATTCGGTTAAAGCGAGACTATTGCAAAGCATGAGCAGATCATTGGGAGTGAACATAAGCAGTACTACCTGTTTGACCACTGGTATTGATATATTGAAGCAACAAGGAATCACTGATTTGAGCAAATGGGGCTGCTTGTGGGTGACTCTGGCTTGGGGGTTTTTCTTCAGGGTCCTGTTTTATTTCACTTTGTTACTTGGAAGCAAAAATAAGAGAAGGTAATATGTACAAGAATAAATCTTGGGGGACTGTTGTGTAACTTTTTTTTACTGGTGAAGGGTTTTTTTTTACCTTTTTTTTGAGTAATTTAGTATCATTAAGCTTGTTTAATGTATTTAAAAGTTAAATATAACGAGGCTCATAAAAGTGATTATAATATCTACGGAGTCTTGTAAATTATTATAATCATTATATTGATATGATATAAACTTGTTAATTAAGTTTTTTTTAATACATTTTGATGATTGAATTGTGTTTAGTGTGATGAATGACCTAAAGGATGATTGAAAGTAGCAGATTCGAGATTTATGATAATCCGTAGTATGAATATCCTAATTTTTGTAAACTTTTAACACAAACAAATAATGTAACAGATAAAACAAGTTTTCGTATACAATTTAAATTTCATAATGTAACCATAGCTTCTGTTACTAATACCTTCAATGTGATTTTGTCCCAAGCATGGGTTACCTAATAATGGCAATAACTATAACTATGATAATAATATAACTACGTTAATTATTAAAGTAGTTCTTAAGATAAGTAAAAATTGGTTTTCCATTCATAAAGTTGACTTTTTTATAGTATATTTTAAGTAGATGTTATATATGTTTTTGGTAAGTGGCCTAATTTGAAGGGTAGATAAGTAGATCACCTTGAATGAACAAGAAAATGTGCAAGCATGAAATGAAAACCATGTAATAAAAAAAACATCATAAAATACGTTATAAAAATTAAACAAAACGAAGCCGGAGTACTAAATGAAGACTAGACACCAATAACCAAGGTTATGACAGCAATTTGATGTTCCCTGCTTTCCATACCATTTCTTTTCTTTTTTATTTTATTTTTAACATAAATTTTGCGCAATAAATTATTGAATCACGTGCATTTGTATAAAGTTAAATCTACGGATCGCTAATGTATTTACTTTTATGTTCCAAAGTTATAAACGTACTCATTTTATTACCATAATTAACAACGTACTTGTAGTACTTTTACGTTTGTGTCTCCAACTACGGTGTACTATTTTATTTTTTTACAGGCAATTAAGATTTGGGTCCGGTTTATGGGAGATGGGCCATTTTGAGGAGCAGCAAAAGTAGAAAAAATCTCCACTGTTCATCTGATATGAACGGTCAATATCACGCCAACATAAAAGGAAGTGCGTGCAATTAAGTTTGTTCAAGGGACCAATTTGTAAATTATTTTGACACCATCAATAACAAAACGGTCAGTGAGAAAAGATTACTCAGCTGCCCGTATCTCTCTCTACTCAAACATGATTCTCTCTCTACTTTAAACACGAAAACCACACCTCCAAATAGTAAAACATACACACACTACATCATTGTTATTGTACGAAAAAAACACCGATTAAATCACCGTAATCCTCTCCAATGATCGATTAAATCTTGGAGCTTCACCGTCACCAACGATCTACATTAATCGTTTCAATTTCTGTGAAAAATCATGTCGAAAATCACTTACATCTATACCGTTGTTTGATACAGAAGATTATGTTCTAAATGATTTCATTTATTTGGTATGTGGAATCCTGATTACGATGATACTGATGGAATCTTCACTTCTGATGGACCGGTGCTTCCATCACATAGTGAGATGCATGAAGAAGGATTCGCTCTTCGTCAATGGAGAAGGTTAGGCTTCAATTCACTCGATCTACTTTGTAACACCCCCAAATTTACTGTTGCGCGGAAGCAAGCTTTGGGTGTTACTAATCAATAATCAAGCACCAAAGTAAAGCAAACGACATCTATATGCAACGTCGTACAATAGTACAAAAGTATTACATTGTTGAATCATAATACAAGCTTCGGGTTCGAAAATGATTTCCTAGAAAATTCTAATACATAACTGATATTCAAAAATTAATGCAAAAGAATTTCCACAAGTTGTATGCATGCGACTCGAGCTATCAGTCTTGGGGTAATCCTACTCCATTTGTGTACCTGAGATACAAAGCTAAAATAGGTCAACCAAAAAGGTTGGTGAATCTCACAGGTTTAGTAGTAAAGTCATCGTTTGTGAACCACAAGTAATGTACCAGCGTTGCTATCAAGCAAAGTAAGTAAATCAGTATGTACGCACAGTTGCCATGAGCTCATAAGTTGAAGCTTAGCCGTGTAGTGTGAATATATCACGTACCCCCGTGAGTGCTATCCGCACACTCATATGTAACAAATACTAATATGCCTGTTTCTACGTGTAAATCAGTACGTGGTGGCGCTACCACCCCAGGCAGGGATTGTCAGTCCCAAATGGATCCATTTACTAGTAATCGCGCTTAAGTCCATAACTAACAACTTACGATAGGAGGATTTCAGTGGATAAAAGTAACTCATGCAATGTATGTAAAAAGTTGAGAAATCAGTTCAGTACATTGTGTTCATACGTAAAACAGTTGCTAAGTATCTCCCCCAAAGTATAAAAACAGTAAAAGTGGGGCCATAAGACTAACCTGAGTCAAGCAAGCAAGCGTTTAAATAAACGTGAAGTCTGAAAGTAGTATTAACCCGTAGGTTCCGCGAACCCGCAACCTTCTAATGCCCTAAGCATATAAGGTTGTGTGTATAAGTGAATGTCTCAAAAGACCATTCATGCTAGTTGTCCACTCAACTAGTTATGTCCAAGTATTTGTTTGTACGTTTGTGATCATTTTGTAAATAAATGCGGCCCGTTGGTGACGGTGGTGTAATAATAATTCAAGTATCATTATTATGTAATTCATTGTGCTTGTATATCTTGTAAGTGTAGTGTTTTTAATACTTAGTATGAAAAGTATTTAACTCTGTGTTTCATGCGACAATACATAACCCGATAATGATAATCATGGACACTGTTTATACGATAATAATATTTAAGGATTTCGTTCATGCGATAATGGCATTCACGGAATGTTGTTCGTGCGTCAATAGGTTCACGAAGTATTGTTCATACGACAATATTAATTCACGGAGTACTATTCATGCGAGAATGGGAATTCACGGACTTTCTTTTAAGTATTAGTTTTTATGCGACAATGGGAAATCATACACTGTTTATGTGAGAATAGTAATTCACGGGTTTTTGTTTATGCGTGAATGTTATTCACGGATTGAGATTTCATGCGATAATAAGGATTGATGGATTTTCTTCAAGTATATTTAGCTTTTATACGACGATATGTATTCACGGAGTTTATTTATACGACAATATATATTCACGGAGTTTATTTATACGACAATAGTATTCACGGATTTTATTTATACGAAAGTATGTATTCACGGAGTTAATTTATACGACAATATGTATTTACGGAAAATGTTATGTTTTTCCAGACTTTCGACTCGATAAGACTTTCGATTTGGAGCATTTCTAGTCCGATTTATACCTAACCAAAAATCACACAAGTTCTTATATATGTCTAGTTCATTCCTGCACTTTATGGTATTTTTGTATCTTCATTTACTATTTAAAACAAAAATAGTTTCAAGGTGTAGTCAGACTTGGTCCAAAACAGACATAGGTTCAAAGATTAAGTTATATCCGGAAATGAGAGCATTTCTGGAATCGGTCAAAGAAGGACTTTTTGTAGAGGACATTCATACGCAAATTTTGGTGGGTGATGCATGTGTTGACTCAACCTAGAACTCAAGTTATAGTCGTTTTAGTGAGGTTGATTTTCTAGGACAGAAACTGTTACGATTTAAATGTTTGGAAAGACGAGTTTTAAGCTTTGTTTTGGACATAAACTTGTTAAATGAGCATCTAGACATGTTAATAAGTAGTAAACAAGTAAGTCTAAGAAAAGTTCAAGAGTTCTTACAAAGAAATGGTGAGGAGAAGGAGAAAAGAGGTCGAAAACTCTATTTCTTAAATTTTCCGATGTGGCGGCCGACGGTGGTTGTATGGTGGACTTATGGCGGCTCAAGGGAGGTGTTAGGGTGGCTGTGGGTGGTCTTTTAGCTGATCCCCACGTTTTTAGAGAGAGAGAAGAGAAAGTGAAGGTGAGGTGGTGAAAGAGTGTGAAATGGTTTAAGTGTTTGTGTGGGTTTTTAGTCAAGATCTTATGATAGTGGAGGGAAGCCATACTTGGCTGATTTTCTGCAGATTTCAAGGGGGTCCCACTCATGTGGGTGTGTTAAGTTTATTTCCCATTTTACGTTACGTGCGGTGCTCGTTTACCCATTCGTTTCGATATTTATTTAGGCGTTAAACATTTGTTACGCATATTTAACTAAAGATTTTAAAACCCGATATTTTGACCTGAAGTATTTTCTTAAAATACTTAATAATGTGATATAAGATACAGTTTGGCTTTATTTCATTCGTCGGGCGCGTTTCGTGCATTTTTATCGCGTACTGTGTGTTTTATCCGGTATTTAATACGTGTAATACATTCTCACAATATATTAAGGTAAATAATGTTTGTTTGGTTAATTCCACATTATCTTAATAGTTTGTCACCAACGTCCATATTTTCATTGTCGGATATCCATCCGGTTCATAATTGTACGATTTAAACAAATCGTATAAACGTGTATGTAATTACATAGAAGATCATGTATATTTAGATTAACATATACTAAATACACATAATTACAAGTAGTTTAGGCACTAATTAATGTCCTAAATTAGCGGGTGTTACATACTTCATTTTTGGTAATCAATGATGGATATTTTTTAATTTATTGTGGATATTATAGTACCGATCACTAATCCTTCCGTCACCTCCATCGAAGAACGCCGTATTCATGAACAACACGTTGGTAACGATAACGTTCTTGATTTCAAACAAGATATCACATACAGTAATCAACACTTATAAAATGTAAATACTCTATTTGTTTTATGTAGTTGATGATCAAAAAATGCATACACTCGATCTATAACATGTATTGTTAATTTGTATATATGTATTTATATGATTTATATGATGTTTGAGCACATGATTACTTTAATTCTATTGAAACTTATGTGTTAGTTATGTAATTTCATCTTTCACTAGTTGTAGATTATGGAATTGAATCGAGAATATGTAATGGCTTCATTATGTTCTAAGTTTATAAATTCAATTGGTTATTATTGTGTTATGCAATCAGAGAAATTGATTTAAACCAAATTTTTTGGTATGAGTTTAGGACTTGCTAGTTAAAAAAAGTATTTCAATTTTTTTTGTGTGTGTTCATAACGAGACGAATTTATGATAAGATGTATGAGCTGTAGTTTCTCGTTCATGAAATTACCAGTGTTTATGCGTATTCGTTTATTGTTTTAACTTATCAGATAGGCAATACCGCAATACTAAAAACGTGTTTTGCATTTACAGAATCAAAAAGATGAGTCTTATCAAAAGGCAGATGCAAACCCTAATACTTATCAGAAGGCAAAAGTTGAAACGGGAGGTGATGCAATGAATTCGCAACTTAAAAAGCCCGATAAGCTTCTTCCGTGTCCTCGTTGTAACTATATGGATACAAAGTTCTGTTACTATAATAATTACAATGTCAATCAGCCTCGCCATTTTTGTAAGAGCCGCCAACGGTATTGGACCGCTGGTGGACCAATTAGGAGCATGCCTATTGGATCAGGTTATCAAAAAAACAAGAATCCAATATCTCAGATTGACCATAATGTTCTTCCCAGGGTTGTTCCATTTGGTTTTGATTTGCAACATGTTGATACTGCAGTTTCTTGTAAAGATGAAGAGGTGACAATTGCTCTAGTGGTATAACACCCCTCATTTCTATATATCTTTGTTATACGTTTCATTACGAAAGCGAGAATTTAAAAACATACTTCTCTATTATACATTTTATAGTTTATTCATAAACCATTTCAACCATGACACACTACAGTTTTAAGCAAACTTTTAAAATCACAACTCTGCAAACGAGGTGTTATATAAATTCAACATCTTTATTTTAACACAAACTATATCAGAGTAGCACTGTATCAAATATTCTTTGCTTCAAAAGCATCCACTTCCTGATCACCCACATGCTAAATATAACCTGCAGGAAGTGAATTGAGGGATTAGCACAAAGCTAAGTGAACGAATTCGTTACACACATTTTAACTTAGCATAACCACCTGTTTACACCAAATAACCGTAAAAACACAATTCAACTTTCAACAATGAGGATTGGTGGTTCTTGAGAAACCCTACTGTCACGGTGGCTCTCAAAGAACACTTACCCAATAATCTGTAAGGCCAATACAGAATAGACCGATAGCTAATGGTTACTATAATCAAACACAGGTTCTACACACAACGAATGAAGTAAAACTCTGTGTAATTCACACAACAACCAATTAGCCCAACCAACGTGTTGACCCCAATAGCAACTGATGCCCGAAGGCCTACATAGCACGTAGATTTATAAACGACAATTTAAATTAAATAATCTAACACTTATCTACATTCACTTGTTGTAACCAAACAGTTACAACTAAATTAAAAGGTGAGTCCCAAATCCACTCACCGTTACCTCTGGAGTCTCTATAACACTCAGCTGTCTTATATCACTGAGTCTTTGGAGTATCTGAGAATAACAATCAAATTTAAGTTAGTAACTTATTTCACAAACATATAACAAACAATATTACAGCATGTCTCACAAACCCAAATAACGTATTACTATTCATTGTCACTTTTCACTAATCACTATTCACTATTTAGTATTTACTATTTAGTATTTACTATTCAGTATTTACTATGCAGTATTTACTATGCATTATGCACTATGCAACACTATGCAGCACTATTCACTCATCTTCACCAACACTCCTCAGAACCCAAAATTTCATTGTTTTTCATTCTTTTATCAATTTCATATCACAAATAACAATAACAATAAATAACTAACTATATATAACCAATTTCTAAACCACTTTCCATACTCAAATTCATATACCCATTTTGGGTGAATTCTAGGATTAATATTCAACACCATACATATAAGCTAATAATCATGTATTTGTATCATATAATCATAGGAAACATCAACTAACAACTTCAATTCCTACCACTTAACAATTTTACACAATTTCATCATTTAAGTTTAAACTCAAACTTACCTCCAAATTTAACAAGGAAGAAGATGATGCTTATGATGATGAAGAGCAACTTTGATGCTTAATATCTTGAATTCAACTAGCTATTTGATCTTGATTTTGTTTTTGATTTCTTAAAAATATATGCATATGTGTGTGTTTTGGTTTGATACGGGAGTGAAAAATGAATCAAAAGGGAAAGGACTTAATCATTAAATCAATCAATCACTTACGGATATAATTTTATCTCCTTCTAAATCTATTGCCTGGAACTATATACCCGCATACAGAACAACTATTTTATTTTTACCATCAACTACTACAATTTAAAACAGGTAATATTCTACACTTCACAATAAGTCCTGAGACCTATTTATTTAATTTCCACTAACAAATGTAATAATATAAACTTATTTCTAACTTAACAAATAATAATTTAAAGTTTAAAAAAATTACCAGACCCGTAGAGAGGATGTTACAAGTGGATCTACTATAACAACTATATTCATGTTGATAGTTGTAGGAAAAAAACAACTATATCACACAAAAGTACATTTTAAAACACTTTTATAGCACTACATATTGTTCTACTGCATTCAAGTAAATTTACTGCATTTAAACATATAATGTATGGACACCTACATCAGTCACTACATTCTAGTATAACACAAAAAATTCATCTTGAAATGCAGTACTATTAAATTGCAGTTAATTTATATAGCTATAAAATGCGGTTTTTCATTGTAAAATATACTAAATCCAAAAAAAGTAATAAAATGCAGTAAAATGTGATAAAATGCAGTAGATTTAGTAAATGCGGAAAAATTTAGTAAAATGCAGTGGATTCAACAACACTACATGTTATAATACACAAATAGCATTCACTATATTCTATTAAAAACACAAAAAAATGCATCATGAAATGTAGTACTATTAAATTGCAGTCATCTTATGTACTTATAAAATGCAGTTTTCCTTTGTAAAATGCACTAAAAAAGCAATAAAATGTGGTAAAATGCAGTAGATTCAGTAAATGCACTAAAATATGGTAAAGTGCACTGGATTCAACAGCGCTAGATGTTGTTCTACATCATTCAAGTAAAACGTTGTTCTACTGCATTCAAGTAAATGCGCTAAAATGTGATAAAATGCAGTAGCTTCAGTAAATGCATTAACTTAACCTTAAAAGGTAGTATATATTTTCCCAAATCTACTCATTTAAATCAGTTTTTCACTACCTTAAACGTAAAATGAAGCAACTTAAACTTAAAATGCAGTAAGTGTTCGAGATCTACTATTTCGATCAATCTTTTACCACCTTAAAACATAAAATGCAGTAACATAAACGTGAAATGCAGTAATTTTTTTTATATATATATTTTCATATTAGTTTTCCACGAGCTTAAGATATGTAAAATAAAGTAATTAAAACTTAAAATAACATAAAAATTCATCTTGAAATGCAGTACTATTAAATTGCAGTTAATTTATATAGCTATAAAATGCTGTTTTTCATTGTAAAATATACTAAATCCAAAAAAGTAATAAAATGCAGTAAAATATGATAAAATGCAGTAGATTCAGTAAATGCAGAAAAATTTAGTAAAATGCAGTGGATTCAACAACACTACATGTTATAATACACCAACAACATTCACTGTATTCTATTAAAAACATAAAAAAATGCATCATGAAATGCATCATGAAATGCAGTACTATTAAATTACAGTCATCTTATGTACTTATAAAATGCAGTTTTCCTTTGTAAAATGCACTAAAAAAAGAAATAAAATGCAGTAAAATGTGGTAAAATGAATGCACTAATATATGGTAAAGTGCACTGGATTCAACAGCACTACATGTTGTTCTACTGCATTCAAGTAAAACATTTTTCTACTGCATTCAAGTAAATACGCTAAAATGTGGTAAAATGCAGTAGCTTCAGTAAATGCATTAACTTAACCTTAAAAGGTAGTATATGTTTTCTCAAATCTACTCATTTAAATCAGTTTTTCACTACCTTAAACGCAAAATGCAGTAACTTAAACTTAAAATGCAGTAAGTGTTCGAGATCTACTATTTCGATCAATCTTTTACCACCTTAAACATAAAATGCAGTAACATAAATGTAAAATGCAGTAATTTTTTATATATATATTTTTTCATATTAGTTTTCCAAAAAAGCCACAAGAGCTTTAACTTACAACAAGAAACCTCAATAGTTGAAAGCTAACCAAAACCCAAAAAAACAAAATAAAGATCACATCTCAATCTGCTTCGAGAAAACATCCAATGGCCTACTGATCCAGCAACTCCAGGAAGCTCCTGATCTCTTACATCGATTTGAGATCCACTGAAGAGAAATCCTTTGAATTGATGGAAAAATATCTTCTTCACTAATAGCCTGTCTTGAATCCAAATCTGCATGAAATAACCTGTTTCGCCACTTCCACACATCCCAAATAAATACAAACATAGCTCCATGAAATATCTTTTAAAAACTTCATCACCATGATTAATAGTTTGCCATTTAGTGATCTGACTAATAGTGCATGATGAGGGAATATCAATGTTCCACCAGGCCCAAAACTTGAGCCAGAGAGGTTTAACCTTCAAACAATTTAGCATGATGTGATCCATGTCCTCAACGTCAATACCACACAACGGGCAAAGCAAAGAAGTGATATTTATTTGTCTAGCATACAGATTAGAGCAAGTTGGAAGATGATTAAGAGACATCCTTCATAAGCAGAAGTTTACTTTCTTTGGGACCCAAGAGTTCCAAAGATGATGACACCCAAGGTTAAAATCAGCAAACAATTTATCTTGCACCATAAGAGAAACAGCCTTCACAGAAAATGAACCTGAAGAATCTAAAGACCATTGCCATCTAACGCATTGACCTGAAATAAGAGAAAGATCACCAATAATATCACACAAGGAATTTATATCGGTTAAAGACCTTCCACGAGGATGTGATCTCCAAGCCCAATTACCTCCCCAAGATACATTATCAAACACCCATCGCTCACTAATATTGCATTCGCTTTTTGACTCGAGAGCAAAGAGACGAGGGAAAAGATCCTTTAGCCGGCGACCCGCCTTACACCAAATATCATACCAGAACTTAGTCTCCTTACCATCACCCACCTTTTTTCTAAAGGAATTAGCAAATGAGATACCAAGATTATCCAAATCTGAAACAACTTTTAACAATATCTTTCCATACACCTTTTCGGTTTCCATTTCCCCTAGAATGTATAAAACCACCACACTCTCCATGCAATTCACAAATCACTTTTCTCCATAAAGCATTTTTTCATTCACATATCTCCATTTCCATTTACACAGCAAACCCATATTTTTACATTTTAAGCTTTCAATACCCAAACCACCCTTTTTAGGATCTAACAACAATTTATTCCATTTAACCCATATCATCTTCCTTTCCCCCTCTTGAGAACCCCAAAAGAACTTGCAACGAATAGATTCCAACAAACTGGAAACTTTCTGAGGAGCTTTAAATATGTAGAATGTACGAAACTAGGGCTTTTATGATTCAAGACCTAAGAAAATTAAAAATTGTATGAATATGTTTAAGATTATACTAATGAATTTTAAGAGAATTTGACATTATCGTAATTGAAATCTTTAGTACTTCACCATGCATATAGTCAAGCATAAAAAAACTGCATTTTATTCAACACATGCTGCATTTTAACATAATTATACCACATCTTATAATCAAATTAGATCTGAGAAAAAATTTAAATTACAGCAAACTACATACAAATATGTGAATGTATGTACACTTATGTATCAATAGAAAATATTAATATACTCAAACTCATACAATCACTGTATATAGATATACACAGATACTACCAAAAGCAATCAGAAAACACACATATATAAGACACACGTATACAAAAATTATGCCTATAGATACACAAAGACAAAACACACGCATATAGAAATCATATGTATAGTATACATATAATACTTACTTCTGTAAATAGCTTCTACGATAGGTGTGTATTCATCGACTCCAACGGCAGATGTACCAGTTTCATCTACGGGATCGACAGTAGATGAAGGTGTATTTAAATGCGATATTCTGCACGGACTTGATAATTTTCGTTACACAAATATGCAAAATCAGTATACATAAGATCGTATATAAGTATACATGATATCGATTTTGAGAAAGAACCGTGTCGATTCAAAGTTATAATCGGAGATTTAGCTTGAAAATTGTATCGATCTAACATACTAATCAGATTGTCTTTCCTTATTATCGTAATTTTGTTTAATTCCTAATATTTTAAAGCCTTTGCGGTCAGATCCAAAAGTTTGATGAATGTACCAAAATAGTCCCTAGTGAGTTCCTGTATGGGGACATGTAAAACACGTGGACATCTCCAATTGGCAGAAACACTGCCTTCTCTGCTCGTATATGGAGCCCTGCTCCTTTGATCCATTTCTTTAAGATTTTAAAAAGTGTGACATGTCACCTCAATTTTATTACTTGGCTTCCATGTAGGTAAATATGTTTTAACTTTAAAAAATTCCAAATGTTCTATATTTAAAATAAAAACTCAAAATTATACATTTGTTCATGTACATTTACACTTGTTATATTGAGGGTTTTATTAATTGTAGATAGACAAGGTACTTACTATTTTGTTCCGTGATCACCAGCGTACCCATTTTATTACCAAGATCGTCAACATACTTACCATTTTATTACTGTGATCACCAACGTACTTAGGGTATAAGCCGTAGATTGCCAACGTACTTACCATTTTATTATCGTGATAACCAATGTGATCAACAATAAATTTGACATTTTGAAAGTATATTGGCGATCTTGGTAACAAAATGGGTACGTTGGTGATCACGGAACAACATGGTAAGTACGTTGGCGATATGCAGCTTAAACCCTTGTATTGAAGATGATATATAGATATAGAAATTGTATATGTAAAGGTCAGTGTATAATTCAAAGTGCCACGTTAGCAATTCGAAGCGCCACATAAGTGGTAACATGCCAACTTGTTAAGGATAGACGGTTTAATCGGTCATCGGTTAAGAGAGGGTGATCGACATTGAGACAATTTTTAAAAGTACGTTCTTGATCGTGGTAATAAAATGAATATATTAGCGACCTTGGAACAAAGACGAAACTCCATTGATATTGGCGACTTTAGTCCTTTTGTTTATACGTACGTATTATTACTTATAATACTTATAAATTTGTTCATTGTTTCTTCATTAGTGGTGACCGTACAAGTTCCATTGCTTAATTATTGACTAACAACGTCGAATAAAAATTAAGAACAATGAGAATATGATTTTAACTTATAAATCATGGGTTATTAATACTACGATTTTAACTTAAAATTTATGGTGTCTAATTAATGATTTATTTAAAAAATATGATATTAAAGTTTAAATCACGTCATATATAATAACATCTTAAATATATTATAAATAATTTTTTTATTTAATTAAATAAATATACAATGGATCAATCTTGACTCTTGATTGGGTTTATTCCCTTGCGATTTTACGGAGGAGATTTTTTTCCGAATAGTTACATTTTTAGCTCATATATATTTGATGAATTTTTTAATTAAAAAACCGACTATAATATTTTATCCACTTATAAAATTCAAATTTTCACAGCAACTTTTCATGACTCTTCTCATTCTCTTTAACAAGTTTTTATTTTTGTTATATATATATATATATATATATATATATATATATATAATATTAAGATTTTATTTCCATTATGAATTCAACTAAGACTTAAAAAATTTCCAACTTTTTCTCAATTTAATTCAAATAAATAAAAAAACAATAAATAATTAATCTTAAATAATACGGAGTATACGAATCAACTTGTTTGACACCTCTTTAATTCTTCATCTCAGATTTTAGTTGTCATCCTCAACCTTACAGCCATTACAACAACTCCGATTACAATCATCAATGATCGATCAAATTAATCCCATATCACGATCGATTTTAATTGAACCCAATATATCGTTTGAAAACGTATAGGTTATGCCCTAACTATTGTTATACCATTTGCAGGACTTACACTTAGTAAATAGAACTTTCTCATTATTATTCAATTTTAAAAAATCAAGATATATAATGGATGAATCTTGACCCTTGATTGGGTTCCTTCCCTTGCAATCCTACAATGAGATAATATATTTTTGTAATTAAAAAATCGACCATAATATTTCTTTCGAATAATTACATTTATAGCCCCTATATATTTGATGTATTTTTTAATTAAAAAATCGACCATAAGATTTATAGCCCCTATATATTTGATGTATTTTTTTAACTTACTTTCGAGTGTTAAACTCGAATTTTATTTTGAGTGTTAATCATTTTATGACATGATTTTAACATGTTTAATCCTTTTATAGCATGATGTGACACCCGCCAAATTAGGGCTAGTACTTAGTACATAATCGTTGTATTAATATATGTAATTAGTTGTGTTTAGGGCTAATTATATGTATCATTTTGTGTATAGTTATATATACACACGTACGCGATTTATATAAATCGTGCAGTTCATCATCGGATGGAATTCGACGTAATCACAAATACGGACATTGGTGAAAAATTGATTAAATAATGGAAAATTATTTAATTAACTCATTTTATTTATATATTATTTGGATAAAATATACAAACGTATTTCGTATCGTCAAAAACTAACTGTTACACGAGTTAAACAAATGTACAATTACGTAATGAACACGCAAATCGAGACCTGGCAACATTTTAGTAACTTAAAATAAAGTATTTATAATAATACTTTCGTTAAAAGTATCGTGATTTAAAACGTTAACAAAAAACACTTATTAAAACATATAACGATAATTAAACGTTTAAACGATCGGAGAAACGAATACTCCACGGAGCGCGAATACAGGAGACAAAAATTTGGAGCCAACCACACATGGGTAGGGCCCATGTGGGCCGGCCCGCCTTCCCCCATCTCTTTCCCTCCTCTTTCCCTTTGACCAAACACACACACCACACATCATCATCACTTTACTACCTCTTTCTTTCTCTCAAACTCTCTCTCCCTCTCTCTAAATTTTCTGTCCTCTCTCTCTCTACAAAATAACCATCAAAACCTCCTTAAATCACTTGAAGACTAGAAGCAAAAATGATCACCACACAAAGAGCTACACACCCATTTTTTCGGTTTCTCCTCGCGACGAATTGTAAGATTCCGACACTTTCAAAAACTCTTGTATTTCGTTTATTTTGCTTGTATGTTGTAGATCTAACTTTGTAATGTCCAAATATGTGTTAAAAACTTGATTTTGAAACATTGTCGAAAAATGTCGGTTTTGGCCATTTTATAAAATCGACACCTAAAATGACTCTCGACACAAACCGATAATTTTTACAAACTCTACTAACTGTTTTAAGCATTGTATAAAAGTTTCGGGTCAAACCGAGGTCGTTTGACCTCAAACCCGAGCCTTGGAATCCGATCAGACCCTTTGTGTCGCACCAGGCCTGGAGCCTTTACGACACAAAGCCCTATGTCGAAGAACCATTTCCTAGGTCGTATATAGCGACACAAATGTTTATGTCGCAACACTTTCAGATGTCGCATATAGCGACACAACACTCTATGTCACATTAAATTGCGGATGTCGCACATAGCGACACAAATACCTATGTCGCAGTCATGACCTGCGACACAACTACAATGTCGCATATAGCGACACAAAGCCTTATGTCGCACCCAGTGTCGCACAAATCAGAACCTTGAAAACACAGATTTTTACTAAGTGTCAAGCCTTGAAATTTTATCACCTGCGTTACCCAAATTCATATTTTAAGTGCGTTTTTCACTAAAGCAATATAGTAGAAATAAAAAGTTTTCGAGCTGACCTGGCACCTCGACCCCAGCCAGGGACTCTGCCCCTTAGACCCCGCAAGGGGTTGCCACCCCTGGAACCCCGCTAATCAGGGGCGCTGCCCCCGAACCCCCGTCATTAAAGTTTGGAAATACTTTATACACTGCGTGTCAAACATTTACAACCTTTGTGTAACATCCTCGAATTTCGGATTGCGAAAGCGGTCGGGTCGGGTGTTACCAAATCAAATATCACAAGCACAAAGGTATATAATGAAGGGCTCTAAATGAGACATTTGAAAATAATTATACATTTCCAAAATAAAAGTGTATACAAGTTGCGAGTTCGCAAAATAATTTCAATACATAATTTGTAATACAAAGGTTATGCAGAGAAATCCAGTTGTTTGAAAATATGCGACTCGAGCTAGCAAAGCTTGTAGCAATCCTAATCCTGCTGGGCACCTGAGAACACATGCTAAAACGAGTTAGCTATAAAGCTGGTGAGTTCATAGGATTGTTAGTCGAAACATAAAGTATAAAACCTTTTATGTTTTGAAAAGTAATTCAAAATCTACGATTTTGATACGAATTGTTATAAAGTTGTAACACCAATGTGTATACATCCCACAAGGTATCTCATACTTAGGTGATCGTGATGTGTACCTAAGTACATAAACATTTGACGCATTCCGTGCCTGAATACCTATCACGTATTAAGTAATCTATCAATGTGAGGTAATACATGCCTAAGGACTATCGGGTAATTGTATGACCACGTCATGTGATGTTGTGTAATAATTGACGTGCCACTTGGCATAGCGTGTTGCATCCAGCAACATAATTGTAGTCCCACGGACTATGATTGAGTATTTAGTCAAATACTGAGTTGACGGCCTCGCGCGAAAGTTCGCTGATCCGTTAATTGTACGGATCACGAGCATAAGCTCGCCCATCCGCATATGTGTGTGGATCACGAGCATAAGCTCGCCCATCCATTGAGTGTATCGCTTTACCACGATATCGTACTTGTGCCCACTGCAATACCGTGGCATCGTTTTGTGCCCACTTCTCACCGTGGCATCGTTTTGTGCCTGTCTGGCATCGACCGAATTGCTCACAAGCAAAGTTTGTAATTGAGCCGGCAGTACTACGACATGCCCGAATTGAGTGATTGAGCCGACAGTACAACGACATGTCTGACTTCAGTAATTGAACCGACAATACAACGACATGTCCAGCTTGAGTAATTGAGCCGACAGTACAACGACATGTCCGGCTTGAGTAATTGAGCCGACAGTACAACGACATGTTCGACTTGAGTAATTGAGAGCCGACAGTACTACGACATGTCCGACTAGTTCGATTGTGTTTATATGCGTGTATGTATACCTATATACATAACTAAATTGTAGGTGGCACCAAGTGCTCGAGATGAAGTACAAACATATATGTATATATATATAAGTTGAACCAACAAATACCTCAGATAGAGTAGTATGTAGCACATGAAATTGATTTATTGTAGCTAAGTATGTAAATACAGTACTTAACTATTTGTTGTGTCGCAATAAGCCTAGGTATGATTAATCATCATCTAGTTGTTTTGGTATTAGTATAAGAAATCCTTACTAACGCATATTTCCACTGTATACTCCTAGCCTCAGCCTAGTAAGTATATTGAGGTCCTTGGTTGTTGTTTACTTGAGTTCAATTCCAATTTAAAAGTCCTGGAATATATATGGGCAGTTTTAGTTCCTGAGAGAAAGATAAAAGTCTAGTTGTTGTCTTGAGTAGGTTAACTAAACAGTCCTAGTGTGTTTGATAGCATTGTCCCATGACAATATGTGTAACACCCCCAAATTTACTGTTTGGCGGAAGCATAATTTGGGTGTTACTAATCAATAATCAAAGCACACAGATATATAGCAAACGACTCTATATGCGTTGTTTTAACAAAATATATTAACATTAAAATGTTTACAACAGTTGAACCCGTACATAGCTCGTGTTCGATTTAATGAGAGATTTCAATACATAAATACTTGTACAAAATATATTAATGCAAGAAAATCTCTATTGTCTGCATGCTGACTCGAGCTATAGTAATCATGAGGGCAGTCCAGATCTACTGCTGAGTACCTGTGATACATGCTAAAATGGGTCAGCTAACGCTGGTGAGCTCACAGGTTTGAGTATCAAATAATATCGTATGAACCGCAAGATTTAAGTACTGATTTGCATCCAGCAAATAAAGTTAAAGATAATGTATACAACCATGAGCACATAGTCTGAGCTTAACTTGAGGGGTCAGGATCACAATCAGTGCCTGAGCGAGGTGCCTCCACGAGTGCCTAATCAACACTCGTCTGAACAAATATTAGTACGTCCGTTTACCCAGTTAGTGCTTGCTAACCCGAACGAGGAGGGTCGATCCTATATGATATCATATACTAATATTCACGCTACAACGTATTACCAAACTATGCTGACGGAGGACTTTGAAATGATTAGTTATGTAAAACTCATGTAGTATATGAAAATATTTGTACTTGCGTTCACATGTTAAAATAAGCAATGAATCACACCCCTGAGTAAAAATAGTAAAAGAGGGGCCATGAGACTCACCTGAGTCTTGATGTGTTTAATCAATTAACGTGATTGATTAGCCGATTAGTGATTGTCCGAAGACTTGTAACCTGAGGGTGTCCACGACACGCGATGGTTATTAATTGATTAGGTATCTTAAAAGACTACCTTTGTAGTTGCTCGTCCAACTAGAATGTCCAAATGACTACAATTTGGTTGATTAATCTTGAGTTTTGAAAATGTGTACGCCCCGTTGGTGATTTGTTTGTAATAATAATCCCACATTATTATTTTGATTTTCGAAAGGTGTTATACTTAAAAGTATTCATAAACTTTAGGTGACGGGGGTCCGGGGGCAGCGCCCCTGGTTAGCGGGGTCCCAGGGGTGGCAACCCCTGGCGGGGTCCAAGGGCTGGCCCCTGGTTGGGGTCGAGATGCCAAGTCAACTCGAAATTTTTTTATTTCTATTATATTGCTTTGGTGAAAAACGCACCTGGACTTGAATTTGGGTGAAATCAAGTGATAAAATTTAAGGTCTCGACACTTAGTAAAATCTGTGTTTTCTTGGTTCTGTTTCATGCGACACTGCGTGCGACATAAGGCTTGTGTCGCTAGGTGCGACATAGTCTATTGTGTCGTAGATCATGTCTGCGACATAAAGGCTTGTGTCGCTAAGTGCGACATCCGCAATTTAATGCAACGTAAAATGTTGTGTCGCTATATGCGACGGAAAATGAGTTCTACGACATAGTCACTTGTGTCGCTATATGCGACAAAAGTAAGGGTTTAGCGACATAAGGGCTTGTGTCGCAGGTGGCCTGGAGCCTCTGCAACACAACGAGCTGTTGGTCGGAATTTGAGTCAAAAACATGTTTTTCGGCGACCGTTTGGTCCGATTCTTTTACCCAACCCATATTTGGACATTTTAAGCTTAAATAACCCATAAACAAGTGAAAATGAGTAAAATCGGAGTGTTTTGAGTTTTGTCGGAAACTTACGAGTTAGTGCCGGAGAGTTTTGAAAAAATAGAAATGTAGATCGTGGTACCGCGGTTCTTTTCTTCCAAAGGAGTAAAATGATTCGAGTGAGTTTGGTGGTGTTATTTTGTGATTTTAATGTGGTGGTGGTATGGTGGTGGGAAGTGATGAGAGGAAAAGGAGAAGAGAGAGTGTGTGTGTTTGGGAATGGTAAAATGAAAGAGAGAGTGGGGTGGGGGGCCGGTTTTGGGGAGGTCACCTAGTGTGGCCTCTCCAACTTTTTTAATCTTCTGCGTTTGTGCTAAGTGCGGTGTTTATTTTCTCGGTCGTTTAAACGTTTAAATAATTTTATGTACATTTAACTATAGGTTTTAAAATACAAATGTTTATTCGATATTTTACTTGAAGTATTTTATCAAATACTTAATAATTGAGTAATAAAATATAACTTAACTTGTTTCGTTTTGTTTGCGTGTTTGTTATTTTAAATCGCGAAATCCTTGTTTGTACGATACGAATTTGAGTTGAAATATTATCTAAATAATATTTTGGATAAAATAGAGTCATTTTATTTAATTAAAATTGTTCACCAACGTCCGTATTTATTTGATTCGAATTACATCCGATTTGGATTACGTACGATTTAATCAAATCGCATAATCGTATATATTCATCAATATATATCTCAATACATTAATTAGCCTAAATCTGAACTAATTACGTGTATTACCAAAGGATTAGGCACTAATCTCTAGTCCTAATTTGGCGGGTGTTACAATATGGTCCGGGTATAATTGATAACTTAGTCAAGTTATGTAGTGGTAATTGTTTGTCAACAATCTAACAGTAAACGGTTCTAACCTATCTAGGTTAAGTATTGATATTGTTCCAAGACAATATGATGGGTGTAATTCCTAAGTATTACACATTTCGTATTACATGGCAGTAATATAGATAAGTGTGAATTATAAAAGTTTATTATTATAATTTGAAAACAATAGTTGAGCATGCGTCTCACCCCGAAAACAGTAAAACAATTGAAATAGTGGGGCTATGAACTCACCAGTGAGTTGTCAGCGATCCTAAGATACGCGTGTCATCCGATGGGTAACCTCCTAGTGTCCTAAACACGTGAGGTTATATAAGTAAGAGACAAATCAATTTTTCTAAGCGAGTTGTGCAAATATTCGTTCGTCGCTCAGGTTTGAAAACTGTGTACGGGGGTCCGGGGGCAGCGCCCCTGGTAGCGGGGTCCAAGGGGTGGCAACCCCTGGCGGGGTCCAAGGGGCAGAGCCCCTGGTTGGGGTCGAGCTGCCAAGTCAGCTTGAAATTTTTTTATTTCTACTATATTGCTTTAGTGAAAACGCTCCGAAATTTCATTTCGGAGTAATATTAGGTGGTAAAATTTGAGTTTCGACACTTAGTGAAAAATGTGTATTTTCATTTTTAGGCGACACTAGGCAAGTGTCGCTATAGGCGACACTTAAGATTGACGTCACTTGGGAAGTGACGCTACGGGCGTCACTAAGGGGCGTCACTTAAGCGACACTTAAGGCGACACTTAAAGGCGTGACTATTTGCGTCACTAAATGCGACACTAGGTAGCGTCACTTGGGAAGTGACGCATCGCTGTAGGTCTGTGGGCGACACTTGTGACTGTTCGACGGGTTTTCACCCAAAAACGCAATCTAGCCCATTTTTGGGACGAATCTTGTTGTTATAATGTTAATACATGATATATTAAGTGTTTTTAACAAGGAATATCAAGAAAAAGTGAAGAAATCCTTACGATTTGAAGATTCAAGGGTTTGGATGATGATGGTGTTCTTGATGATGAAGGTGAAGGTGGTGATGATGATGATTCCGAAGATAATGATGATGATGGCGGCGGCGGTGGTCGCCGGTGGTGGCGGTGGCCGGCGGTGGTGGTTGGTGTAGATGGAGAAGAAGAGATTGAGAGAGTTTAGAGAGAGATGTGTGTTGTGTGTGTTTTTATAAAATAGAAATGAAAGAAAAAGGGAAGGTGGAGGTGGTTTTATCCATTCTCAGATCCCCACTCTGGAGACTGTGATCTCCAACCACAACACAAAATACCCGATCGTAATTTAAAATAATATTTTAAATCCTAAGATTTATTTGTATTCTTTCTAAATGTTTTTGAGTGAAAGTATTTCATAAAAATACTATTTTGAAATTAAAATTTAGTAACTTGTTTTCGCGCGGTTTCAGATAACTACAATGCGTTTTTAATTAAAACGACTTACATTTTTGAACACTTTGTTATAATCGCATATAAAAATACAATTATTTGAAGTTTAAATTTGGCGCAAAAATTGTCTTTTTGACCAGATGTTACACTTTGAACCACATACAATGTACTCGTACATGATACATATATACTTCAACACTTATATACAATACAACACACGAAACATATACTTTAATAGTATACAATGAAACAACACATAATAATAATGATGTAAGAGTATTATTATTATCAACCGTCACCAACGGCCGTATATGTTTTCAAACACACAAACAAACAATCAAACGAACCAATGTATTTGGACATAACTAGTTGGATGAACAACTAGCATAGGTGATCTTTTGAGATACCTACTCACGTATTAAACAACGCGCGTCTTGGACGCCCTCAGGTTTCAGTCTTCGGATATCATTGCTTGGTTTAGCAACGCACATTTATTGAGATAAACGCATCAGACTCATGTGAGTCTCATAGCCCCGTAATTTTACTGTTTTTACTCCCGGGGTGGGAATACATGCTCAGATTTGTTTTACATGTGAACACAAGTACAAAACACGATATATTGACTGCATGAGTTTGTTTTCACTAATCATAAAGTCCTCCACCACATAGTTTGTTAATATGAATTTAGCGTGAATGTTAGTGTATGGTACCATATGTGATTGACAATCCCTGTCCGGGGTAGTCGCGCTACCATGAATGTGATGCCAAACGAACACATTATCATTTGTTCACACGAGTGTAGATTAGGTATTCGCTCGGAGGCACCTCGCTCAGGTCCTTAAAGGCGGATCCTGACCCCTTAGTTAAGCTCGAACTATGGATTCATGGCAGTAATATACACATTTATTTGATAAATTTCAAAAACATTATTAAATTTTGTGGTTCATACATTGTGGTTATATCATTTACACCTGTGAGCTCACCAGCTTATAGCTGACCTTTTAGCATGTATTCTCAGGTACACAGCAGTAGTAGGACTGCTCAGGATATTACTTAGCTCGAGTCGCATGCAAACACGAACATCAAGAGATGTTTCTGCATTATTATATTATGTATAAATAGTAATGCTATATAATCTTTCAGATCAGGGTACCGAGCTATGTAATTATTATAACTATTGTAAACTTTTATTACAATCAATGTATTTTGTTAAAACGACGCATATAGAGTCGTTCATTATATCTTTGTGTTGTAATTACCTTGATTAGTCGCACCCAAAGTATGTTTCCGCTAATCACGAATTTGGGGTGCGACACATGATTTCAAATTACCGAATCCTTTTATGACACATTTTTAAAAATGAAACATAATTACCCTTAATTGAACTCTTCTGATAACTTCAATCCTTTTATGACACGTTTTTAAAATATGAGTCATTTTTAGACATTGACATAACTCATATTACATTTTTTTTTTTGGAGTATTAAATTTTGATAACTTATTACCTTTCAAACTATTTACCGTATTTTTTAACCCAAAAGTTAACTTTCATTTATCAGGCAAGGGTATTTCGGGTATTTCTGGTGTATGGCCCCATATAAATCAACCAAGAACAGGGTATGAATTTTGCTTTCACTATAATCGAGCTCGGAAAAAGAAAAACCAAAACTAGGGTTTACGGTAACCTTTGCCTTTTTTCAGGTATATATCTATTCGCTATCGTTTATAATTGTAATCGTAATGGTAATCGTAATCGTAATCGTAATGGTAATCGTAATCGTAAATATAATTGTAATTGTGTTACCTGCTTCAATTCCTTTGTAAGTTTTTCGAATTGATCGCCAACCTCTGTTTTTAGTTCAAGAACATATTCATCACTTATCTTGATACATATTAAATTGCGATATGTAGTTTTAGTGTCTTGATTACAAATACTGAGTTTGTTCGATTGCTTAGAACTATTTATTATAAAGGTACAAAATTGAATTTTGATAGCACTGGATTTGTTAAGGAAGGCTACAATCATTAGTGTATACAATATGATTAGGGTTTAGCATGTAAATCACTATTATTACAAGTTTTAATTCTGATTTTGGTAATTAAAGTGTGAAGTAACAAGCATAGTACACGAAGAATATAGAGGTGTTTGATATGATGATATCGACTTATGTGTATGATTAGAATTAGTGGCGGATTCAGGATCCTGGGTATGTGCTAAGCATCAGGTCCATGAACAAAGTAAAATTAAAAACATTGTCTCTGAGTTTATCCCATAAAGCAATAATATTTGATTTTTGGGGTTTCGTTTACCTTGTTCAAGTGGGTTATTTAGTTTGGTTTGCGTTTATAAGTTAAGTTATAATATATAAATCCATTTAATGGTTGAGATTTGGTAAGAAATATTACAGATTCTTCATACATTTGTAGTTCTATACTTCTATAATCTGTACTTGATGAATTCCTAACATCAAATTTATAATATAAAACAATTTGGGACCTTAAAGCAGTTGTTCAGAGGATAGGGAAAATAAGAACAAATTTTATATCATTAAACATTTATTTAGAGCAAAAAGATAAAATAGTTTTAGATTAGATATCAGTACTATAAAAATTATTAACTAAGGTAAAATATTATGTTATTGGGTAGAAGTTGGGATGCACTTTTAATGAAGTTCAGTAAGAAAACCATAAAAAATGTCTTTTTACTCTTCAGTTAGGCGTCATAAGGTATGCAAGTGCATTCCGTTCGTTGTTTACAGGTCCGCCTCTGATTTGGATTGATCATATTATATTATGGCCACTTGATCTTGACAAATCTGGGTGAGATTGTTGAACTTGATTTGAATGTGTATGTTATATTGTTTATGTATGCTTTAATGTAAAAAACGGCATTTTTTGGTTTTATTTATAGCTTGTTTCATATCAGGGAATATGCCTCGTTATGACGATCGTTATGGTACTACACGCCTCTATGTTGGTCACTTGGCTTCACGGACCAGATCATGTGACTTGGAGGACATATTTAGCAGATATGGAAGGTAAACATTTCTTACAGGAGCTATTTTGGTACACGTTATATGGATATTGAGTTGATTACTTTATATATCTGCCAATTTTTGCATATCATGTTCCTTAGGTAGATATTCTTTTTTTGCTTTGTTTTACCTGTCTTGTTTTTGCGATCCTATGATCTCATATGATTAGACATAGATATTCTGATCGTTTACACGATCACGACACACTAGATGGAAATTTCACCTCCAGGCAGTTGTATTAGCTAATTTTGTTTAGAATTGAGACAAAAACCAAGGTGCAGTATTGCCTTGAGTTCTTGTAAACTTTGATATTGGAAAATTGCCCCTAGCTAAGTGTCAAGTAAATTTAACCTGATGATCTTTCTGAAGGTTTATGGGTTGATCCCAACCTGGAGGTAATTGGTGAGAGGTAGCCCTTGGTAGAATGAGTCACTTTCATGCAGCGCTTATAAGAGACTTTGGCGCCTCTTTCAAAATTGTTTTTGCGTAACTTTTGATGGAATTGGGAACAATCTCGTGGTGTTTAGTTCATCTTTGAGGGGCGAGTTTCAACCCTTTTGGTACTTACTCTCATGATGGCCTTACTGTTTCTGGCGCCATTTACGCAGAATACGTGATGTGGATATGAAGCGTGACTTTGCATTTGTGGTATGCACTCACTGACTTTATTGTTGTACTTTTATATCATTGTTGATGCAGTAACTATTGTTCTTTTCCTATTAATGGGTATGACCTTTGCATTTCTGCTTCTTTTTTTTAATGTTTGACTCTAGGAATTCAAGGACCCGAGAGACGCTGATGATGCACGATACAGCTTAAATGGTCGTGACGTGGATGGAAGCCGCATTGTGGTGGAATTTGCCAAAGGGGTATGACATTCATCCTATTCACACGGTCCCATGGGCCAAGTCTTCATGAAATCTGCTCTAATACCTTTTTCGTTGCTTTCATGACTACCTTTGAATTCATTAGGTATATAATCACCTGTTGACATAATACAAAATTTGCGGTTTGCCTTGTACTAGGTGCCACGTGGTGGTGGTGGTGGCTACGCAGGTGGGTCTCGCGAATTTCTTGGCAGAGGTCCTCCTCCTGGTTCAGGTCGCTGCTTTAATTGTGGACTTGATGGCCACTGGGCTCGAGATTGTAAAGCTGGTGACTGGAAGAACAAATGTTATCGTTGTGGTGAGCGAGGCCATATAGAGAGACATTGCCAGAACAGCCCGAAGAAAGTGTGAGTTCATTACCAGTCATTCACTCATTCTGCCAATAAGGAAGCCTGTTTCTGTAATTAAGTTTTTTTTTCCTCTTCTTTTATTAAGTGCTGAAAGCAGGCGTGGACGAAGTTACTCGAGGACCCCTTCTCCACCTAGACGTGGTAGAAGCCGCAGTCGTAGTTATAGCAGGAGCCGCAGCTACAGGTTACATACTTTTACATTGCTGGTCCCTCAACTATCATTGTTTGAATGAATTCTCGATGCAACTTTTTCTGATACCTTGTACACAAAACACTTCTATTATCCAATATCTTAGAAGCATGTGATTACAATAATAGTCTATACTTTATTATTTTGAAATTGGAAATGAATTAGTTTAGGAGGTTTTATGCATTTGAATACACTGCAGATGGCTTCTAACTCGCTTCCCTCCTTATCTATTAGTTAAATTATCGTAACAATGACATGCACATAGTTCAATAGGTATTACACAAGTAAAAATTCAGAATGTCGTATCTCTGGGCTATCCTGAATAGTTCTTTAGCCACTTAAAAAGTTAATAGGGCCCAGCACATTTGTTTATATGCATGCCCTGCTTTTGTGTTGCGATTCAATATTTGTCGTACGTCTTTCTCCTAAAATCTTTTTTCTAATATTTTCTTTTATGTTGTCCCGTTTTACGTTTCCAGCCGATCTAGGTCGCCTACTAGACGCGAGAAGAATAGTGAAGGGAGGAAACGCAGTCCCAGGAGACACAAGGCTTCACCGCCACCATCCAAAGAAAGGAAACATAGCCTCTCACCTTCTGACAGGAGCCCAGAAGCCAATGACAGCCCGTCGCCAAGAGACCATGTGGAGAAGACGACTCCTAGGAGTAGGAGCCCGATCGACGACAATGGTGGCAGCCACAATGATAAGAGTCTTGCTGAAGAGAACTGGCGCAGCCGTACCCCAAGCCCTGGCTCTCAGGAAAATGGGAGTCCTATTGATGACGATGATGGCAACCATGGTTCTCCAAGGGGTAGTGAATCTAAATGAGTGTTATTTCGTGTTGGACTTAATTAGTGTGGGTTGTAGTAAGAATCTATATACCTGTTACCTATAACGAATTGTTTAGTCGGAGTTGGATGTTACAGATGTTTGTAATAATTGTTGCAAGGTGGACTTTTCCTTTCTCCCATTCCTCCTTTTTGGTGCTCACATCTTCTTGCATCTTTTAACCAGTCGAGACATATTGTGTTAAAGCTCAGATATGGTCAAACTCCATTAAGACAAGACCGGTTTTGATTTCAAGCAATCAAAACAACTGATCCATGGGTGTTGGATAGTGCATAAAACAAGTTGTGATAAGGCAATTTGATGACTTTATGTGAGCCTTGAACATGATTTTTCTATATATAGTACCTCTTTGTATTTTAATCTTCAGTATTAAAAATGAGATATACCACGAACTATACGAGACACTGAATGTATATATTTAATTAAAGACAACTAATGTGCATGCTTTATACCAAAGGAGATGATTCTATAATCATTATGATCACTAAATATCATGTTTTGGAGACATATTTCTTTTTAATTTAAAATCACCGGACATAATGAACTTGATGATCATCCGAACACTAAATAAATACGGTAAATTACTTGTCACTTACACATCCACCATCAACGACAAACTTTTCGAACTCTTCCTGATGACATCAAATATAACCACCAAGTTATGTCATGTTGCTGAAACTGTTCATGACCCGGAGTTGACATCTATATAATACAATCTTTCTTTATGTTAGACCGACTATTTTCAACATACTCACTTACAGAAAGCTTATTACGACTCTAGCTTCTTCCTTTCCTTAAAAAAATAAATTCTAACCTTTATATATACGTGATTGTGCAAGTTTAAACTGCTTACAATGATTTGAAACATCCAGGTTTTGTTTGTGGGTTGAAACTTTTATTTGGTTATCATCTTTTGGAATAGTCTCTTCAGATTTTCACATCATATCTATTTGATCTTCCATTTGGGTTTCACTGTATTCTCGGGAAATAAACTTGCTGATGCATGTCACGACATTTCAGTTTGTCTAAATTGGCATGCTCTTAAAGGTGAGGTTCCCAATTTTTATATGTTTTCATTGCTATTGTAGTGTATTTGGACTTGCTAAGTATGCAATAAGTGGATAAGTGGAGTTCTATATTCATTTTGTTGATATAGTTTTATGTAACTATGTAGTATTTTGGTAGATAATTATGTTCTAGAGAAACCTGAAACCTCAAACCCTAAACCTTAACCCTAAACCCTAAACCTTAAACCCTAAACGCAACACTAACACCTATGTTACTAATTTGTAAGCTCACCAAAAAATGAAAATAAAAGTTGTCAAAAGTATGCCTTGAAGGACGGCAAATTGAAGAGGATAAAACGCTGAATTTTATGGTGTAATTTTTATAATTTCCCGACTTGTTATTTGTGAGATATTTGATTTTTTTTTAAAAATGGTGGAAATAGGTATTTGATAAAAATGAGTGGCTGAGATTGATTCTCTCGTTTTCACATAAGTTCCTATTCTCATTCGAACCTCACCTTACTTCTTAATCTTAATTATACTTAGTCATATACTATCTCCGTTCTAGTTTTATTGTTCGTTTTTTACTTTTGAAGTTTTTCTTTTTCAACTTTGACTTTTAATATTTTTGTTTGTATTATATAATATTTGATGCAAAATATATGAATGAATTAGGTTTTGAATGTATTTTCATTGGTATAATTGCATCAAGTATTATATAATACAAACAAAAATATCAAGGTTAAAGTTATTTAAAGAAAGACTGTAAAAGTAAAAAATGGACAATAAAATTGGGATGGATGGAGTATTACATTGTGAGATGTATAACCCATATTTATAGACCGAATGATATTACGAGTATATTTACATTACAAAGGATTGAAAACGCAACGATTTAGATGGTGTGATATACGAACCAAAGTACTCATTTATTACTCACTCCGTCCCATTTAAAATGTTCACATTACTATTTTGGGATGTCCCATTATCAATGTTTTTAAAACCGGATCGGACCGGTGAGGGGTCCGGTTCATGTCAACATCGATATTTAACCAATAAAAAAAGACTTTTGTGGGTAGATTTAATATTTGATTGGTGAAAAGTATAGTTAGTGGAGAATCCTAAAATTACGTGCAAAGTTAAAGTGAACATTTTAAATGAGACAGATAGAGTATTAAATAAATGCAAACCGGTTAAACTGGCGGTTGGACCGGTCCCATCGGAACCGGATAAAAGGTTTAAAGAAATAGGTTTTGAAAACATTGCAAGTTAACCGACCCCGCTTATCCTATTTTGATATTTCAAAATCAAATAAGGCCCTTAAACCCACAATAAGCTAATCCTAGTCGGGGGCGAGCCATGTAGAAGGTAAGGGTAGCAGTCGCTAGCGGTCCAATTGCTACACGCAATGGAAATTTCTTATAAAAATTGTATTTTTGGCCGCATTTCTTGTTTGTGATACGGGGTAAAAAAATTGAGATACCGGAAATTTCTTATAAAAATTATATTTTTGACCGCATTTCTTGTTTGATGCCATTCTTGCTAATTTTCTTGAAAGTACAAATGCTTGTTGGTTCATCTTAGAATTTTGTATGATTCAAATTCTATATTGTAGTTTGTAGTTGGATTAAAATGATTTGTTAATTTGGTGATAATTTTGAATGGACGTTTGTTGTTGATAATAAATAATGGTTTTATTTTATGTAATCCAACTACAATATAGAATATGAATCAACATTTAACATTAAAAGTCCAAAAAAATGCATGTTTGTATAGCACCATACATGATTGTAATTCCTCCACCGCCTATACATCTACTAAATCCTTCCCAATTCACTCGGTAGCTAAACCCTAGCACTTAAATGCATACACCAATTACATCGGCTTCACTTGTTTAGACTCATATATTATTTTGTACCAATTCTGCATTGTTTGAATAATGAGGTAAATATAAGACATATGCATACATAAAGGAATTTGTTACTGCTTTCATGCTTGTGTTAAAATCAATGAAGTCAGTTTCGTTTCTAACTTATATGCGTTACTGATCAGTATCTATTAGAGTATCACATTTTGGTTTTGTAGAACCTAATTTGTTTGATACTTTCAGTATGAGGTTACAAGTTAGTAGCAATTTTTTTACTAGGACCAAGGGTATATGTACAAGAAATATATTACCTTGTCATGACAATATGAAGTATTGATGGTAGAGAAAGTAATAATTCCGTTTGGATATACTTGTTTTGCTACACTATTTATGATGTCTCCCTTATTTTAGGTTTCATATCTGTATCTTGAAAGAATATAAGGCTTTAGTAACCTTAAAATAATGCAACTTCGTATTTCCTTCTTTTTTTTTTCTTTTTTTTTATATAGTGTTAACTGACATATTTTGATTGTGTGACAGTCTTTATACCATCTGAAAGAAAGAAGGAGCTGACTCAGTTTTTGAAGAAAGCAACGCCACTTGTCCAGGTCTTCATGTTGTGGATATTGATGTTCCATTACATATGCTGGTAAAAGATGAAGAGAAGCTAGCACAAGTCGCACTGGGGAGGGAATTTCATGTAAGTCTTGGAAGAACTGTTCCCATACGCGTGCAGCACATAGACTCGGTGGTTGCAATGCTTCGTCAGAGGCTTCAGTTTCAGAAACAGTTTGAACATACCCACATTAACTGCTTCCTACCAAGCCATGTTTTAACTAGAGGTGGGCCAGGTGGCATGATGGGCAAGTTGGGTAACGGGTCAGAACAGGTTTAGGATGGAACAGGTCGTATTTAGTATGAGTCAAAATCAAAAACAGGAGATGTGGATGCATTGATTCTTACAGGAGTTGGTGATTGTGACTCATTGATTCTTAATGAGTCAAAATGCTATATTTGCCATTAATTTTACTATGAATAAGTTTGACTTTATAAATAACAATTCTGTCATTATTTTGGAAAAGAGGGTTAATTGATAGCTGCTTCTTATATTATCTTTCACACATGATTATTTAACAAGGGATTTTTGAACATAATCCTAGACCTCATATATCTATAGCCTGGGCGGTAGGGGACATCAGTCAATCTTTAAAGAGAGTAGTTGAAGGACAGTGGAGAATATGTTAATGGAGGTTTGCCAATGAGAAGTATGTTTACCTGCTGATTCAATAGCATTGTTTGCAATGTCGGCAATAAAACGTATATTATATGTGGATCTCCAGGATAATGAACACTTATAATGCACACATAACTTAGGAACCAAATGTAGAGTGTTTTCTACTCGTCTTTTCCCCCCTTTGCCCCCTGTAACATTAGCATTATATGAATGCATTATGTTCGATTAGTGAGATGTACTTGTGTTTGCAGCATCTTCTACTTGATGAGAATTTTGATAATGATAATAACACTTGAGAAGTTGGCAGTTTTCATTGATTTTTATGTGTAGTGTAAATTTCCATATATGGATGGAATAATGGTGTTTGTGAAAGGATATGTATATTTAATTACATAGTTTTCTCTAACTTAATGAATTAGAGTTCAAATTTAGATTATTCATTTAAATTTTATAGTACCAGGTAATTATTTAAACGGCCATTCGTCCGGCAGTACTATATGATCCATTGGCTTGAGACAAACAAGCTGCGGAATGTGACAATGTTATCCCTGATCAAGCATAATTTTTATACCTGAGTGCAAGATGGATTGGGCTGATTCGTTACTCTCCGCGACTTGCGTCAGGACCCGTTAGAGTGTATTGAACGAAACTAAGGGTGGCAAGAATCGGTGGCGAGGAGATGAATAGTGATCTCCTCTTGATGATGAAGATTTGAGTATGAAGGGTGTGGGTATTTTTCTGAGGTGTTGGGGAATGAATAGTGTTCATACCCTTGTATTTATAGTGATGCATGATCACCTTGGTGAGCAAGTTTACCACGTGTCATCATCTCACGGTTTTAATCGTACTGTTAACTCACCATCTTAATTGGTACTATTCATCGTATAGTTGAGTCACCATCTCATGGTTTTAATCGTACGGCTGTATAACCATCTGGTGGTACTGTTCATCGTACGGTTAACTCATCATCTTGGTGGTACCAATCTATAACACCCGGAGTTTCACAAACATATTTTATATTATTATACTTCAGAAGCGTGTCCCAAAACATATTTACCGATATTACATATACTAAAATGTAGCAATTTTAAAACATCACACTTATAAGTATATAAATATAAAAACATTTACTAAAGATCGGGTGTTATATAACTAACAAAACATAGTTCTAATTTTCCAAAAGGATCAGAGTGTGCGCGGTCATAATCAAACATTCCATCTCGTTCATAATCCCGATCCATACTTACCTAAAACCTGCAAAATGTTAAACACGGTGGGATTATCTCATAGCTAAGTGAATGGAACTGTATCCGACAGTTCAGTTCAGAAATAACAATTCATACAACAAATAAACATAATTCAACACAATCAAAGAAGATCGGCGGTTCTTGGTATGCCATCACAAGAAACCTTCAATCACTGGTATACCATCACAGTGATTTACCGATAGTTTGAAGCTATCTTCACTGACTAGGGTTCATCCTTCAACTATATGTATTGGAAACCCCGCCAGCCAAACAATAGCAACAAACCCAACCAGTGTTGACCTCTGAATAACTCACATAGTCAAATATGCCCAGCGGCCAAGAATCACACATTGTACAATAATCATGCCAATACTGAATATAAATAACCAATCAACAATATCTATAACCCAATAAACTAAACAGTTTATAACCAGTTACCAAAATGTTCATCCGTTGTACCAAACTTGTTACAACAGAATTGAACAGAAGAATACAGTTACCACTCACCGATATTCCCAGCCCTTGAACTCAGTTATCTTATATTACTGAGTTGTCGTCCGCTTATCTGAGAACATAATAATAACAAGTTAGCATCTCGTTCCATAATTTAATCCATATCATTTAATCTAATCAATACTAAGCTTGAACTTAAGTAATTAAACTATAACAAGTTATCACATTACTTAACTAAATCTTGTAATCATGCTAATTCACAACTACTCATCTTTATTAAACTAATTTATGAATCACCAATTCATCATCATAACATATTTAATCAAGATGTGGTTATAAAGCCTTAACATAACACAATATTACTGTAACATATATCTATGGCATAAATACTAAACTAACAGCCTATAATGTTATGCAGAAACTGAACTGAACTGTGCAGACTACAATCGCGTCGCGATTTATATGAATCGCGTCGCTATCTCAAGGACATCGCGTCGCGATCTAATGAGGTTGCGCCGCGACCTCGGTCATAACAGCAGACCTGCAACTCGAACCAAACCTGCTACTGCAGAAATTTTACATATCCATAACAAGATTTTCAACTTCCTATTCAGTCTAACAAACTTTCTATCACTTCATAGCATCAATAAACACCACATAACATCATTTTAAACTTCAATTCACATATACCTCATAAACCCTAACAAATTAATAATTAACCCCAACTTGAAGAACATTAACAATTCTTATATAATATCTTCATATAATCATCAATCATCACCTAATACATATAATCTCATTTTCATAACAACCTCATATGTTTACCCAAAATATCTAAACCAATTTCATAACTCTAATGAAATGAAGAAAAGCTTACTATTGAGATGGATGAACAAGATGATGATAAACAACTAAGAATCTGATCTTTAATTCCTATCCACAAGTTAATTGTTTATTTCCTTTTGATTTCTTGAAATGATTAAATGAATTTGAAAGATAATAACAAATGTGAAGGATGAAGCTTTGAGAAAAGTAGGTAGGTGAAATGAGTGGTTTAATCCACCGCCCCCAATTTAAATACAGTGTAATATTTATCCCTTTCTAACTCTATTGTCTGGAACCCGAAAATACCCGCGAGACAAAATATTTTATTTTACCGTCAAGTTCAATAATTTAAAACAAGTAATATTTTACTAATCACAATAAAACCTGTGACTCTTTTACTTGTTTATTTTCAACTAAATCAAATAAACTATTTCTCATTATTTAAATAATCCTTTATTTCCAGGTCCAGAAACAGGGTGTTACAAATCTTCCCCCATTTAAAAGATTTCGTCCTCGAAATCTAATTATATCCAATTAACCCAAATTCTTATACCACATAACCAATAACTCTATAATCTGATCATGTACAAAATACATACTAAAACAAAGTTAATACGAATATACCTGTTTCAACATCATCAATCCCAAGAGCTTCACCCACAGTCATCTGAAAAGCTCTACCAGTCGCCGGTGGTATATTCTTTCTCTTTTGTCCCACAGACGACGAAGAACCCGTACCCGAACTTCCAGCCAAACCTGAATCCTGCCTCACCTTTTCTGGACACTGCCCTGCTCTATGACCCTCTTTCTGACAATTCCAGCACACAAACCGTGGGTAGGCACAATCCCTAATGTTATGTCCGAACAATCCGCATTTCCCACATCTCGCAGTCTCAGGCGTACACAACCCAGTATGTCTTGACTTACAATTCACACACCATGAAGTTCTATCAGCTGAATCACTACTAAAACCCACTCTCCTACCTTGTTGATTCCCTTTATTTCCAGACAAACTACTCTTAGATTGCTACAAAATCTTATCCTTATTCAATTTGTCTCCAGCTCGAATGTCACTATCCGCCGATCGGGCTAATGTAAAAGCCTGTGTAAGGGTACCTGCTAATCTCACACTGGTTCGATAATAGGGTGGTAATGTTTTAACAAAATGATTAATCTTTGTTCTTTCATCTGGTACCCATTGTTGAACAAATCGCAATTTTTCAGAGAATTGAGTAATAAGCTCATCCATGGACATCCGATCAGTTAACTCCAAATCCAAAAATTCCTGTCTAATCCTTGCTATGTCAAACTCTGAACAGAACTGTCTACATACCTCGTTATGAAAGTCAATCCATCGAATAGAGGCTTTCTGTTGTGGTGTCAAATGAGCAGTAATGGAATCACACCAATTCATAGCCGATCCTTTCAACAATTGCACAGTATAGGGAACTTTTATCTCTTCCTCACATTGGCAAACCTCAAATTTTCTCTCAACGTCTCTTAACAAGTCCAAAGTCACTGTAGGGTTAGTACTTCCCTGAAATACTAAAGGATTACTGGACATAAAAGTTTTGAAAGAAACAAACTTTTTCTGCTGCTGGGGTGGTGGAAACTGATAACCATAATCTCTCTGTTGAGATGTTCTAGCTTGATGATCCTGTCCATGATTACCATCATGAGTTTCTGAAGGTAGAACATCATTTCTAGATACATCATTGGGAGTCGGGTTCTCGAGATCTGCCATTCCTGTACTCAAAACAATAACTCACAACTTGTTAATTGTTAGTACCAACTATACTAACTAATCAATCCCACTAATAGCTAATCCCACATACTGGAATGTTTGACTAACACCAAATAGATTTGGGATTGAACATTTGCCAATGCCCAATTCACCCAAACCTATGCTCTGATACCAACTTATAACACCCGGAGTTTCACAAACATATTTTATATTATTATACTTCATAAGCGTGTCCTAAAACATATTTACCGATATTACATATACTAAAATGTAGCAATTTTAAAACATCACACTTATAAGTATATAATTATAAAAATATTTACTAAAGATCGGGTGTTATATAACTAACAAAACATAGTTCTAATTTTCCAAAAGGATTAGAGTGTGCGCGGTCATAATCAAACATTCCATCTCGTTCATAATCCCGATCCATACTTACCCAAAACCTACAAAATGTTAAACATGGTGGGATTAGCTCACAGCTAAGTGAATGGAACTGTATCCGACAATTCAGTTCAGAAATAACAATTCATACAACAAATAAACATAATTCAACACAATCAAAGAGGATCGGCGGTTCTTGGTATGCCATCACAAGAAACCTTCAATCACTGGTATACCATCACAGTGATTTACCGATAGTTTGAAGCTATCTTCACTGACTAGGGTTCATCCTTCAACTATATGTATTGGAAACCCCGCCAGCCAAACAATAATAACAAACCCAACCAGTGTTGACCTCTGAATAACTCACATAGTCAAATATGCCCAGCGGCCAAGAATCACACATTGTACAATAATCATGCCAATACTGAATATAAATAACCAATCAACAATATCTATAACCCAATAAACTAAATAGTTTATAACCAGTTACCAAGATGTTCATCCGTTGTACCAAACTTGTTACAACAGAATTGAACAGAAGAATACAGTTACCACTCACCGATATTCCCAACCCTTGAACTCAGTTATCTTATATTACTGAGTTGTCGTCCGCTTATCTGAGAACATAATAATAACAAGTTAGTATCTCGTTCCATAATTTAATCCATATCATTTAATCTAATCAATACTAAGCTTGAACTTAAGTAATTAAACTATAACAAGTTATCACATTACTTAACTAAATCTTGTAATCATGCTAATTCACAACTACTCATCTTTATTAAACTAATTTATGAATCACCAATTCATCATCATAACATATTTAATCAAGATGTGGTTATAAAGCCTTAACATAACACAATATGACTGTAACATATATCTATGGCATAAATACTAAACTAACAGCCTATAATGTTATGCAGAAACTGAACTGAACTGTGCAGACTACAATCGCGTCGCGATTTATATGAATCGCGTCGCTATCTCAAGGACATCGCGTCGCGATCTAATGAGGTTGCGCCGCGACCTCGGTCATAACAGCAGACCTGCAACTCGAACCAAACCTGCTACTGCAGAAATTTTACATATCCATAACAAGATTTTCAACTTCCTATTCAGTCTAACAAACTTTCTATCACTTCATAGCATCAATAAACACCACATAACATCATTTTAAACTTCAATTCACATATACCTCATAAACCCTAACAAATTAATAATTAACCCCAACTTGAAGAACATTAACAATTCTTATATAATATCTTCATATAATCATCAATCATCACCTAATACATATAATCTCATTTTCATAACAACCTCATATGTTTACCCAAAATATCTAAACCAATTTCATAACTCTAATGAAATGAAGAAAAGCTTACTATTGAGATGGATGAACAAGATGATGATAAACAACTAAGAATCTGATCTTTAATTCCTATCCACAAGTTAATTGTTTATTTCCTTTTGATTTCTTGAAATGATTAAATGAATTTGAAAGATAATAACAAATGTGAAGGATGAAGCTTTGAGAAAAGTAGGTAGATGGAATGAGTCGGTTTAATCCACCGCCCCCAATTTAAATATAGTGTAATATTTATCCCCTTCTAACTCTATTGTCTGGAACTCAAAAATACCCGCGAGACAAAATATTTTATTTTACCGTCAAGTTCAATAATTTAATACAAGTAATATTTTACTAATCACAATAAAACCTGTGACTCTTTTACTTATTTATTTTTAATTAAATCAAATAAACTATTTCCCGTTATTTAAATAATCCTTTATTTCCAGGTCCAGAAACAGGGTGTTACACAATCGTACGGTTGTGATTCATACTTCCTGTTTGTGGGTCCCCTGTGGTGACGTGGACCAATGGTGTGCCCGGAAAGAAACCCTTGTCGGCCGGTGGGGAGACCACCACTAATGTAGGTGGAATCCGTTATAAGGTTGTCTCCTAATAGAAGACAAGGAGCTTATCTTGATGGGCTTGTGCCATTGACTTGGGCTATATGAGTTGGGCTTCGTGTTAATTGGGCTTCGCATTGTAGCTCTCCTGTCAATAAGATTCCCTGTACATAGGTTTCCCTGTCGATAAGGTCTCCTGTTAATAAGCCTCCCTGTGGATTGGGTTCGCCTGCGAAATGGGCTTGCCTGTTTCATATGCCGGGGGCCATTAAGAATGATACATGATTAAGTCCCCCAAGTTTAGTTTGCTGGTGCCTGAATTAGGGAACTAAACTCAAAGCCTTATTTTACAGTGAAGTGAACTCCAGGAGACCTTTTGATCTTGGCCGATTATTTTCATATTTGAAACTTTGACGGGAAAAAAAGAAAAATAAGGGAGACCAGTATTAAGGGGAGGATGTATCCTGATGTATAGCGGTGTATTGTTGACTGATGGCGTCCCATCAACATGTCAGAGCATTAAATGCTTTAGACGTTTGAGTGTATAGGGATTCGTGTAGGCGGTGGCAGAGGCGCGTGTGGCATTAATTGTCGTAGCTGGCCACGCGCTTTTCCTGAGATCGCATCTGTAAGCTACACGTGTACGGTGCAGATCAAGGCCCACAGACCCATGGACCTGTGACAGTTAACTTTTTTTTCTATAAATAGGATCCCTATTGCTTCATTCTTTCCTTTATGCTTTCACAAAACTTCGATAACTTTTACTCTCTTCTTCTTCTCTCTGCGATTCCGACGACCGCATTAAGATTCTGGCAACTATTTAGGTTTGTCTTCTTATTTTTGTGTACTTTGTCGTTCCGTTTTTCATCTTTCATTTTATATTTCATATAATTTTGACCAAATAACCATTGAACCATCGCGGCCCGCCACCACTTCTACGTATCCAGCCCTATGGCCAAAGTCACCGCCCAAGTTTCCGGTGGTACAGTAGATAATGTACAAAGTTTAATTGACCGTGATTCCCTTTTAGAACTCACCGTGTTGTATCCCTGTATAGATCTTTTTGAGGCCACTGCGCCGCTTCCAACACAACCTGCCCATACGCCGCCTGCGGGAAAGATAACAGTTTATTCTCACTGGTTTACAACCAATAACTTTAGACTTCCTCCTACACCTTTTTTTATCTCTCTGTTAGAGTATTACGACATAGGATTTTCTCAGCTTCACCCCTTAGGCATTCAAAAAATTATGATGTTTGAGATATATAGCCGGATGCATAGGAAAGAACCTACCCTCCTGTATTTTGCTTCCCAATTTACCCTGACTAACTCCCCAGAGAGTTGGTTTTCTGTGGCCAAGCGTTCAAGACGTAATACTAACTTTTGTGGGCCAAGGGTTGTTGGCCTACGTGGGTGGAATACTTCCGGCTGACAAGAAGGATTGGCTGAAGTGGGTTAATCCCCAGGACTGGGTGTTACGGCTGGCTCCTGTAAAGAATGCCTTGCCTGAAATTTGCGACTCGAACCCTGAAGTGGATCCGGATTTCTTTCGTTTATTGAAATAGGGTGGTGTTGTGATGAGGCCATACCCCGATTCCGTCCTTGCAATGGCTAACATGAGCCTGAATTGTAATAGTCCAGGCAGGGTTTTAGTTTGCACATACAAGAATAAAGGTAGGAAGTGGTGGTAGTAAGATGGTTCCGTTTTAAAACTTTGAGTGCTTTGTTTAATATTCTTATATGTACCCTTTCTTGATTTTCAGTGATAGACTTCAACACCTTTCTTGTTGCCGATGACTTATCCGGGGTAGAGATCGGTCATACTTTGGTAGACAATATCCCGGTGAACTCGGATGGTGCTCCCTTGTCTACGCTCTCCCCTGGGTCTGAGATTACCCCTGATTACACGACTGTTGATGACCTAGGGGACATGGCTGGAAAGAAGAAGAAGGCCACTGCTGGTGGTGGTGGAAAAAAGAAGAAGAAGGTCAACCATCCTGTCAGGGAGGCCCCGTGGAGACTAGTGGCATGGATGCTGGAGGTTCGGATACTGCGAACCCTATTTCTTAATCTCAACCTGTGCAGGGGCTTCGGGATGAATCTACTGGTAAGCTAACTTCATTTTCACTTTCCTGAATTTTACACTTAGTCAAAATTTTAATTTGATTGTCACTTTGCAGATGAGGAAGGCGAAACACCCATCCGCAAAAAGAAGAGGAGGATTCAGTTTACAACTGGGGAAGACTCCTCCTCCAGACTCCAGGCGACTAGCAGCTCAAGCTTCTCGTTCCCTGACATGGATGTGGACGAGGATGAAGACGCTGCGGATTTTTTTTTTTTTAGGGGGGGGGGGGTGCTCGGGGCCCCATTTCTATTAGGCCTGAGTCTGACCTGGGCAATTCTCCAGTTTTTGCTCCGAAGTGGAATTTTCAGGATGATAATCCTGGGCTTGACCTCCAGTCCTGCAAGGACTATGTTATGCATGCGATGCCCTCGACCATTGAGAATAAGATGGCCTCCCTGAACGCGCATCAAAGCATTAATCGTGGGATCAAGGCCACGTTTGATTCCTTTATGTGGGGCATCAACATCCTGAAGACCGTTGACTACTTCGAGAAGCTCAGTAGGAAGCTGGGGCTTGCCCTGAAGGAGGATAGGGCTAAGGCGGCCCAGGAAAGTGAGGCCTTTGAGAAATTCAAGGCTGATCATGCTGCTGAGCTTGCCAAGGTTGACCAGATGGCAGCTGAAGTCGAGTCCTTGAGGGCCCAACTCTCTGAGCAGGTAATATATTTGTTCTTGACTTAGTTATTTACTGCCTTTGTTTGCTTATGTGGTATTTATACTAATTTGTGACTTTGCTATCAGGCTAAGATATCTGCTAAGATGGAGGCTTCCCTGCAACAGAGCGGGCTGGAGTTGAAGGCTGCCAACCTCAAAAAGGATGAAGCTTTAACTGCAAGAGATAGGGTAGCTGCTGAGAGGGATCAGGCAATTTCCAAAAGGGATGCATCGATTGTGGAGAAGAAAACCCTACCAGGTCGGCCTCCCTGACCCGATCATAACCTCAATGGGCTGCCCTAGTATCTTGAATCCCTTCGGCAGGCTTGTTCAGTGTGCCAGGGGTTAGGGTAGACATGAGATGGCATCCCTGGCAGCTCAGTTCTTAAACCCCCTTCCGGAGGCACTGGCGAATAAGATTGACCCAGAAATAGGGAACAAGTTGGAGGCTGCCAAGGAGACGCTGAAGAATTTATCCACTTCACCTTTTTTAGAGAGGCTAATGGAGGATTTAGATATGCCTGCTGAGGCTATTTTGGCTATGAAGCCCTAGTTTGTTCGCCTTTTGCTTTTGTAAACATTTTTTTAACATTTTGTACAATGATGTATTATATATTTGAACGTTTCCTGTAATATATTCATGCGTTGTTGTTTCACATTTTATTCTGTGTGTGTTTTATTACCTTGAGCACTTGTTTGGTAATGTTCATACAGTTTATGTATTTCTTTTGTATTTTACCGGTGGTCATGACCTGGCAAATTCTAGTTTGCCTGTTGTGCAGGAATGTTCAGCTAGCTTGCCTACTGACGAGTACTTGTGTCATTCCTGCCTTGGTGCCTTGGTTTGATTCAACACTTTGCCATCCAATTGGTTGAGGTGAATCTCTGCCAGGGATAGGGCTAGAATTCACCTTTCAGTATGGCAGGATCACCACTCTTGCCTGCTATTTTGGGTGATTCTGTCAGCCAAGTGTAGGGAGTGGGGCATTGTGGAGCTTCATTGTGTAGCTCCGGCCAATTAGATGGCCCTGTGCATATGACACACCCTTCCATGAGGGCATGTCCCTGACACATTTGCAACAGTTTGATATTTACGAAATAGATAACAAATTGGCATGAACAACTTAGTTTTATTGATAAAGTGATTCAACAAAACATGCCAATCAGGAGAGGTGATCAAGCCCTCCTAGGCTTACAGATAGTTGTTCATATGTAGCATTTTTTTAGATTTGTAGCGTGCCAAGTGCGGGGAATAGGAGTACCGTCTGTGTGGACCAGGGAATAAGCTCCATTGCCGTGGGCTTCCGCAACTTGGTAGGGTCCTTCCCATTTCTGTCCGAGCTTACCTGTGTCTTCTGCCCTGGAAGCCTCTTTTCTCCTCCATACATAGTCTCCTACTTTATACTCCCTGCTTTGGAATTTCTGGTTGTAGTACCTGGCCATTTTGTGCTTGTTCCTTGCCTGCTGAACAACAGCCATTTCCCTGATTTCTTCGGTGAAGTTGAGATTTTCCTTTAAGGACACCAAATTAGCTTCCTCATCAAAATGTAGTACCCTTTCTGTGGGAACACTGATTTCTGCAGGAATGACTGCCTTTGTTCCATAGACGAGGCTAATAGGTGTTACCCACGTACTATTTTCCTTCGGCATCATGTGGTAAGCCCACAACACGTTAGGCAGCTCATCGACCCACCCTGTTCTGGACCTGCCTAGCCTGGCTTTGATTCCTGCAACAATGTCCTTGTTCGTGACTTCCACCTGCCCATTTGCCTGAGGATGGGCAACAGAGGTGAAAATTTGCTTGATTGATAACTCGCTGCACCATAACTTGAATGGATCAGAGGCAAATTGTGTTCCGTTGTCGCTGACAATCTCATGGGGAATCCCAAACATGCAAAGTATGTTTTCCCATACGAAGTTCACCATGTTCTTTCCTGAAATCTGGCCCACTGGCTTAGCTTCTACCCACTTGGTGAAGTAATCTACGGCTACCACGATGAACTTGACTCCACTAGCAGCTGCAGGGAAAAGTCCTACGATGTCAATCCCCCATTTATAAAATGGTCAGGGGATGTGACCGGGATAAGATCGTGTTTTGGGGTTCTTGATATTGGGGTGTGGATCTGACATGATTGACACTTTCTCACTACAGCTAATTTATCCTGGTGCATGGTTGGCCAGAAGTAACCATGCCTCATTATCTTTCCAGTGATTGCCCGTGGGCCAGAGTGTAAGACACATGATCCTTCGTGTACTTCTCTGATTAACATTTCTGCCTGCTTTGGGCCAGCACACCTGAGGTTGGGACCCAAGAATGACTTCCTGAGTAGTTCCCCTTTTTCAATAGTATACATTGGCGATTTGACTCTGATTTTTCTTGTGAGGAATCTGTCATCAAGGAGCCTTCCGTGCAAGAGATACTCTCTAATCGAGGTCATCCAGTTGTCTTCTGTTTCTTCAATGGGACTCACCTCGTTATCCCTGCCAATTGATTTTTGTTTCAGGACCTCTACCAACACTTCCTTCGACAGGTGGGCGAATGTCAGGGATGCCAATTTGCTTAATACGTCAGCTTTTTTTGTTTTGGCTTCTTGGTACTTGATCGAGTTTGAAGTGTCCAAACTTTTTGGTCATCCCCTGGGCGATTTCTAGGTATTTTTTCATTGCCGGTTCTTTTGCTTCAAAACTTCCGTTGACCTGGTTGGCTACCAACTGTGAATCAACGAACACTTGGATGGACACAATGTCCATTTGATCAACTATCTTCATGTCTGCAATCAGGGCTTCGTACTCGGCCTCGTTGTTAGTGACAGGAAAATCAAACCTCAAGGCGTAGGTGTGTTCTTCCCATGTTGGGCTTGTAAGTATCAACCCAACTCCAGACCCCCCAAAGCTCGTTGCACTATCAGTATTAAGCTCCCAAGTGTCCCGGACTGGAATGCTGGTGGCCAGGGAGGTCTTTCCTTCACATTCCCTAGGTAACTCAGCCAAGAAATCTGCCATGATTTGGCCTTTTACCGCATTTCTTGGGCAAAATTCAATTTCATGTTCTCCCAACTCTATTGCCCATTTAGCCAATCTTTCGGACTTTTCAGGCTTTTGTAGCACCTGCTTGATTGGTTGATTAGTGAGTACTATTATCTCATGTGCTTGGAAGTATCGATGTAGACGCCGCACTGAGTGCACTAGGGCCAATATGAGCTTCTCGATAGGTGAATAATTCAACTCCGCTGGTTGTAGTGCCTTGCTAACAAAATACACAGGCATTTGTATTTTGTTTCTTTATGCTATTAGAACTAAACTTACAACGGAATTAGACGCTGCCAGGTATAAGGTGAGGGCTTCTCCTGGGATTGGCACTGTTAGAGTTGAAAGTTTTGCCATAAAAACTTTCATTTCTTGAAAGGCCTTTTCCGCCTGCTCGGTCCATTGAAAATCTTTTTTATCTTTAATGCCTTTTAGCGTTGCAAAGAATGGCAAGGATCGTTCTGCGGCCTTTGACAGGAAATGAGCCAAGGCGGCCAGCTTTCCTGATAGGCTTTGGACGTCCTGTTTGGTTTTTGGGGAAGGTGATAAGCATCAAATAGATACTATATTTTATATTATTTATCCCTATATTTGTATACATTTTATGCATTTATATGATTTTAGATACTTATTTTATTAATATTTGCAGAAATATATTTTAATTGAAGATTGGAGAAAAAAGAACGAAAATAAGACTGAACTAAAAGAAATTAAAGAAATTGAAGAAAAGAAGATTTAAACCTTAAAGAAATGAAGACTAAAATGATAATATTGAAGATTTGGGCCAAGAAAATAAGTTGAATCTGTTTAAAAAGAAAGAAGAGCCCACATTGAAGCCCAAGCTGTTTTTGGAAGATTCTGGAATTTAAGTCCAACCGGCGGTTGGATTAACCAACCGGCGGTTGGGGGCTAAGGGTTCAAGGCGGTGGAGAAAGCGCAGATTTGGAGTAGGATTCATAACTCCAACCGGCGGTTGGAGGTCCCAACCGGCGGTTGGAGGGTCGGCCAGAAACATTATAAATAGAGGCTTAGTTTTAACTAAACCATATACGATTCTTAGAATACAAAGTCGAATATTAAGGTTTAAGGTCGACTTTAGGTGCGAATTTGGAGGCTAAGGAGCTAGGGTTTGAAGGTTTTCAACCTTAGGAAAAGCTAGTTCGTCAATTGGTTCGGTTTCTTTATCCTTGTAGCTTCACTAACCTTTTGGGTTACTATGGATATTGTTTATTTGAATTAATTACTTATTAGATTTTCGTTATGAATGTTTAAATGTATGTTTATTATGTTTATTATATGAATTATATGTTTATGTTGGAACTATATTATTGAATATTATTATGCAAGAATTATGTGTTATATTATGTTAATGCTCATAATTAACTGATTTATAGATAAACTCACTAACCTTTTGGGTTTTTAAATTAAGTGATTATGTTTCATTAGATGTTAAGTAGCATTATAATTCAACCGACCCTGGAATTGCATCAATAATATGTTGATAGATCTTAATAAATAGTGATACTTTACATAACCTTTGACTGTATTGCTATATGAGAATTGTCATAACCTTTGAGGTTTTCTACATTAGTAAATCACAATAATAATAGCCAACACGCAAATAGACATAAGTTGATATAATAAGTTTAATAAATAATAGTTTAAATAGTCATAATCTTCTATCCAATTTAGTATTCTTAAGTTGTTTCCTTTAAACTTATCTATTAAAGAATTAGTATCAATTATATATATGTTCGATCGGAACTAAAACGTCCCCCTATCTTATATATTATTGTATATAATTGTTAAATTGTATATTAATTGTAGTAATTGTAATTAGGATAAATAAATAGTTAGTTATAGATTAAATTACGTTCCCTGTGTTCGAATCTGGACTTACTTATAAAACTATATTCTATGATCAGGATAACACTTGCCTGAATTGTGTGATAGTATTATTTGGTATTTCCTTAATTAAACTTGTGATTATAATTGCCTATACTTAGCACACATCAAGTTTTTAGCGCCGCTGCCGGGGAATCGGTGTATTTTAATTTAAACTAACTATTTTCCCTGTAAAATAATTTTTATTTCTAATGCTTTGCAAAATCAATACGAAATATCGGCTCACCCATTGAGAGTACTAACAAAAACAAAGGTATAAGGAGAGTTCAACCCTACCTCGTTGATTTATCATATAAGAGGTAAGGTGTTTCTCTAAAGAAATAGGTTTTTAATATGCTTCGCGCTGACCTGTTTCTCTGCTTTTGTGTACAATCAATGGAGCTACCGAGATCTATTGACTAGCTTGGTATAAGAAATTTAACAAACTAATTTTAACTTTAATTAACAACTAACTTGCATTACTAACAAATAGAAAAAGTTGGGTTGGGAATATCTTTTATTTATATTTAATTTTGAATGTGTTTTATTATTAATTTTCCGAATTCATATACATCAACCTGATTATTTCTAAAATATTACTAACATTTACTTTTGAATTTATGGTGCTACTAAAATTCTGTTCTTCTTTACAGATTGATGTATGACCCGGACACTTCATCCATATCCTCTCAGTCCATTTGACGAACCGGAACGAGAATTTCATTCTAGAAAAAGATTATCATACGCACCACCAAATTCACCAGAACACGAACTTTCACCAGAAGAAGACAATTTAGTTTTTCATAACAATTTAGCCAAAACGGCTGAATACGGTTATTATTCCGATCCAGAGTCGGGTGAGGATAAAATACCTTCTAGGCAACCTACGATATATCCAAGTGATTCCGAACCAGAGCACGAAATACAACCAATTATGGCAGACATAGCTGACATGACGCTTGAAGATTACACGATTCAAACTCGTGGAGATCCGAGACCGGGAGTGGTTAAGCCTGCCATAGCCAGAGAAGTAGAATTTGAGTTAAAGGGACAATTTTTGAAAGAATTACGTGAAAATCCTTTCAGAGGAGAAGATAAAGAAGATGCAAATGAGCATGTTGAGAAAATTTTGGAGATTGCAGATATGTTTCATATTCCCAATGTTACAAGAGATCAGGTTATGTTACGAGTATTTCCTTTAACACTAAAGGATGGAGCTAAGAGATGGATCAATAACGAGCCAGCCGGATCTATTACTACTTGGGAAGATCTTCACACAAAATTTCTAAAAATGTACACACCTTCCAAGACCTCAAAGATAATTGATGAGATTAGGAATTTCAAACAGAAATCCGATGAATCTCTGTATCAAACTTGGGAAAGATATAAGGAAATGTTACACAAATGCCCACAACATGATTTGAATGTCCAACAAGAGATAACAGTATTTTATAAAGGAGTTGATCGGGCAACACGTCAATAGTTGGATGCACAAGGTCCAGTACCTAAGAAAACTCCAGCAGTGGCAAGAGCCGGAATTGAGGAATTAGCTAAACATTCTCAGTTATGGGATGATGGTTCATCTGGAAGAAAAAGGATATCTGAAGATAGTGATGGTCTAGCAGCTATAACAGCGAAATTGGAAAGTATGGGAAGAGATATTAAGAAAGTAAATGAACAAGTTCATGCAATCAGGATTGGGTGTGAAATATGTGGAGGAAGTCATCTAAAAGAAGAATGTCCTAATACTGACAGCAAAATAAGTAATGAGGAAGTTATGTATGGGGATTTTCAAGGAAATCCAAATTATCGTCAAGTTTCTAATTTTAGAAGAGTTAATCAACCAGGCCAACAGTATCAACAAGGAGCACCAGGATATTATGTCAAAACAGGACAAACTTCCTATAATGACAGAATGACGGTGATAGAGAACGCATTGGGAAAAATGGCTGAAGCAAGTAATAAAAGAGAAGAAGAAAACGATGCCAGAATGCATAATCACGAAGCCTCAATCAAACAAATTGAGAGCTCAGTTCATCAAATTGCTAAAGCACTGCAGGAGAGATTTCCAGGAACATTGCCAGGATTTACTGAAACAAATCCAAAGGAACAAGCTAACTCAGTAATTACCAGAAGTGGTAAGAATGTTGACTCTCCTATTATAGCTAATAAAATTGTTGAATCTAAGCAGGTTGAAAAGGAAACAATTGATGAAGACATACAAGCGAACAAAAAGGATAATGGAGAAAATAAAGTTAAAGAAGTCATCAAAGACTATACACCCCCACCTCCATATCCAGCTGCTCTTAGGAAAGACAAAGAAGATGAACAATACCACAAATTTCTGGAAAACCTGAAACAACTTCATATTAACATTCCTTTTGTTGAAGCGATAGCTCAGATGCCAAAATATGCAAAGTATCTTAAAGAGCTGCTGACAAACAAAAATAAACTGGATAATTTGACGAAGGTGACAATGAATGTAAGATGCTCAGCAATAATGCAGAATAAATTACCTCTAAAAGTCAAAGATCCAGGGAGTATTACTATACCTTGCAAAATTGGTGAAATGACTATTGAAAATGCATTGGCAGATTTAGGAGCTAGTATTTCATTAATGCCATATACACTTTTTATGCGATTAGGATTAGGAGAACCAAAACCTATTCGTATGTGTATCGAATTAGCTGACCGGTCTGTTCAATATCCTAGGGGAATAATTGAAAATATTTTGATTAAAGTTGATAAATTTGTTTTTCCACGTGATTTTGTAATTTTAGATATGGTAGAAGACCCTAAAGTCCCTATTATATTAGGAAGACCATTTTTAGCAACAACTCATGCCCTAATAGACGTTTTTGATAGAAAGATTACCATGAGATTAGGAGATGATAAATTTTTTTTTGATGTTAATAAATCTATGAAATTTCCTGATTATGTTGACGACTCTTGTTATTATTTGAATGCTTATGAGTATCTAGATAACCCTTCTTTTCAAGATTTTATGGAAAAAGATCAAACAGATACTGGAATTCTTACAGAATGGACTGAAGAATTTGACACTGAGAAAGATTTGGCAGAATTTGACAAACTATTAGAAGAAGATGAAGATTCAGAAGTAACTGTTGTTCTTCAACAACATACTAAAGCTGAATCATCACAGCCAGTTGCTAAAAGTATCAACCAAGAATTATTACCAAATTCTATCAACAAGATTCAATATTTGAAGGAAGAGATCTTCGAGTTCAAAACATCTATTGAAGAACCACCACAATTGGAACTTAAAGAGCTACCAGCGCATTTAGAATATGCTTATTTACAAGGTACATCAGATTTGCCAGTTATAATATCTTCTAAACTATCAACTGCAGAAAAAGATCGCTTAGTGCAGGTTCTTAAACAACATAAAAAGGCAATAGCATGGAAGATCACGGATATCAAGGGAATCAGTGCTACTTACTGCACTCATAAAATCTTAATGGAAATAGATTTTAAGCTAGTTGTACAACCATTAAGAAGATTGAATCCAAATGTGAAAGACGTTGTCAGGATAGAAATCATTAAACTATTGGATTCAGGATTAATCTATCCTATTTCAGACAGTCCGTGGGTAAGTCCAATACATGTCGTACCAAAGAAAGGTGGAATGACAGTGGTACCTAATGAGAAGAACGAATTAATACCCACAAGGACGGTAACAGGGTGGAGAGTTTGTATTGATTACCGGAAATTCAATGATGCTACCAGAAAAGATCATTTTCCATTACCATTCATTGATCAAATGATAGAAAGGTTAGCAGGAAAAGAATTCTATTGTTTTCTGGATGGATTTTCAGGATATTTTCAAGTACCAATTGCAGCTGAAGATCAAGATAAGACAACATTCACTTGTCCGTTTGGTACTTTTGCTTATAGAAGAATGCCGTTTGGTTTGTGTAATGCACCAGCTACATTTCAACGTTGCATGATCACGGTATTTCATGATATGGTGGAAGATTTCATGGAAGTATTTATGGATAATTTCTCGGTATTTGGGGATTCATTTGATGCTTGTTTAGAAAATTTAAAAAGGATGTTGCAAAGATGTGAGGGTGCGAATCTAGTTCTTAATTGGGAAAAATGTCATTTTATGGTTCGAGAAGGGATTGTTTTAGGACATAAAATATCAAAGATAGGAATTGAGGTGGATAAAGTAAAGATTGAGGTTATTTCAAAATTACCTTATCCTACTAATGTAAAGGGAATAAGGAGTTTCCTAGGCCATGCCGGATTTTATAGAAGATTTATAAAAGATGTTTCAAAAATTGCGATACCATTGAATCATTAGCTGGAAAAAGATGCTAAGTTCGAGTTTACAGATGAATGCAAACAGTCGTTTGATGCCTTAAAGGAAAAGTTGATATCTGCTCCGGTAATGATTAGTCCAGACTGGAATTTACCTTTTGAATTAATGTGTGATGCTAGTGATTATGCAGTAGGAGCTATTTTGGGACAGAAAATTGATAACAAGTTTAAGCCAATCTATTATGCCAGTAAGACATTAACAGATGCTCAGGAAAATTATACGACTACGAAAAAGGAACTTTTGGCAGTAGTTTTTGCATTCGATAAGTTTCGTTCTTATCTTGTCTTAACTAAAACTGTGGTTTATACTGACCATTCTGCATTGAAGTATTTGTTTAATAAGCAGGATGCGCGCCCTCGTTTATTGCGATGGATTCTTTTATTTCAGGAATTCGATATTGAAATCAAAGACAAGAAAGGAGCTGAAAATGTCGCAGCAGATCATTTGTCAAGGTTGGAAAATCCGGAATTAGAAATATTAGATGAAGAGGAAATTCAAGATACATTTCCAGATGAGAAGTTGATGACTGCACAAGAAATAATGAATATACCTTGGTTTGCAAATTATGCAAATTATTTGGTTACTAAGATTTTACCAAGGATGGATTACCAAAAGAGAAAAATTATTTTCTAATTTAAAGTATTATTTTTGGGAAGACCCATTTCTTTTCAGGTATTGTGCAGATGGTATAATTAGACGCTGTGTACATGGTGAAGAAGCTCAGCAAATTATAAAGCATTGTCATGAAGGACCAGTTGGAGGTCATAATGGACCAAGTTACACGGCAAAGAAAATATTTGATGCAGGATTTTATTGGACGACGATTTTTAAAGATACATATGCTTTTGTTAGGAATTGTGATTCATGTCAGAGAGCTGGAAATATTTCTAAAAAAGATGAGATGCCACAGACTAATATACAAATTTGTGAAATATTTGATATCTGGGGTATTGATTTTATGGGACCATTTCCTACAAGTCACGGTAATAAGTATATATTAGTTGCTGTGGATTATGTTTCCAAGTGGGCAGAGGCGAAGGCATTACCTACAAATGATGCAAGAGTTGTGGTAAAATTTCTTAAACAGTTATTTGCAAGATTTGGAACTCCTAAAGCATTGATTAGTGATCGGGGTACTCATTTTTGCAATACTCAATTGGAGAAAGTATTAAAGAGATATGGAGTTAGTCATAGGATTGCTACACCTTATCATCCACAGACAAGTGGACAAGTTGAAAATACAAATCGAGCAATAAAACGTATTTTGGAACGTTCTGTTGGATCAAACAGAAAAGAGTGGTCAGAGAAATTAGACGATGCACTTTGGGCATATAGGACCGCATTTAAAACACCTACGGGTTGTACTCCTGATAGGTTAATTTATCACTGAGGCATATCTTGCTGAATGATAAATTCTATTATTCATAAAATCTATCTATTGTTGATTGCGGAATAGATTACCCAAGGCTAATCTAAATCATACAATACAGCTATTATAGACTGAGATGAACAAGTAGTGGAAAAACACGCTACTGTTCACTCGCTGGTGATGATCGTATTTTAGACAAACTAGTTACTGACAAACAAGCGACAATACGAACAATCGACCAGGATGAAGTACAACATATTACGCTATTTATAGACATCGAGTCCCTTGAAATCTGGATAAAGAAACACACGCGTCGCTGCTTGATTGGTCTGGAACAAATGATGTGATATATCATTGTTCCAACATTCTGGTATAAACACGTATTACTGCTTGATTGGTTAGGAACAATGATGTGACATATCATTGTTCCAACATTCTGGTATGGGGAAAGATCACAGTTTACCTTGAAGCCAATCACTTGCTGCCACGTTAGTTTCTATGATGGACCAAGTCACGAGGAGCACGCGTGGTGCCGTAATAACGTCGAATATGTCAACTCCTTATTAATGCAACATTTAATGCTGCAGTCACTGAAGTAATAGAGGCTCTCCTTACTCACTGCGAACTAACGTGCTCTTGAAGAGTAACTTGAGCTACAGTACTTGAGTGACTTCTTTTATTCAGCAGAAGAAATAACTTAAAAAGACTTGGAGACTCTCGCTGGTAGATGAGTATCAACGACACACAAAGTTGAGTCTTTTATCTTGATAGGTTCTTCATCTTCTAGCTGGAGAGATAGGATCAGAGACTAAAACTTTTGCAACAGCAGCTTCAACTGTGATCATTTCCAAGAAGTCTTTCAGAGAGAGTATCAGTGACTTTATATCATCGACTAATGAGTTGAGATCAGCGACCAGTGACTCAATAATCTCCCCCTAAATGATTGTGATTGAAGCTCTATGAAAATACTTGAGTAACATTTGTTGTAAAGAGGTTTCAATTTTCTGATAGTTGTTTTGGTCGTTCAGAGACTTACACTTGTAATCTTTTCTAACAAGGAAATATCAAAAGAGAGCATTATATATATAAAGGTTTACAAATGCTATCTATTACAAGGTAGTCTATACTACTTATCTCTCCACTTTTCCCCCTCCTTCACAGTTTGAAGTTCAGCTTCAAGCTCATATTTTTCTTGAGAGGGCAGGTATCTGACTTTTCTTGCCAAGGCTTCATCGAGAATAGCTTTTCTGATCTTTGAGTTCTTTGGAAGTATGCTTGCTGACCTGATTAGGTGAATGAGTTGATTCTGATCAACCTTCTCAAGCTCAGCTTCTCTCTGAAATCTTAGAACACCATTTAAATCCTTGTATACCAGACCCTTCTCCCCCTCAGTGACCTCATGTCCTTCAACTCTAGGTACACCAACAGGGATAGACAGATTTAACCTTGAAGTGCTGGGAATTCGATAGACATTGCTGGTGCCTGACCTATACCTTGGGTTTGATGACTGAACAATCTCTTCACCATGTATGACAATATCTTCTGGCCTGAGAAGTTGCAGTGACACCATCTTTTGAAAGAGTCGATCTATCTCCTTCAGAACATCAGCTTTAGCTGCACTTGTAGAGTGGCTGATAGCAAGCCTGATTTCATTCCATTCCTCTATGTGCAGCTTACATACTTGATCACGTAGCATAGCCTGAGTGTCTGTACCTCTATAGATTAGGAGCTGAGGTTGAGATTGATTCTTTGACTTCTTTAAACTAACCTTGGTAATAGGTGCAGAATTTGATCTCCCTGTCATTCGAGCTGCAAATCTTTTTCTGTCTATCTCATCCCATTTTCTGTCCACTGAAGGCTTGCTCACTCCCCCTATCCTTATTGCACTTTTGCTGGCTGATTTCTTTCTTTGCTGTAGCTCACTATCTTCTTCTTCAGCAAGTGCCTTAGCAATCATTGCATCAGTCTCTTCTTGATCTTTCTTTAGTTGAAGCAATCTGGCCCTTTCTTTGGCATCTTCAGTGCTTAATTTCAACTGGTAAGCTCTATCAGCATCTGATTGCTCTTTCAGAAGTCTTTTTCTTTCTTCCTCTCTTAACTCATCCTCAAGTCTTAATTTCAGTAACATTTTGGGAGAGAGACTTTCTGAGGTTGAGTCAGTGGACAAAATGGCGATAGGAGAAGAGTCAGCTGAGGATGTAATGGAGAGAGGAGCAGGGAGGATTGGTAAAGTAGTGGTGGTAGTTGGGGTTTGAGTTGGAGTGGTTGCTGCTGATGTAGTTGCTGCTGGAGTGGTTTTCTTTGATTGAGGTTCAGATGCAGGAGAGGTGTCACTGGTCCTTTTTCTTTTTAAGATGAGAGATATGGGTTGCTGATCCTCCATGTTTGTATCATTATCTCCATCTTCATCATCTGGGCTTTCTCCCTGACCATTTCCATGACCACCTCCCTGACCATCATCATCATTATTATCATCAGCAGCAGCATCATGCATGATGGTATCATCTTCCTCATCATCATTTATTTCTCTGTTCATCTACTCCCAGCGAGCAAGTTCAAAACTCACTGAGGTTCCCTCCACCTTGGCTTCATCATCCACAGCCCATTGATTTATCAATAAATTATAATTTCTGAGTTCTTCAGCACAGAACTCAGGAAACCTATCAACCTCAGCAACTTCATCTTGATCAGTTACATCCATATCCAACCATGATAGCTCAGCAACTGCAAGGGCTTCTAAGTCAGGATTCTCAGGGATTGGGCGAAGAACATATCCCTGCAACACTATTTCCTTATGGTCTTTGTTTGTAAGCGGATCAGTCATAACAATAGGCATGTCAGGGTCAGCAATAGTAATTTCTTCTTCATCTTCACTCTCCCCCTGACTGGTCTGCACAAACTGATCCACTGCCCTATTGATCTCTAGAAAATATTCAGCAGTTTCTTCTCGTAGGGCATTGACCTCAGCTCTTGTAGATGCAAGGTGAGAAACCAGCTGTGGAAGCACCTTAACAATTTTGTCAGTGTGTTGTAGGTAGTTGGATACAGATGTAGTTAAGGCTTGTTGGCTGGTGGTTAGGTGGGTAATGGCTGTGTCATGAATGATAGAGGTGGAGGCAAGCTCACTGAGTGTAGTGGTTAGGGTTTGCACCTTCTCACTGACTGAGGAGCTCCATGGTTCAAATGAGTTGTAGACGTCAGTGAGAGAGGTGACAGCTTTGGTGAGTGTGGAGACAGTGCCAATAAGTGCCTCACGGTCGTCAGTGAGCATCTTAATCTGGGTTTGGAATGTGGCAATGTACTCCATCATTAGTTGATTGGAGGTGGAGGTATGAGGTGGTGGTGAAGTGTGAGTTGATTGGTGTGGTGGAGATGTAGGTCGACTGGAGAAGGAAGTGGGGGAAATCTCCCGGATGGGTGAGGTGGCGATGTTGATTTGGTGAGTTGGTGGAGCAGGTATGGTATCATCAGAGGTGTCCATGGTTGTGGCTTCCTCACCATCAGCTTGTGTTCTAGCTGGTGGTTCATTGGAAACAGAAGAAGTGACCTGTATCTCACCATGTGACAGTGGTGAGACATTGACGGCCGGTGCAGTGATAGATAGAGGTTGGCCCGGGTCTGTAGCCAGTGGTGTGACATCAGCAATGAGTGTGTTATCACCCACTGATGTCACTAGCCCTTTGTCTAAAATGCCATCCTTTCGGGAGGATGACAAGTGGCTGATGGGTTGACTCGATAGAAGGGTGTGGGATGCACCCGAATCACTGCTAAGAGAGGTTTGAGCCACTGCAGCTGTCTGTTGGTTACCCTTTTTAGAATCACTGGACTTTTGGGAGTCCAGCGAAGCAGTGGAAGGTTTGGGTCTATTAAGGATGGCCGCAGGAGCTGAACGTTCAGTCACTGCTTCACCCTTCTTTTGGCTATGTCCCTGATCCTTTAATGTCAGGGACCCTAATTTGGATTTTTTCTTGGGAGCAGTAGGTGGTTTCTTGACTGGTGGTTGACCACTAGTAGTCACTGGGGGTGGGATCAGTGACGTGGTCGATGGTATAGCAGGATCGGACGATGGTACCATAGTTACAGGCTGGGGTGCAAGTATCCCCTGATGTTTCATAAAATTTGGCAAAACCGCAGTCGCTGGTTTTGAAAAGATTTGAGATCCTACTAGGGTTGGCGCAAAGCCTTCAAAAGATACCTTATCATAGGCCGCAAACTGATCTCGAAAGATCAGTGACAGAAACCTAGGATATGGCACATATTTAGCCCTAGAAGGCTCAGCGACTCGGTTGACCAGCTCAGAAAAGATCACACTTGCATAATCAACTTGTAAAAAGTTGATTAGTGACCAGCTGATCTGGGCTTCCAGGGAGCTAAATTGATCAAAGCTCCCAGTTTTTGTGCCCAAAGATTGAATAAAGTTTGTAAAAATAGCATTCCAAACACCATCCATATGGGATTTGTGCACAGTGGAATACTTACGAGCACCACTCCCATCAAGTGAATTTACAGTCGATCCCAGTGAGATCGACTATGCCTCCTTTGGCAACGTCACTCTTAGGGAGTGGTTCGTAAGTATCATGTGCAGGGAGTTTTAAAATTGCACGAATGGTGTTGGTGGTGATGAAGATTGGTTGGGTTCCATTATCGATGAAACCCTAGAGTTGTGAAACACCATTGACAACAGAGTGAGTGCAGGTAAACCAGAACTCACTGAGCCATTCAGGGTTCATATCTCCAGGTGATAATGTTAGAGCAGGGAGGATGAAATGGTTGTTCAAAAATTTTATCACCTCCGCATACTCAGGTTTCACACAAGAAACATTTCCCAAATAGTTAGATTTGGGAACTGAGACCATTAGTGTCTCACTGACCGTAGAGGCTCGAAGAGCTTTAATCTATGTGGTCGGTGTGTAAGAGTTATTGAAAAACTTTGATCGAGCCATGAGACAATTTACGCTTAATTGTTTTAGGGTTTTTAAGAAAATGAGAGAATTTTGGAGAAGAAGATGAAGATGAAGTTTTGAAAATCAAGTAAGCGTAAAGAGTAAAATGAAACATCGACTCGCTGTTTAAATAGGTGTGAAGGAATATGAATCTTGTGGTTGAAATTGAAGTTGCGTGGTCAATAGTGGTGGTGAGGGGTAGACAAATAGAGCAATGATGGTTTAATGGGGCGACATTAAATACGATGGGAATGATGCGCCGTAAAAGTGTACCTTGTCAGAGAAAAAGGTAACTTTTACGGATATTAATAAAACACTTTTTAAGGAATATAAATCGTTACACATTGAATACAGAATGTATTGAATGTATCGAAATATATGTCGATATAAATGTCATATTAAATGAAATAAAAGATAAAAACATGTAGAGAAAAATTAAATACATAAGGTAGTTCATAAAGTAAGATAAGTATTATGCTTCACATTTGATTTCGTTGATTAGGTTACAACTTAGAATACTAACTCAATCAGCTAGATGAAATGTGAGATAGAATACTAGCTTAGTTTATGTGAAAAACAAAAAAAAAAAATTTACAGAAGATCAGCGAGACAACTTTTGAACATATGTTTAATCATTTAAGTTCAGCATCCCCAACTCGCTGATGGGAAAAGTGAATCTTTCCTCATCTAAAGGTTTTGTAAAGATATCAGCGAGTTGGTAGTCAGTTGGAATGAAATGCAGTTCAATGTCACCTTTCATGACGTGGTCCCTGATGAAATGATATCTGACATCAATGTGTTTTGTCCTCGAGTGCATCACAGGATTATTTGCAATGGCAATAGCACTTTGGCTGTCACAATATATTGGAACATTGCCCAAGTCAAAACCATAGTCAGCGAGCTGATTCCTCATCCACAGAATTTGAGCAGTGCAAGCTCCAGCAGCGACATATTCAGCCTCGGTAGTAGAAGTTGAGACTGAATTTTGTTTCTTGCTTGACCAGCTTACAAGCTTTTCTCCAAGAAACTGACAGCTACCAGAGGTACTCTTTCTGTCCATCTTGCATCCAGCATGATCAGAATCTGAATATCCCTTCAGCGAGAAATCTGAACCAGATGGGTACCAGAGACCAAGATTTGGTGTACCCTTCAGATATCTAAATATTCTTTTGACAGCGAGCAAGTGAGATTCCTTTGGATCAGCTTGATACCTAGCACATAGACATGTAGCAAACATAATGTCTGTTCTACTAGCAGTTAAATACAACAGTGACCCAATCATTCCTCTATAAGCAGTGATGTTTACAGATTTACCATCAGAGTCAGCATGTAATTTTACTGCAGATGACATTGGTGTAGCAAGGGATGAGCAGTTAGTGAATTCAAATTTCTTTAATAAATCTTTAACATACTTTCCTTGGTTTATAAAAATACCAGTCTTGGTTTGCTTAATTTGCAGACCAAGGAAAAATGTTAGTTCACCCATCATGCTCATTTCATAACTTTTAGTCATGAGGTCAGAGAATTCCTTGCACAAGTCATTGTTAGTAGACCCAAATATAAAATCATCAACATAAATTTGGACCAATATGACATCTCTCTTTTCTCTTTTGATGAATAGGGTACTGTCAATTTTGCCTCTGACATACCCACATTTAGTTAAGAAGGTAGAGAGAGTGTCATACCAAGCTCTAGGAGCTTGTTTTAGTCCATATAAAGCTTTTTCCAACTTATAGACATAACCTGGATGCTTGGGATTAGTGAATCCGGGTGGTTGCTTAACATACACTTCCTCCTGCAGCTTTCCATTCAAGAAGGCACTTTTTACATCCATTTGGTATACCTTGAATTTCTTGTGAGCTGCATATGCTAAGAACAACCTGATTGCTTCAAGTCTAGCAACTAGTGCAAAGGTTTCATCGTAGTCAATTCCTTCTTGTTGACAGTAACCTTGTGCAACCAATCTGGCCTTGTTCCTTATTACCACACCATCAGCGTCCATTTTGTTTCTGAACACCCACCTTGTTCCAATCACTGACTTTCCAGCTACCTGAGGAACAAGTTTCCAGACCTTGTTTCTTTCAAATTGAGATAGCTCCTCTTGCATGGCAGCTACCCAGTGATGATCAGTGAGTGCTTCATCTATCTTTTTGGGCTCCATTATTGAGACAAAGCTAACAAATAGACAGAAATTAGCAGTAGCTGATCTGGTCTGAACCCTTTAATATGGATTACCAATAATCAGTTGATTATCAATGTGTTTTGTCCACTTTGTCATACGTTGAGGTACATCAGTAGCTTGTGTACTTGTTGATGGTGTAACTGATGAGTCAGGATTAGAGTTATGAAAGTCATCATTTTGAATATCTTGACTCTGATGATGAGATGATGTTGATGGAGATTGAGAGGAGTGAGATGATGTTGCTAATGTATTCACTGTTGATGTAGATCCAAGATTGATATCAGCAACATTATCTTCCTTTTCTGAATTTGATGAATGAACTTCATGCTTGTCATCACTGATTGTATTAAACATGAGATCTTCATAGTCTTTTGGAACAGTGAGTGATTCATCATAAGATTCATCAAATGTAACATCCATAGATTCTTCAATGCATTCTCTCCTTTTATTGTAAACTCTGAAAGCTTTTGAGATGGTTGAATAACCAACAAATATCCCTTCATCAGCTTTTGGATCAAACTTTCCTAAGTGATCTCTTTTGTTTAAGACAAAGCATGTGCTGCCAAAAACATGAAGAAAACTTATGTCAGGTTTTCTCCCCCTTAATATTTCATATGCTGTCTTATCATGTCTTTTGACAATCAGTGACCTATTCTGAGTATAGCAGGCAGTGCTCACTGCTTCAGCCCAGAAGTAGGTCTTAAGACCAGCATCTATGAGCATTGACCGAGCTGATTCAATCAGAGTTCTATTTCTTCTCTCAGCAACACCATTTTGTTGAGGTGTTCTAGGAGCAGAGAAATTTTGAGAAATGCCTTTAGAATCACAAAAGCTTTCCAGATCAACATTTCGAAATTTTGTGCCATTATCACTTCTCAAGTGTTTCACTGAACAATCATTTAAGTTCTCCATCTTTTTAATAAAAGATATGATTTCCTGTACTGCTTCTTTTTTGGCTTTGAGAAAGAATACCCAAGTGTATCTGGAGTATTCATCCACAATTACCAAGCAATACCTTTTACCACCAAGGCTGGGAGAACTCACTGGACCAAATAGATCCATATGAAGCAGATGAAAACATTCAGTTACTGAAGATGTTTGTTTACTCTTGAATGAAGAGTTGTGATGCTTTCCCTTCTCACATGCTGAACATAGCTTGTCTTTCTCGTAAGATAACTTTGGCAGACCATTGACTAGGCCATACTTGCTGAGCTTGCTGATAGCCTTGAAGTTCAGGTGAGAGAGTCACTTATGCCATAACCATTTTTCTTCTGAAATGGTTTTGGAATAAAAGCGTGTCCCTGATTTTGCTGAGTCCATGTTGACTACATAAGTATTGCCTTTTCTTTGAGCAGCCAGGACAGCACTACCATTCTTGTTGTAAACAACTCCAGCTTCACGATCAAATAGCACTTTATTCTTGGCATCACAGAACTGACTGATGCTAAGCAAGTTATGCTTTAACCCTTCAACATAAGCTACTCGCTTAAACATCACATTCCCATTTGATAGGACACCATAACCCTTTGTCTTTCCAACCTTGTAATCACCAAACACTACATCAGGACCTTTTTCATCCTGGTAGTCACTGAGCAGGGACTTACATCCGGTCATATGTCTGGAACAACCACTGTCCAGATACCAGATAGTCTCTCTAAGAATGCCCTGCATCATACACAAATAATTAGTTCAATTGATGAACCCATCCTGAGATGGGTTCATGGTGGCCAGGCTTTGGTTCAGGCTTCCACTGGCTTGCATCAATAGTAACTGAATGCTCACTGATTATTTGTGATTTTGAAGATGATATAGCTAAACATTCAGATACCAAATGCTGACATACTAATGATGGTTGGTTGAATGAAACTTGTGATGATGAACAATCTGATGACACATGCTGATAAGATCATCAGTGACTGGAGTGTCAGAAGTGATGATAAGATCATCAATGACTGGAGTGTCGGAAGTGAGGTCGCTGATAGATTCTTGATCATCAGCGATAGTTTTGATAAGAGTTGTGCAAGTTGTTGATTCATTAATTTCTAATTTCTTTAGTTCATTAATACTTGCAGCAATATCATAACTATTAGTAACCAGTGAACTTCTCACAAAGTAATTTGGTTTAGGCTCACTGAAAACTGACATTGGTTCAAAGACAAATTCTGAGAATGTTTCATAAGGATTGAATATTTGATCAACTTTGGTTGCATCAACGAGAGCAGCAGCAGTTTCATAATCTCCTCCCAGAATAGCTTTAACTTGTTTTGGGATTTGATTACTAATGCACTGATTCACTTTTAATGCAGATCTACACCATGACTTCATCACTTCATTGAGTTGTGAAAATTTAGTTTCAAACTTTACTTTTTCTTGAATGCATATTTGATTTGCATGTATTTGTGCATCAAGATCAAGTGTAAGATTTTTTATTTTTAACAAATTTTCTTCTTGAAGTTGAAGTTTAGATGTTAAGTCACTGATCATACATTCTTGTCTTTTCTGAATGTCATGAGCATTTGATAAGTCAACTATCAAAGTCTCAAAGATTAAATCTTTTTCAATCGCTGATGCAGACTTAAAACAATGTACCTTGTAGAGAGTTTCTGGATCCCAACCAGATGCTGAACATTTCTGAGCTACTTCTTTGATGTCTTCATGGAAAGCAGCATCGTCAGCCATCAGGCAGTAATTCTTATCTAAACAGATCATAGCTTCTTCCTCATCAGATGATGAAGTTGAGTCAGAGTCGCTGACAGATCCTTCTTCAGCAATAAATCCTTTATTCCTTTTCTTTGACTTGGACATTTCCTTCAGCTTCTTGTACTTTGTTTTGTACTTGTTGTACTTTTCATTTCTGAAGCTGGGTTTTTGATCAGCGAAAGAGTTGACAGCTTTGGACCGGCATTCAGCTGCAAAATGGCCAGGCTTGCCACATTTGTAGCACTCACCTTTTGGTTTAGAATCATCATTTGATGATGCACCAGCAAATCTGTTGAATCTGCTATTCTTTCTGAAGTTTGCAACCATCATGGCCATATCTCTTTCCAACTTCTCTAGTCCTTCATCATAGCTTGCTTCTGACTGGTCTTCAGCGACACTACCTTCTTCTTCTGCAATCAGCGACTTTGAGCTCAACTTGGTGAGCTTTGCTTTCTGCTTTTGATCAATTTCATCAAGCTCAGCTACAAGGGCATTCGAAATCTTTTGTCCTCCTAGTGCAGCACGAATGTGCTCACTTTGATCAGCTAGCTTCTCAGATTGTTCCCAATTTAGTAAAATTCCATAAACTTGAGTTAGATTGAGAAAATTATAATCATTTCTTTGTCTTATGCATGTTGCAATGGTTCCCCAAATTTTCCTAGGTAGTAACTCTAGAAACTTTTCAACAATGAATCTCTGGTCCTTTCCTATATTAGCCTTTTCCATTTTATTAATTAAAGCTTGATATCTAGTGTAGGTAGATGCCAGTGACTCATTGGGTTCCATAGCAAACAACTCATATTGACGAGTTAGATTTACTTCTCTACAGCGAATTATGTCAGGAGTTCCAATATAGATGTTTCTAAGAGTATCCCACATATGTTTCGCTGTTGTACACAATCTAATAGACTCAAACACTTCATCAGGAAGTGCCATGCTTATGTAAATTTTAGCTTGTTTATCCAGTCTTACCATACGCTTATCCTCATCTGACCATTGTTCCTCCCTTTTAGGCATAACCATTTTAGGTATAGCAGGAGTGGTTGCAGTAGCTGCAACTGTAGGAACAATAGTAGTTGGGGTGTATGGACCATCAGTAATTATTGAGCAAAGGCGGTCATCGACAAGATCTAAGAACATCATCATCCGGGACATCCAGGTTTCAATTCTAGATGGGTCAAAAGCTGGTGGTTTAGTAGTGGAGCCATTTCCCTTCTGGTACTCAGAATCAACACAACTGTATCTAACCGATTCCATTGCAGATCTGGTTTAATTATATTTAAACCAACTCCGCTCTGATACCAATTGTGAGTCCCTAATCACTATTTAGTTAGTGATTATGAATCGCTAACAGTTGTATAATTGTAGAAGGGAGGGTTGAATACAATTAAAACTTTTTCTTTTTGAAATGTGTTAACTGATTAGACAAGTTTTAATTATGATAATATAACAAGCAACTGAACAAATGTATAAAACTTAACAGGCAGATCAATCACTGAGGCATATCTTGCTGAAAGATAAATTCTATTATTCATAAAATCTATCTATTGTTGATTGCGGAATAGATTAGCCAAGGCTAATCAAAATCAAACAATACAGCTATTATAGACTGAGATGAACAAGTAGTGGACAAACACGCTACTGTTCACTCGCTGGTGATGATCGTATTTTAGACAAACTAGTCACTGACAAACAAGCGACAATACGAACAATCGACCAGGATGAAGTACAACATATTACGCTATTTATAGACATCGAGTCCCTTGAAATCTGGATAAAGAAAAACACGCGTCGCTGCTTGATTGGTCTGGAACAAATGATGTGATATATCATTGTTTCAACATTCCGGTATAAACACGTGTTGCTGCTTGATTGGTTAGGAACAATGATGTGACATATCATTGTTCCAACATTCTGGTATGGGGAAAGATCACCTTTTACCTTGAAGCCAATCACTTGCTGCCACGTTAGTTTCTATGATGGACCAAGTCACGAGGAGCACGCGTGGTGCCGTAATAACGTCGAATATGTCAACTCCTTATTAATGCAACATTTAATGTTGCAGTCACTGAAGTAATAGAGGCTCTCCTTACTCACTGCGAACTAACGTGCTCTTGAAGAGTAACTTGAGCTACAGTACTTGAGTGACTTCTTTTATTCAGCAGAAGAAATAACTTAAAAAGACTTGAAGACTCTCGCTGGTAGATGAGTATCAGCGACACACAAAGTTGAGTCTTTTATCTTGATAGGTTCTTCATCTTCTAGCTGGAGAGATAGGATCAGAGACTAAAACTTTTGCAACAGCAGCTTCAACTGCGATCATTTCCAAGAAGTCTTTCAGAGAGAGTATCAGTGACTTTATATCAGCGACTAATGAGTTGAGATCAGCGACCAGTGACTCAACATATACGACTACGGAAAAGGAACTTTTGGCAGTAGTTTTCGCATTCGATAAGTTTCGTTCTTATCTTGTCTTAACTAAAACTGTGGTTTATACTGACCATTCTGCATTGAAGTATTTGTTTAATAAGCAGGATGCGCGCCCTCGTTTATTGCGATGGATTCTTTTATTGCAGGAATTCGATATTGAAATCAAAGACAAGAAAGGAGCTGAAAATGTCGCAGCAGATCATTTGTCAAGGTTGGAAATCCGGAATTAGAAATATTAGATGAAGAGGAAATTCAAGATACATTTCCAGATGAGAAGTTGATGACTGCACATGAAATAATGAATATACCTTGGTTTGCAAATTATGCAAATTATTTGGTTACTAAGATTTTACCAAGGATGAATTACCAAAAGAGAAAAAAATTCTTTTCTGATTTAAAGTATTATTTTTAGGAAGACCCATTTCTTTTCAGGTATTGTGCAGATGGTATAATTAGATGCTGTGTACATGGTGAAGAAGCTCAGCAAATTATAAAGCATTGTCATGAAGGACCAGTTGGAGGTCATAATGGACCAAGTTACACGGCAAAGAAAATATTTGATGCAGGATTTTATTGGACGACGATTTTTAAAGATACATATGCTTTTGTTAGGAATTGTGATTCATGTCAGAGAGCTGGAAATATTTCTAAAAAAGATGAGATGCCACAGACTAATATACAAATTTGTGAAATATTTGATATCTGGGGTATTGATTTTATGGGACCATTTCCTACAAGTCACGGTAATAAGTATATATTAGTTGCTGTGGATTATGTTTCCAAGTGGGCAGAGGCGAAGGCATTACCTACAAATGATGCAAGAGTTGTGGTAAAATTTCTTAAACAGTTATTTGCAAGATTTGGAACTCCTAAAGCATTGATTAGTGATCGGGGTACTCATTTTTGCAATACTCAATTGGAGAAAGTATTAAAGAGATATGGAGTTAATCATAGGATTGCTACACCTTATCATCCACAGACAAATGGATAAGTTGAAAATACAAATCGATACTGGAATTCTTACAGAATGGACTGAAGAATTTGACACTGAGAAAGATTTGGCAGAATTTGACAAACTATTAGAAGAAGATGAAGATTCAGAAGTAACTGTTGTTCTTCAACAACATACTGAAGCTGAATCATCACAGCCAGTTGCTAAAAGTATCAACCAAGAATTATTACCAAATTCTATCAACAAGATTCAATATTTGAAGGAAGAGATCTTCGAGTTCAAAACATCTATTGAAGAACCACCACAATTGGAACTTAAAGAGCTACCAGCGCATTTAGAATATGCTTATTTACAAGGTACATCAGATTTGCCAGTTATAATATCTTCTAAACTATCAACTGCAGAAAAATATCGCTTAGTGCAGGTTCTTAAACAACATAAAAAGGCAATAGCATGGAAGATCACGGATATCAAAGGAATCAGTCCTACTTACTGCACTCATAAAATCTTAATGGAAACAGATTTTAAGCCAGTTGTACAACCATTAAGAAGATTGAATCCAAATGTAAAAGACGTTGTCAGGAAAGAAATCATTAAACTATTGGATTCAGGATTAATCTATCCTATTTCAGACAGTCCGTGGGTAAGTCCAATACATGTCGTACCAAAGAAAGGTGGAATGACAGTGGTACCTAATGAGAAGAACGAATTAATACCCACAAGGACGGTAACAGGGTGGAGAGTTTGTATTGATTACCAGAAATTGAATGATGCTACCAGAAAAGATCATTTTCCATTACCATTCATTGATCAAATGATAGAAAGGTTAGCAGGAAAAGAATTCTATTGTTTTCTGGATGGATTTTCAGGATATTTTCAAATACCAATTGCAGCTGAAGATCAAGATTAGACAACATTCACTTGTCCGTTTAGTACTTTTGCTTATAGAAGAATACCGTTTGGTTTGTGTAATGCACCAGCTACATTTCAACGTTACATGATTGCGGTATTTCATGATATGGTGGAAGATTTCATGGAAGTATTTATGGATGATTTCTCGGTATTTTGGGATTCATTTGATGCTTGTTTAGAAAATTTAAAAAGGATGTTGCAAAGATGTGAGGGTGCGAATCTAGTTCTTAATTGGGAAAAATGTCATTTTATGGTTCGAGAAGGGATTGTTTTAGGACATAAAATATCAAAGATAGGAATTGAGGTGGATAAAGCAAAGATTGAGGTTATTTCAAAATTACCTTATCCTACTAATGTAAAGGGAACAAGGAGTTTCCTAGGCCATGCCGGATTTTATAGAAGATATATAAAAGATTTTTCAAAGATTGCGATACCATTGAATCATTTGCTGAAAAAAGATGCTAAGTTCGAGTTTACAGATGAATGCAAACAGTCGTTTGATGCCTTAAAGGAAAAGTTGATATCTGCTCCGGTAATGATTAGTCCAGACTGTAATTTACCTTTTGAATTAATGTGTGATGCTAGTGATTATGCAGTAGGAGCTGTTTTGGGACAGAAAATTGATAAAAAGTTTAAGCCAATCTATTATGCCACTAAGACATTAACAGATGCTCAGGAAAATTATACGACTACGGAAAAGGAACTTTTGGCAGTAGTTTTTGCATTCAATAGGTTTCATTCTTATCTTGTCTTAACTAAAACTGTGGTTTATACTGACCATTCTGCATTGAAGTATTTGTTTAATAAGCAGGATGCGCGCCCTCGTTTATTGTGATGGATTCTTTTATTGCAGGAATTCGATATTGAAATCAAAGACAAGAAAGGAGCTGAAAATGTCGCAGCAGATCATTTGTCAAGGTTGGAAAATCCGGAATTAGAAATATTAGATGAAGAGGAAATTCAAGATACATTTCCAGATGAGAAGTTGATGACTGCACAAGAAATAATGAATATACCTTGGTTTTCAAATTATGCAAATTATTTGGTTACTAAGATTTTACCAAGGATGGATTACCAAAAGAGAAAAAAATTCTTTTCTGATTTAAAGTATTATTTTTGGGAAGACCCATTTCTTTTCAGGTATTATGCAGATGGTATAATTAGACGCTGTGTACATGGTGAAGAAGCTCAGCAAATTATAAAGCATTGTCATGAAGGACCAGTTGGAGGTCAAAATGGACCAAGTTACACTGCAAAGAAAATATTTGATGCAGGATTTTATTGGCCGACGATTTTTAAAGATACATATGCTTTTGTTAGGAATTGTGATTCATGTCAGAGAGCTGGAAATATTTCTAAAAAAGATGAGATGCCACAGACTAATATACAAGTTTGTGAAATATTTGATATCTGGGGTATTGATTTTATGGGACCATTTCCTACAAGTCATGGTAATAAGTATATATTAGTTGTTGTGGATTATGTTTCCAAGTGGGCAGAGGCGAAGGCATTACCTACAAATGATGAAAGAGTTGTGGTAAAATTTCTTAAACAGTTATTTGCAAGATTTGGAACTCCTAAAGCATTGATTAGTGATCGGGGTACTCATTTTTGCAATACTCAATTGGAGAAAGTATTAAAGAGATATGGAGTTAGTCATAGGATTGCTACACCTTATCATCCACAGACAAGTGGACAAGTTGAAAATACAAATCGAGCAATAAAACATATTTTGGAACGTTCTGTTGGATCAAACAGAAAAGAGTGGTCAGAGAAATTAGACGACACACTTTGGGCATATAGGACCGCATTTAAAACACCTACGGGTTGTACTCCTTATAGGTTAATTTATGGGAAAGCTTGTCATTTACCAGTGGAAATAGAACACAAAGCATATTGGGCACTTCGGGAATGCAACATGGATACCGATGAGGTTGGTAGGCATCGCTTTTTACAGTTACATGAGTTAGATGAGCTTCGTTGGAATGCTTATGAAAATTCAAGGCTTTATCAAGAAAGGACGAAATGGCATGATGCGAGACTTTGGGGAAATAAAGACTTTGTTGCTGGAGAACGTGTGCTTTTATATAATTCTCGTATTCGTTTACTTCCAGGTAAATTACGATCAAGATGGAGCGGACCATATGTGATTCACCAAGTTCATGCTCATGGAAGTGTGGATTTAATAGCACTCGATGGAAATATTTTTAAGGTCAATGGACATCGTTTAAAGAAATATTATGAAGGAACTGTGGAGCATTTTTCAGATATATCTTTGGAAGTATAGGTTACAGGTCGAACTTACCGACGTTTAAACAAAAGTGCTTCTCAGGAGACAACCTGTGTTTATTTTTATATGTTATGATTTTTATTTTATTTTCAGGAATGAACTTTGTGGGTGTGTTCACTGGAAACCCTCACGAGACTATAACTCGTCCACTCGGGATACCGAGGGGTTTAAAGGCTTATTGCATATGCTAAATGCAATCGTGATTAACTACGAAAGTGTGGATGTTGTATTTATTTTTCAAGAGATCAAGGAATCAACCAAGCAGAATTTTTACTTAGCCGATGATGAATTTTGAAAATTCAGTCAGGGGAGTTTTTCTGTTCTATTTTTCTTTCCCTTACTCACTTTTGTTTATCATTTTTATACAATGAGGGCATTGTATAATTTAAGTGTGGGGATAGAGTTCGTAAGAAAAAGAAAAGAATTTCTTTAATTAATTAATTATCTAAGTTTCTATTGTTCTTAATTTTTACTAAAATTTAAAATTTTAAGTGTATAACTGAGTATTTATTAGTTAAAGTACTTTTGTTAAAAGTTTGTTTTGTATTTAAAAGTTTAGACTTTAATATGGATTAACTATTTTGTATATATAATGTAAGCTACTTAATAAATAAGTGATATATAGTTACATGAGATGATGTACTAATAGGCAATCTATATGAATATTCCTGAATTTTAAGAAATAAATAAAATAACTTGTTTATTATTTTATGGTACATAATATGATGTATGACATAAAAGTCTTAATTCTTAGATTTATCATGCGATAGTTTTATATATCTTCATATTTATATAAAAACATTTGGGAGTCTACTAATTGTTTTCTCTGTTGTACGTAAGTACAGACCTGGTTTCTAATTAGTATTCTTAAATAAAGTAGAAGAAAGAAGAAATTCTTGATAAAAAATAATAAATAAAAATCAAACTAAGTCGCTGTGTTGTACGGCTGTACAGACCTGTCACCGCTGGTTTCATTTAAAAAGTTACTTTACCTGAATCAAGTTATGTCGCTTTGTTGCATGTAAATGCAGACGTGTCACTAATGTCTTGATTCTTAAAAATGGATCTTATATACTTATTTGAAATATAAAAGTAAATTGCATGATTAAGTTTAAGAGTATATCATATATGGAAATCATAAGTATTATACATTCTAATAATAAAGATGTATTCAGAAGTATAAATATAGATTGTTTAAAGTGGATAAATATATTAGTAGTCATTCATGAGCTATATATTACACGAATAATAATAATTTTTATTTATACATTATAGTTATCCATGTTAATTAAATTGTTTAAATTTTTAAGTTATAAAACATGTTTTTAATTTTGGTATTCTGATTTTTGAATAATAAGTTGATGCTTATTTTTGAATTTTATTCAGTATTCTACTTGAGGACAAGCAGAACTTAAGTGTGGGGGTATTTGATAAGCATCAAATAGATACTATATTTTATATTATTTATCCTTATATTTGTATACATTTTATGCATTTATATGATTTTAGATACTTATTTTGTTAATATTTGCAGAAATGTATTTTAATTGAAGATTGGAGAAAAAAGAACGAAAATAAGACTGAACTAAAAGAAATTAAAACAATTGAAGAAAAGAAGATTTAAACCTTAAAGAAATGAAGACTAAAATGATAATATTGAAGATTTGGGCCAAGAAAATAAGTTGAATCCGTTTAAAAAGAAAGAAGAGCCCACATTGAAGCCCAAGCCGTTTTTGGAAGATTCTGGAATTTAAGTCCAACCGGCGGTTGGATTAACCAACCGGCGGTTGGGGGCTAAGGGTTCAAGGCGGTGGAGAAAGCGCAGATTTGGAGTAGGATTCATAACTCCAACCGGCGGGAGGTCCCAACCGGCGGGAGGTCCCAACCGGCGGGAGGTCCCAACCGGCGGTTGGAGGGTCGGCCAGAAACATTATAAATAGAGGCTTAGTTTTAACTAAACCATATACGATTCTTAGAATACAAAGTCGAATATTAAGGTTTAAGGTCGACTTTAGGTGCGAATTTGGAGGCTAAGGAGCTAGGGTTTGAAGGTTTTCAACCCTAGGAAAAGCTAGTTCGTCAATTGGTTCGGTTTCTTTATCCTTGTAGCTTCACTAACCTTTTGGGTTACTATGGATATTGTTTATTTGAATTAATTACTTATTAGATTTTCGTTATGAATGTTTAAATGTATGTTTATTATGTGAATTATATGTTTGTGTTGGAACTATATTATTGAATATTATTATGCGAGAATTATATGTTATATTATGTTAATGCTCATAATTAACTGATTTATAGATAAACTCACTAACCTTTTGGGTTTTTAAATTAAGTGATTATGTTTCATTAGATGTTAAGTAGCATTATAATTCAACCGACCCTGGAATTGCATCAATAATATGTTGATAGATCTTAATAAATAGTGATACTTTACATAACCTTTGACTGTATTGCTATATGAGAATTGTCATAACCTTTGAGGTTTTCTACATTAGTAAATCACAATAATAATAGCCAACACGCAAATAGACATAAGTTGATATAATAAGTTTAATAAATAATAGTTTAAATAGTCATAATCTTCTATCCATTTTAGTATTCTTAAGTTGTTTCCTTTAAACTTATCTACTAAAGAATTGGTATCAATTATATATATGTTCGATCGGAACTAAAACGGCCCCCCTATCTTATATATTATTGTATATAATTGTTAAATTGTATATTAATTGTAGTAATTGTAATTAGGATAAATAAATAGTTAGTTATAGATTAAATCACGTTCTCTGTGTTCGAATCTGGACTTACTTATAAAACTATATTCTATGATCAGGATAACACTTGCCTGAATTGTGTGATAGTATTATTTAGTATTTCCTTAATTAAACTTGTGATTATAATTGCCTATACTTAGCACACATCAGAAGGCATGCTAGTAATCGCCTGCACTTTGTTCGAATTTTCCTGAAAACCCCCTGTGGTAATTACGTGCCTTAGAAACGTGCCTTCTTCCATTCCAAAAGAGCACTTGGAAAGGTTGAGCTTCATATTAATGCCTCTGAGCGTGGAAAATGTTTCTGAAATGTCATCCAACATGCTAGCTTCTGTCTTGCTTTTAATTACCAAGTCATCGACGTAGGCTTCTATATTCCTGCCAATCTGGTTTCTAAAAGCGGAGTCAATGACATGCTGGTATGTTGCTCCTGCATTTTTGAGACCAAAAGGCATTTTCTTATAACAAAAGATCCCCTGATTCGTGTGAAAAGCTGTTTTATCTTCATCATTCTCAGCCATTTGGATTTGGTGATAGCCTTTGTAGGCGTCCAGGAAGAATTTTAGCCTATATCCTGCGAGGGATTCAACCTTCCAGTCTATCTCAGGCAAAGGGTAGTTATCCTTTGGGCAAGCTTTATTTAAGTCAGAGTAATCAACGCACATCCTCCATGAGCCGTTTGGCTTCCTTACCATGACTTGGTTTGCAACCTACGTTTGATATTTAACCTCCCTGAGGATGCCAGCAGCGAATAGATCTTCCACTTCTTTTTGCAGGAATGCACTTCTTTCTGGTGCCATTCCACATTTCTTTTGCCTTGATGGTGTGACAGAAGGTTTTATGTTCAGGGAGTGTTCTGCTATGCTTCTTGGTACCCCTGTCATGTCTACTGGTTGGAAAGCGAATACGTCCTGATTTTCAATCAGTAATGCTTTTAACTGTTGCTTCACATAGGAGGGTAGCTTCTTGCCAATACTGACCGTTTGATCAGAGAAATCTTGACTTATTATGATCGTTTCTTGTTCATTATCCGCCTGACGTGGATTCCCTGGTTCTGGTGTTTGGTTTTCTTGTGAACATTCAATTTGCAATAGTCTATCAGCGTGAACAGTTTCTATGCCCTCCGGTATTGGGAAGCGCACCATACCATGGATCGTTGAGGTTACTGCCCCGAACTGTAACATAGCTGTTCTTCCATGTATGGCATTGTACTTAGATGGGGAGCGGACGATTACAAAATCAAGCATAGTTGTTCTGTAACGTGGGTAAGCTCCCAATGTGACTTCGAAGTTGATCTTTCCTAGTGGCCAATTTGTTTCTCCTGAGAAGCCAACTAGTAGTTGCAGGAACTCATCTCTTCGACTCTTGACATGCTCCGGAAGTTGCTCAAAACAATGTTCATACATAATCTCCGTGTAACTACCACTGTCTAAGTACACCCTGCTAACCTAGAAATTGGCGATTCTAACTGTGATGACCAATGGTTTAACGGATGGATCCACTCTATGGATGGCATGGAAGCTTATCTCCTGTAACTCCCACAGCTCAACTTGATATATATTTCTCTTCTATCTTGGAGCCAGGGGATTGATCATAAGTATCACTGCATCAGGCGTAGGTAGTTCAGCTGTAGCTTTACCTTTTTTGGCTTCGCCCTGATGAAAATCCCTAGCTCCCTGTGCCAAGTGTTCCAGTTTGCCATCCTTAATTGCTTTATAAATCTGATCTTTTAGCTCCCTGCATTCATTTGTATCATGCCCTCTTTCCTTATGAAATTTACAGTACTTGCCATTATCCTTTGCTTTGGAAGCCATAAGATGTGGCTTCTTGAATCATTTAGCAACAGGTTCAGTGACCAGTATTTCATGTGGATTTTTTGACAGGGAGGCAACGACCATGTCTTTCTCCATATTTTTGTTGTAAGGCACTTGTTTACTTTGCCATTCCTTCCCCCCTGTTGTCCTTTGCCATGCCCCTGATAAGATTGATGTTTATGATCGCCCCTTGAATTATTGATAGCCTGCTTATTTCTCCGGTTTAACTGACGTTTTTCCATCACCCTGATATAGTCCCTGGTCTGAGACACCTGTGCTGCAAAAGTTGGTGGTGTTTCACCGATGAATTTATCTACCAGTGCCTTGAATCTATTGTCATCCAGGCAAGATATGAAACCTGACACCTGCTGACTTTCCGGCAGCCTTGAAATTTTTAAATATTCATCAGTGTACCTATCAATAAAGTCTTCCAGGGACTCGTGAGGTTGTTGTTTTATCATGTGTGCTTCCACGTGCAATCTAACTTGTTTTTTCTTCTGGTGGAAGTGGCTTACAAACTTTCTCCTGATGTCATTAAAACAGGCAATGCTTCTTTCTAGTAAATCCCAAAACCAAGACTTAGCATATGATCTGAGAATCGAGGGGAACATTTGGCAGGCAACTGCGTCTTCCCAATGTTGTGTTTTGATAACATGATGAAATGACTGGATAAAATCTTCAGGATCCGTGGTCCCGTCATAGGTTCCCAGGGTAGCAGGGACTGAGACTCCCAGCGGGAGCGGCACGCTAGCGATAGCTGGGTGAAACTGAGTATTTGAATCAGGGATCACATTCTGCGGTTGTGGCGTCCTTCCCTTCATGACTGCCAGGAGGTTTGCCAACATTGATGGTAGCGGTGAGGGAGGTGGTGGTATTACCGGAGGTTGCATTAGTTGTGCAAGGAGTTGCCCAAGGGCATTTGCTGTCTCCTGCACAGATGTTTGGGTCTGATGTGATCCCTGCGCAGTTTGTTGCGTCTGCTGAAACGGGACTTGTTGGAATGGTGCCTGCTGGAATAGTGCCTGCTGGAAAGACGTTTATTGATATGTAGGAAACTGTTATGAGTGATGTTGGAAACCTTGCGCCATGGGCTGTTGGAAATTTTGAGCAAAAGGTTGCTGGAAATTTTGTGCGGATATTTTCTGATATGCCTGTTGAACATTTTGCTGAGGGAATTGCTGAAAAGTCTGCACAAGTGGCTGCTGAAAGATTTGTTGAGGTAGTTGCTGACCAACACTTGATTGTGCTTGTGGAAAAGGCTAGGATCCCATTCCTAGAAAGGGAGGTTGCCCAGCTGTTGGTGTTGATCCTTGATGTTGTGATGTTTGCCCCCTGGTGTGGAAAAATCCAAGTGACGGCGTGCCTGTTCAAGTGCCTGTCGGTGGTTCCACGCAGCCATCTCTCAATAGGTATCCATTGGCACTTACGTGTTTTGAACAGTGAAATGCATCATATTCTCGTCGGCCGTCGGTGAGAGGCCGGTGTTTGACGCCATGGTATGTGTTACTAAGTTTGTGCAATAAAAACAGTTATAATACTTTGCTAGCTTAACAAGAGAGTTAGGGTTTAACAAATGGATGGCGTCATTTGATCAAGCATAATTTTATACTTGAGTGCAAGATGGATTGGGCCGATTCGTTACTCTTCGCGACTAGCTTCAGGACCCGTTAGAGTGTATTGAACGAAACTAAGGGTGGCAAGAATAGGTGGCAAGGAGATGAACAGTGATCTACTCTTGATGATGAAGGTTTGAGTATGAAGGGTGTGGGTATTTTTCTGAGGTGTTGGGGAATGAATAGTGTTCATACCCTTGTATTTATAGTGATGCATGATCACCTTGGTGAGCAAGTTTGCCACGTGTCATCATCTCACGGTTTTGATCGTACGGTTAACTCACCATCTTGATTGGTATTATTCATCGTACGGTTGAGTTACCATCTCATGGTTTTAATCGTACGGCTGAATAACCATCTGGTGGTACTGTTCATCATACGGTTAACTCATCATCTTGGTGGTACCAATCGTACGGTTGTGATTGATACTTCTTGTTTGTGGGTCCCCTGTGGTGACGTGGACCAATGGTGTGGCCGGAAAGAAACCCTTGTCGGCCGCTGGGGAGACCACCACTAACGTAGGTGGAATCCGTTATAAGGTTGTCTCCTAACAGAAGACAAGGACCTTATCTTGATGGACTTGTGCCATTGACTTGGGCTTTATGAGTTGGGCTTCCTGTTAATTGGGCTTCGCATTGTGAGCTCTCCTGTCAATAAGATTTCCTGTACATAGGTTTCCCTGTCGATAAGGTCCTTGTTAATAAGCCTCCATGTGGATTAGGTTCCTTGGACTTGCTTGTTTAATTTATGGGGGTCATTAAGAATGGTACACAATTAATCTCTGTCTACTTGGGACCAATGCTTGGGACCAATGCTTTGACTTGGCGTATTTTGGCTTACATCCGGCTGACTTAGGGGATACAACTTCATATTTGTAAATTTTTCATTAAAATCCTCTTCCAGGTATGTCAACACATCTTCATAACTGGTCTTTTTTACTTTTGGCTTTATACGTTAATCTGCTTGCTGCCTTGCAAAATCAGTATCTTTTGCTGATTGATAAAATCCTTGTCTTACATACATCAAATCCATCCTCTGAGTTGATAATCGATTTAACCCTTGTCTTTCATCAAAAATTCCTTCGGCTCAATCTGAACTGACTTAACTCGTACCAATTGTTAAAGATTTTTCCATATTAACACATCTAATTTACCCATTTGGAGACCTGTAGTAAAAATTCAACATCCGGTAAAACCGACTTTGATGCCCTCCACAGCCAGCACCAACATAACTGTTTATAATGCTCACATTTAGAGGCAATACATTAAATCACTACGACTCCTTTGTCTTCACATTTTTGCCATTAAATTATATTTGATTGACTAGTAGAATAACTGTATTGTAAAAGTTTTACTTTGATTCAGAATCCGTAATTTTTTGTTCAACATGGTACAATTGCACCCATAAAGAAGAAAAACTACAGAAACTTCGAAGTATCAAGAATGCTGCACCAAATAGATATGGACTATTTCAACATATTATACTATGAGTGTTCAATAACATAACACTTTTGGCATTTGACTAACTGCACAAGGCTAGTTATAGATATGGTCAAAAACAATCACTTTATTTTTCTTGCAGATTACACAACAAACTAGTTTTGATTTAACCTTAGCTGCTCGGAGGACAACTGTTCGCAATTGAGACTCTTAAACCCCACCCGAGTAATTCTTTGCTTGTATCATCCTTGTGAGTCATAACTTCAATGAAACACAAACAATCCTTTTGTGGTCCTGTTGCAGTTTCAATTGCTTCGATCAGATCTTCTTCGCAAAATACCTACCGATTTCAAGGTTTAGAATGAATAATTGTCACGTTTGGTATAATACACGTGTCAAACTAAAGACACTCACCTTTTTTGTCCAACATTTCCCCTCACCATTATCAATTGCTTCAATTAATCCAGTGTAGTTCCACTTCTTTATCACATTATAAGGCCCATCATGGATTTGTACTTCGACGCTATAACCACCATTGTTTATCAGGAAGATAATGGATTTCTGTCCACAACGCAGCATTGTTGATACATCTTGAGCAGTAACCTTCATTATAAACAGGTCAGCTTCTTTTAACAAGCTCCCTTTAGATCTAGAAAGTCTACATAGATTAGTGTTTAGAGGTATGCATGTATATAAACCATCACTAAGGTTACTATTATAAACTATCACCAAGGTGGTCTAGTGGTAAGGCGTTGTGAGCTCCTCACAAGAAGTCTTAGGTTAGAACCTCACTAACTAAACATCTCAAGGGTGGTAAGGGACACGGTCACAGGGAACCACGGTAGACCACATACATCTGAACGAAAAAAAATGACTCGCCCTCCCCGGGTAACCTGATTACGGAAAACCTCATCTGTTTATCCATTTTATGTATTGTATATATATACCTGGAAGCTGCCATCACCGATGCAAACAATCACTCTCTTATCGGTTGCAGCTTGTGCATACCCAAGGGTAGCACCAACAGACCACCCAATCGACGCATATAGCATCTGTACTTGATACCTATAACAACAATTTCCAATACTCAAAAGACAACAATGTATTACCTGCATAAATGACTGACACCACTTTTTATGCTTACCCACATCCTTGTGGCAATTTGAGCTTTTGACAATTGAACCAGGAATCCCCAGTTTCCGCTATCACAGTTATATTATTAGACAACATCTTTTTTATGTGTTCAAAGAGAATATTGACCCTCAACGGTCCCTTGGGGTCACATTGCAGAGGTTTCCCTTCAGGCACATAAATACGCTGGTAATTTTCGTAAGCAGTTGTATTCTTCCTAAGTCTCTTGGTCAGTGCTTTCATAAAATCCTTCATCAGAATACAACCAAAAGCAGGTCCATTTCCAATTATGATCCGATCAGGTTGAACGATTAGCATCTTCTCTTTCTCAATAAGGAGAGAATAACCCACAGAGCTGCAATCATCAAACGTTGCTCCAGCAAACACGTAACAGTCAGCCGATTCAACAATTTCTGCACAGAATGCTGTGCTTACTGCACCCCAATATGTCCCAATAAAGTGAGGATGGTGCTCCGGTACCAGCCCTTTTGCTGCTGGCGTTATTGCAAGAGCATAACCAGATGCATCTGCCAATTCGACCAATGCTTCGCTTGCGTGTGCAACTCGCAGTTTAGGTCCAGCCACTATTACAGGCTTCACCGAGTTGTTCAAGAACTCTGCTGCTGCCTCAACAGCTACTTCTAAGCTCAACTTGTTACTCAACCTACACGATTAGAAAAAAGCCCAATAAAATCAAAGTGTACACAAAATAGTACTACCTCACTTTGTAGATAGTATTGAAGGATTTTGTTGAACATACTTGAGGGGCAGAGAAAAGGGAACTGATATTTTGCTATAACTGTGATGAGAAACTCCAGGCAAATTACAGCCAATACTGATATAAACCGGCTTGCTTTCCATCAGAGCCGTTGCAATCGCGGTATCAATCAATTCATGTGCATTTTCCAAGTTATTCACCATGGCCTATGTTATCAAACACCGGATAACTTGACAGAGCAATTTATACAGACCATTTTGCCAATGCTAGTCTTTATGTTGTGGCTAGTAGTACAAGCTCACAAATCAATTTATACATTTTTATGCCCAAATTGCGACCTTCGGAATCTCAATACTCTTCGTGATTCCAGCATAATATTATAATGATGGACAATTAATAAATTAATGCCGTTTTATTGGGTGCAAACCCAAACCACATTGTGCAATGAATGATTCTAATGCCCTCATGCAAGTCTTATAGGCTCCCCATATAACATGTATTATTCTACTAATGGTTATGTTATGATCAATCTCTAGTGCAACTCTAAAAATCAAATTAAGCTGCAAGAGTTTATATCTTTACAAAAGGCCTTCCGACTGCTTTGTGTACTGATTTTCGCTTTAGTTTGAGTGTCCGCCCACCCCCTGTTGCTCAAACTGTGGGGTGTATTATTAGAACCAGTTTATATATTAGCTTACTTAGTCTTGGCCCAGGGGCTGTTTATGAATTGTGTTCTATACATGCGTTATATTCATTGACAAATACTTCACATGTGACATGTCAAAAATAGAGTTTTACATAACCTTCTACAGAAAACTGTTTAGCGGTGCACTAGAGATCTGATTTCAGGGATGGATAATTAAAAATAATAATGATAAAAATTTAGCGTGTGCATAATTAGAAATGCTTTATAACATATACCTGATGGCAAGTGACGGTTTGAAAACAACGAAGCTCCTGGCTGAAATCCGGCAATCCAGTTGTATGATGAATAATTTTGTTTTTCCCATGATCATTTGAATTTGGTGCACCAACAATACATATAACAGGAATATCCTCACGGTATGCACCGGCAATGGCATTTATAACACTGAGTCCACCAACAGTGAAGGTGACAACACACGCACCAACACCACGAGACCTGGCATATCCATCAGCAGCGTATCCTGCATTCAGCTCGTTGCAACAGCCAACGAGGTTTAGACCAGGCTCAGCAATAAGATGATCTAGCAAAGTCAGGTTGAAGTCACCTGGTACACTAAATACATCAGACACGCCGATCTGGACAAGACGGCTAGCAAGGTGGCGGCCGAGAGTGGCCATGGTGGATTTGAGTGGCACAGAGGAGGAACATGATTGTACATAACAAACACGACGAATTTTTGGAGGGCAATAGACATTGCCTTTGGGAAAAGTAACAACATTCACACTGCTGAATTTTGTATACATGTCTTGATTTATGTGAACTTTGGTGGATAGGAAATGGAGAACATATGGAAAAGTGTGTGTGTATATATATATATGAATGAATGTTTTGGAGTATTTTCAATTGCTACTCCGTCACATAATAAGTATCCAAATTTTCATTTTAGTTTGATTCGAATAGGTGTCTACTTCCAAAAGTAATATAACAATTTACCAGTTTACCCATAATTTAATTTTTCACAAAACTGGTTTATAAAAGATTATGTAAAAAGTAAGGGTAAGATTGTAATTTTTCTCTTGGAAAATGATTAGTAGACCTAAATTTCTAGGCCTAAAAACAGACCTTAAACTGTGATTTCTAGATTGAAAATTTGATTGAATGAAATTAAAAAAGAGATCAAATTTAACCAATAAAAAAAGTATGTCTCTTCACTCTTTTCTCTTACATAATGTACTAATTATGCATTTTTCTTAAACTTTCTAATTGTGGATGCTCATTATAGAACGGAAGGAGTATATACATTTTATTGATGATGTATGTATATATTAAAAAAATGCTTGAACGCTCATTATAGGTTGGAAGGAGTACACTTTTTATTGTTGACGCTTTTAGAATTGTTATTGTGTGCATTAAAAAAAATGCCACATAAGCACCCTCCAATGATCAACTTTTGCGTTTTAGATGATCTAAATGCACACTAGCACTTGGCACTATTAAAAAGTTCAATATATACAACTACACCTTTGAATGCTACATACATACCTTGACAAAACAAATGTAGAGTTCAATATACCTCAAAACAATAAACTCGGTAATAAAAAGGGGTAAGGACATAAAATACAATTAACTGTTACCTGACATTCATAGTATGTATTCAACTATCCAGGTTTTCATTGTATGTAACAAACTATCTATTTCTTTTCATTGTATGTAATTTCCGACATTTTTTCCACTGTCATCTATACAAGGTGCCACGTGTCATCTTTACACATTGATACATCACCAAATTGCATACAATGAAAAGAAAGAAATAGTTTGTTACACACAATGGATACCCGAATAGTTGAGTACACACTATGAATGTCAGGTCATAGTTAATTACATTTTTATGTACTTACCTCTAATAAAAACATGGTTGTAATGTGAATTCCTGGAGCACATGGCACAATTACAAAGTGGACTCATGAAACCAAATAACTTTCTTAATATATGCAAAAAGGGTTCAAATTGTAAAAATATTTGGTTAGTTCATAAGAAACTAAAATAACAAAAATAACAGTGTTGAAGTGACAATATATATAATTAGGGATACAATTTCAATCTGAACCCTCTCCAAATTGGCACTCTATATATTGGTTCATAATATTACCAAAACACATGGTCATGTTGCATATTTATGGGAATGTGAGTAACTTTCATGGCCATATACATGTTACTCCTTTACACTAGTAGGCTGTTGTGGTTGTTTAACTTTCATATGTTTTTGATGCATTCCAAGGATGAGCAGAAACTGAAACGTATATTATCGAATCGAAATAACATAACAAAGGCAAAACCCCACGGTTTTGGTTTTGTTTTCGGAATTAACCCAGTTTGGTTTGGGTTTTCCTCAAAAATTGAACCAAATCAACCAATTAACTTCTTTGTAGGATTGTCAAACTTTATGCTAAGACCTAATTACAAGGAAATGATGATCAAAAGGTCATTAGTCTAACGGTATCGTGGTGACATTTCAACCATGAGGTTGGAGGAATGTATAGAACCGTGGATCAATGTTTATATTTGTGGTAAGCGATGTATGAGTATTTGCCTTTCTTAAAAAATATATATGTATGGAATGATGATGAAATCATCGCTATTCAAATCGAGTAAGTTAATTGATACAAGCTGATGCAATTAAATTTTTGATTAACTAATTGTTATTTTTTTGAGATATCCTACATGTATTAAAATGATACTAGAAGAAAGCCGCATTAGTTGAACGTTAAGTTTAGTTGTTTGGATATTTAAAAAAAAAAAGTCGAATTCTATCATATAACTCACACTATACAACAGGACAGTAATTATAAAAATGAATATAAAAGGTATCATTTGTATTGTATTTCCTAGCTTTATATATGTGATATCTGGATGTTAATCAGTTATATTATCGGTTTCAATCGTGCATTACAATTTGAATACATAGGGTGTGTTTGGTAACAACGGGCTGGAGCTTGTGGCTGGAGCTGAGGCTGGAGCTGAAGCTGGAGCATGGGGCTGAAGTTGGGGCTTGGGATTCTTTTCACAACCCACTCCAAAAAGCTTCTTGTTTAGGGGCTTTTAGGGGCTTATTTTTTCTAGAAGCCCCACTTTTTTTATGTTGCCAAACAAGACTTATAGCTGGGGCTTATAAAAAATAGAAGCTCAAGCCCTCAAAAACCCCTAGAAACCCGTCATTCAAACATACCCATAATGTGATACACCTTAACGGATTTACAAAAAGGTGTAACCAATACTTAATTAAAATTGAATGCTTGAACCGAACATGTAACATTGTGATGCACTACATATATAATATCTTCATGCATCAGAGTTTTAACATCATGATGCACTAAAAAAACTTAGATCATGATGCACCAAAATAAGGTATCCCGTACTGTCCCATATTCCAAAAGTAAACCCAAAATTGGGTGTGTTTGACAACACAATTTCAAGGGATTATTGAAGATTCTAGGGGATTGAGATTCTAATTTGTAACATCCCCTTATTGGTCTGGTAAATTACTATTTGAAATTGATTATTTAAATGTGTGAGATATTATTTAATATTAATTATTTACTTGTGAAACTTAAGTAAATAAGTCTCCGGACTTATTGTGAATAATAAATTATTAATTGTTTTAAATTGTCATAGATGACGGTAAAATAAAATATTATTCCCGCAAATAGTTTTCGGGTTCCAGACAATAGATTTAGAATGGGTGTAAAATTATACCACTTTATATGTGGAGCCGGTTTGTTAAACCGACCTTAGTATTCTTAAGTTTCAAGTCTTCTTCATTTTCATTTTGAAAACCCTCAAACTCAAGATCACCATAACCAAATTAGAATCAAACTAGTTTCTATGATTTCGATTTTAAAACATCAACAACAACATCATCTCCATCTTATCATCTTCTTCTTCATCATTAAAAATTTGAGTTTTAAAGGTTTGATTATATGACTTATGGAGATTAAAATTAGAATTGAAGCTTGATTTTGTTGTTATTAGATGTTATGTGATGTTAGTAAAGTGTTAGAAACCATAAAATTGAGTTTTTTGGAGTTTTGATTTGAAAAACTCGTAACAGCAGCGAAGTTCGCAGTCTCAGTTCGACTTGCGAACTGAGATGTCACGGTGCGAACTGAGATATTACGAAGCGAACCGAGATCTTGCGAAATGAGATTTTGCGTTGCGAATCGAGTTTCTGCGAACCGAGTCGCTGCGATGTGAGTTGAACTTGCGAAGCGAGTTGAATCGCTGTACGAACCGATATTTTGCGAAGTAAACTGAAAAGTTGCGAACCGAGTTGACTGTGCGAGTCGAGATAACTGCGAACCGATATTTTTAAACTTTTTGTTTTGTAAATTTTGAAAACGCGGAAATGTTTTCGGAGTCACGGATAAGTGACAATTTCATTAACTCGGATTGGGTTGAAATTCGCATGGTCACTCGGAAACGGTCTAATGATCCAGACTCTATTTTAAGAGCCTAGACAGTTTTTGGCCATTCGGGGTCTTCTAGGGGTCGAAATGACATTTTTCAGTTTTGAACGTCTTTTGGGGATTTTCTAATCTTAATTTTTATTGAACTTTTGTTTGCTTAGACTTCAGGGTTTACCTGATTGAATAAATATGCTAGAATGATGATTGTGAAACAAGTTACTAACTTGTGTATTATGTGGTATTTCAGATACTCCAAAGACTCAGTAATATAAGATTGTTGAGTGTGGAATCTGCAGAGGTATCGGTGAGTGGATTTAGAACTCACCTTTTGATTTAGTTGTCACTGTTTGGTTACAACAAGTGAACATAGATGTGTTTGTTGAAATATTTAATCTGAGTTATTGATTGTAAATCTACGTGCTATGTGGCCTTCGGGCATCAGTGTATTGAGGTCAACTGGGTAGTTGGGCTATTTGATTATTGTGTGAATTACACAGGGTCTTGATTCATTCGTTGTGTGTAGAACCTGTGTTTGAGTATAATAACCGTTCGCTATCGGTATATTCTGTATTGGCCTGACAGATTGTTGGGTAAGTGTTCTTGAGAGCCACCGCGGCAGTAGGGTTTCTCAAAAGTCACGATCTTCATTGTTGAATTGTTGTACTGTGTAATATGTGTTTACGATTATTTGATGTAAACAGTTGGTTATTCTAAGTTGAATTGTGGGTGATGAATTCATTCACTTAGCTTTGTGCTAATCCCTTATTTTACTTCCAGCATGTTATATTTTGGGTATGTAGGTAGTAGGAAGCAGATGTGTACGCATGGAATGTTTGACCGCGCCAATAACTCTGATATGGTTTTGTTGTAAACTATGTTTGAAATTTTATAATACCTCTTTTTGTAATAAGTGTATTATGATTTTAATAGTTTTAAACAATTGTGTATTAAAATATCATGCTCCAGCTCCATTTACTTTGCCAAACACTTATTTAAAAAGAAAAGCTCCAGCTCCAGCCTCAAAGAAAAACTCCAGCTCCAGCCCAAAACTTTCAGCTCCAGCTTCATCTCCATCCCCAACTCCATCTTCAGCTAGTTTTGCCAAACACACCCCAGTCTCAAGGTACTCATTTATCAAATACCTTCGGGTTTCGGGTTTCTCATATATTTAAAAATAGTTATAATAGTTTCAAAAAATTATATTTCTTAACTCGTAAAAAAGGTACAATATTGCATGTTTATAAAAAAATCACAATATATTAAAATCAAAATATTACATACAAACTTCTAACATATTCATTTGAAATTCAAAACATCTCATACAAATAATTAGTGAATATAGGGTTTATTCCCTGTTAAATTTATATATATATATATATATATATATATATATATATATATATATATATATATATATAAAAGAGGTGGGTTCTTTTAAGAATGCAAAGAAAGTAGAGAATGAAAGAACTAATAGGATTGATCCATTTCTCTACAAAATCCACTTTAATTTTTACCTCCATGGTTAATTATCTCACAAACCGTAAATCTATAAATTATAAAATTACATATTTGGAACCAACGTCTTTTTCTCTTCGATTAGAGATGTCATAAGCTATACTTTCGATGAATTTTTTTCTTTGTTTTTTTACCGGATTTTACAATATAATCACATGTGATTTTTGATAAAAATAAAATAAAATTTGTTCACGATTATTTATTCACGGTATATGTTATTTAACACGTGATTACAACTTAATATTCATCCACATTAATAGTTATAAAGAGAAATTAAAAATTGCATTGATTTTCATTAAAAATCACATGTGATTGCTAGTTGTACATTTAATCACATGTGATTTGTTATATAATCACATATGATTTTGTATATAATCACATATGATTTTCATTTAAAAATTGATATTTGATTAGCAATTTACCGATATATGATAATTCATGTATAATTTCAACTTGATTGTATGATTCTTAGTCAATGATTTGGAAATCCGTATTTGATTACTCTTTAATCATATGTAATTGATACTTTGATGTTCAATCGCATGTGATTACACCTTAGTTTTTCATGTCTTAATCTCTTTACATCATCAATGATTTGAATTTAAAGTTTAATCGGAAATATAAGCGGGTGTGATTATTTTTTAGTGGTAAATCACATGTGATTTCACATTAAAATTTTCTAAAACCCCAAAAAAATGAAAAAAAAACTTCGTTCAAAGTATATCTTGATGGATCTGGAATCGAAGAGAAAAAGACGTTGATTCCGAATATGTAATTTTTATAATTTGTAGACATACGTTTTGTGAGATATTTAGATTTGAAAAAAAAGATAAAAATTGGTATTTGAAATGGAGCAATCCTATTGGTTCTTCAATTCTTCCTTTTTTTTACCATTCTTTTCTGAAATTTCCTCATATATATATACATACTAGGTGGTATTTTACGTCGTGCTTAGCACGGCCCGTGATTGTTTTTGTAATGTTTTAGAGATAGATAGGTGTTATTGTGAGAAAATTTAAAGTAAAATAATTCAAAGGGTAATTCGAAGGGTACTCATAACCCTCCAAATTAATTTCAATGGTACGCGTGTATTCCACATGCAAAAAACATTAACGTCGGGAATCACTTGTCTACAAATCAACCCACATGTTTTGAGAAACGGATTCGAACCCCTGACCTACAGATCACACATGTAAAGTCTGAGTTATTTATAGTGGTGGTACCACTTGATGTATGCTCGATTGGTCACATTATTATTATTATCAATCGATCAACATAAATTAAGAAATTTTAGATAATATATGAGAATAAATGTGTGTTTTTAATTTTAGGTAATATGTGAAATAAGTCATATGGTTGTAGTTCTAACAAAAATAAAAATCATAAACAATTTAAAAGCATTTTATTCAAATATAATACAAAATATTAGTAATGTAACCATTTTTTGTTTGCGATGTTTTTTCCTTTTCTTTTGGTACGCACAGCTACCCAAGCTACCTACTCTCATCATTTTATTTAAGTGTTACAAGAGAAAACCTATAATCTTATACAATTCGAATATAATATAATTGTATTGTATAATATGACGATAAAAGAAAAACTGTAATTAATAATTAATAATAACAATAGAGACACAATTGACATTTACATAAAAATGAGAAGGAAAACACATTCACAAACTTTAATATTATACTAACATTATCACCAATGATCAACTTGAACTTTGTTGGTCAACAAATCATACGTGATGAGTATGTGACCAATTAAAAAGCACCAAAATGTATAAACTTACTTGTTTTAAGAATTTAGATACTACGCCACTACATCATTACATAAAATTTTAAACGGTGAAGAAACATAACATTCACTTTGTAACGATGTTATTTTCAGTATACACTTCAAATGTGAGGAGATGAATCAGAGACCGATTTTGTTTGTCAAAAAAAATTGTACAAAAAGAACATTGAAAGACATTTCTTTCCTACTCAGTATAGACATGACCATTCCAAGGGTCAAAGCAAACCCTTTTCAAGCCATTCCCTGCAATCCTGCACTTGTATGGCTCTATCAGATACAACCACCAAACACCTACCCAGCCACCCTACTGAGAAATCTAAATAAACAATTGACCTTGAATTTAATCTTAATTAGTTTGTACATTACTTGATCTCCAACTCCAAATAACTCTTATAAGTGATAAATGATGAATTAATTAGCATTACTATTGGTTGATAAATGATAATCTAGCATAACAAACAAGTTGTTTAAATTGATCATATATATATATATATATATATATATATATATATATATATATATATATAATACCCCTTAGAATGCATTTTAGTATTTGGCTGAAAGTTTATGTTCTGTCATATGCGAATTTACAGTATTACCCTTTTGATGATTAAATTAATTACATTAACACTTGTACACCACCTCCCACACTTGTATGCCACGATCAATTTCTTCACCTCTTCTACTGCTATCTCCAAAGTTTTCTCTCTCATATCAAATCTCATATTTCTCCATCTACAATACATATTTTTGTTCAATTATACATCACTCGATTTCAATATTTGTAAACCCAAATTTGCTTCCTCACATCAATCACTACTACTTGATAGTTAGTTACTTTCTCATTGTCTGATCCAAAAACATGAATTACAGCCAGTTCTATGGCTCCGCCGTCTTCTCCGACGGCGGTTTTATGCCTCCTTCTACGGCCACTCAATATACCGAATCTGCAGCCCCTGTCTACATTAAGGTATCAATTATATCCCAAAACACCAATAATTCTTCTTAATTTCAGCAGTTAATTCATAATCGATCTAATTATTTCCCGTTATAATGCATTTTAGGTTTAATAAATTTGTGTTTTTTTGTTACGTGCAGAATCGTGAAACACAAATGCTGATTCCATTAACCGTTAATCAAATCAACAAAGCCTTGTTATCGAATGACGATAACGTCAATTTTCTCATTGACGGTGTTGATCTTAACAACGTAGGGTTTACATTTCATGTTAAACTGATAATGTTATGTTAACTAGGGTTTTATATTGTTTACCTGATGTTAATTTTCTGCTTGATGATGGTACTGGTCGAATTGAGTGCCACCGATGGTATATTACATACATTATGATTATGTCTTTTTGTTTGTTTATATATGCTGTGGTTTTTTAAATAATCTATTTATGTTTTTGTACGTTACTGTTTATTTCTTGATTTGCTAATAAAATATTAAGCTGTAAGAGGTGTTTTCTGATTGAAATGTTTATGTTGATTGTCTTTTAAAATGTAGGGAAGGAATGTATGTTCGAGTCCATGGCCAATTGAAAGGCTTTCAGGGGAAAAAGCAGCTGCTTATATTTGGTATCAAGTATGATACCTGACTCATTTTGTTTATCAATTGATTATACTTTTCTTGTTTTTGATAAATATCTGAAGAATCTAGCTGTATGGTCTATAATGTAGACTATGTAGTAGGAGTAATAAACTTATAGTATTTGTAGGATAATGTGAATAATATGATTGCCAATATTATTGATCAACCATCTATGCTTATATGGTTGTTAAAGAAGTTTGGTTTGCTTGTTGCCATTACCTGCGTATAAAGCCATATAAGTGTATTTGTTGTTGATGATGATGATGATGTCCAAGAACTTTAGCCTTTTGGCCTGTCATTTAGTTAATATATAGTATCTGAAGCACAGTGGAGAAGATTGATGATTACTTTTGTTTAAGGTTAACTACTTTAGTCTGTCCCCCTTACCTCTTAGCTTACTTTAAAGAATCGGACTTGTAATTTTGGAGCATTATTTTTTATGGGTTTCACATGTTGGGATGCTGTGTAGTATATTTGATTAGACTGACATACGACAATCCAATCCTCGAAAAATTCATGTTTATATATATTATGAGATTTTAAACACCTTAAATTTGTTAAAGCTTAGAGAATTTATGTTCATATACAACATGATCGGTAAGTTTTCTGCATTACCATCACATTATGTCAAAAATTTTACTTTAACTTGCAGGCCGGTGACTGACTTCAATGAAATCACGCATCACTTCGTTGAATGCATCTATGTTCACTCTTACAACAAAAAAAGTTGATGGTAAAACTTACTACCTTATTCTGATTAATCATTTCACACCTTATATTGAATAATGACTACTCAGAACACTTGTGTGTGTGTGTGTGTGTGTAACAATGATGATGTTTGTTTGTGATAGAAACAACAATCCGGTAGCAGTAATCAAAGGTTTATGCAAAGTTCGGGTGTCAACACGCGCAGACAAATAAAGATGTGATTTCAAGGAGAAATATGAGATTTGATATCAGAGAGAAAACTTTGGAGATAGCAGTAGAAGGGGTAAAGGAATTGATCGTGGCATACAAGTGTGGGAGGTGGTGTACATGTGTTAATGTAAATAATTTAATCATCAAAAGGGTAATACTGTAAATTCACATATGACAGAACATAAACTTTCAGCCAAATACTAAATTCAAATATAAAAAGGGTAATATTGTTCTTGCAACACTGCAATTTTTTATTCAAGAACCTGTCGACATAAAAATCATTTTCAAAAGTCAAGAACAATTTGACGATTTGGAGGATTGAAATTATTTATGAAATATAAAACAAAATTCTTGACGATTTATCTTCTTTGATGTTCACGGATCTGGTTGTGAGTTTGAGTTTATTTTAGGTTGGTGTTCGGTTTTGGTGAGGTCGGTGGAGCGTCGTGCCATTTACACTATTTTGATCTTCAAAAGCAAGTGTTTGTATAGTAATATCTTTACGACGATAATAAAAATGCACAATGTGTCTTTAAATTGCATCATATATGCCTTCTCGATTTGACATGTTAGCCGCTAATATCCTCATCACGAAATAATGTTGTTTTCAAAATCCGGTACCGTCGCATCGTACGGGTTATGTACTAGTGTGTGTATATATATATATATATATGTATATATATATATATAGTAACGGGATCTAAAAAGAAGAAAAATTATGTGGAGAAGAGGGAGAAACAAATGATTCAGTATTTTTATTACTATGATTCATTTTTTTATTATTATAATTTATGTAATAAAAAATTGAATCATAGTATTAAAATACTGAATCAATATTGCTTCTCCCTCTTCTCCACCTAAATATCCTTCTCCCTTGATCCTAATCCTGTATATATATATATATATAATAAACAAAACAAAAACTTATGTATGTGGCTTACAGTGCATCGTATAAACACTTTTTAGCATCTAAATTACCACTAAAAGATGGCCTAAAATTAAAAACAACAATTTGAGCAACATCTTCCACATGATTGATAGAGGAAACTCAAACAAATTAAGAGTAAATTACAATCATGCATCATTTTATGCACTTGACATAAATACTTCCTCAAGAATTCAATACAAATCTCAAAGATCAATTTTAAATATAACAGTTATTTTTGTAAATAGATATCTTTTATTCATACCTACAAATGTCCCACCTTTCTTTCTTTCTAAGATACTACGTATTTGTTCCACTGCCATCTTCAACAAAATATGCATAAGCGATAACCTACCCCCTATAGAAGACTGAAAATATTAGATACTGCAGGTGTAACCATCTTAATCGCTTTCGAATCTAATTTTCATCAAAATCTCATGCTACATCAAAACAAACAAAGGTCAAAAGTTACTTTAAAATCATATACCCTCACACAAGTACACTCTTGTGTGATTCTTTCACAAAACTCGTTACCTGAAGAGATGAATACCAACAAATAGTGTAACTTACCTCAAGAGATTTCAGAACTTTTTATAATGAAGTGATGCCAAACACCTAAAAGAGGAAAACACACAGAGGAGTAATAGAAAAATATATATGTATGATAATGCATAACATGTAAGATGTAAGAAGTGATATATAATAATCTATAAAAAAACAAGCAAAGAAAGAAATTACATAGCAAAAGAGATGAAAGTGGTTGGAGAGAATCTTCCATCGTTTTAAGTGTTTGTGTAAGTGTGTTTGAAAAGAAGTGAGAGAAAGCAAAAATGAGAAACAATGAAAATGCATGAAGCAAGTCAGGGAATAAGGAAAGTAGATAAGGCAAATAAAATCTTAATGCAAGAAAAGGTGAATAGTTTTGTACTGTTCAAGTTCAACGTGGCTTTTTTGAGAGGCTCCACAACAATAAATGGGGTTCTTTTATATTATTGGTATATATATATATATATATATATACCAGGTAAATACATGTGCGATGTACAGTTTCATGAATTTTTGTGAATATTAAATTGAATACATAGAGAATTTTATTTTACATCAGGTCAATCTCTTTATCATATTTACAAAAAAGCATAACATAAGAGTGATTCATAAATGATGTTTCAAGTAATTGTGTACGATTGTTTTATAATCTAAAGACTTGCTATAGTGCATTGTATTCTAAAAAAGCTATTAACATTGCACTTCACAACATAGATAATAATCATACCAAAGTAGTGAAAACGATAGGATACCTTGCTTTCTAGCTTATTAAACATCTATGTCCCATGAACTGAATTTAATCAAGCAAATGCGTGCAGGATCAATGCTCTCAATGAATATACCATATTAGATATAGGTTACGATGGTCGATCACATGCATTATAAATAGACATGAGCTACTTTCAACCCACCTGAATCGATACCTTGTTAAAAATTTTGTTTGACCCGTTTAAGATATAACACAACCCAAATCAATCCATTATAAGTAAATGGGTCAAATTGCAACCTTCAACATCAAAATTTAGGAAATATGCATGAAACTGAGTTATGAAGACCAACCAATGGAATAAACTTACAATACACATAACATCGCGCAAAGTACTAAAGTATAATACTTACCTTGATGGCTTGGACACCTTGTGAAGCCCTGACCTTAGCTTTCATAAGTATCAGAATGACCTACATGACTTTGTTGACATGAGAATAACATGAAACACAAAATATTTAGTCATTTATGGTTGAACATATGTTATTCACCATACATAAGCTGATACTCATATTACTATAATGTGACTCCAGTCAGTAAAAGGATTAAGCATCCTTTATCAATGTAATTTTAAATAATATATGGAGATTTTCTGTACTCAATTACGAACTACATAAGGAGACCATAACAACACCTATAATTTATAACCCAAGGGAGGTACACCTTAAAAGAATATGTTAATGTGGTTATTTGCATAATATATAATATATGACTTTCGAACGATATTTATACCCGATTAACTGTACACTCTACTTACTTATTTGTTAATTTAACATGTATATCTGAACCACTAAACAACTTAACAAACAAAAACTGTTAATCTTAAAAGGTTTACTTAAGGCTTTTAATTAACCCGAACTCAAATAACCTGAAGCTTTATTCAGTCCCTAATCTGTTAAGTTTTATGGTCTGCATAAACATACTAACCCAGCCCACATAAGATATAACCCGCACGAATTACACTCCCAAGTCCCAACATTTGAAAACTCCTCAATTTGATCTATAATTTGGAGTACATATACAAAGGTCAATTCACAACTACTAAAAGTAAAAACTGATAATCTTAGAAAATGTAGTTAATGTTATTTGGGTTACCAATGTACCCAAATCTGAACCTGAAGCTTTATACTATGAAAAAACCCAGATAACCTGAAAAAACCCAGATAACCTGAAGCTTTATACTATGAAAAAACAGACTAACGTGGCACAGATAATCCCCTGAATAACACTCCCAAAATATGATATAACTCCTAATTTTAACCTTTTAATTGGAAGAAAAATATAATGGTCAATTCACAACTATTAAAAATCAATATTTATAATCTTGAAAAGTGTAGTTAAAGTTTATTTGGCTTAGATGAACCCCGATAACCCCAAGCTTTATTCGGTTTGGTTAAGTTTTATAGTCTATAAAACCTTACTAACCAGGCCTAAATAACCCGTCCGAATAACACTCCTATAATATCTGATGTGTAACTCCTAAAGAGGATAACGAAATGATAACTTGGAGCCATGCGTAAATATTATCCAAGGATAAACTTGAACCTTACTGTAACACATCAGTGTATATTTTTGTTACACCAACACCTTCCTAGACTGCACATGAATCAATCTGAGTAATATTAATATTTACACAAAACTAAAAATATTTGTATCTGATTATCTAAATGTCATACATACATGAGAGTAAAAGTTATTTACCACGTCTTCATCATTAGATTATATCTTCGATTAGGATGCAATATTCAAATTAGGACATCTTTAATCTCATGTGTTAGTTGTGAAAACACCTTAGAATTTGCTTTAGAAAATTCAGTGAATAGATGATAGAAAGATATGATAATTTTAAAATACACAAAAAAATAAAATCAGTAGTAGCTGACATTATACAAGTATTTATAAACGTATCAATTTTACACATCCTTCAAAATTACACAAAGAGCTGACACCAAAGGTTCGAGGTAAGTTCATAATTTAAAACCTCAACCTTGCATATGACTGCTTCTGTGTGACACCCGGTAATTTATGTTAACTTTTAAACTTAACCGAAACCCTAATTACGTATGTTTAGTTTAGTATTAGGCTAAATACTTGTAATTACTTGTAACTATTTATATATTATTGTGAATATACATCTACGTAGTTATTTTTTAATTACGCTTACGCAATTTGACGAAATTGTGCGAAACAACGGGACGGAGTCCGACACAGTATTAATACGGACGTTGGTGAACAAAATATTAAATAATATGAAATTATTTAATAAACTCAAAAACTCGTAAATATTATGTTGATAATATTTAACACGTTAATTATATCGTATAAAGTAACATAAACGCGACAAAACGCACGAAACGCGCCCGACAATCGAAGGAAAGTCAAAATATATTTTAGATTATAATATATATTATTTTGAATGAAATTATTATTAAAAACATCGTATAAAAATTCCTCAATGAAAACGTCCAAATAAAACGTCACGCGATTTAGAATCCGTAAAACGCTAACGCAAATCGAGGCCGATAAATAAATGGAACGTTTTATAAGTATTTTCAAGTATTTAGAATAAATATCTCAAGTGAAATTATCAAGATTTAATTTTTATCAAAAACGCATGCTTAAAACGATTAACGTATACATAAACACCAAACCGACCGAGTAAACGAACGTAAAATGCGACAAATTAAATTGGGAACAAGAAAATGACCAAAATACCCTTGTGTGGGCCCCCTAGGCCCCCCCCATGCCCCCCATGTGCCACATGCCCACCTCCCACCCTCTCCACTCAATCTTCATGCAAAATGATGATTGCATCTCCTTGCCTTACACTACACAAACTTCATGCATTTCTTACACATCTCTCATTTCACTCAAACACTCCTCCTTCTCTCTACCAACAATTCTCTCCCTAGAATTCCAGAGATTTTCAACCTCTAGACAACCACCACAAACCACTATAACTCCACCATAATCCACCATAGCACCACCACTTTAAAAGTTAACATTTTGCAAGGATTCTTGGCTCAAAACTTCAAGCAAACTCATCTCATCCTCTTTCCATCAAACTCATTGTAAGGAAACTCTTTCTTACTCTCATATAGTTCATTTACATGTTATAAAGCTCATCCAATAAGATTATGTCCAAAATATATGTTAAAATACATTTTTATAAATTTATACACAAAGATATATAATCTATCTACAAAAACACAGCTCACTAAAAATGTCATATCTTGAGTTATAGGAGGATTTAGACGATGAATTGTTTTTTAAAATTTTCGTATTGAAAAGATATACAACTTTCATGTTTTACGTTTTTACCAGATCCATACGTATTTTTGTCTATAAGCTGATTTGTGGGACTGGTCTGTAGGAAAACATAATCTGAACTAGGCTTGGTTGTACATTTTGTTTCTCTATGAAGATGAGACTTAAAATCCTTAGAAAACTTATGTTAGATACTAGATACATAGAAGATCAGTTGGTAAAAATTGTGGGCTCAAATTTGGACCAGAAGTTAGTAAGATCTAGCGGCGAACTAAACCGACAAAAGTCGAAAATATGAGATTTTGAAGTTTTAACTTATGTTTTATAAACCAACACTTTTGTGCATGCTAGAAATAGAAATAATGAATTTTTGGGACTTTTAAACATATCTAAGGATTTTGGGAAAGTTTCGGGTCAAACGGTGTAGGTTTGACCAAGTCAACAAAAAAAGCTCGGTTTCTAAAAACGACAAAACTTACTATTTTTGGAAATGGGTAACAAATATGGGTTTGAGTGACTTATTTAGTAACTTGGACCAAAAACTAAACTTAGAAAGTTTTCCGAATTAGAAACCGACACATATAAATTGGAAGTGACTCTATAAATTGGAAGTGACTCTATAAGTGACTCTATAAATTGGAAGTGACTCTATAAATTGAGAAGTGATTCTATAAATTGGAAGTGACTCTATAAATTGGAAGTGACTCATAGATTGACTAACTTTGACCAGGTTTGACTAGGTTTGACTAGGCTTGACTAGGTTTGACCAGGTTGACCAGGTTTGACCAGGTTGACCAGGTTTGACCAGGTTGACCAGGTTTGACCAGGCTTGACCAGGTTTGACCAGGTTGACCAAGTTTGGCTAGTTTGACCAGGTTTGACCAACTTTGACCAACGAGTTGATCAACGGTTTATGGCTTATACAAACTAAAATAATATGTTTGCAACACACGATATGTACTAATGAATAGTATACAACAAAACAAACTTAATAATAATGTCTAAATGAATTATTATTACAAACTTTCACCAACGGGTCGTACACGTTTTTGATAAACAAACTTGAACAACTCATTTGGACATACTAGTTGATGAACTAGCTTTAGGTGGACATAAACCCCCCACCTACCCGATTGGCTTAAGTGGACATTAAACCCCACTTATACAATCGCTATAGATGGTCTTTTGAGACATCTACTTATACAACTTCATACGTTTAGGATGTTAGAAGGTTGCACTTTGGACTTTGCTTGCTATTTGATTATTGCTTGCTACCTGCTTAACTCTGGTGAGTTTCATAGCCCCCGTTTTACTTGTTTTAACTATTTTGGGGTGAGAATACATACACACATGTTTTATACAACTGTCTTTATACATGCTTTATACAACTGTTGTTATGCAACTGTTTTTATACAACTATTTATAAACAATGGATAACAAAGGAAACAAAGGAAAACAAAGGAAACAAGGATAACGCATGAGTGAGACCATAATCCAACAAAGCCCTCGCACATCGTAGTTCGTTAATTTTGAAGCGTGAATATTATTGGATAGATCTATCGGGGATTGACACCCCCGTCCGGGTTAGGTTGCTCTAACTGGTCAAACGGACGCAGTATTATTTGTTTAAACGAGTGTTCCGGATTAGACACTTGCCGAGGCAACAACAAGGGTTAAGCTTCGAACTATGAGCTCATGACGCAAAGGATAACAAATGAAAACAAAGGGTAACAAGGGATAACAAATGATAACAAATGATAACAAAGGAAAACAAAGGATAACAAGGATATCAAGGATAACATGATACTTTTACAACTGTTTTCGCATTCGTGCAACGCAAAAGAAATCGTGTGTTTCATACTTATGTTTTCAGCTGTTTAAACCTATGAACTCACCAACTTTATGTTGATACTTTTAGTATGTATTCTCAGGTTTACAGACGCAGTAGGACTACCAACAGGAAACAAGACAATAGGATGATTTTGGAAAGCATAGCTCGAGTCGCATATTTTCAAACAAGAGAATTTAATTGCATTTCTATATTTTGTAGTTATAACTATGTAATTATACTTATATTATGCGAACTCCAGATGCTTTTGTAAACATTTGACTTATGCTAATGTAACTATTTTTCAAACGTCTCATGTAGAGGTCATTTGCTTTAATCTTTGTGTTGGGATATTTAATTTGGTCGGCGCCCCCGTGACACCTCCTACTTCCGCTGCCACGTGTTCTGGGGGTGCGACATTCTGTAAACATGTGTATGCCGTATTGCTTGTGTAAAATTGAACATGTGCAGGATAAGAATGATAAATGAATTGGTCTGCTAATGGTCTGCAGGTAGTACCACCGCCTACAATCGTTACGTTTCCAAATTGATATGATGTGAGTAGGAAAAGAAGAAAATTGACGAGGAGTTGAGAGCGTATCTACAGAGGGATGGCGGTTTGGGTAAACGGGAATGTGGGTTGAAGGAAGTAGCCCTTCTGTCGCACCCCCAAATTCGGGTTGCGGAAGCGAATCGGGTCGGGGCGCGACTAATCAATAATCACAGCTCAAAGATATAATGAACGACTCTATATGCGTCGTTTTACAACTTGTATTAATAAAATCAAAGTTTACATCAAAATATAGTTTACATTAGCTCAGTTCCTGGATTGAGAGATTTACATACATAAATAATCTATACAAAATATAATAATGCAGCCAAATCTCTGAATGTTTTGCATGATGACTCGAGCTAATGATATCCTGAATGGCAGTCCAACCTACTGCTGAGTACCTGTGATACATGCTAAAATGGGTCAGCAAAATGCTGGTGAGCTCATAGGTTTGTATGTCAACACATATATCGTATGAACCGCAAGATTTAGTTGAATTTAAAATGCAATTAAGAAAAATAAAATTTTTACAGCCATGAGCACATAGTCTGAGCTTAACTCGAGGTGTCAGGCCCACATTTAAGGAATCCTGATCGAGGTGCCTCCCACGAGTGCCTAATCTACACTCGTCTGAACAAATATTAGTACATCCGTTTACCCAGTTAGTGCATGCTAACCCGGACGAGGATGGTCAATCCTATATTCATGCTACAACGTATTACCAAACTATGCTGAGAAGGGCTTTGAAAGATTAGTGAGATAACTCATGTAGTAATCATTTATTTTCGTACTTGCGTTCATATAGTTAAAATCAAACGAGCAATGATATCACACCCCTGAGTAAAATAGTAAAATAGGGGCTATGAGACTCACCTGAGTCTGGAGAGTTTAACTAATTAAACTTGAGTTGATTAGCCGAGAATCGATGTCCAAAGACTTATAACCTGAGGGTGTCCACGACACGCGATGGTTATAAATGTGAGAAGGTATCTATAAAGACTACCTTTGTAGTTGTTCTATCAACTAGAATGTCCAAATTACTACGATTTGGTTGAGTTGGTTATGTTTTGAAAACGTGTACGGCCCGTTGGTAATTGTTTGTAATAATAATCTCAACTATTATTATTATGATTTCGAAGTGTTAAACTTAAAAGTATTTATAAACTTTAGGTGACGGGGGTCCGGGGGCAGCGCCCCTAGTTAGCGGGGTCCTAGGGGTGGCAACCCCTGGCGGGGTCCAAGGGGCTAGCCCCTGGTTGGGGTCGAGATGCCAAGTCAGCTCAAAATTTTTTTATTTCTACTACATTGCTTTGGTGAAAAACGCATCTGGACTTGAATTTGGGTGAAATCGAGTGATAAAATTTTAGGTCTCGATACACTTAGTAAAATCTGTATTTTCTTGGTTCTGTTTCATGCGACACAGTGTGCGACATAAGGCTTGTGTCGCTAGATGCGACATAGCTTTTGTGTCGCAAATCATGTCTGCGACACAAGTCTTTGTGTCGCTAAGTGCGACGTCCGCAATTTAATGCGACATAAAATGTTGTGTCGCTATATGCGACGGAAATAGGTTTTGCGACATAGTGTTTTGTGTCGCTAAATGCGACATCCGAAGGGTTTGCGACATAGTCACTTGTGTCTCTATATGCGACATAAGTGGGGGTTTTGCGACATAAGGGCTTGTGTCGCAAGTGGCCTGGAGCCTCTGCGACACAATGAGCTGTTGGCCGGAATTTGAGCCAAAAACATGTTTTCCGACGACCGTTTGGTCCGATTCTTTTACCCAACCCATATTTGGACATTTTAAGCTTAAATAAACCATAAACAAGTAAAAATAAGTGAAATCGGAGTGTCTCGGGTTTTGTCGGAAACTTACAAACTTAACGCCGAAAGAAACCGAAAAGGTAGAAACGTAGATCGTGACTCCGTGAATCTTTTCTTCCAAACGAGCGTGATGATTTAAGGTGGTTTTGATGGTTATTTTGGTGGTGAAAGTAGTGGTGGTGTGGTGGTGGAGATGAGAGGAAAAGAGAAGGAGAGAGAGAAAGAGATGGTGATAATGAGGAGTGGGGAGGGGGTTTTCCCCCATTTTGGGCAGATTTTTGGTGGGGCTCACCGAAGTGTGGGTCTCCACTTTTACTCCCGTGCATTTGCGCTCCGTGCGGTGTTCGTTTTCCCGGTTGTTTAAATAATTTTTCGTACATTTAATTATAGGCTTTGAAATACGAATATTTATTCGATATTTTAATTGAAGTATTTCATCAAATACTTAATAATTGAGTTATAAAATATAACTTAACTTGTTTCGTTTAGTTCGCGAGTTTATTATTTTAATCGCGTAACTGTTGTTTGTACGATACGAATTCGAGTTGAAATATTACATAAATAATATTTTGGATAAGATTGAGTTATTAAATAATATCGTATTATTTAATAAAGTTGTTCACCAACGTCCGTATTAATTGAACCGGATTGCATTCGATTTGAAACTTGTACGATTTAATCAAATCGCATACTTGTATATATTCAACAATATATATATTGATACATTAATTAGCCTAACACAGAACTAATTACATGTATTACACTTGATTAGGGACTAATTACTAGTCCTAATTTGACGGGTGTCACACCTTCATCATCACCTGATCATTGAATCGCTTCATCGCCATTCGTGTCGATTGAAAGTAGAGTTTAAGGGTGGACTAAATGATTTCAATAAATCTATAATCATTGGAAATTGACCGAGAATTGTTTGTTCATAATTTTAATATAATATGATTAGATGGGAGGTTGTGGGTGGATTAAACGGTTTTGGCAGGGTGATAATTTGTGGGGTTACTATGATCTGCTAACAGTAAATGCAGGGAATGGAAGGCTGTTTTTAAACTGTTGCACCGTAATAGGTTACCTGAGTTGGGCTAAAGAAACAGGTTATTGGTCAATGGAGCTTACAAACTACAAAGTGATACATAAGCAAAAGTATAAGTTTAACCGATTACAATATGACACATCAGTTACTAAATCCATGATTTATATTTATTGGGGATTACTCCTCATAATCTGATTGTTTAGGACTTAAATAATCAATCTTATATCAGTGCAGCAAAGTTGATTAAGTGAAGACCAAAATAACCTATGCACCACTCAATTACCCAAAGTTAACGAACGTTTTGCCCCATATTCTCTTTAGATAACTTTGTTGAGTTCACCCACGTGATTAATTTGTTAGGGCAAAGTACACTCAACAATTAACCGTTTATCAAGAAACCAGTAAAAAAGTCACCTACCGTTAATATAAGGTATTATATCTCTATGACATGGAAATTTATAATATAAATGAGCATTACACATCACACTTGCACCTTCCCGGGTATTACATCGTTTGATTGATGAGATATAAACCGTTTAACATAATACATAAAAAAGTACTATAAGACATATCGACCAATAATATGATATTGTAACAAACATTGAAACATATAACTCCATACTATAGTGTAAGTAGTTACTCGCCTAATCACTTATTTTCAGTAGCCCATCAATCTATTCTGGTTATTTGTGTAAACTGAATATACCTAAAACCTTATTCCACTGGGTTATTTTTTTGAAAGCTAAACTCGAATAACTTATATAACCTGACTGAACACATAACACTTGTTATTAAATAAGAATGTGCAATTTTTGGACAAAATGAGAGTATCCCGACATAGTCCGACTCATTTACCCGTACAAAATTGGCCATTTTTGAAGTGAACCATTGGCCAGCTCTAATTAGCTAGTGACTATTGCAAATGCATGTAATCGAAAGAAGAACATACCTTATGTTCAATAAGGATGGCAAAGGAAGATGACAAGAGCAGTTTCGTTATGTAAAAGAGCTTGAAGTTGGTAGTAGGAACTCTTGCCTCCACCAACAGCCATGCTCATAAGCATATCCTTCCGCTCACGATTGCATTTATGATTTGATAAGCAACTATCTTTATATAAAGATTTGAGAACATATTGAGGTTCAACAAAATACTATATTAAGATATAAGATGATTATAGGAAAAAAGTCTCAACCTCTCGCTGGTTTGCATGATATGGGGGTGTGCCACAAATGCAAAACCTCATATCGTGAGCTTCTAATCCCATTCAAAAGAACCCGGTCAGCTCTGTACTTGAGGAGTAACATTATCTTTCAAACTTCTCAAACCTATTGACTAACATCAAAGCAACATCAGTCTAAAACTTATATCCAAACCTGTTTCACTACACAAATCAATTACTTAAACTAATCCAAAGCCAAAACTAAATATCAATGTAACACAAGCATGAAAAGTAAACTGATGTCGACATGGAGCGATTTAATTCTGATCCAAATCTGCACAAATTAGAAGAATATACACAGAGCCAAAGAACTTACTCATGAGCAATTCTCACATGTCAAAGTGGTTAAACCATCCGATATTGACTTGTTACCCAACCCGCACACTATACACCTGCAACTGATATTTTGACATCAGACCTCATAAAGTTGCATAATAACTTGATGACCACCTCCTTGAAGACTACAAGTGATCTTTCTCAGTTTCCATTTAAGTCTCTTGAAAAATTACCTTCATCAACTTCGGACATCCCTATAACTATCAGCTCACTAAAGCTGACATTTTTTTAGTATCTGTGACTCCTTGTATATTTTCACGTCCATCTGCAAAATTATAATGTAATGTTAGAGCATTTCTAGAAAAAATTAATATAAATAATATCCAAATAACTGAGAAACGCATAAAAATATCACAGAAAATATCATCAAACTTATTGATCTCTAGTATTGATTCTTCACGAGCATCAACTACTATAGCTATATCATTAGTTAACATACTTTGGTGTTGTTTATCAAAATTTAAAGCAGTTGTACGTCTCAAAATCAATTTTGCTGACATGAAAGCAAGCAAGGAAAACTTATTGCTTTCCATTTACACAAAATTAAATATTAAAACTCGATCTTGAACCAACTGACCAAGACTAACCTAACATATCAACATTAGTGTAACCGATCTTAACTAAGACTTCGGCCCACGAGCAGGCCAACATTTTCAGCACTTTCTACCTGGAACCTAAAAGTGATAGCTTATACGATAAAGAAACAATAAAGAGAAAATGGAGAATGCCTAAAAGATATGGTTTTTACCTCATATCCAGATCCTCTAAATGCATACTTGTCTCATCCAATTTATGCAAGTTGATTAGGTAGAAATAAGTTACTAATTTTTCATACTAAAAAGGGTTAGAATAGTATAGCAGGGATCAAGTATATTTTGGAAAAGGAATTAGGAGCATAAAGCTCAAAGTTAAATACTTTCGACAACTAAAACCTACCTTTCAACAATGGCAAACGCTCGAAATTCATGTTTCAGTAACTTGTAATGCCTGTGTAAATCACGAACACAAGAAATTGGTGAGATCAGTGAATAAAAAAGAATGTGAATTAGGAGAAAGAGTAAAAAACACATTACATGAGAAAGACTAAGAAAGCAATGCCCAAAAGCAATATGGTTTATACCGTTGATATTATATGACTCTCTAAAAACCCCTATAGTAAAATAGGCAAAAACTAAATGCTTTCATACCGATAAACAATGCAAAACCCCGAATATCTCAACATGAATAAGTAGTTTTACATACCCATCTCGTTTAACGATTGTGACTGCAGTAATTTAAAGTCAGCAAGATCAAACACTGCAGATAAGTCACAAATGAATGTCCAGGAAGCTATAAACATGCGTTGCTATAACGAAACAATAATTAAATTGTCCAGGAAGCTATAAATTGATGGGCACTCCATACTGGCAGGCTTTTGAATTTTTCTACCTCTGTCATTTTAAGCAATCCCATTCAGCGAATCAGCCTTGTAATTATTAGACCCATATATGATCTCTTTGCACCAAAATCCTTTTCTTCCAGAATCCGCTGGGCAACTAAATGGGCAACCTGAATATTCCTCTTCTCGAGGATGCATGTCATCGTAGCAATATCAAATCTGGCAACTCGACCGCTTGTCGTTTATTTTCCATCAAATGAACAAGCTATCAGCTTGTGTAGGATTTGTAAGACTGGATCTCTGAGTTTGGTAGCTTTTATACTCGAGAAATATGTTGCTGATGATAACTTACTCCATGCCTCGGATGGTGTGGTCGAGATGGATATCGAAGTGGCTCCATTAGTGAACAGAGGGGAATGTATCTCCTCAGGTGTGTATAGATCCAAATGTTGTGCGAACTGAGCCAGTGACAAGGTGAATGAACTTCCCATGTATCGAAACGTGATCAAACTGTCTCCAACTCTACTCCTTGTCTTGAATGTGTATGTGGTCATGAACTCGGTAACCATTTCCATGTATACCGGTTCATCAATGCTGAACGGTTTCTTGAAGGACTTGAACTGCTGACCCTCAACTGGATAACTGAGTAGGTTCTCTAGTCTTTGTCTGAATCCCAATACTTGTAACTTTTCCCGGTCCATATATCTAAAATGCCCGAGCTTCTTGTCTCTCCAAATACATGCCATCTGGTCGTGATCAGGTGATGCACTAAGATAGGCGAGAGATCCTGTAAGTGGTCATGTTGGGTTTAGTTTTTTCTTCTTCGGCGACATAGTACCTGAGAACATGAGAGATTTAAAGTAATGGATTCTCAAGAAGGAGAAAATTTAAAGCACTTATTGAAATTTTCAATGGAAGATTTGAAATGAGGGCTTTGAATTTTACACAGTCCAAAGATTACAGTAAATATCAAATGTCCCAAAGTAACTAATAATTAGTTTAAGCAAATAATAAGGCAATCATTAATAGGTGAAAAATATATAGTCATGAAATGGCAATAGCTTTATTGTGAAGTAATGCAATTTACAAGGTTTGGTGTTACCCAAATTTGAAATGTCATTATTTCACAATTTATAATTATCGGTAGGTTTTGACTTTTAAAAGTTCAAGTTGAAGTAAGGTTTAAAATTTCAATTGATTTGATTTAAGAATGCACTTACTTCAAGTTGACTTTTTAAGTCAAAGCTTACTTCAAATAATAACTTCGTATGCCAAAATTATATCCTATGCATGTAAATGTGACCTAAACTATTTCAATCATTTCCTAATTGGTAAACAAGCTAGGACATGCAATAAGAGTTATGTCATCTATGTGTTTGATTTTATTCAAGACTTTTATTTTCACAATAATGATTTTCTAGTTATTTTGCCTACTTTGACTAGTCAAGCAAGTACAAGATTCTAGTGAGCAAGAATTGTTAAGTAATCTTAATTTACTATTCTATTCAAGCAAGCTAGCTAATCTTTTGTAGATTTTCAAAAATCAACTTGCTAATCCTAATTCATTCGCACTGTGCACTTAACATAGAGTAATCATTAAAATTACCATGACCATTTAAATACCTAACAACTACACTTAATCATGCAAAATCATAGACTTAATTAATTGGTCAAAGTTCTTCCTTTTAATAAAGTCAAACATGTGTGGATTAGCATGGGTAAGTGGTAGTAGTATGTAATTTCTAAGCATTCAACCAAGAAAAGTAGCAATTCCTAGTTACTAACTTAGCTAATTTCATAAAATAGGATATTCAAAGTTCAAAGTAGGTTTCTCATGATCATACCTTTGTTGTAGTGTGTAAAACTTCAAAATAAATGTACAAACGAGTATAATATGCAACGAGGAGTTCAAAAGGACGCAAATTTATAGAGTTTGATGGAGATTTAATGGTGGTTCATGGTGGTGTGGGTGGAGGTGTGAAGGTGAAGGTGTGGCCGGCCATGGGGATCAAAAGGGGAGGAATAAAGTGTTTTTGTTTTTGAATTATGGGAGTGCATGGAAGTCTTAATGGTCCCCTAGGAATATATGTCCTAGTTCCAAGTACCATATTCCTTACATGGTCCCTAATGTACTTTTAAGCTAATAATCTAAGTTAATTTCTAATATCCTATTAATAATGATCATGAATCCTATGTGTATTTATTGTGACTTGGTACTTGTTAGTTTCTTGTCACGTTATAAATAATTTAGGAAACACGCACATTTTTGCTGGACGATTATAATCAACCTAAAATATTAAACTTAAGTTATTTATATTATATATATTATATATATATTTTTATTTTTTTTAACAGAAACTTTCAAAAATAAGTTCGTTTAAAGTTGCGAGCCTCGACCTTTTTGGAAAGAATTATTTTATGATTCGTTCCGATCTCTTCGTAGAGAAAGGGTCGAGATTTAATCCCTTAGACAAACATTTTTAGGCACAAAACATTTTGAAAGCTCCCAGATGACGTTATAAAATAAATAATGACTGTTCTCTATGTCCCCTAGGGTTTCTCTTTCTTCATATCCTAAATTGACAAGATCACTAATTAACTTATTATACGCCTTTCTTATCTTCTAAGCATTTGACAATCCGTCACGAGGTCCTTGATCTTTGTAATTTAGGTCGTGATTGAGTTTATCCATGATTTCCAGGAATGCTTTATCTTCTTGCGAATCAGGGTCTCCGGTTGTAGAATTGACTATTCTTACGAGTTTACTGATTAGGGCTTTCTGTGTGGAAGTGAATGGGTATTTGGTGAAAGCGAAGATTTGAACAAGCTTAAGGTGAAGGTCTTTCCGTTTAGCGAAGAAAACGGTGTCATGTCTTTTGGTGGAATCAGGAAAAACGTCTCGCAATTTTGAGATCAAGTAAGAAGCGGGGTCAACAAAGAATGGAATTTTACCAGGGATGATGATAGGAATCATCAGGTCCCGTTCTACCCAGAACTCAAGTTCATTGATCATTGCAGCAACATTATGATTGATTAATCTCATAGAAGTTGGATGGAAATCCATGTTGGCAAGTGATTCAAAAAGTAGATCCAAATCTGCTATAAACTTTAGTTATTGGTCTCTAAAATTGGTGGAAGTGCTTTCGCATTCAGGATTTGACAGGCGAGATGAGAAATTGAGTTGTTCGTCAAGATTGGTAATCTTTTCTCGTTGGTCATATGAAAAAGGAAAGTCGGAGGAGTCTAATTTCCTAATGAATGCCCTATAAACATCTATTCTGCGAGAAGGATTAAAGGATGTGCCGAGGTGGCGTTCTTCAGAACAAGGTTTTTCTGGCTCAACTGATGGAACTTTATCCACCACTCGATAGATGGTGTATTCATGTTCTTGTGAAAGGAATGGAAAGATGCCATCATTACGAGAATTTGACAGAGTGTTTCCATACACTGACGTTTCAGGAATGAGGGTGATTAAGTCACATAATTTCGGAGTTTTTTCTTCATAATCTTCTTCAGGAGGACTATTGAAGTGGACAGAATTTGGTATCTGAGGCGAATGCAAAGTTGGAAAGTGATCTTCTGGAGATGATGTCAGGTCAGGCAACTGATCCGTGTCATCAAAGTCCAGACAATGTTTTGGAATAGAAAGTGAGGTCCTAAATTCTTCTAGGGTTTCGGAGGTTTCTTTAGCTTTAGAGGAAGAGGGTGAAAAGAAATCAAATCCTATTTCTCCTACTAAGTAGTCAAAGAATTCCGTATCGTCCATTGCCGCCAGTTCGTCTTTTGAAATGAGGTAAGAAGTGGGTTTTCGATTTGTCATTTTAAACAAATACTATCCTAATTAACTAATACTAAACTAATACTAAATTAATGACTAATACTAAATTACTCAAATTAACTTTTGAAACATACCCGAAAAGGTTTCATTCAGAAGGATCTCCTAAATTTTACTACTTAAGGTGGCTTTAAATTGTACGTTTGTGATTCCCCGGAAGCGGCGCCAAAAACTTGATGGCACCCGAAAGCGTCGATGTCGTTGATGGTAACTAATCGGGCGCCAACAGGGGTTTTGAAATTTATAATTAGCGGGGCTTAAATTATATGTACTACCTACTCTGGTAAGTAAGCGGTAAGTATAACCTAAGATCGTTCTATGAATCCAAACGTGTGGGTAAATTAAAGTTGGCAATTTCGGTAGGGAAGTATCTAGGATGAAACAAAGTAGGTAGGTTTGGGGGTTAAAGACAAGTAATTAAAATGCAGGAAATTAAAGTACAGGAAAGCAGATAAAGATAAATATGTGATTGTTGAGATTTCGATAATTAATATTTCGGGATGACAGAATAAATAGGGATGATACTAATGTAGCAACCACACTACTAGGCGTAAACTCTAGAACCCTACCAACTCAATTTCCCATTGGCATGTCACTAGGAACTAGGTTATCATGATTCTGATCGGAGCAATACGCAAACTTCCAATACTTATCTAGTTGAAAGATAAGCAACCTATTTTGGTTTTATACCGAGGTTCATGAATCAGTAGCGTATCGTCTCATAGGTCCGACCGTTCTTAACTCCTAAGGTAGTTTACTGTTCAATTAGCATGCAGATTAATAACTTTGTATGTTTAGACCGCCGATTTTATAAGATTTGGTGTTTTAAAGATTCTAGGTCATCACGACTTTGATCTTATTCCGAAATCCTGTTATCATTCATTTAAGCTCTAGTTACTTCGACTTATGATTCAAATCTCTCCTTTTCAAACAGTTATACATCCCCGGATTATTTGCAGTTTGTTAAAACGTGTTTCATATGCGGACCATGCCTTTCAATGATAGACAGTGTACTTTATGTAGTAGTTCCACGGTTTCTCATATCAACATGCGGTCGAGAGTAATTGAAAGTGAAAGTGACACTCTATCTAACTAAATGTAAAGCAGTGCAGAAATGTAAACCTAATATATACAACGAGTGGTTTCAATGTATCTTACTTATTGCATGTCATGGCACAGATAACTACTTACCATAATTAAGGTTGACCAGGTCCTAATTACTAGGTTGCAGTCACGTGGATAACCAGAAAGGGTAATCCATAAATTAAACTTGAATTCATAAAGTCTTGACGCTACAAGGGTTATTAATTCCTATTTTATCTGAACGTATTTCACGAACATCATTTTATAGTGTTTTGACTTTCGTAGGATATACCAGTTAGTTGTGAAGTTGTATTACCCCTTCGGGATTCCAACTATTAAACCAGAGCTGATTCCAGAGATATAACTACCTTCGGTCGTTTACCGACTTCCATACATTTGTACTCCACCTTAAAGCGTTTCCAGTACTATATCGGATAAACAGTCGAATAGGGGCCGTCATATCTCTTTACGATTGTCATGCATTAATTATATAATGTCATCCTTACTTATAATTATCTACATCATCAACAACCACAATAATAAACTACTCGCAATTCATGGCAATAAATATATCACATACATAGCAATAACACATATTTAAAATATGGAATAAAACAAGTATGATAAAGGTTTAGATATCACCCGGAAATAAATGCGTAGCAGCGTATTATTATGATTGACAACTCATTTACACGTACAAAGATGAATCTTCAAACCTTCTAATGTTCGTTCTAGCCTCTATACTAATCCGAAGATTAATTACAATAATCCTAGACTATAAGAGAATTTCTAGAGTGAGAAAGTGGAAATGGAAAAGGAGTATGTGAGTGTATTAGAATGTAAGAGTGTATTTTGAGTGTGTGTTAAAATGAGACTTAGGGTCTGCTATTTATAGGGAAAATATGGCTCAAATTAGAATCCCTAGCCTCACATTAGAAAAAGTAGCGAAAGGTGGTGCACCGAGTACAAAAAAGTAGCGAAAGGTGGTGCACCAGGTACGAAAAGTAGCGAAAGGTTGTGCACCGGGTACACGCAAGGACGGAAAAGTGCAAAATAGACGGGGGTAGGGGGCGGCGCCACCTGGCTGCTGGCCGGCGGCGGCTGGCTGTTGGCCGGCGGCGGCCGGCTTGCACTCGCCCCGGTCCGTCGTCTTTCATTGCTTTGCTTAATTCGTGCGTATCTTCTTCGTTATGCGTCCGTTTGCGTTGATTCTTTTTGCGTTGGAATCGTAATTCAAAAACGAAAACTTTGATGTAAAGATATCCCAAAAATATGTTTCCTATCTCCAGATATTGCATACAAATCATTTGGATCTTCCGGCGGGCATAGAATCTTCATTCTTTATCCTTTTTTGTTGATTCTTCTTCTGTTAGATTTGTAATTTGAAAACGAACATCTTGGGTGAGATGGATGTTGATGATGGGAACTTTTGTCTTGAAATCTCATTTTGATGCCTTGAATCTTCAAACGTGTGTGGAATCTTCGTTTTTCACCCGTTTTGCTTGATTTTTGTCGGGCAACCTTGTTTTGAACATTGATGCGCTGCGAGGCGTCCGTGTGAAGATGACGCTCAGACCGCGATCGTGTTTGTTTTAAATTTGTATTTGCTGGGGTCTAAGTATGACTTACTGATACTGAACCAAAAGGTTAGTAGATGGTAAATATGACCTAGAGTCGTTCTTAAAGAGAAACTGAATTGAAACAGAGGGAATCCAATCAATCTTTCTTTTCTAGTAAATATTAAAAGAGTACGTTGGGGGTTTTTGGTTCAGTTAATTAATTAAACTAATTAAAGCGAATAAAAGATAATTGTAAATCAGATAATAAAAGGAGTATTTGTTGTGAGTTCGTTAGCTTATAATGTGGGACGATGACTTATAGGGGAAACGTTTACTAAATTTGGTGTGTTCACTAGACTTGGTAGTTTATGGCATAACCGATAGATTCCCTATTAGTCGGTTATCAACTAATATGTCACGAGGAACCACGGTGTCATGATTCTGATCAGACAGACAATGCTCAACTCTCCACACTCTCCTGTGAGGGAGTCAGTGGCCCTTATTATTGAGCACATTTTACTCGTGGGCGAAGGAATAGAGTAGCATGTCCACAACAAGTCTAACCGTTCTTAATACCATAAGGACTATAAGTTTAGCAAACTATTAACTTAGCAAATATGTTCGGACTTAGTTGATCAATTCCTATTATTGAATTTTAAGCGTGGTAAGCAAAGGAAAGTGTTGAGATTTCTTGCGTACCTTACTTTATATTTCATAAGTTAAGGAAAAGCGTCGATTTAAATTGGATTTTAAACTTGCCTTTCTTAATATAATTAACAAATCCCTAGGTTTTCGTAAATGGTTATTTAGCCTATAGCCTACCTAATCTAATCTAAACTAATCTAATCTAATAAAAGCAATAATTAAAATGCTGACGGCTTTTTGCATAGAGTTAAACCCAGACCATGTCAGAAAATGCTATGGTAGTCCACAATGTATTTAATCGTTCACCGATGTTTCCATTGTGGATTCAATTGCTTCACGATGTTTACATGATAAGTACATTGTGATTCTAAGTGTACAATACTCATGGCACTTCCACGTAATCACATTGCATTTTATGATGCACGCATAATGTTACAATTGAAACCATAGTTTTACACAGATAACTATTGACCAAGTAGTGAGGTTCGCGACTCCTCTTTACAAGGTTACAATCACGTTTGTTAATCGAAAGGCGAATGTAGGTTTTAGGTTTAAAATCATAAGATAAGTCCGTTCATAAAGTTTCCATTTTATAATGTCGATCCATAATATAACTACCTTCGGTCGTTTAGACTTCCATACATTTGTACTCCGCCATAAGCGTTTCCAGTACTATATCAAAGAACAGTCGAATAGGGGCCGTCATATTATTTCACGACACATTTAAAGTCATCCCACAATTATATATACTAACTACATCACAACAAATACAATAGTAATCTACTCGCTAATCATGGCATAAACTATCTCTAGCATAATTAAAGTATACATATTTAATCAAGATAGATAAGGATAGAAATAACCGAGATTAGTATGCGAGAAGGAGTAGACTTGAATTAATAAGAGTTGCTCCAAGCGTACACCAACGATTACAATTGCGTTCCTCACCGAGGATTACAAACACATTCCTTGCTACTAGCCTAATACTAATTTAAAACAAAGAAAGAAAGAAAAGAAAGCTAGAAGAAAGTGTGTGTTGGTGTGTGTTTCTTCCAAGGTGTGAGGTGTGTCTTTCAAATGAACCCATGCCTCCTATTTATAGAGGGGTTTTGGTGCATTTTAGCCAAAGGTAGCACACATTAGCAAAAGGTGGAAAAGGTAGTAGCACCAGGTACAAAAGGCGAAAAAGGTAGTGGCACCAGGTACGAAAAGTAGGAAAAGGTCTAGCACCGGGTACGCAAAAGTACGAAAAAGCGCAATCCGTGCAGGTGGCGGGCAGACGGCTGGCTGGCTGGCGGCGGCGGCTGGCTGCCAGCAGCACCAGTCCGTTGCCGGTTGCTGCGTTTCTCGATTCGTGCGTGTTTTCTTCGTTACGCGTCCGTTTGTGTTGATTCTTTTTGCGTTGGATTCGTAATTCAAAAATGAAGCTTTTGATGAAAAGAAATCCCAAAAATATGTCTCTGAACTTTAGATGTCTCGTATGAATCGTTTGGATCTTCGGAGTGCGTAGAATCTTCGTTCTTCGCCCGTTTTAGTTTATTCTTCTGTTGGATTCGTAATTTGAAAACGAACATCTTCGGTCAAATAGATGTTGGTGATGGGCTCTTTTGTCTTGAAACCTCGTTCCGGTGTCTGGAATCTTCAAACGAGCGTGAAATCTTCGTTTTTTATCCGTTTTGCTTGATTTTTATCGTGCGACCTTGTTTTGACTATCTTGGCATAATGCTATTGACTTGTAATGTTTTTGAATTAAAATGCCAAGAATCGTTCCAGAATGAGAGAGATATCGGTAGTAAAAACGTGACTTTTTACGCGATATCAAGTATCCCACACTTAGAACTTTGCTTGTCCTCAAGCAAACTCGATTCTCAACATGTTAAAAATAAAATAATTTTAAGGTGGAACTTTTTACTAGAGGTTTTGGGAAAGTAAAATACTTGTTCTTGGAAAAGGAAGGATTGTAATCTTTAGGAGCATGCTTGTGATCTTTGATCTTGGATACATGACTAGGCGATTCTCTCAAGGTGGTCACTCAAATCACTCAAAGTGTTTAGGGTTTCCTATTCTAATATTATCAATCACTCAGAACGCCAGTCATGTATCGTTTATCGTCATAGGCTTGATCGAGAATCAAATCGTTACCTTTTTGGCGAGTGTGAAGTCGATCTAGCCATCATCATTCAAGGAGAGGGGGTGTAAGGTTTTTGGAGTGAAAGGTTGGTGGTATGAGAGGAGGTTTTGATTTTTGATTTTCTTTTTGTCGAAGTTGGGATTTTTGGGAGATTGATGTCTTTGGATATTTGAGGAAGGAGTCTTTTTCTCCTATTGATTTCCTTTTTCTTCAGACTTTTTTTTTTTTTTTTTTTTTTTTTTTTTTTTTTGCGGCGTCAACCCCTTGTGATTTCTCTTCGATCATCTCTGAAACTTTTTATGAAGCTTGAAGGATGCTTTTGAGTAGGTGAGGGGTAACTTATCTATTTTTCTTTTGGGAGTATGGTTGTACAGCTGGGTTTTAGAATGATGTGATTCGATCTCCTTTTCACTGACCAATCTGGATTCGAAATGTATAACAGGAGCAAGTTCTGATTCTAAACGCATACATCGGCACACTCAAGAATCGAAAAAGTGAAGCATTAAAAGTGAATGCTTTTCTTATGGCTCAAGATACCTCACGAATCGAAAGTTGGGTTGTTGTGTGCCTAGTCATGCGATGCTCTTTATGGGATTACAAAACTGAGTTTTCAGAAGAGTTTGTATTTTAATTATCCTTTTTCCCAAAGTAAATCATTCTTTATCTAAAATTTTTCATTTTCAACACATTTTTGAAAATTTTGTTTACTTTTTGGAGAAAGATGGTCTAATAAAGAGCAACGATTTTAGAATCAAGCTTATACCATTATCCATTTTACAGTAGTGCAACTACTGCTATCCCACACTTAAAGAAACATCGTCCTCGATGTTATACTAAGCTCTGAACGGGGTAAAATCCCACACTTAGGGTTTTAAACATCTAAGGCGCATTCTTTTAGTGTGTGTTGGGTTTGAATCCCACACTTAGTTATAAGCTTATTGGATATGGTATATTTAAAACGAATGAAAAAGACGGTATAGAAGTACTCCCCGGTGGTTGCAGTGTTCCTTTGGTGCATGTGCCGGATTTCGTCTTCCTTGTTGCAGTCTTGATCAAGTCTTCTTGTGATTGGTCTCGTAGGTGTGAACACGTCGGATATACTTTTTCTCCAGGTGTTGATGCTTCCTTGCAGGCTGGAGCATGCTTTGTATGATCCGGGTGTGAAAGATAGTCAGAGATTTCATCACTTCTTTGAAAGTAAAATTGCAGAAACGTAAAAACACGGGTTGCCTCCCGAGAAGCGCTCTTTTAAAGTCGAGAGCTCGACTTAGTGCTTTCTTCTTCAGATGATGCTGGATGTGTCCGTGGTGCTGGAGTGATCACTGTGGTTCCTAGGTAAGCTGTAGCGTGGGGGAAAGTATCGCAGGAATTGTTCTATCATGTCGGCAATGAGAGTTGGTGGAGTGGTGGATTCCATCCTGAAGCTCTTGAAGTGGTCAGTGGCCTGTCTGTCGAGGATTTCCATCCCATAGCTGATGTATCGAACTGCCCTTGTGACTGGTCCGTTAGGGTCAATTCGAGTGCAGGTGTGAGTTCGAACAATCTCACGCTCGGGGTGGTTTCTTTCTATTGAGGTGATCAAAGCCATGAATTGAGTCTTTACTTCTTGAAAGTCTTCAGCTAAAGGGTCTCCTCCAAAAGATCGGGTTGCTTGGCATACTTGTCTGATGAGTTGATGTTGCTCACGGTCGAAGAGAAAATCTGAGTCCGTGAAGACGTAGATTAACTTGCTGAATATTTCACAATACCCGTTGCGGTAAGCGTCAATTTCTATGTCTTCTTCCTCGTATATTCCACGCAGTCGATCTATTACATAGGATGCTAAGTTGACTGGTGACATGTTCCAATATCGTGCTGGAATGTCACGAGTGTTTTCTTCAAATGCTGCCTGGTTTAGCTCGTCAACTATTAGTTCGACGTGATGACCAATGGTGGAGTGAATGACGATCCTGAAGTTTTCTGGAGTTGTAAGATGTTCTCCAGTTTCGATGAGGTCTAGAAGAGTTCTAAGATCTCCCACCATTCTTATGTCAGCATAATTCTGCGGATTTCCAGTAGCTCTCTCAAGATGGGTCCTCATTGAAGCTAGTGTAGCCTTTTGACTTGATGAGTAGGGAAAGGCTGATCCGGCCAAGGCGCAATATACTTTTTGGTATATTTGCCTTTGGTTGTTGCAGAACTCGATTTCTCCCATTGGGTAGTCTGGTCTTTCTGGCTGTTGAGCTCCTCTGGTGACTTGTTCTTGAAGGGAATCGGAGAATTCTTGGATATGTCTGAGCAAAGTCTGGGGTACTGGTTCTCCATAGTTGGCGAGATATGAATCGTATTCTTGTTCAATCTGCCTTATCAGGTGTCTCTGTGCGGTGTTGTATTCATTGGTTGACTCTTTGATAGCCTCCACAATGATGCGTACATCGTTGTTTTCATCAATCAGATCAATCATTTCCTCGTGAGTGTCGATGAGGGGAATCTCTAATCTCTCAGTTGTGATGACGGGTGAATTTGGTGGAGCAAGAGGAGTTTTTGAAATAGAGCGTTCATCGATAGTGACGTCAACAAAATCGCTGTCAAATTCAACACTCTGGTAGTCGGAATCTTCGTCTCGTGAATCTGGGAATTGGTGGAACTCTTCATCTGAGGGTGCGTTGTTGAAAGATTGGGTGCTATCGACTTTTACGGTTCTGACTTCCGTGATGGTGTTTTGAAGGTTTTCTTCAACAAAGGTTCCTGGTTGTCTTGCCTTATATGCAGAAATTCTCTGTAGGAGTTTAGCGTACAAGTCAGGGTGCTGTGATGTTCGGAGTTCTTCTTCGAAAGTCTCTATGTCTCGGAGTCGGGTTCTGGTGAAGGGTTTTGATGGATTGAGATAAGAGTCGAGAATGTTTCCCATTCTTTTGAGATGAGTGGATCTAAGCTCTTGGTGGATGGCTTCGTAATCAAAGGATTCTTCCGATGAAGTGTAGCTTGTGCAGTCTTGTATCCTCTTGACTTCAGCCATCTGTGGTGAATCAGTTTGATCTTCATCTTCCTCCATTTCTTCCTCTTCCTCAGGTTCTTCTTCCATTTCTTCCGTTCTTTCATTTTCCTCTGCGGGTTCTTCCTCTTCTTCCTCAGGTTCTGATTCGTCCTCCTCAGATTCTTCTTCTTCCTCAGCTTCCTGATACTCCTCGTCCTCGTCTCGGTCTGTCTCAGTATCGTAGATCAAGGTTGTTGGGCGAGTGAAGCATCGTTCTTCTTCGGGGTCTGATTCGTCATCGGAACATATTCTGCCTGTTGATATAGCGTGGCATTCTTCTTGCTCTGGTGTATAGTCCGGTTGGTCGATCTTGTAAGTGATGCTTTCACCATGTGCTTGTAGGACAATCGTATGGTTATACACATCAATCACTGCTCTGGCTGTGTTCATAAATGGTCTTCCAAGGATAATCGGGATGTTTATGTCCTCGTGGATATCCATTACCACGAAATCAGTCGGAAAGAAGAATTTGTTAACTTGAACTAAGACGTTCTCAGCTATTCCCTTTGGGTATCTAACCGATTGGTCAGCTAGCTGGACAGTCATCTTAGTGGGTTTCAAATTTTCAAGTTCTAGCCTTTTAAACAGGGAGTAGGGCATAAGGTTAATGCTGGCTCCTAGGTCGGCCAAGGCGCTGATATCTCCAGATTGGTAAATAGAACAAGGGAGTGTGAATCTACCGGTATCTCCTAGTTTTTCTGGAAGGCTGTTCTTAAGTAGGGCTGATGTTTCAGAACTAAGGGGAATGTTGTTTACTTCGGGCAGTTTATCCTTAGTGGATAGCAATTTCCTCATATATTTATTTCGACCGGGAACTCTAGACATGGTATCGAGAAATTTTCCGTCTAGCTTAAAGGATGATAGTTTCTTAGGTTGGGCTTTAAGTCTAGCGGGATAAGGGATCCTGACCTCTTTGTTCATGGTCGGAGTGGGTTCCACAGCTGGTATCTTGATCTTTGGTTCTTCTTTTATTGGTACAGCAGCAGGAGGTGGAGTGGCTGCCTCATTTGCGGTAGTGAGTTGCTTTGCTTCCTCAACATGTGGGTTGTGAACCGTGTTGCTAGGCAAACTTCCTCTGGGTCTGTTATCAAGACGTTGTGCCAGTTGTCTAATTTGGACTTCCAGATTCTTTAGCACGGCCAATTGGTTTCTCATAAAGAGGTCGGCTTGATCTTGTCTAGCGGACGTCTTTTGGTTGAGTAGGTGTTGATCTTGCATGAATTGGGTGAAGGCGTCATCTGAACTTGAAGCTGGGGCATTTGTCTTTACAGGTTGTTCAGCGGTTTGGGTTGTATCAGAAGTGGGTGCAGGAAGTGCGAGGGGTTGGTTATAAGAAGGCTGTGATTGTTGTGGGTAAGGTGGGTATCTAGGTGGGTATCGGGGTTGGTATGGTTGGTTGGTTCTTTGTGGGAATGGAGGTCCTCTAGGTTGGTTATTGTTTTGGTTGAAACCGGGTGGAAAATTATGTGGTCGAGCGGGAAACTGAGCATAGTAGACTGTGCCGTCTGCTTCTTCGTACTTCACTTGGTATTCACCAGATGGTTGCGGATTGGTGCAATGTTGACAGACTTGCACTTGGTGTACTTGGTGCTGTTGTTTCTTAAGTTCTCCAACTTGTTTGACAAGTGAGTCCATTTTCTCCGTTAATACTTTAAGTGCTTCAACTGGAACTGGATTTGATGCAGCGATAGGTGCTGAAGATGTAGAGTGATCTCCAGAGTTCCAATCATGGTGATGCATAGTCATGTTCTCTATCAGGTTCCATCCTTCTTCGTCGGTCTTTGCCATGAAGCTTCCTTGTACAACAGCATCGAGGGTGGTTCGGTGGTTGGGATCTAAACCATTGTAGAAGGTACACAATTGTGCGGATTTGTCGAGACGGTGATTAGGGCACTTCTTCAAGGCTCCTTTGAATCGTTCCCATGCGGTGTATAATGACTCATCAAAAGCTTGTCGGAAATTCATGATGTCATTTCGAAGTTTGGTTTGTTTAGAAGGCGGAAAGTATTTGGTTAGAAACTTTGTCGCCATTACCGTCCATGAAGGGATAGAGCCGGTCTCTAAACCTTCAAACCATGTTTGCGCATGATGAGTGAGCGAATAAGGGAAAAGATACAAGTGGATCGTGTCTTGGCTAATTCCGTTTTGTTTGTAGGAATTTGAAAGAGATATGAACTTGTCGAGGTGAGAGTTGGGATCATCACTTGGCAGTCCATGAAATTGACAGTGGTTTTGGATTAGTTGGATGATGTGGTGTTTGAGCTCGAAAGATTGACCAGGGGTTTCAGGGTAGAGAATTGGTCCTCCTCTTCCTTCGATAGAGGGTTTACTGTTGTCAGCGAGAGTGATGCGTTCAGCCATTGCTTGTTCAAGCGCGGATTGCTTCTTTTCTCGTCGAATGGTACGTATTATAAGTTCTGGATCAGGGAAATTAAACAGTGGTGCAGATCTAGGGAAACAGGTCATACACTAAAGAGAAAAAGTAAATAGAGAAAAACTAGAAATAAGGAAAGTATAAAGTTAAGAAAAGTTTTTTTTTTTAGAAGGTTTTATCCTAAGGGTTTACTAGAATTGGGATTGGTTGGGCCTCTGTATCGGACAGTTAGTCTCCCCGGCAGCAGCGCCAAAAACTTGATGCGCTGCGAGGCGTCCGTGTGAAGACGGCGCTCGGACCGCGATCGTGTTTGTTTTAAATTTGTATTTGCTGGGGTCTAAGTATGACTTACTGATACTGAACCAAAAGGTTAGTAGATGGTAAATATGACCTAGAGTCGTTCTTAAAGAGAAACTGAATTGAAACAGAGGGAATCCAATCAATCTTTCTTTTCTAGTAAATATTAAAAGAGTACGTTGGGGGTTTTTGGTTCAGTTAATTAATTAAACTAATTAAAGCGAATAAAAGATAATTGTAAATCAGATAATAAAAGGAGTATTTGTTGTGAGTTCGTTAGCTTATAATGTGGGACGATGACTTATAGGGGAAACGTTTACTAAATTTGGTGTGTTCACTAGACTTGGTAGTTTATGGCATAACCGATAGATTCCCTATTAGTCGGTTATCAACTAATATGTCACGAGGAACCACGGTGTCATGATTCTGATCAGACAGACAATGCTCAACTCTCCACACTCTCCTGTGAGGGAGTCAGTGGCCCTTATTATTGAGCACATTTTACTCGTGGGCAAAGGAATAGAGTAGCATGTCCACAACAAGTCTAACCGTTCTTAATACCATAAGGACTATAAGTTTAGCAAACTATTAACTTAGCAAATATGTTCGGACTTAGTTGATCAATTCCTATTAATGAATTTTAAGCGTGGTAAGCAAAGGAAAGTGTTGAGGTTTCTTGCGTACCTTACTTTATATTTCATAAGTTAAGGAAAAGCGTCGATTTAAATTGGATTTTAAACTTGCCTTTCTTAATATAATTAACAAATCCCTAGGTTTTCGTAAATGGTTATTTAGCCTATAGCCTACCTAATCTAATCTAATAAAAGCAATAATTAAAATGCTGACGGCTTTTTGCATAGAGTTAAACCCAGACCATGTCAGAAAATGCTATGGTAGTCCACAATGTATTTAATCGTTCACCGATGTTTCCATTGTGGATTCAATTGCTTCACGATGTTTACATGATAAGTACATTGTGATTCTAAGTGTACAATACTCATGGCACTTCCACGTAATCACATTGCATTTTATGATGCACGCATAATGTTACAATTGAAACCATAGTTTTACACAGATAACTATTGACCAAGTAGTGAGGTTCGCGACTCCTCTTTACAAGGTTACAATCACGTTTGTTAATCGAAAGGCGAATGTAGGTTTTAGGTTTAAAATCATAAGATAAGTCCGTTCATAAAGTTTCCATTTTATAATGTCGATCCATAATATAACTACCTTCGGTCGTTCTGACTTCCATACATTTGTACTCCGCCATAAGCGTTTCCAGTACTATATCAAAGAACAGTCGAATAGGGGCCGTCATATTATTTCACGACACATTTAAAGTCATCCCACAATTATATATACTAACTACATCACAACAAATACAATAGTAATCTACTCGCTAATCATGGCATAAACTATCTCTAGCATAATTAAAGTATACATATTTAATCAAGATAGATAAGGATAGAAATAACCGAGATTAGTATGCGAGAAGGAGTAGACTTGAATTAATAAGAGTTGCTCCAAGCGTACACCAACGATTACAATTGCATTCCTCACCGAGGATTACAAACACATTCCTTGCTACTAGCCTAATACTAATTTAAAACAAAGAAAGAAAGAAAAGAAAGCTAGAAGAAAGTGTGTGTTGGTGTGTGTTTCTTCCAAGGTGTGAGGTGTGTCTTTCAAATGAACCCATGCCTCCTATTTATAGAGGGGTTTTGGTGCATTTTAGCCAAAGGTAGCACACATTAGCAAAAGGTGGAAAAGGTAGTAGCACCAGGTACAAAAGGCGAAAAAGGTAGTGGCACCAGGTACGAAAAGTAGGAAAAGGTCTAGCACCGGGTACGCAAAAGTACGAAAAAGCGCAATCCGTGCAGGTGGCGGGCAGACGGCTGGCTGGCTGGCGGCGGCGGCTGGCTGCCAGCAGCACCAGTCCGTTGCCGGTTGCTGCGTTTCTCGATTCGTGCGTGTTTTCTTCGTTACGCGTCCGTTTGTGTTGATTCTTTTTGCGTTGGATTCGTAATTCAAAAACAAAGCTTTTGATGAAAAGAAATCCCAAAAATATGTCCTTGAACTTTAGATGTGTCGTACGAATCGTTTGGATCTTCCGGAGTGCGTAGAATCTTCGTTCTTCGCCCGTTTTAGTTGATTCTTCTTCTGTTGGATTCGTTATTTGAAAACGAACATCTTGGGTCAAATAGATGTTGGTGATGGGCTATTTTGTCTTAAAACCTCGTTCCGGTGTCTGGAATCTTCAAACGTGCGTGGAATCTTCGTTTTTATCCGTTTTGCTTGATTTTTATCGTGCGACCTTGTTTTGACTATCTTGACATAATGCTATTGATTTGTAATGTTTTTGAATTAAAATGCCAAGAATTGTTCCAGAATGAGAGAGATATCGGTAGTAAAAACGTGACTTTTTACGCGATATCAACCATCTTGGCATAATATCATTGATTTGTAGTGGTTTTGACTTTAAAATGCCAAGAATCGTTCCAGAATGAGAGAGATATCGTTAGTAAAAACATGACTTTTTACGCGATATCAAGTATCCCACACTTAGAACTTTGCTTGTCCTCAAGCAAACTCATTCTTAAAAAGCTTCTGGAAGGATTCTAATCGCATTAGTTTTTAGAGATACCATTTTCAAAGAATATAAAGTTACAATTATGAAAGAGTTTTCACCAGAAAATAAGGGTTTATAGAATTTGATACCTTCTTCGAGCAACATTTATGATGATCATGACTAGGCAATCCTCACAAGTGGGTCACTCAAATCACTTAGTGTTTAGGGTTTCCTACTTACTAGTGTCAATCACTCAGATAGCCTGTCATGCAGCATTCTCGTCATAGGCTTGATCGAGAATCAGATCTCCATCACTTTTGATGAGGACGGTACTAACCTTTCGAGATATCTTGGAAAGAATTTTAATGAAAATTTTGAATCTAAAATTTTTGAAATTTATCCATTTTTAGCCTTTTAATAAAAATATTGTTTGATTTACGGACAAGAGGTAGAAACTTGCGGTTGAAGGCCCTATATCCCACACTTAGAGGAACATTGTCCCTAATGTTCGAATCTATTTGTTGAGTACCTCTTGTTGAAGTATCCCACACTTAGAACATTGTCCCTACCTCTTGTTGAACATTGTCCCTAATAATTCGGGTTTATACCTATCCCATCTAAATCGGGTTCCCATTGAGTTCAGATTTTTTGCCATCGCTACACGAAAATTCTAGCTTCATTGCATCCTTATAGTGTAACGTAACTATGATGCATCCAAAAAATTAAATGTGAATGGTGTTCATTATCATATATTCAAAATTTAGTGAATCATACCTAAATAAAATAGTGCATCTGTAACACCATCAAATTTATTGTTTGGCGGAAGCATACTTGAGGTGCTACTAATCAATAATCATAAGCACATAAGATAAAGTGAACGACTCTATATGCGTCGTTATAACAAAATACATTGATTGTAATAAAAGTTTACAAGAGTTATAAGGATTACATAAGCTCGGTATCCTGATCTGAAAGATTCTATAGCATTACTACTTATACAAAATATAACAATGCAGAAAAATCTCTTGATGTTCGTGTTTGCATGCGACTCGAGCTATATAATTCCTTAGTAGTCCTACTACTGATGTGTACCTGAGAATACATGCTAAAAGGTCAGCTAAAAGTTGGTGAGCTCACAGGTGTATATGATAAACATAATGTATGAACCACAAGATTTAATAATGCGTTTGAAATTAATCAAATAAATGTGTATATTACTGCCATGAATCCATAATTTGAGCTTAACTGAGGGGACAGGATCCGCATTTAAGGACCTGAGCGAGGTGCCTCCGAGCGAGTGCCTAATCTACACTCGTGTGAACAAATGATCATGTGTCCATTTGACATCTCATTAATAGTAGCGCGACTACCCCGGACAGGGATCGTCAATCCCATATAGAACCATACACTAACATTCACGCTAAATCCATACTAACAAATTATGTGGTGGAGGACTTTATGATTAGTGAAAACAAACTCATGCAGTCAATATATCGTGTTTTGTACTTGTGTTCACATGTAAAACAAATCTGAGCATGTATTCCCACCCCGGGAGTAAAAACAGTAAAATACGGGGCTATGAGACTCACCTGAGTCTGATGCGTTTATCTCAATAAACGTGCGTTGCTAAACCAAGCAATGATGTCCGTAGACTGTAACCTGAGGGCGTCTAAGACGCGCGTTGGTTAATACGTGAGTAGGTATCTTAAAAGATTACCTATGCTAGTTGTTCATCCAACTAGTTATGTCCAAATACATCGATTAGTTTCATTATTTGTTTGTGTTTTGAAAACATGTACGGCCCGTTGGTGATGGTTTGTAATAATAATCTTACATCATTATTATTATGTGTTGTTTCATTGTATACTGTTAAAGTATATATTTCGTGTGTTGTATTGTATATAAGTGTTGAAGGATATATGTATCATGTACGAGTACATCGTATGTGGTTCAAAGGTTGTAAATGTTTGACACGCAGTGTATAAAGTATTTCCAAACTTTAATGACGGGGGTTCGGGGCCAGCGCCCCTGATTAGCGGGGTTCCAGGGGTGGCAACCCCTGCCGGGTCCAAGGGCCAGAGCCCCTGGCTGGGGTTGAGGTGCCAGGTTAGCTCAAATTTTTTTTATTTCTACTATATTGCTTTAGTGAAAAACGCATTTAAAAATCTGACTTTGGGTATTGTAAGTGATAAAATCTCAGGTGTTGACACTTAGTAAAAATCCACGTTTTCAAGGTTCTGATTTGTGCGACACTAGGTGCGACACTGGATGCGGCACCAAGTGCGACATAGGCTAATGTGTCGTAGGTCAGGACCGTGACATAGGTCTTTGTGTCGCTATGTGTGACGTCCGTAATTTAATGCAACATAAGGTGTTGTGTCGCTACAGCGACATTCACAATTTGATACGACATAGTGGCTTGTGTCACTATGTGCGACATATTCAATTTTTGGTGACATAGTGACTTGTGTCGCTATGTGCGACGTAGCCTATTCTTAGCGACATAAGGGCTTGTGTAGCAGAAGGTCCAGCCCTTCTACGACATAACAGGCTGTCCAAAAAAAAAAGTGTCGGGTTTGTGGTCAAACGACTTCGGTTTGACCTGAAAATTTTACACAAGTCTTAGATGAGTTTATAAAGCTTGCAGAAATTATTAGTTTGTGTCGTGAGTAACCCGAGGTGTCGAATCAATAAAATGGTCAAAACTGACATTTTCTGATAATGTTTCGAAAATGAGTTCTAACATGTTATTTGGACATAATCTTGCTAAATAAACAACTAAACATGTAAAAGAGTAAAATACAAGAGTTTTCGAAAGTGTTGGGTTCTTACAAATCGTCGCGTGAAGAATCCGAGAAGATAGAAAGGTAGAGCTCGTTCTCGTGCACGTTTTCTTCCAAAAGAGCTTAGCAATCCAAGGTGTTTTTAAGGTAGTTTAATGGTGGTTTTTACGGAGTTCTAGAGAGAGATGAGCCAAGAGAGAGAGATGAGCCAAGAGAGAGATGAGGGAGAGGTGGAGGTTGAGTGTGAGTTTGAAATGAGGATGGTGACTTGGTTTGGTGGTTTTGAAATCAAGAAGCAACCACAAGGTATGGTTGGCCATGCCTTGCATGTGGCCGGCCCCCAGTGGGTCCCACAGGGCATGGCTTGGTCAATCCTTTGTTCCCTAAATTCGTGTTCAGTGCGTTGTTCGTTTACCCGATCGTTTGAACGTTTAATTATCGTTATACGTTTTAATACGTGTGCTTCGTTAACAATTTAAATTGCGTTATTTTTATTGAAAGTATTATTCTCAATACTTTATTTTAAGTTATAAAAATATTGTCGGGTCTCGGTTTGCGCGTTAGTTGTGTATTTGAACGTTCATTTTTACTCGTGTAAGGTCTTCAATTGTTTTATTCGTGTGCGTGAAATTCGTAATATTTTTACTCAAAGTATTTTATAAAAATATTTTATAATGAATTATAAAAATATAATTTGGGTTTATTTCATTTGTCGGGCGCGTTTCGCGCGTTGCTGTTGCGTACAGTTAGTTTTAGACGACACGAAATACGTTTGTATATATTATCCAAATAATATATAAATAAAATGAGTTAATTATATAATTTCCCATTATTCAATAAATTGTTCACTAACGTCCGTGTTTGTGTTTGTGTCGGATTCCATCCGATAAAGAAATGTACGATTTAATTAAATCGCGTACGTGTGTGTGTGTGTATATATATATAACCATATACAAAATGATACACATAATTAGCCCTAAACACAACTAATTAAATGTATTAATACAATGATTAGCACTAAGTACTAGCCCTAATTTGGCGGGTGTCACAGCATCGTTGCTTGAGAAATAAAAAAGCAACATAACAATCAAAAAACATTGCACGTTCAATACAACCATTGCTTCATGGTTTTGAAGATCAGGAACCACTATTCAATAAAAATGATAAATCGTTGCTCGATAAAGACATTTGCATCATTATCAATATGAAATTTTATAGCGCAATTTCAATAAGACAAGTGTATTATCATTTACATAAAATAGTCTTATGATAGGAACAAACCCTATCAACTATACTAGAGAGAGAGAAAATATATATATATATATATATATATATATATATATATATATATATATATATATATATATATATATTCAGGATCAGAGGAGAACAAAGTTAAAGAGGGCAAGGGCATCTGAACCATCTATTTACTTCATCAATTGTCAATATCAAGCCAAGTCACACGGGGGCTTTTTTGCATATATATTTTGGGCAGAGAGGCTGGTTTGCAAAGATTTTGGGCGGAGGGACTAAATTGCAATATTTGTGTAAACTAGATGGAAGGGTCAGATTTTTGGACAACATTACTTTTTCCACTTTTCACATAAAACACATACAAAAACTCTCTTTTTCTCTCTACAAAACATACACTCTACAAACCACAACCACCACCTTCCACCACTACCTTAATCGTTTATCACCGCCACTCCACCACAACCACCGTCACCCCCGTCGATGCACCACCACCACCGTCGATGCACCGCCGCCACTGTCGCTACACCGCAACCACCACCGTCGCTCCAGCGCCACCACCACCGACTTCGAAATCGGAGAAAATATGCGGGAGAAATGATGGTGTATTTTATGGCGGAGAGTTTGAGATGCGAACCACCACCGTTGGTGAACCGGCCTCCACCGGACGTAACCAACCATGATGTTTCTCCACTTCTTCCGCCGCTCCACGCTACCACCGCCTCTCCACCGCCACCACCGCTTTCGTCATCATCTTGACAACACCACTACTTTGTATAAACTTTTTGATCTAAGATGAAATAGACCTTGAAATTCGTAGATCTAAGATGTAAAAAGTAGATCTGAAAAGTAGATCTACTTTTTAGATCTAGATCTGCTTTTCAAATTTGAAAAAAAAAACGACTGCATCCTGCATTTTTCTGCTGCATCTTGCATTCAATTTATGTATATTTGTGGTAGTACTTATTTAGATCCAGATCTACTTTTTAGATTTGAAAAAATCGACTTCATCCTTCATTTTTTCTGTTGCATCTTACGTTCATTTAATGTATATTTGTAGTAGTACTTATTTACTGCATCTTGTGAAATTGCTAATATTTTTTTACTGCATCTTGTATATTGTTACTTCATTTTATGTTGTTTTTAAATCTGAAAAAACGACTGCATCCTGCATTTTTCTACTGCATCGCATCTTGAGTTACTGCATCTTACGTTCAATTAGTGTATATTTGTAGTAGTACTTATTTAATATATATATATATATATATATATATATATATATATATATATATATATATATAAGTAATTTTTTACTGCATCTTGTATATTGTTATTGCATATCATGTTGTTTGTTTAGCTTTTTATTTGTTGAAATAAAAAAGCTACTTATACTTATTTACTGCATCTTATGTAAATCTTGTTTCCATTCTTGAATCTAAAAAATTAATATTACATGTTTTACTGCATCTTGTATAATTTGTTACTGTATCGTTTTTTACTTTTTATGTGTTGAAATAAAAAAAAACTAGTTATATTTATTATTGCTGCATCTTGTATATTTTTACCGCATCTTATCTTTTTAAGCATTTTTGACAGAATTTTTAATATTAGAAGTTTTTTGATTGATTTTTTTTTTTTTAACATTTTTTGAATAATTTTTCGGTCAGTTTTTTTGGTGAGGTCCAAAACTTTATTATAATCGCAAAATAGTCCATGTCCTCCCTTCCCCCTCCCCCTTTTGTTCTCCTCTGAACCGTTTCCATATATATATATATATATATATATATATATATGGTAAAGTTCCAATGAGAACACTTCAAAAATAAGAACGGTAAGAACACTTCATAAATGCACAATTAACCAACAAATTTATTAGATTCACACTCATATATCTCAAATATGTGTAGAAAAATTGATTACAATAGATGCGAACTGTCGGAAATACACAAAAATTGAAAGAACAATTGATGCACAATTATAGAGATAATTGTGCATCAATCGTTTTTTTCCGATTTTTGTGCATTTTTAGAAGTGTGTATTTGTTTTTCTTTGCATATTTGAGATGTATGACTGTGAATCTAATAATTTTTGTTGGCTAGTTGTGCATTTTTGAGGTGTTCTCACCGTTCTTATTTTTGAAGTGTTCTCATTTGATCCAAAATATATATATATATATATATATATATATATATATATATAATTAACTTGCTTGTGGCGACCTTCCCGCCCATAGTTCAAGAAGTTAGTACATCATAGTTTGAAAAATTGTGAACCTAAATAAATATATATAAACACACAAAAGAAAAATGAGACCGATACACATGAAACTAGAGGTAAATGAAAAGCGAAAGAAAATGATTTTTTCTTTACAGAGAGAAGAAGAAGATAATATAAGCCGTATGATAACTATCCCAAATAATCTTATCTGTTTTTATATTCAAACGCTCCAATTTTTTTTATATACTCAATAATTTGTTCCTTACCTACCATATATGTAAATATAACTCATTTACTTTATCTGGTCAAACTCATGTATAAAGATTGGAATCATATTTTATTCACTTTAACAAATATATACGCGATCCTACAATCTTGATGGGATCGCGTACATATACATAAAACCCTACTGTAAACGTTTTGCGCTTTGGTACGCGATTCTAGGAATGGGATGGGATCGCGTACTTGTGAAGAAAAATCGACTATGAACGAAATGCACTAAGTTACGCGATCCTGGAATGAAGTTGGGATCGTGTACTTACGTGAAAATCTCGACTATAAATGTTTTCCTCTATAATACGCGATCCTGAGGAATATGTGGGATCGTGTAAGCAAACCTGACAACAACAATGACCAAACTCGGATTTTTGACAAATTTAGAACGTGCCTAACTTTTTACTCGTTAGGAGTTGAGACCTGAAATTTTGCAGTCAAGCACACTATACCAAGATAAAGACTTCTCTTTTTACACTTTTCTAAATTTCGTGTTCAATAAAAAATATGGACCGTAATTCATTTTGTGACCATTTTAGCACTTTTTGTGCATATCAACTACTGAATTCCATACCCTTGTTACCTGAGCATACTTCATGCTTACATACAATTTCTCCATGACTCAATATCAGCGGCAAAGCAACTTTACCACCCTTTTTGACTCGTTTTGACCTTTTAATCATTTAATGACCCATTTAGGCACCTAACCCAAACCAACAATAAATTTAACTACAATTACTACACATTGCATTTTTCCAACTATTCTTTAACATTATAATTAACATGTTGGACAACTTCAAAACCTTCATATATGTACTACAACTTTCACTACATAGTTCTTACTATCAAAAGACCCAACAATTCAAAACATACACAACTTACAAAATTTGGATCAAAAAATGATTTACTACAAAAAGGGGCTTTCATTGATATAACAAGAGCATGATCATGAAGATACGGATTCAACTTACTACTCAATAGTAAGTTCCACCTTTAGTCGACATTTGACTCCTTTCCCAAATTAGGCCTCGAACCACTAATACTTACAAGCATACACCACAACAATAGGTAAGCCACACGCTTAGTAAGTAATAGGAAATTAAGCTCATTAACAACTACAATAATGATGGTTATCATAATTTAGTAAACCGCCATTACAATACATACATATTGATCAAACACAAGTGATCAATAACTACAAGTTCTACAAAGATGATTACTTGCAAGTAATCATCTAACTACCAAGTTTAGGATCCATTTCTTCGGTTTAGTTCCAATTCAAGGAACTCTACTACGAAATGAAATTCCTCCAATTTCCTCAATTTCTACATAAGTGACCTCAATTGAAATCACCCATACCATTGCTACTTCCATTTGCTACTACTCATTTGATCATCTTTTAGAATCACAAAAAAGATTAATAAAATAACTACTATCCTACTACTTACCTTAACACTTGTTATGTAGATTCAAGCTCAACAATTTTCCTTCTATCTCTTGTTGACCACCTAGTCATACAAGCACAATTTCATTATTATTCACTACTCAATTGCACACAAATACAATTAAACCCTTAAGTTTAACTTAAGAAAAAAACCTTGAACTTCAACTCAACTCATAAAAATACATACTTTGACTAGGTTAATAACTACATAACTACCATCATTCATAAATTCCCATCTTATCATTATTATCATCAATTTACCAATTAGCTAAACTCATCATACATCAACTACTATTGTGAAATTACTTACAAATACATACATAAACTCCACTAATGCTATTAATCATCATATAACCTTCAAACTTACCAAAATTCACCAAACCTAAATTTTAGGGTTTATGAGAAACTTAATCAAACTACAAACTTGAAGGTATTAGAAAGTAATCCTTACCTTAAGGATGCTATATACGAATTTAGAGATGAAAACACCCAAGATTTAAGCTCCAATTTAACAAAATTGTGTTTGGTTCTTCTTGTTCCTTCTGGCTCGCGACACAACAACACACACACACTCTGGGATTTTAATTCCAGACTTTTCATGAAGAGAGTTTAATTAAAGATATTTTCGTTTCCTATCCTCTACTCCTTTTTCTTCTATTTTGGCCACTAAGCAACTTACCAAGTTTCAAAGTTTTTATTTTGACCACTACAAGTTTTGTTACCAATATTATACTACAAAATTTAAATAACTACATATATAATAATTTAAACTTACAAAAATTGGGGTGTTACATATATTTCTTAAACTCCTGAACAAAAAAAAATTAGATTACTTTTCCTTTTTTCGACTTGGAGCATGAAACATTTAATAGTATTTTGCACACATTTTTGCTTCTTAAAAATTCTCTAGCTAATGGATAATTTGAGGGTAAACCTAGTAAAGTTAGGGCTTTAGGAGTTTAAGTCTCCGATTTCGTAAGACCCTAAAAATTTTTAGGTTGTTTATTAGACATATGACAATGACAAAGATCTTCAACATTTATTATCCTTTTAAGTATCAAGAATATAGACTTTAAGAGATTATGTATACTTTATGTGGGAAAACAACATTATAAGACTTTAAAGAGTTGAATTGGACTATGTAACACCCCTAAATTCAAAAGTATTAAAGTGAATAAAGTAATAGTAATTATTTTAAATTATTATTACTTTACGTGAAAAAAAAATATAATTGTATGTTGGTTTTAAAGTTTCGGGCAATGATAAACATGGGGAATAAAATTTAAAACAAGTGTATATCCAGTTACATAAATGTGTACGTATCATATCATATATCATTTCTGTAACACCCGCCAAATTAGGACTAGTGATTAGTACCTAATCAGTTGTTAATACATGTAATTAGTCCTTAGATTAGGATAATTAATGTATCTCAATATATATTGATGAATATATACGAACATGCGATTTGATTAAATCGTACACAATCCCAAATCGAATGTAATTCGATTCAATTTATACGGACGTTGGTGAACATTTTTATTAAACAATATAATATTATTTAATACAACTATTATATCCAAAATATTATGTCAATAATATTTCATATTTATTGTGTATCGTGCAAACACGGATTTCGCGGTTAAAAATAACAAACACACAAACAAAAATGAAACAAGTTAAGTTATATTTTATAACTCAATTATTAAAGTAATTGGTGACATATTTTAATTAAAATATCGGGAAGTTATTCGTATCTTAAAATGTGTGTATGACGCGCGAAATAAATATTTAAACGTTTAAACAATCGGGAAAACGAACACCGCACGGAGCACAAACGCGAGGAACAAGTTTGGGGACACACCCACATAGGGTGGGCCCCATGAAAAATCTGCCAAAAGGGGTGAGGTCACCACCTCCCCACCCCATTTTCACTTTACTCTCCTTCTCCCTTCCTTTTTTCTCTCTAAAACAACAAACACCCACCATCACTCCATCATCTTAATTCTCAAAATAACGCCACAAGACGACCTCCAATCTCGAAGCTCGTTTGGAAGAAAAGAACCACCGCGTCACGATCTACACTCCTACCTTTCCGGAATCTTGATTCATTAACTTGTAAGTTTCCGACGAAAACTCGAAACCTCTCGATTTTAAGTGTTTTTAAGTTTTAGTTGTTTCTTTAAGCTTAGAATGTCCATATAAGGGTTGGGTAAAAGGATCAGACCAAACGGAAACCGAAAAACTCATTTTTGGCTCAAAAGTTCATTAACAGCCTTAAGTGTCGCAACGAAGGTGCAGTATAGCGTCACTTCATGCGTCACTTAAGTGACGCATTGAGTGTCGCTAAAAGCCCTAATCATGCGTCACTTACATAAGTGCCGCATAAAACCCCTTTTCCCCGACACTTACCTCCGTCACTTGTTTAGTGACGCCTAGAAGCCTTAACCGACACTCATACCCGACACTAATGGAGTGACGCCACCTTATGCGTCACTTACCTAAGTGACGCCCTAAACTCAGAATTTCCAATTTCATGCGTCACTTCCTAAGTGACGCCCAAGCTACCTTAGTGACGCCTCAGTATGCGTCACTTCCGTAAGTGACGCCCTCACTCAGATTCTGCCTTTTCATGCGTCACTTCCTAAGTGCCGCCCAAGCCCCTAAGTGACGCTATAAGTGACGCATAAACAGAAGGTTTCAAACTAATTTTACACTAAGTTTTGAGGCCCAAATTTGACGCCCCATTTCACCCAAATTCACGTCCAGATGCGTTTTTCACTAAAGCAATATAGTAGAAATAAAAATTTTCCAAGCTGACCTGGCAGCTCGACCCCAGCCAGGGGCTCTGCCCCTTGGACCCCGCTACCAGGGGTGCTGCCCCCGGACCCCCGTCGTTAACGGGCTTCGCCCTTACCCTAGGTTCACGAGTAACGGTGTTACATCTAAACTTTCACATAAAGTGTTAAACTTGTATAACATCAAACACGAATGCGACACAACTTCTAAAACACATTGGAACTTACTTTTAGGTATAACACTTCAAAATCATCAAAATAATAATGCGAGATTATTATTACAAACAATCACCAATGGGCCGTACACATTTTCAAACACTTAAACAATCAACCAAATTGTAATTATTTGGACATTCTAGTTGAACAAACAACTACAAGGGTGATCTTTGAGATACTCAATCATGTCATAACCATCGCGTGTCGTGGACACCCTCAGGTTACAAGTCGTTGGACTTCGACTCTTGGCTAATCAATCTAAGTTTATTAAGATAAACTCTTCAGGCTCAGGTGAGTCTCATGGCCCCTCTTTATACTGTTTTACTAGGGGTGTGATACATTGCTCTGTTTTTAACGCATGAACGCGAGTACATATTTCAATATACTACATGAGTTGTTTTCAACTAATCAAATCAAAGTCCTCCGTCAGTATAGTCTGGTAATACGAAAGTAGCGTGAATATTAGTATATGGTACCATATAGGATTGACCCTCCTCGTCCGGGTTAGCAAGCACTAACCGGGTAAACGGACGTACTAATATTTGGGAAGACGAGTGTAGATTAGGCACTCGTGGAGGCATCGGAATTCTCTATATGGGACCCGACCCTCGAGTTAAGCTCAGACTATGCGCTCATGGTTGTATACATTATCTGTAACTTCATTTGCTGGATGCAAATCAATACTTAAATCTTGCGGTTCATAGAATATTATTTGATACTCAAACCTGTGAGCTCACCAGCGTTAGCTGACCCATTTTAGCATGTATCACAGGTACTCAGCAGTAGATTTGGACTGCCCATCAGGATGCATCTTAGCTTGAGTCTTCATGCAAACTTCAGAGATTTCATTGCATTATTAGATTTTGTATAACTAATTATGTACTTAAATCTCTCATAATACGAACACGAGCTATGTATGAGTTCAAACTGTTGTAAACCTTTTAATATTAATATATTTTGTTAAAACAGCGCATATAGAGTCGTTTGCTATATATCTGTGTGCTTTGATTATTGATTAGTAACACCCAAAGTATGCTTCCGCGAATCATTAAATTTGGGGGTGTTACAATTTCTAAAAAACCGGAAGCATCACGAAGGGGGAAAACGTGAAACCCTAAACCCTAAGTAAAAATCACTTCCAAAACATGAAATTGGAGCTAGAGAACTCGAATTCATCAAGGATTAATCATCCCTAACCTAAGGTAACTATGATTCTCACTTAATTTTGAATTGAAACTTTAAGTTTCATGGGGGTGCAAAGGGTTTGAAGGATTAATGATTTCTAGGTTGAAATTAGAGTGTATTACGATGAATTAATGGTAGATAAGTGTGTTTATGATGATGAGTAATATGAATTCAATCAAAAAATGGATTAACTGAGTTGTATCATTAGTAATCAAAGTGGGTTTCTTATAGTTGGTAAGGAATTGGTGTTAATACACCTTAATTAGTGTTTGAAGATGTTGGAATATGATTAACGGATAATGAAATATTGAATCAAGAGAATTAAGAAATTAGATTAATTATGATTACGAGGATGATTATGATTATGTTGAAAATAATCATGGTGATCATTAGTGGTGATTAAAATGAAGTACAAATGATCAAGTCATGAATATGATTATGCCATAAGAAATGAGATAATAGATTTAATGAATTAATGATAAACTTTGAATTGTGATATGAAATAATCATTTAAGGTAGTTATCCAAATAAGGAAATAGTGAAATAAAGAGAATCATGAATAAGAAATATTCAGTAGCATAATCAATCCAAAAAGAGTGATGGATTGATAATGTTAATGTGTCGATTTTAATAACTTTTAGTTGTTAAATGTGTTACTGTATCGATGTGTTATTTGCTAGGTGATCAAGAGTGGTGGCTTTGCTATTTGAGTGTGAGGAATCATGTAATTACCTAAAAGCAAAGGTGAGTGTTATGAGAATTAAATGGGTAATGATTGTATGTCCCGGATTGCTTACGAGCAAGAGGTTCATACAATCAAGTTGTAGTTTCTTGTATCTTATCTTGTTTCTTACTTGTGAATTATAATGGGCGTGCATTACCGGATTACTTCCGAGCAAGAGGTTTGCACGACCCAATGGAATATTAATTGTTTCGTATCTTGTTTCTAAATGTGGTTATTAGGATATGGATTATATGTGTTGTAGTGATGTTATGTTTTATGTTTCGTGCTAAGATGTTTGGTTGTTGATTAAGTGATGGTTATGTGGAGTAATATGATGATTTCGTGGATTTTGTGGAATGAACAAATTGTAGAGATTGTATCATTACGAAATAATCAGAGATTACGAAATAAATGCTTAGCACTTCTTGTATCTATTGGACGACGGATCCATGCGAAATAAAGGAGAATCTCTACAATGGTTTCACCGTTAATTGTGGAATCAGATAAGTGGATTCTTGATAAACGAAATATGTTATTATATTTGTGAATTATTCATTTAATTGCTCATATGCTCACTAAGCTTTATGCGTATCCGTTTCAGTGGTTTCATATTATAGGTGCTTGATTCGGTTGAATCAATTGGATGAAATATGATTTCAAGGAAGTAGTGTGGATTGGAGCTTGCAATATGGTTAGACAAGCTTCTCTTCCTTTTGAATTGTCGCTATGTATTATCACTTGTGTAAATCGCCCAAAAAAACACATTTAAAATAATGTTGATGAATTAAAGTGTAAAGTATCAATTGGTTGAAAAGTATGTCTTTGACTTGGCAAAGTCAACATGGAATATGATGGTGTCAAATTGGGTAATGGGAATATTGTATAGTGATAATGTGGTTAGGTGTTGAAATATGCGGAGATTGATCATAATTATGGCGAAATTATGATCAAATTGTCAAATGTTGTATTTTGGTCCAATTGAGTGATCGTGAATTAAGAAATATGGTATGTTGTTGAAATGAATTGAATTCAAGTGTCAAATGGTTGAAATGGGTTAGATTTGGTGAAAGTGTCCAAATGGACACCAAACGGGTCAAAGGAGTCAAACGGATTAGAGTGGGTGTATGATGTTGATAAATATGCTCACACGTGTCAAATGTATCCTAGAATATGTGGGTAAAAGTTGGAAATCTGAAACCAAGTCATTTGGAATATGACTTGTTCAGCAAATTGGTCAAAAATGGTCAAGAATTAGTCCTACGCCCGTTTTCTCGATAAACGTGTATTTTGAAAAGTGTAAAAAGAGAAAGTTTCATTTTGGCATATTGGAAGTGCCTGCAAAATTTGGTGGTCTAACTCGTAACGAGTAAAAAGTTATGCGCGTTTGAATGTGGTCAAAAATATGAGTTTTGGCAAAATTTCAAAATACACTATGGTACGCAATCCCAGAACATTTTCAGGATCGCCTACCTAAGGCAAAAATGGTTACAATGGGTTTTCAACATAAGTACACGATCCCACCACTTTTCAGGATCGCGTATGATAGTGAAAAATGAAATTTTGGGTTTAAAAAGCGTGTTTCAACTAAGGAAAATTATGAAGAATATATTATACAAATGTGGTAGTCATGGGACATTCATGTAAGTGTTATATATATTTGGGGCGTTTCAGACTAGGCATGTTTTTTTTTCAATTAGTTATAATTTGATTTCGTTAAATAGCTTTCAATGTTGTGTCTTTAATTTCTATTGGATATCATCAAAGTTATTTCACATATATGTTTTCACCGTCGAATTCCCTAATATTTTTTATGCATTATCATTTCTCATATTGCTCAAATAACCAAATCAATCATTTTCAAATATCACTCGTGATGAAGTGAATGTGTTATTCTAAATTGCATAATGACTCCGTTTTACTTATTATATGGTTTTAAAAGACCACATAAAGAATGACAATGATATATGATGTAACGATCTTGAATTTTGAAGAAGAAAACACGACGTAGATATATGATTAAATTAGTAAACTTATTGTACGTTATGTGAATAGCGTCAAAAGTATTGTTGTATTACCCATTCATATATAAAAACTCCGATAAAACCATTTATAAATTAAAAGCAAAAAATTCTAGATCTTGAAGTCTATATTAGTCGATAACTCGGTCATCTTTTAAAACTATCACATGCGTAAGGTGAAGATAATTTTCTTTAAAATCAGAGTTGCTTTCGTAGATATTTTTTTTCATCTTTTCTGATCAAAACATACTAAATCATAATAAGCTATCAAAGTCGACGTAGTAAATCATAATGATGGATTAATTATTATTACTTTAAAAATTATACAACGAACAAATGTTATTGAATTTGTATTATAAAACAAATAAAAGATACAATTATATCAAATCAATAATCGATTCGGTATATGGGTGGTGACGTCTAATAAAATTTTATCAAAAAGTAATGATATATATGTCTAATTAGATATAATCTAAAATTAGACATATTAATTTTCAGGTAAAGATTTTTTACTTTCTTATTCGCATCTTATCAATTTTTTAAATTTACTAATCATATTTTGTAATTTAGACTAGGGCTCAAAGTTTGGGTGTTGATAAATACAATACATTTTTTGATTCCCACGTTATCTTTTATGCATTATTATATGATACTGTACAATACTGTACTACAAGTTTTGGTGTATAAATAAATAAAAAATATTGTATATATCAACACTCAAAAGTTTAGGTATACAAATTATTTTCCTTACCAAATTAGTATAATTTAAAACAATTTTGAATAATAAAAAAAAAGTGTAGTACCCAATATATTAAGGTCGGGTAAGAGGTTGAGCTTGCAGCTGGCCTTAAATTCACATTACCCTTCTAGAATCGAGCTTTGAATTGCATGCAACGGTACTCTGAATTTTAGAGCCACTGAAAAAGCTCCAACATTTCAACCCCTTTACTTCTCTGTAAGTCTAATCTCTATAAACCCTAATTTTATCCCCCTTTTCCAGTTTCTTAATTGCTTAGTTGTTAAAATGTTCTTTTTTTCCTTCCTAATTTCATACTCCACAAAAATTTTATGGTTGTTTTTAACAATGAAATGGAGGACAATCGGTTATTTTTACTCGAAAAGTACTCAGCTGTAATTTTATATATGCACGACTTCTATTTTTTATTTTTTTTATTTTTTTGGAATAATTAGTCAAGGAGTGATGTGATTAACTGTCAATTAGATGACTTTATGTTAGTGTGGTTTGATTTTATGGTTTGAATTTTGTTTTCTTATTTTAAAGTTTGATGCTTTCTTGTGTAATTAGGGTTTATTTATGGGTTTTTGAGGTCTGCGGTTTCTGTCTTTTATTTTTCAGTCCATTTGCATAACGAGCCCTTTCATGTTGTTTACTTACTTGGCCATGATATGAGATCCACTCATGCATATACTTGTTTAAATGCCATGAAAAGATGAAATCGGATATTCGATTTCGATTTCATAATAGTGTTCTCCCAAACAAAGTAAATAAAGATCTCAAGTTTGTCTTGCATTTTCAGGATATAAACTAGAGATGTGTGATGCATATTGTTCACCTTTTATAAAGCACGCTATCGTTCTCCGATTGCATTATATAGTGGCCTATTGATGTTCAAAATTTGCTTGGTTTGTGGCATACAAGATATTGATTAGTACTTTTCTTTTATAACCATACAAGTCGCTAACTGAAGACAACCCACTACCTCATAGGCTGGATCTTTTCTCCAAATTGGAAACTAGTTTTGGGCAGATGTGACTCGAAAGATACCCTCTTATGCTAGTTATTGACCTCCATTTTTACTCGTCTCTAAAAGACTACTCATATTGGCCTACTCTATCCTCTTGTAGAATTTAAATAGCATTTTTAGTGTGTGTGAACTCTCATATGCGTTTCTCCTCATGGGGTTTTGCTTCTTTTAACTGGTTGGTTAAAGGATATATGTGCATGGAACTTTAAATAAGTTGAATGTTAAATCCTGCTCATGAGGTTTAAAATACTGGTTCATTTAATGCATGTGTTGAATGTTTTTTGATAAAACAGAGGTGTCAATTCTCTTCTTTCATGTATTTGATTGTACCTTTTTTGGTGTACATATGGAGATAGTAGCATTTGTGTCAAGATCACTCGGTTCCCTAACATAAGTTTAATTTTGACATGTAATTGATAATTATTGATAATGATATACTTGCTACTTTGCTAGCAACTGTAGGTTTAAGAAATGTGTGGCAAAATGGACAGGTTCAACAGGTTTGGGAATTGGAAACAGATAATTTTGTAATGGAAAATTTCTTAAAGTTGGTCAGATTGGGTTGACTTGATCCACACTAACAATTTTTACCTGCTTAATAACTTTTACGATTTGTGCAATTGCTTATCCCTACAAAAGGAAACATTGCTGATTCTTGTCACTCTAAAGGTTTGTCATATCACTTTCAAGAATAATAAGTTACTAATTATCATTAATTTTCTCACCAGGTTGCATGTGAATGGCTACGAAGAGAACTCTGCCCGTTCCTTTGGATATATCTTCGGATGATGACGATCTTGAACCTTCTCCATCCAATGGAACCAGAGACCTTGCTGCTGCCAAGCGACCAAAAATTGAGACTGCAGTTATCATGCCTGTCAAAAAAGTAGTAACTGAAGGTAAATAGTTTATTTTTTTGGTAGTAATAGACTTTTGATTTTTATGTTTGCTACTTGCTCTCTTAAATTTGTATTTAGAGGTGGCATATCATTTAACAGTTTTAGCCCATAATTTAATATCTAGATTCAATTAGGTGTAAAGGTTTGTCTTGAGGAGATGCATTTAGCAGCTGTCCATTGTAATTCTAAAATCTTGTAGATTATGTAGACATAGAAAGTTCATATTTTAACATTCCTATTGTAATAATACAAATACTGCAAGTAACGGGGTTACTGAACGCAGTAACTTATTTAATCTGACTAAATTTTCTTTTTTAAGGGGTACCCTAAAACCGTTTCTTGATGCAGAATTATTATTAAGAAGTGCAAAAATGTATCAAGATTACATGAAGCACATCCCGCTTCCAGCTCAGCGTGCCTCAGTCATATCATTCACCTCATGGAGTGGTTTAGCAAAATCAATGAAACAAATGTACCAGCAGCCCCTCCATTACCTGACCAACATTCGTGTAAAAGAGTGGGATCAAATGAGAAGTGATGCTGACATCAAAAGTGAACCATTAGACACCATAATTCATCCATGTAAAGCCGAAACTAGCATTTGGCTTATGGAAGAAGTTCACAGGCTCACAACCTCTCATCAGTTTCTTGCTAAACTTTGGTTAGCCAATCCCATGTACAATGCGTCTATTGATACCGTTTTCCCCCAATTATGAAGTTTGTTTATGTACTTTCGTACTAACTGAATTGGTAGTTTTTCTTCTTCTTTTTGGATGACGAAGAATTGATGTTGGTAGCTTAGTTTGCAGAATTAGAATTTGTGACACTAGATTTTCCTTTAACGAAATCTGTTATTGTTTGTATGACCAATGTTCATGACAGATTTTGGAATTATTTCGTTTTTTCCCTCATTTTCTGGGAAAATAATGTGTTACCCTTTACTCTCATCAAGGGCATAAGCATTACTGCAGTTATTTTTTGTCAATGTGACTAGATGATGATTAGAATATTAAATATAATCCGAGTCCTGAACTTTATTTTACTCTACATTGGTTGGTACATGTTGTAAACTGTGTTTGTTGATTGTTCTAAGGCAACTCCCATCCACTTCCAAACCATTTCTGTCACATCAGCTTTCTACTAATTGATTAACAACTAATTACCTACTCCCATCAATAACTAACAACTTCATTTTTCTGAACTCCACATTTACTAATATACCACCATTTCTATACACTAAAAAAAGTCACCCATTTATCTGAACTCCACATTTACCAATATACCACTATTTCTATACACTAAAAAAAGTCACGCAGGCCCCGCTTATTACAACCGATTACAAATCGGTTTACCGATCGAAGTCCCTACCTGTTAGAAGGTGATTGAACGGATGGCACGGAAGCACCAACCAGAATGGAACTCATTTAACCGATGGGAATGGCCTAAGGTCTTGCAAGTGTTCTGAACATCATTGTTTAGTTGTCTTAGAAATATCTTTTAAAAATTACGTTCACAATCCAAGATATGATTCTTTCACTCATCAAAATATAGTTAACCGAGTGAGACTACCCATCAACAGATTTTATACAAGGGAACATCACATATTTTACACATGTTCCATGCTTTGAACATTAAGGATACGTTTTGTTCGTGAAATATTTTTGAAGAAATTGAAATTCATCAAAAGGAATTTCAATTCATTTGACCCAAAAGAATTGAATGAATTACAGTTTCATCTACTCCACTCCAATTCCAATTCTATCAAAAAATTTCAAATTATGTAAAACAAACATAGCTTGAGTTTCTTTCTTTTCCACTTATAGACCTGAAGAATCTGATGGTTAAAACTAAATAAAACACCAATCTACAAGTAAGAATACATATAAATGTGCCTTGTAAATCATAGCATATGATAAACATATGTTGTATCCATGGTAAATCTCCAAGACGACAAAAAATTATTTGTTTTATATAATGTTGTTTTCCTCGGTAGAGCAAAAATACCAACGTGAGGACAACAAATCGACATCTGAACTACCAAAGGAAATCTATAGCATATAGTATGACAAATATAAGATAACTTGGGTAAAAAGAGAGCAGCTTCAGGTGGAAAGCAACGGGTCGAAGCAGCTGTGAATGTTTTTTTTCTTTCTAATTCTTACATCAGCAATACTTTGGATATCTTCTTCATATACACAAACAATGACCATACAGCTAGCCAAGCCGATACGTAAAGTAAAGCGACACCAGATGCTCCCAGTAACCCTACCTCTGTAAAACTGCATATTTGTCGTCAAAGGGGTCAACATAAAATGCTTGTAATCATCTGTTTGACATTATATAGGCTAGAGGTGGCAAATGGGCAGGTCAATTCGGTAACAGGCTAAAAGGGAAGTTTTTTATGGGTCATGTCATGTTAAGTTACTTCATATAACTTTTTGTCCTAAAAATAGTTGGGTGCTGAAAACATTGTTAAAAAGATATAATATTTAGGAGGTTTTATGCACATATGAGTGACTATCAGCTATAAGTGGCAAAATGAATGGGTCAGGTCGGGTCATGGGTTTGGGTCTAGATGGGTCCGGGTTTTGATAGGTCATTAAGAAGGATGGGTCTAAACGGGTCCAGATCAAATGGGTCTCGGGTCGGGTCGACCCATCAGGTTTTCACCAAACTTTTTTTTTTATTTGAGTGAAACATGATAAAAATAAAATGAGGTGAAAAAAAAAAAATTACCCGCTAGACCCGTGGGTTAATTGTTGCACAATTGGAGATCATATTTAAAAACCCATTTAATCCCATCCAAAAAATGGGGAGGAGACTCAACAAACCCATCCTCTCCTAAATATTAACCAAATTGACCCATAATTAACCAATGGGTTTAAAATTGCCACCTCTACTTTCAATCTATTTGACCAGTTTGCTTATAAGCTACTTATTTGTTACTCATTTGAACTTCCGGGAATAAAACATAAACCGAATCGACCGATTTTCCACCTCTATTTAGACGCTTTATTAAACTGTTCTGTTTAAAGTCCAATATTGACTTGGATAGTTGCATATGTTGCGATATTTATCGGGAAGTCAAAATGTGGACTTGTTTAGGATGGAGGGAATACTTCAATATCTTGAACTGGAAATTAAAAAGAACATATGAATACATACGAACCTTCGGTCTCTAATAGCAAGAAGAATGGTTAAAGACGTCATTTGTGTGGCTGTTTTCCACTTCCCCAAATTATTTACAGCAACAGCCTAAATACCATGCATTGTATTCAAGACATTACAGAGTTTTCCATAATAATGATAACAAAGCAATAAATAAAATATGATGTGACAGAGTTTACCCCTGAAAGTTTACTACCCTGTGAAGCAGCCCATTCTCTCACTGCAGACATCGTTATCTAAAAAATAGAGTGTAAGCTGTTGTCAGATACTTCAACAACACCAAGTTTTGTTTAGCATTATCATAAATAACCAAATAAATGTTGCAGGAATTACAGCCCTGAAAAATATGGATATGGTATACTGCAGACAGAAGATTGATCAACGTATGGAAGTACTAAACTGAATTTTATGCTGCATGGAAGAATTAACGTCTACATAAAACGAAGGCAAGACCATTTGAGACCAGAATCCTGGGACGGAAGAAAGGGACAAATAAAGACATAGACCTAAGACATAGCCACTAATGTGTGGTGCAAGCATGTTACATTCATAGCGCAGGATACCAACTCACAGAAGCTTTAACTCATATACAGAGCAAATTTTGCAACTTATATTCCCTGTCTAAAATAGAATACAACACTTTCATTTTACGATGAGTTCATTATTCTATTTTACTTTCTGCCCATCGCTAATCACTACTTAAAATTCGTTATTCCAACTTTGGCATGTCACATGATTGCCCTAAAGCTCATTTAAACAGAAAATCAAAGTCCTATTATCTAGAAACAATTCCTACAGCACGTGTTGGCCAACCTAACAAAGGTCACCAAAATGAATAGAATATATCCTAGCTCCTACAAGGAAAAACACATGCAGAATAGGCCACTAGAAGCAAGAGTATAAGACCTTCACTTAATTACTCCAGACTTCATAGTCACAACGAAGTTCTAGATTGCAGCACATGCAGCACTGCTAGAAAAGTACAGGACCTACAAGGCTACAACAGTTTATTCATCACGCCATTACAATAGTTATACACTTATACTGACTAGAACCTCTCCCATAAATTCAACAAGACTCGCACACTTTTGGCAAACATAAATAAGAAAAAGAGGCAAAAAGATTGTGGAACAAAGTAAATGTATTTAAGGGTCCAGATTGAATTTACAATTTACAATGATACATACATAAAAAAAAAACACATTTCAAACGCATCATCTTAAAATTATACATGAGGGAGGGGGTTTATTCATGCCTAATGATCGGTATTGTGGAGAGAAGGCAAAAGGTTGGCAACATATTTATACCATGTGCCATGTGCAAAAGACAACATATAATAGCCTAACCCGCAATCCCCTTAATAAGCTTCAGTCCCATCATATTACTTCATGGAGAAAGAAAGAATAAATATCAATGTGTCATATCCCAATTAGAGGGAAGAAGGGTCATCAGATCGTGTTTGGCAACTTTGCTATCTAATGTTTGGCAGAATTATGCTAATGTCAGAATATCTCATTCCTGTGATGTGTACAGCAAAGGGTATTAGAGTGTCAATCCCATGTTAGCTGTCAAGAAAACTTTACTTAAAAATTAGCATTAATTGGTCAATGATCCGCAGCAAGTTAGTGTAAAGGCTCTTGAAGAAAAGGGATCGATATGACGAAATTATAAGACCAAATAAAGCATCTGAAAAGCTCTGATTACATCATCAACAATTCTGCATTTCCAAGAACAATGCATTAAGCTCGGGCATTACCTCTCTACCAATTACTGCAATTGATGGTACAGTCAATAACCAAGGCCATTGTCCAAGCATAGCAGCTTCCGGAGGTTTTGTACATAACAATACCAAGGTAGTAGCAACCATAAGCTGCACCCAGCAAGAATGAATAATTAGACAAAGATAAAAAAAAAGTGTTAAAAATAATCAAAATATGTTCTTCCTGAGAAGGATGCCAAACAATGCAAACTATCATATCCAAGTATCCAACAGTACCATTGTACTAATGAAAAGCAATACCAAAGAAAACAACATGTTTTAATTGCCAAATAAGCGCCCAATTAGAGATATACCTTGTCAGCCACCGGATCTAAAAATGCACCAAAGGCGGTTCCTAGGTTCATCTAGAAGAAAAAAACGATTTAAAATCATTTAGATAGAACAAAAAATAATTTTTAGTATCTTCCTTCAAACTTCAGAGCATCTAAATGCATACTTTTCGTGCAAGATACCCATCAAGCCAATCGGTGATAGCTGCAGCAATGAAGATGCTTGTTGTAGCAGTTGTCCCCAGCCGACTATTCATATAAAAAGCTACAAAAAAGGAGAAAAGCCCTTGTTAGTATCATCAAGAGGACAATGCATGCAACAATCACCCAATATAAATAACAAATAGTAATATCAGGTATAGGTCATGCTAAACCAAATGTCATTTGTAGAATAGGTCATGACACTTTTGACTATAAGAACAGACAAGCAACTAAAGCGATGAAATAATATGCATCATAAACGACAGCACAGAGGAACCATTAACAGAATGCAACTTAGACCTTTCCTCCTTACATTAATAAGTTGCAGCATTCTGTGTGACGTAGAAAACAAGGAGAAACATTATGCATAACTCTGCTGAACACATAAGGTACTCTAATTTTGTTTCATATCACAAACTCCAAATTGCATAAACTAATGTAACAAATTTTCATAAATAGGCTACATTATCTGCAGCAAGTGTGATAAAACCTACATTCTATATCGAGGCGAATAATTGAACATAATCTAACCTCGTGCTATAATCATACCTAAGAAAGCCTAAGAATAAAAAATATGAATATATATCAATCATAAAAGCCCAAGATCTCCACAATTTTGCCTCAGTTCCACAGCATCGATAACATTTACTGTAAGAATTCATCTAATAGCCTATCTATCAAACAACATTCAGAATTTATACACAATAACACAAAATTATCACAAAAACATTCTTATAATTCAAAAACGCTAAAATATTCAAAAATGAATGACGAATAACGTACTGCTAACGAGCACCGGAATTGCAGCAACGCGACCGATCGTTAAAATCGTAGGCAACGTCAGCAATCTATCCGCCGGGTTCTGTTTGGACGACGGAGATTTTAGGTTGCGGTGGTTCTCCGATGACAATGTAGACATAACACGATCATTTTCCGTTATCAATTTATCATCTCCGTTATCATTGTTTACGGATCCCATACTCACTGTACTTCCACCGTTCAATGCTGAATATTTTAATTTTTTTGAACCACGAAACCCTAGCTTGTTGTTATTATTATTAATACTGTTGTTATTATTATCGTTGCTATTATTATTATCGTGCGCTGAGTTGGCACAGTTTGTTGTCCTCCACCAGCTCGAGCACATCGCCGGTGACGTCGTGGTAGATCTTCCGGTGGCGATTGCGCGGCGGAGCCACCGTTGTTGATGGTGGAGGTGAATTGAAGATACGGTGGTTAGTTTGAGGAGGTTGAAGGGCATGGGTTGGAAACGTGTGTGGGTGAGATATTTATATAGGATGCGTAGATGCGCACCCGTCGTGTATGTTAGCACCTAAAAGTATGCACGGGGCTTACGTTAGCAAGTTTGGTGTTGTGTTAAATATCTTTTGAGTTGTGATTGAACTCGTTTACCGGTAAAGTATTATATGTCTGTTTTCATATACAGATTTTAGATGACACAAGAAAAAGTATATAACGTACTATAAAGATTGCATACGGTACAACTCTCATATGCATTGGACTATATTTATATTTTTCTACTATACGTTTTACAAAAGATCGCTTGCAGCGCGTCCTTTTGAGCTACGTGCAAGGCCCAAAACATCCGTAGTGGTGTGGGATGTTATGTGGGGAAAACGGGTAAAAAAATAGCGTTTTGTGTGCTCAAACCGTTTTTTTATTTCTCATTTTCTTTCCTTCCTTTTATTCCAGACAAAATATGATTGAATGAGACCTACCCTCCACAACCTTCACAATACAATGTTACAATTTGATAGTATTTATTGATAACACCATGTTAATGCTGACGTGATGTTCAAAACGACCGCAACATCATATTGACATTGCGAATGATCTTAGATTTAGATTTGTAGTTAAAATATCTTCATGATGATTATTATATGTTAAAAATAAAAATAATAATAAGAATAATAATTGTATTTATTAATTAATAATACTCCGTAACTACTACCGTTCGTATGACTTTTTATAATATATCAATCAAGAAGATAAAATATGACTTTTACAGTTTGTTAATCAAAATATCTTTATCTTCATCTTCGTTAAGTAGCTATCCTAGATATTATCTTCATTAAAATACTTAATGTTGGGATCGACCTAGGAATGACAATGGGGCACGTTCGGTGCGGGGGTGTCAGCCCCAACCCCATTATTCTAAGTAATCCCCAACCCCACCCCAAACTCCAGCGGGGTATTATCAGGGCGGTCCATTCGGGGAATGGCTTACCCCAATAACTAACGGGGTTTTATCGGGGTAACTTGTTGAGAACGTGGGCTCTTAAAATCGTAACCCAACACTCGTTCTCTATTCATAATACCCAAACTTCTGACGACTTGTTGATTTTTCTTAAAGCATTACCTAAACATACACTAATTGGGATTCTCGTTTCAAAAACAGATAGTAACATGATCAATACAACATATAATAATTGACCTCTTTGATGATACAAGTATACTAAAAAAATAAAAGGATTACACAAGTATATTACAAATAAATAATAACTAAGCATTTGTTTTGAACGAGTCAAAATTCTAAATTTCAACACACATTAGTCTTATAGATAAATAATGTATTAAATATCATAAATGTATATATATATAGAGGGTAGTGATCAAGAGAGAAGCGCCTTTTTTGGGGAAGTGGGAAACGTTAGTATTCATCAAGAAGCATATTACAATTATCAATCAAAACTCAGCAAAAAATTATTTTTACCACTAAATAGTAATCAAAATCGATGCTATAAAGAATATTTTAACAAATGAATTTCATCTTTAAGTCATAACATTAGTTGATGAATATTTATGTAATAAATTGTTGATATTCATTGTGATGAATATTAACTAATATGATTCACGATGCATATTAAAGCTTCACATTATTTGAAAATTATTTTTATTGTTAATATTCATCGCGATGCATATTAACTAATATTCACCACGATGAATATTAACGGATTTGGGTCTAATATTCATAAATCGATGTTATAACTTGCAAAAAGAATTTATCAAGGAAGCTTAACATTCATAGCATCAATTCTGATTAACATTTACTAAATTTCAGTTTGCTTTTTTCGAGATTTATATGGGTGAAGGTAATATGCTTCTTGATGAATACTAACGCTTACCCCCTTCCCTCAAAAAATGCACTTCCCTCTGGATCATTCCACTATATATATATATATATATATATATATATATATATATATATATATATATCGGGGCGTGGCGGAGCGGGGATGATACTACCCAACCCCAACCATCCCCAATCCAATCCAAAACTTGCGGGGTTTGAGGATCCCCATCGGATTCGGATCTTTTTTTCATCCCTAGATCGACCCCACTCTCATACAACTTTTTGGGATCGATTACCAACACAATAAATCACATAACCTTGAATAAGTCAATATATAAATCGCACAAACTCAGAAAAAAAACACAAGAAGATATTTTGCATGGAAAACCTCTCAACCCAGAATTGTATGTTTTGAACCCCGTGTCCAAAAATCATGATGATACAACGGTTAACGAATTTGCATAACTTTCTTCTTCACGGCTGCGCAAAAACCCCACGAATATTCTGCATCAACTTCGACAATTTTTAAATCACAAAAGAAAAATCTGATTTAAAATCCGAATGGTCAGATTGTAGAACCACATCTTATGAAACTACAGTTCAAATTTAACAAAAATCTGACGGTTAACGAACACACCCCATCAACTCTCCCTTCGTTGCACTGAATATGATGAATCACACTCTGGTTTTACTCGTCTTGACTTCCTCCCGGCTATGTGATTCTTCTCCACGAACCTCGCTCTAATACCAGTTGTCCCCACTCTCATACAGCTTTTTGAGATCAATTACCACCACAATAAATCACATAATCTTGTATAAGACAATATTTAAATCGCACAAAACATAAAAAAAAAACACAAGAAGATATTTTGCGTGGAAAACCTCTCAAAGGAGAGTAAAAACCACAGGATTAGCGGCCACTCAAATTTCACTATATGTTGTAACATCCTCTTCATGAGCCTAGGAGAAATAAGGTAATTTCCTTATTTTAATTGGTTATTTAATTGTGTTTAGAAATAATTGATATTATTTGGATAATTGAAATAAATAAGTCAAATGGTTGCATAACTTATTGTGAATAATATAATATTGTCTCTTTTAAATTACCGTAGATGTTGGTAAAATAAAAGATTTTCTCTCGCAATGGTTTTTAGGTTCTAGACAATAGATTTAGAAGGACAATAAAATTATACAACACATACTTTGGGTCGGGTTGTTAGGCCAACCTAACTTATTTCATTCTGCCAACTCCTTTTTCTGTCAAGAACACACACATACTCTCGAAAGTATTTAGAAAATCAGATTCAAGCAAAATTAAAGTTGTGATTTGGTGTTATCATCTGTAATTCATCTTGATCATCTCAATTCCCCATTATAATTTTAAGTTGCTTGCATTATCTCTCAAAGCTCATTTGATGAAATTAGGTAGAAAATTAGTGCATGTATGAACATTTGTGCTTGAATGAGTTGTAGTTACTATAATTTATCATCATCATCATCTTGTTCTTATCTTAAAAGCAAGTGTTCTAGGTTTCAATGTATGAAATGGGTTTTTGATTGAATTATGTGAATTATGTTAGGTGAAGGAAATTGTATATATTGCATGTTATTGTTGATGTTGTATATGATGATTATAGAGTTATATGATGTATTTGATTTGTTAAAAACTGAGTTTGTGGGGCTGATTTAGTAAAATTCGAGTTTGAGTTCGTGTTGTGCAGTTGCAGGTCTGAACCTCTGCTGTAAAGAGTGGGAACGCGATCTAGCTCCCTTGCCCGGATCGCGTTACCATGCGAAATTTGGTCACAGTACGATTGGTTCTTTGAAACGTGATCCTAAAACCTTTGCCCGAATCGCGTAAGTCAATACCATTTTGGGTCCAGTCGAGTTTACCCTTGAGAACGCGATCCCACCCTCTTGTCTGGATCGCGTTACCAAGTACATTTTGGTTACAGATGATTTTGGTCATGGGAACGCGATCCAGACCTCATCACCCGGATTGCGTTTCTCAGTGTTAAACGACAACATAATGGTTTCCTTCTTAGGAACGCGATCCCACCACCTCATACCCGGATCACGTTTGCATGTTTTAATTTTACAAATTTGATAACTTGTGACTTATACACTTGTGATAATTACATAGTATTAGTTGTATATCATGTGCTCTTACTTGACATTATATACATGATTAGAATGTATTAATTTAGATATGAGAATCTAACTCGGGTTTTGGTTGTGTTCTCAGATAAACCGAAGACTCAGTAATATAAGATCTTTGAGTGGAGACTGTGATCGTCAGGGTGAGTGGATCAATGATTTTCAGTCTAAATTAGTTGTAACAACTTGGTTACAACGGGTAATTTTGCTTTTACTGTATATACTGTTTATGTTTACATTTTGCCATGATGATTATGTATTATGTGAATTGTTCAGAGGTCAACATGGATTGTGTTTGGGTACTATTACTTGGACAACATAAGTACTTTATACATGTGTTGTCTATTGAAGTTGTGTTGAATGTAGTAATCGTACCAAACTATCGGTTAGACCACTGAATTGTCCTTCATGTGGTTGTAAGTGTTACTTGGGGGCCACCGCGGCAATAGGGTTTCTCAAGGACCACCAATCCTCTTTGAAGTTAATTGTTTATGATGCTTAGCTGTAAACAATTGTTAATCTGAGTTAGGTTGATAGTTATGGATCTATACACTTATCTTTGTGCTAATCACCCTCATTACTTCTTGCCGATTGACTTTTGATTGTGGGTGGGCAAGAAGTTAGTTTGGAATGGAATGTTTGACAAGCTCTCACTCTGATTTAAATAACTATGTCTTGCGTTTAACGTTGTGTTTGAGATTATATAATATCTAAAACTTAATGACTGTAGTTAATACTGTAGTCTGGTTTAAAGAATCATGTTTACGTGGATTACAACTTTTGATTTGTAATTTATGCAATCTATGATATATGAATTTAAATATACGCTTCCAATATGTGTAAAAAAAATGGTCTTACAAATTAGAGGGTGTTATAATTTGGTATCAGACATAGGTTTGGGTGAATTGAGCATAAGTTAAGTGTTCAATCCCAAATCTAATTGTATTAGTCAAACATTCCAGAGAGTGGGATTTAGCTATTGGATTAGATTTGGTTAGTACGTAGGAACTAACAATTAACGAGTTATTAGATGTTGTTTTGATACAAAAATGGCAGATAATGAACATCCGACCGATACTCCCAACAACGTCTCTAGAGTGGAAGTTACTCCTCCATAAAATCATAATGATAGACGAGGTCAGTCTGGTACTTCATTTTCAGTAGGGGATTTAGACTGAGATGATTATGTCTTACAGTTAGAGGAGGAAGTACTGAAACTTAGAAGTTTACAACAACAGTCTTTGCTAGATCAACAAGCCAGGGTATCTCAACAATAACATAAAGTCTATTCTTTTTAAGACTTTCATGGCTTGTAGAGCATCAGAATTCTGTGGCAGCACTAACCCATCGGTTACCCTCGATTGGTTGAGGGACATGGAAATGAATTTTGAGGTTTGTCGGTGTGAGGAAGAGATCAAGGTTCCTTATGCGTTCAGCTCTTGAAAGGTCCATCTATGGTTTGGTGGGATTCCATTACCTCACCCTTGACACCACAACAGAAAGAATCTATTAGATGGCCCGATTTCTACAATGAGGTGTGTAAGAAATATTGTTCTGAATTTGACATGACTCATATCCGACAGGAGTTTATGGATTTGCATTTGACGGATAGTATGTCGATGGATGATCTCATTTCCCAGTTTTCTGAAAAGCTAAGGTTTGTGCAATTGTGGGTCCCCGATGAAAGGACCAAGATTGACCATTTTGTTGGTATGTTACCTCATACTTATCGAACGACTGTGAGATTAGAGGGTTCCCTTACTTAAGCTTTTAATTTGGCCCGTTCTATGGATAGTGATACTCGGGCTTGAGATTTGGAAATCAAAGAAAGATCTTCATTGAAATCCAAAGGTGATTCCTCAGCGAATAAGGGAAAGAAAAGATGGTTGGGATCTCAACAGAACAAGAAACAAAGTACTAGTGGTGGTATTGTGGATAAAGCCAATTGGTGCCAAAGTTATAAATCTAAACACACTGGACCTTGTACTCCTCAGACCTATAGGTGCATTAAGTGTGGACAGTTTGGACATGATATAAAAGATTGCACTTTTCCTAAGCATGTGTTTTAGAACTGTCAGAAAGAGGGACACCGAGCAGGTCAGTGTACTGAGGCGGGTAAGCAAAGATCGGGTACGGTCGGAGGGTCTTCATCGTCTGGCCAGAAAAGAAAGAACCCACCATCGGCAACTGGAAGGGCTTTTCATATGACAGCCGATGAAGCTGTCAGAACCGAAGATGTCATCACTAGTACTTTTCTTATTAATTCTGTACCAGCAAGTGTTCTATTTGATTCAGGAGCCAATTGTTCTTTTATATCCATGCTTTTCTGTGATAGACTGAAATTGACTCCAACATGTATTACAAATCCTATTGAGGTTTAGGTAGCGGATGGTAAAATGGTTCCGGTTACCACATCGGTGACTGGAGCTAGTATATTGATTGAGGGTCATAGTTTCCTTGTTTCCTTTCTCTTGATGTCCATTCCAGCTTTTGATGCGGTTTTAGGCATGGACTGGTTAAGTCAAAATAAAGCCCATATAGAATGCCATAAAAAGTTGGTAAAATTCCCAATCTCGAATGAGTCATATGTCGTGGCTCGAGGGGAATGGGAGAAGGGTAGTATTCCTTTAATTACAATGATGAAAGCTAGAAAACCTTTAGCTAAAGGGTGTGAATCGTATTTGGCTTATGTAATCGATGCAAAGTTAGAAAAGAAAAATATTTTCGATGTTCGAGTTGTTTCTGAATACTCAGAAGTCTTTCTGGATAAGTTTCCTGGCTTACCTCCCATTAGAGAAGTAGAATATAGAATTGATTTGATCCCTGGTTCTACTCCTCTAGCTAAGGCTCCTTATAGATTAGCTCCTTCATAAATTCGTGAAATGATGAGTCAGATTCAAGAGTTGTTAGATAAGGGTTTTGTTAGGCTCAGTTCTTCTCCATAGGGTGCACCTGTGTTGTTAGTTAAAAAGAAGGATGACACCTTTCGTATGTGTATTGACTATAGGGAGTTGAATAAAAGAACCGTTAAAAATAAGTACCATTTGCCCCGAATTGAATGATGATTGAACGTAAAAAGTCACGTTGTTGGGTACATAATTCCCACCTTTTTAGCACCAAACTTGATGAAATCACTTGATATTAATACTTTTTCATCCTAAATCATCATCAAGGCTAAAAATAAGGCGTTGCTTTAAAAATCAATCAAAATGGTTAAATAACATGCAAAATAGAGCATAAATGATACGATTACGTTCTACAAGCACTTTTAAGCATATTACCTTGAAGTTATTCTTTGGTTATCTCATTGTGATCTTCAAGTAATTACGAACACGTGGATATAAAGAACGCTGAAAATGGACCAAGAATGAAGAAGTTATGACCAAATGAAGTGCGACTAGGCGACCAAGACTTACGATCCAGTGCACAAGACAACGACCAAGGGAACACCACCCCCTAGGGTCTGTATACAACCCCCTAGGGTCCGTATACAACCCCTTAGGGGCCGTATACCACCCCTTTAGGGCCGTATACTACCCCCTAAGGGTGGTATACTACCCCTAAAGGGTGGTATACTACCCCTTTGAGGTGGTATACCCCCTTTTGGTGTTGGATACTACCCCTTGGGTGCCGTATATGTGACACCCGCCAAATTAGGACTAGTGATTAGTACCTAATCAGTTATAATACATGTAATTAGTTCTGTGTTAGGCTAATTAATGTATCAAGTAATATATATTGTTGAATATATACAATCATGCGGTTTGATTAAATCGTACAAGTTTCATATCGAATGTAATTCGGTTCAATTAATACGGACGTTGGTGAACTATTTTATTAAATAATATAATATTATTTAATAACGCAATTATATCCAAAATATTATTTAGATAATCTTTCAATTCAAATTCGTATCGTACAAACAAGGACTACACGATTAGATTATTAAACGCGCAAACAAATCGGAACAAGTTAAAATTATATTTTATAACGCAACCATTAAGTATTTGGTAAAATACTTCAACAAAAATATTGGGTAATTATTCGTATTTTAAAACGTATATTAAACGTATAAAATAAACATTTAACGTTTAAACGAACGGGAGGACGAACACCGCACGGAGCGTGATTGCGGGGACTGAAAAAAAAAGTGAGGCTTTCACCTACACCCCACCTCTCTTTCCCTCTTTCTTTCATTTCCATTTCAACAAAAACACACACACATCACTAAACACTCTCAAACCCATCACCACCAAATTTTTAGATCTAGCATAACCGACAACAAAAGTTACATTTTCGGAATCACCATCAAGCAAGGAACAAGATTTACAAAAGCATCATCATCATTTTCGACCTCCTCTAGCTTCGATTTGCGATTGTAAGAAAAACTCTAAAATCTTAGATTTACTCATTTTGATGTTATGTTTTGATGTTAGATTGTGTACATGACTTAGTTATGCCTAAATAAAGGATTAGAACATGATTTCATAGCCTAAAAATGAGTTAGATTTGTGATTTGGGTCGGAAAAGCGCGACAGGCGCTGTTTCTGGGCTGGTGTTCATCTTTGCGACACAAGCCTTGTGTCGCAAGGTTGTGTCGCATAAACCCATTGACATCACATTTTATGTCGCATCAACCCTTGTGTCGTAGACTTTGCGACACAATGATTATGTCACACGTTGTGTCGTATACCCTATACGACACAACCCTTATGTCGCTATTGATTTAACACCGAAAGCTTATGCGACACAACCCTTGTGTCGCTAAGCTCTTGTGTCGCATTCTTATGTGACACAACCCTTGTGTCGCATACCAGACCTTTGTGTTGCATATTGTGTCGCTAAAAACAGAGAGTTTAAAACTCATTTTTCACTAAGTTTTGAGACTCAAATTTGACACTCAATTTTACCCAAATTCAAATCCCCAGCTCGACCCCAACCAGGGACTCAGCCCCTTGGACCCCGCCAGGGGTTGCCACCTCTTGGACTCCGCTACCAGGGTTGCTGCCCCTGGACCCCCGTCATTCCAGTATACGATAATATAAGAACAACAATAATATTTTGGAATTATTATTACAACCGTCACCAACGGGCCAAACATGTTTTCTAAAGACAAACGATTACAAACACATAAACAAACATTGGACATACTAGTTGTGTACAACTATTATAGGTGGTCTTGCGGGACATCTACTTACTTAACATTATGTGTCTAGGCATTTGAAGGATTTTGGTTCGGAGAACCTACGATTGACATCACTTACGATTTCTCGTTTATTGGTATAAACGTAACTTGCAAAGGCTTAGGTGAGTCTTGCAGCCCCACTTTTACTGTTTTACTTACGGGGTGAGATACATTGCTTACTTTTATTGAACACAAGTACGAACAACTTATTTTACTATATGGGATTGCATGAGTTACTTACTTTTACTAAAGTCTCTCCATCGTATATCGTTAGTTATGGACTTAAGCGCGAACACTAGTTAATGGATCCATTAGGGAAATGACCCTCCCCGCCCGGGGTAGTAGCGCTACCACAAACCGTTCTGTATAAACGGGCGACTATTATTCGTTACTTATGCTTGCTCAGTTACGAGCATGTCACGGGAGCAACTTATTACTTACGGGTTAAGCTTCGATTATGAGCCTCATGGCAACGGTATAACTTACTTACTTTACATTTACGGGATTGCAAATACCTGATTCACGCCTGCGGGCATTACTGATGAAATCTTGTGTTCAAATACTAATATTATTTACAAACCTGTGAGATTCACCAATATTCGTGTTGACCTTTTTAGCTTCGTATCTCAGGTACACATACGGAGTAGGATTCCCTCAGGATACTAGCTAGAGTCGCATGATTTCTACAACTACATTTAACGGAGATTCTTAGCATTATCTTTTGTATTTATTATGATTATGTAATAGAATCTCCCGCTTTACGCGCGGACTCTAAGGGAACTTCATTTTGTAACCCGAAACTCTATGTTTCAAACATTTTATGTATGGAAATGTAATTATTTTACAAACGTTGCATATAGATGTCGTTTGATTTACTTTTGTGCTGTGATATTTGATTAGTAGCACCCCAAAGTTTGCTTCCGCTGAACAGTGATTTTGGGGGTGTTACAGATTGGTATCAGAGCCTAAGGTTATAGTGAACTAGGTTGCATTTAGTGGGCCTAGACTATGACCGTTAGGCAGTATTCCTTACTAAGTATGATTAGGTTCAGTGACTACATTGTATTGGTTTAATTTAACATAGCCTGATCAACTATGTACAATTAAAGGAATACGATGTGAGATCTGAAAGGAGTCATGGCTGAACAGGATACACTAGTGGACTCTGACCTCGAGAGAACCGGGACTCAAACACGTCTGTGCTAGACACACTAGGCTATTATGTGGTATATATATATATATATATATATATATACATAGATAGGCCTCGCTCCCGCTCAATATCTTAGGCTATATTATATATGTATTATATGGATATAGGCCTCATTCTTTCTAACGCTTTATCTCAGAATGGCAAACACACCACCCAATTCATCACGCTCTCATCCGTATGGATCACGAAACCCAAGAGTGGCTAGGAGGGACCCTAGGTCGCCTCGGGCTAGACCATATCCCACTCACCTCACTTTACCGGACTTAGCCGCTAGGGTGCACCATCACGATCAGCAACTCCACGAGATGGATATCGAACTCCAAGAAACTCGCGAGAACTAGAGACTCACAGCAATGGAGTGAATCGAGCAAGTCTCCGAAGATCACGATCACACGGTTACCACCATGAACACTCTTCAGAATCAGGTGGGAGAAACAGTCGAAACCATGGAGGTTGTCCACAACCAAGTGATTGGCAACCGAAATGAAATCTCTGTCTTACAATCAAGACTACATCAGTGCGAGACACGTCTAAGGGAAACCGAGGACGCCCTCCGAATGGCCAACAGACTCGCAGAATCTGTGGACCACCTCAATGCACTGCTGCCACAACTCAATCTACGCCGTAATTAGCTTAGGCTGAATCTGTATTCTATTATGCTTTCATAGGACCTATGTAATTCGATTGGATGAAACAATTCCCGGCATCTTTTGTACTCATTATATTATGTAACCCTCTAGAACTCATGTCTTGTATCTAATCTAGTTATCTAAGGAAATATGGTTATCACGTCACTCTGTTCTCGTATATTCCATCATATACACATGAGATATATCATAAATTCGTACAAATCTCTTATTTCTTTTTCTTGTTCTCCTTGTTCAGCATCATGCCTCCCCGACGCCAGGTCACCCTCAGCGAAACCGAAATAGCGGATCTAATTGCCCGTAGTGTGGCCCAAGCCTTGGCTACCCGGACACCTACTCCTAGTAGCGAAGATACAGCTACCAATGGGCCACAACCCAAACCCTGCTCTTACAAAGACTTTCAGAACTGCAAACCCTTGAGCTTTGCAGGTACCGAAGGAGCAATCGGTCTAGTACGCTGGATCGAGAAAATCGAATCTGTATTCCTTATTTGCAACTGCACAGAGGGAGACAAGGTCAAATTCTCCGCCAGTACATTTTCTGACACCGCTCTCACCTGGTGGAACACCTATGCCCAGACTGTGGGTATTGCAAATGCTTACAAACTCTCATGGGATGAGTTAAAGCAGATGTTGAGGGGCGAGTATTGCCCCAAAGATGAATTGAAGCAGCTGGAGGTAGAGTTCTGGAACCACAAAATGCAGGGTGATGACATCACGGGTTACACCAACCGTTTTCACCAACTGGCACTTCTGTGCCCATCCATGGTCGATCCCGAGTATAAGAGGATCGATAAATACATAGATGGACTCCCCGACAAACTTCAAGACCTGGTGACTTCATCCAAACCGGGTACTATTCAGAGCACCATTCGTATGGCTCACGAACTAACGGCCAACTCTGTCCGCCGTGGCACAACTTCAACCCCAACAACAAACAACAAGCGTAAGTGGGAAGGAAGTCCCAATTCCTCCAACCGAACCTTTAACAAAAAGCCTGAGTCTATTAAAGCTTATTCCTCGGGATCTACAGAGAGGAGAGGGTACATCGGGAACAAACCTTACTGTTCCAAATGCAACCGCCATCATGACGGTTCCTGCCCTTGTACTAATTGCAAAAGGTTCGGGCACCTAGCCAAGGATTGCCGAGCCAACATTCCTACCCCTAACACCAACGCACCAAAGACCTGCTTTGAGTGTGGAAATCCTGGGCATTTCAAGAGTAATTTCCCTAAACTGAAAAACAACAACCCTGCTCGCGGCAGAGCGTTCGTTATCAAGGCTAGGGAAGCCAGACAAGACCCGAACGTGGTAACAGGTACTTTCCTTCTCAACAACCTTACTGCTTCGATATTATTCGATTCCGGCGCTGATAGAAGCTTCATTTCTGAGAAATTTAGCCCTTTGCTTGACACCACTCCTACTGCTTTAGATACTAAGTACATTGTAGAGCTAGCTAACGGCAATCTGATTGAGACTGATAGCATTATACGTGGTTGTACACTAAACCTCTTGAGCGAACTCTTTTCCATTGATTTGATACCCTTGGGTGCTGTATACCCCCTTTTTGGTGTCCGATACTATCCTTGTGGTGCTGAATTTCTGAGCTAGGGGTGGTATTTCAGTGCAAATCGGAAGAATCGGGTGTCGAATTGTGGTAGCTTGCTTGGTGACTCTTTTCCTATATATACATGGCTCAACCTCCTCATTTCTCATCCCTCATATCAAAATCATCTCCAACACACACATTTACTTTCTCTCTCTAACTTTCTCTCTCTAGGTTAGTGCTAGGTTAGTAGTCAGTTAGTTCTTGGTTAATACTTAACCAAGACTAACGGAGGGGTAATATTGTAATATTGTTGAAGATACTTGAAGGGGTTATTATTGTAATATTGAAAAGGATATTCGGAATATCCGCTCGTTGTAATCTCTCATCATATATTCAAACTATGCATAATCCCCGGTTATCTCTTTCCTTATCTATTATAATGATGATTGCTATTGTTATTATGCTTGATATAGGATTTATTGGCATGATTAGTTAGTAGTTATATTGTGTGTTTGTTGTGATGTAGTTAGTCGTTAATTAGGATGATGTCATTATGAAACAACGGAGGTAACGTTAAACGGATTTCATTTGTATAGCGCTGGAAACACCAATGCGTGTAGTACAGAACGTGGAAGCTATGAAAGTCGTGGGCACAATCCGTTGTAGATTAATGTTCCAACTTATTATATTTTATAAATGAAAACTCGGTGCTTTGATTACATGTTTCATCTATGAATTTAAACCGCATTTTCAACTAACGCCTTACCGCTAATAAACGTGGTTAAAACCTTTTTGATAAGACGTCATATCAGGGGTTGATGCGTGTGAAAGCGTCATGTTTTATTATTTATAACTGAAAGTACCTTATTAATACTATCACACAACCAGGCAAGAATACCCAATCGGAATAGTATAGCTATGGTAAGTCTAGGTCGAACACAAGGAACACAGGAACGATGTTATTCAGTTAAATTGGAATTATTAATAAAACAGTAAAATAGGGGTACGTTTTAGTTCCGTGCAAACGTTCAAGATGAACTAAATAACTAAACCAAACAACATAAAACTAGAAAGGAGGAACAAATAAACAATTGGAGGTAGACACGTAATTGATTAGAGTCTTCACACTTAGATTCATATTATCCGGTTCATGTGTTTTGATTGTCTGATTGTGATTTCTTTCATATTAACTTAAATACTAATCAAGGAATCCAAGTTAAATGTATATTAGTCAACGTTCCGGGTCCAACTAATATCTAAAATCTAGGGTTCCACATTAAACATCGATCCGATGTCACAAGGATGGTGTTCTATTATGTGCTTTACCCTATATTGTGCATTAAGTATTCACAACTTATTACGAGTAATCCTCGTGGTATGACTCAACAATACCATCTAATAATTACTTATTAGCTCATTCATTTTAGATTAACTAATTACTATGCTCTTAGCCTATCAAACTCAATATATTTAGTAATGATCATAAACCTAAGTCCATAACCATCAATAATCAATAGTATCAAAGGAACTCAATCTCAATAATCCTATTGACCACGCTAAGTAGCAATTAATAATCACCAATAAACAAGGTTCTACGAATAACTTAACAATCTTCAATCGAACAATACATTCAAAATATGTTGGTGCATTTTGTGTGTCAGTCACTTGGTCAACGTTTGTAATTGTCAAAGTCAATTAGTCTTAATATGTGATGTGATTAGTGTGTATATTCGAGTCTGTAAACGAAATATAATTATAGAATATACATAGAATATTAGTCATGCGACACAGAGAGCTTGTGTTGCAATAGCGACATAAGGTTTATGTCGCAAGGGTTAGTTTAGCGACACAATGCTTGTGTCGCTAGTAGGTTAGAGTGTGAGTATAAATAGAAGTGTAAGGTTTCATTTGAGGGCTGATCAAACCCTAGAGAGTGAGAGAGAGGCGTAGTCAGAGAGAGAGACAGAGTTAGTGTTTGTAAAGCTTAGTTAATCAATTGTTAATACATACAAAAGCTTATATTAATTGTGTGTTCAATTCATTAAACGTTCATTACTAGATTGTTTGTATTCCGCGCATTCAATTGAGGTAACGATCTAATTAGGTCCGGTACGGGAACCTACAACTGGTATCAGAGCCGTGAATCAGTTATTCAACGGTTTCAGATTGTGATTTGAACATTTTCGGTTTGATTCGCGAAGGTTTTATTGATTAATCTTCGTTTCTGGGTTTGATTGCTTGAAGATTGTGTTTTCTGAAGGTCATTTCTGGGTTAGTTCGTTGATCGGTTTTCGAAAATCCTTAGGGTTTCAAAAAATTTCGATTTTTGGGGATTTGGAATCTGCTCAGCGCTGTTTTGCGACACAACCTGCGACACAAGATTTGTGTCGCTAATTGGGTTTTTCAAAGTGCGACACAAGTTCGCGACATACATTTGCGAAGCCTTTGATTAGGCGACATAAGCTAATTTGTGTCGCTAATTTGGAGTTTCTGAACTGTGACACAAAGTTGTGACACAACCTTTGTGTCTCTAATCCTTGCCAAGGGTGAAAAAAAAAGTGTTCATAGGCTTAAAAGTCGCAAAAAATTGTGTTTTCAAATTTTGTTCATAGGCTTAAAAGTGTTTAATTTTAGTCTGGAAAAAGTTTCATTTTACCCGGGCATTTTTGGACGTTTTCAGTTGAATTTTTGGCGGGAAATTTGCAAAAAAAATTTGTAGTACCAAATTTTGTTTTTGAGCTTAAAAGTTCATAATTCTAGTTTGGGAAAAGTTTAGTTGTGCTCGCCAAATTTTCAATATTTTCAAACCAAATTTTGGTGGGAAATTCTGGTTGTCTGTGTTTTGCTAAAGTTCTTGATTAAAAGATGTCGCTCCTGCATAGTGTTCACAACAACCTTCCGATGTTCACCCAAAACACCAAATACTCAAGCTGGAGAAGAGATTTTGAGGCCTACATCTCTTCTAATGATCCAGACATGTGGATTCCATTGACTGAGAGATGAAATGCCAGTCAAGGAAGGAACACAAACTGCAAAATCATATAAATCAATGACTTTCGAAGAACGTAAAGCATGGGATGATGAATGGAAGACTTTCAAAGCAATTAAAGGATCTTTATCATTGGAGATCTTACAGTTGTTTAAGCATCACAAAAATGCGTATGATCTTTCGGCTGCCATCGAAAAGCGCTACGGTGGCTATAACAAGGAAGAAGAACCTCAACATAGTGCATTTGTGGCTCAAACAAAAGAGGTTGATTTCGATGCATTTACATGTTTATCTTGCATTCAATTAACTGGTTCTAACAACAGATACAAGGATAACATTGAAACCCTGCGATCAGATCTCGAAAATTTGATAGAGGCTAATAAGGTTTTGAAAGAAAACGAATTAGCTTATGAAAAGAAATTCAAAGCCTATCAAGATGAGTCTCAAGCGTTCAAAGCTAAAATCTATAGTCAACAAGATGAAATAGATAGTTATTTGAAAGAAATTTCTTTGCTTAACAAAGAGCTTGCTGACTCTAAATCTGAAGCTGATGATCTTAAACGAAAAATGTCAAATTTTGCAACGTCAAACATGATATTTGATCACATCATTAATAAGCAAAGGACTGATACGAAAAGCAAGGCAGGTATTGTATATAACCATGTACCTCCTCCTATGGACTATCTTCCAATGCCTGTTAAGGATGCAATCAAAGACTTTATGCCTTCTTCCTCAAAAGTAGACACAAATTCTGTTAATGCACCAGTTAATGAGCAAGTTAAACAGGCCGAGTTTGTTAGGCCACATTTCTTAAAGCTGAAAATAAATCTCCGGTCAGTGTTGAAGAGGTTGTTGTGGTAGAAGATATACCTGAAGTGTCTACCATTAAGGTTGAGAAAATAACTGTCAAACCAGACTGTTTTAAATGCAAAGGCAAAGCTAAAGTTGATGATGAATCTTTCAAAGTTAAAAATGTTAAAAGGGATTCAACATCAACTAACTCAACCTCAGGAACATCTACTTCAACATGTTCACCTAAGAGTGCATGTTCAACAAATGTTCCTGTTAATAGACCTTCTGTGTACTGTCCTCCACCGAAACGATTTGAGGGAACTCATTGGAATCAATCTTATGTTGAGAGACGTTCTTGCTTTCGTTGTGGTCAACAGGGCCATATTATTAGGGATTGTAGGTTATTATCCCTAGATAGGTTTGGTAGAGGGATGCCAAGAACTTCTTCTTTTAAGAATTCTTTTACAAGGCGTCGTTCGTATTCACCTGTATCTAGTTGTGCATCAAACTCTCCACAACCTATGGCTAGAGTAAACAAAGTTGTGCCTAGTAGACCTCAAGTTCAATAGCACAACATTGTTGAAAATAAATCATCCGAACCTAAACAGGTTTGAAAACCAAAATCCACAAACAACACATCTATGAAATCAACTGAGTTTTTAAAATATCATAAACTCCTGGATGTGATGATTATGGATGATAATGGACAACCCAAGTTTATCAAGGCTTGGGTGTCCCATAAACTTTAATGTTTGATTGTTTGTGGTGATGCATTCAGTTTCTTGTTAGCCAATATTTTTTAGCGACTGCATGGATGTGGATATTGTTGGAAGAATGGTGACTGGAATGATGAAATTTCTGAAGTTCAGGGGTTAAAGTGCTAAAAGGCATTTGATTTGACTTGATATGTGATTTTGAAACTTTTATTATTTTATTTATTAGTTATGCAACAACAATTCTTTGTACATTTTAGTATCAAAGAAATGTAATGTTGCGAAATATCTTAAATCAAAAAAATTACAAAAATATGTTTAATGTTTAAGGGGAGTACCTTTGAATTGGATTTTTGAAAAGAATTTGTTGTTCAGGGGAGTAATTTAAATTCTGATTATTTGGATCAGAAATGTGAACAGCAAGATTCTTATTCCTCAAAAAGATATTGGATTGTGTTTGTAAACAACATGGGAAATGATTGTACATCAGATGACATGCACAAAATGGAAATTCTAAGGTTTATGTTTGATGTGTCAGTAGGTTTATCTGGCATGTTTAAAATAGCTTTTATAAACATTAGCTTCATCATATGATGTACTGGTAGGCATGATACACACCGGCATCTGGGTTCTTAAGAAGTAATTCTAATACGTGTCTATGATCTTGTGGTAAACACCATATGATGTACGACTAAATGTCTTAATTCCTTAATGTAGCATGACATACTTCTATACCTGAGGTTTATCTAAAATCATTTGGTGGTATATACTGATTGTTTCCTCTGTTGTACGTAAGTACAGACCTAGTCTCAATTATTATATCCTTAAAAGTTAAGCAAACGCAAGTCAATGAACTTGAAAAAGTCTTAAATCACAAGATACCAAACAAGGTCGCCAAAATGGTTTGACCAAGTCTGGTTTTGCTTACACCTGAATCAAGTTATGTCGCTTTGTTGTACGTTTGTACAGACCTGTCATCGCTGACTTGATTCTTAAAAATGATATTCCTCTTATATTCTCTCTGGATTCGGAAGCTATGCTCATGTCTGGGTTACAGGGGAATGTCATAGGTGGGGACCACAGAGAAATATTCATACTAACAATAAAAGGTTAACTCACAGACCCGGATGTAACATGTTTAAGTGGACAAACAATACTAGTAATCGTCTTGAAATAATTTTTTATAAAAGGTGCTTTAAGTGTGCTAAGTAAATTTAAAGTGGACAAATATACTGATAAACGAAATAACACTTACTATTTCCTAATAATTGCATGTTGGCCTGATATGATCTCTAAGTAGACCTAAAACAATCCTATCCCCAATTTAATTATTTATTTTTTAGGTATTCTTTGCCTTTTGTTTATTAGAGAAAAATACAAAAAGATTTTATTGTTATATTATTTTCTTCAATATCACATATCTTGTTCAAGTCAAATAGATGTAAAGGATGTTGGTTATTTTCCAAAGACTGAAGATAAATTCTATTGGAAAAGCTGGTAATGATTGAGAGATGGTCATAGAGTTTGAAGATCTTATTGTATGCTAAATGTGTGTCAGTCACATGAATCAGGACATCAAGATAGTTTGAAGATCATGCTATCTCAATGGGGGAGTTTCTGATTGTTGAAGACATGAAGGAGTTTGTCGGTGAAGACTAATTGAATCTTATTTGACCAAGCTGCTGACATGGGGGAGTTTGTTGGTGCATTTTGTGTGTCAGTCACTTGGTCAACGTTTGTAATTCTCAAAGTCAATTAGTCTTAATATGTGATGTGATTAGTGTGTATATTCGAGTCTGTAAACGAAATATAATTATAGAATATACATAGAATATTAGTCATGCGACACAGAGAGATTGTGTCGCAATAGCGCCATAAGGTTTATGTCGCAAGGGTTAGTTTAGTGACACAATGCTTGTGTCGCTAGTAGGTCAGAGTGTGAGTATAAATAGAAGTGTAAGGTTTCATTTGAGGGCTGATCAAACCCTAGAGAGTGAGAGAGAGGCGTAGTCAGAGAGAGAGAGATAGAGTTTGTGTTTGTAAAGCTTCGTTAATCAATTGTTAATACATACAAAAGCTTATATTAATTGTGTGTTTAATTCATTAAACGTTCATTACTAGATTGTTTGTAATCCGCGTATTCAATTGAGGTGACGATCTGATTAGGTCCGGTACGGGAACCTACAAAACACGATTATAATCTTCAAACATTCATAATCAAAGATTATTAAACTAAAGAATATACATAATCTAATTCATCATTCAATTATACAAAATCAGTTTCAAGATCTCACATAAAACACATAGACGATGTTCGAATTGAAATCAGAAAGAGATATGCAAACCGAATCATGTTAGTTTAGAGTTTGTGAAAGTTATGGTTTAATAACCCTAAAATCGGACTTAAATGGCTGGAAAAGTGATCTATACAGCGTATGGAATTTCCATACGGCGTATGGATGTAAAAGCCCATAAAGTCCAGCCCGCATTATCTTTTTTCAGCCCGTTTTCAATCCATACGCCGTATGGATGCAAAACTAGTCCAGGGGGTAAAAATGAAAGTTGTAGCCCTGCCTGTTAGCTAAATTCTCCAAGTTGAATCACCCCAATCGGAGTTCGTATGAGGGAGTTACGGCCAAAATACTAACGCATAGCCGAAAACTCAGCTTTTACACTTTTCTTCATTTTCAGCTCATCTTTCGTTCTCTTTCCGATTCAAGCTTCATATACACCTATTCCAATCCAATCTTGTCTATCTTCACTCTCTTAGCTTCTTTTATTCACGATTAGTTCATTTTATGTTTCTTTTCAATCCAAGCTCCGATTAAACTCCTAATTGCAAATATGAACGAAATGAGTATCTTATTCACATAAAATGCATTAGAAATCTATCAAACACGGGGTAACTTAGTACTAATATATAGTACTTTTTGGCGTTTATCAGGGGTAATTAATTATCTGTGTTCAAATAACATTGTCTGGTTTAAGCTATGGAACAACTAACCAAGTATTGTACACCGTGATTAAACTACAACTTAATTTTATATGTTAAATGGCATGGTCTGGTTTTGAAGTCGTGGAACTACGAAACAAGTATTGTACACAGTGAATAAACTAGGGATTTATTGGTTAATTTTAAGTGAGGGCTGGTTTAAATCATAATTGGAGAATCTTTGGTCTAAAATACAAACTTAGTTTATAAAATCCAGAAAGGAATTCGAGGCATCATCTAGTATTCCAAATTCATCTATCATCCATGGATTCCATAACCATTAATGGAACGTAATCAAGAACCAACCAAGTCTTAAACTTAAATGTTTTATTCAATTGAGTATCACCGTGGTGTTAAGAACGGTCTGACAATTAGTGGGACTGTCACTCTATTCATGCACCCAGGAATCTTCATATTCCAAGGGTCACTGTTCCGTAATAGGGCAGTGTTGAGAGTTGAGCAGCCTCCTCCAATCAGAATCACGATAGCCTAGTTACTCAGTGACGTACTGATTAAGCAATCAATCAGTAGGGTACTAGTGTTTACACCACAAGTACTTGAAACAAATAAAATACAAATCTTTAGAAAGACGTTTTCATAACTTAAGTTAAAAAATCATCCCAATACAAGGCTAACGAAGTCACAACAGACACCCCCTATATCCTGACTGCTATCCTTTATTTTATTATATTGTTTAGTATCAATAAATAGTATAGTTTAGAAAACAAAACAAAAAAGAAAACAAACTCCCAACCATTTTTAAACTCCATCACTAGCTAGAAACGAACATCCTGATTACTCTGTTTCACAATACCGTTGATTATAAATAAGGACCCTAGGTCATACTTGCTGCTGTACACCTTTTGGTTATATAGCCGTAGTAAACTTAGGCCCCAACATTTATAAATATTAAAACTTACCCGATCCGCGTCTCGACGACTGGAGCAACGACCGGAGTGAAATCCGACCGACCGCTCGGGCGCGATCAAGTTTCTTGCGCCGCTGCCGGGGAATCAACTGTAAGACTCACAGGCGTCATAATGAACTTTCTTGCTAGTGAACCCTTAGGATGGTTCTTTCTTCTTAAACCCCTAAAAATTCTTTCAATTCTTCTTTTCCCTAATCCTCACTCATACGTCATACCTATCCAATAAGAGAAACGTTCATCTTCCCACAATCCTACAACCGCCGCGTGCATCACTCTCGCCGACTATAACAAACCCTCAATAGAAGTTCAAGGAGGACCAATACTCTACCCGGAGATTGAAGGAGCATCATTCAAACTCAAGCACGACATAGTGCAGTTGATTCTGAATCGCGACCAATTCAACGGACTACCTGACGATGACCCTAACTCCCATCTCAATAAATTCATCACCTTATCCGACTCTTTCAAGCAAAACGGGGTTGAGCAAGATATAGTCCATTTATATCTGTTCCCCTACTCTCTTTCTCTTCATGCACAAACTTGGTTCGAGGAATTAGAAACCAACTCTATCTCCTCATGGGCGGAAATGGAAACTAAGTTCTTAACAAAGTATTTTCCCCTATCCAAACGAATCAAGTTAAAGAAAGACATCTTGAACTTCCGACAGTTTCAAGATGAATCGATCTACAGTGCGTGGGAAAGATTTAAGAGATTGCTTAAAAGATGTCCTAACCACCAAATCGAACGATCAACCCAGTTATGCACATTTTACAATGGTCTTGCTCCTTGATATCGCGTAAAAAGTCACGTTTTTACCACCGATATCTCTCTCATTCTGGAGGAATACTTAGCATTTGGACTTAAATAATGCAAAAATCATTGATAAAATGCTAAGAAGATCAAAACAAGGTTGCACGAGCAAAATCATGCAAAACGGACGAAAAACGAAGATTCCACGCACGTTTGAAGATTCTAGACATCAAAACGAGATTTCAAGATAAAAGAGCCCATCACCAACATCTATTTGACCCAAGATGTTCATTTTCGAATTACGAATCCAACAGAAGAAGAATCAACAAAAACGGACGAAGAATGAAGATTCCACGCACTCCGGAAGATCCAAATGATTCGTATGACACATCTAGAGTTCAGAGACATATTTTTTGGAAAAGCTTCGTTTTTGAATTACGAATCCAACGCAAAAAGAATCAATGCAAACAGACGCATAACGAAGAAAACACGCACGAATCGAGAAACGAAGCAACAGGCAGCAGACCGGTGCAGGTGGCAGCCAGCCACTGCCGGCCACCACCTGGCTGCCGCCGGCTGCCAGTAGGCCACCGCCGGCTGCCACCCACCCGCATGGATTGCGCTTTTTTGTCCTTTTTCGTACCCGGTGCTAGACCTTTACATGCTTTTCTTACCTGGTGCCACTTCCTTTTTCACCTTTTCGTACTTGGTGCCACTACCTTTTCCACCTTTTGCTAATGTGTGCTTCTATTTGCTAAAATGCACCAAAAGTCCTTTATAAATAGGAGGCATGTGGCTCATTTGAAAGACACACCAACACACCTCAACACACTTAAGAATACCAACACATTTGGTTACATCTACTTGTATTTTCTTTTCTTTTATTCTTCCTAGTTAATTAGGCTAGCTAATTAACTAGCCAAGGAAGATTTGTACGGAGGTGCTCCGGGACGCATATTTTAGCTACGAGTTATTGTACTTCTTTCCAGGTGTCAATCTATCTTTCATATTTAATATGTTTGTCCTTTCTTTAATAAATTTAAATATGTATGCTAGAATTGCCATGATTAGCTAAATAACTCAATTGTATGCTATGATAGTCGTTTAGAAGGTATCGAATATGTGACTAAGTGGTATGTTGTGAGATTGCGGATGGTTTATATTACAAATGGATATAGGAATTAAATCTTTATCGTTTATCTGCCCAACTCATGTTATGACTAAAACTTTATCCAAAAATGAACGTAGCTAACTCATAGGATACAGGTCACTTAGTTATACTATGTTAGATTGAATCATTGAGCTCGGCATGGCCGGTGTTCTCTAGACCAAAATAGGATCCAAGAGACACGGAACATGGGAGTAGAGGTAGATTAAGATTAAATTCATATAGACAATATTTTTGAGACAACTTTCGGAATATCCTCAACTTAGATAATACTTTTGTATGCTTAAATTAAACTGTCGCCTTGATCGTCTTATTGCATGTTCTTGTTTGATTGTTGCCTTAGGATCATCATAATAGTAAAACTTAAACGGCATTAATCATCGTGAAATAATATGACGGCCCCTATTCGACTGTTCTTTGATATAGTACTAGAAACGCTTACGGCAGGGTACAAATGTATGGAAGTCAGAACGACCGAAGGTAGTTGTATTATGAATCGAATAGCAAACGTATTACCTAGGTCTCCATTTGTAACACAAACCACCCCTGTCTTGTAGCATCCCCAAGTAATGATGATAAATCGTACGAATAAGTGATGACATATTATCCGACCATTTAGACCAGTTAGCCCAACCTATTCCGGTGAGGATAACCCTCGTTCATAAGATTGTTTATTCAACAAACTATGCCATGATTCGGGCATCTCTGACGACCGAGATTGGGGAATAGGATTCGAGGTTAACTGTTGGATAATGTGGGTGTACATTTGAGAGAACTTTCGGTGTACACTTTAATATATTGTGCAATCCAAGTGACATTCTATTTTCCTGATTGTGGACACCTCCGCGTCAGCCCGATAGAAGGATTGTAGAATAGCTCACATCAACTTACGAACTTATCCTCATTAGAACTTTCCATATTTAACCACTTCTAAACCACATTATAGTAGACAATCGCTTTAATTGCTGAACGCCCGAAGTAACCTCCACCTTTTAATTCAGTCCAGTTTAAATTAGGATAAGAAAACCTAAAACCAAAACCAACTCTTTTAACCCCAGCTGAACACATAAAAGCTTCTAAACCCCCTAGTTTCAATTTGTCGCGCTTTGAAGAACGATCCTAGGTCATACTTGTCCTGTGCTAGCATAATAAGTAACCCTAGGCCCTAGCCTTATAAATTAAAAACCCTCTGCTATGTCACGTCACCATTAGAAATCTCAACGACCGGTGCGCAACACAACACTTCTCAATACAAGCCAATGCTCGATGCCGCTGCTCGAGGCAACTTCACAATTTGCATGGACGATGAAGCCTGGAACCTGATTGAGAGCATGACCATGAATCACAATGATTGGAACACTGATGAGCATCCCTCATCATCGGCACCACTTGACGTTCCAAATCCCATGCAAGTTGAGGCGATCAAATTTCTTACGGAACACATCGGGACGCTAACCGAGGAAATAGGAAAGCTGAAGAAACCTCCTCAACAGGTCTACCATATTCAATCCGGCCGAAACTGTACCAATCCACAAGTTGAGTACGAGAACCCTGTTGATGGTGCAACCTACTATGACCAGTTTCGAACTCATCCACGTCCACCTGATTATACTCATACCTCTCATCCTCGAGCCAACCAATACATACCAATTCAACCACCCAACCAATTCCAATACCCAACCTACCCACAACAACTTCAACTTATTTATAACCAACCACCATTGCTTCCTGGAACCATACTTGAGATGGCCCAACCTTATGAACCTACAAGGCCAATTACTAGTCTAGACAACACCCTCGCACAAATCATCCAAACGATTACGGATAGACAAGACCGAGTTGATCTCTTCTTAAAAGAACAACTAGCAGAACGTATCGATACTAAAACACAGGGTAGTCTACCTAGTAATACCTCCCATAACCCACAAACCGAGGAAGCCAACGAAGTAACCAACTAAGACTCCAAGGCGGCACCGAGCCAACCTTCACTTCTTTCTCCGGTGAAAGAACGATCTCCTGTCACACAGACAGTTGAGAAAAAGTCTTCTCCAAACCCTAAAAAGGTAAGCATACCATTTCCAGGACGTCTCAAGCAACAACCTGATGAAACCAAAGCCTTCAAGTATACCAAATATGTTAGGAGACTTATGTCAAACAAAGATAAGGTACCCGAAGTACCTAATGTCCCGCTAACTGCTGAATGTTCAGCTGTCCTTCAAAATAGTCTGCCGGAAAAACTAGGAGATACCGGACGTTTTACCATTCCTTGTTCCATCAACCAATAAGGTGATATCCGATCTCTGGCCGATCTAGGGGCGAGTATCAACCTAATGCCACATTCATTGTTCAAAAGACTGGAATTAGGAGACCTAAAACCCACCAAAATGAGTGTTCAGCTAGTTGACCAATCCATTAGATACCCTAAGGGAATAGCTTCGAATATCATGGTTAAAGTCGACAAGTTCTTTTTCCCAACTGACTTTGTGGTAATGGATATTCAGGAAGATATAAACATCCCTATAATCCTAGGTAGACCTTTTATGAACACAGCTAGAGCACTCATCGATGTGCACTCTCAGACGATCAGCTTACGTGCTCATGGAGAAAGTATAACATCCGAGATCGATAAGATAGACTGCGCTTTGATGGAGAATGTTGAGCTATATACTGTCCCTGTTAGCAAAGTTACATCGGATGACGAGACCTTTGAATCAGCAACTAAGAAGGAAGAAGAGATGAAATAAGAAAAGGAGCCTCTTGCCGAAGATGTTTTTGCATATACTCTTTAAGGAATAGTTAATCCTTTCTTGGATCCAACAAGGCCAATCACCTGCCCTCGACTCTGCAAACTAGAAGACATCGAACGGACTCTCATACGCAATCTGAAGAAAATCTCGGATTTCAGAACAAGCAGACTTACAAATCTGGAGCCACCTATACCTTCTCAAGGGATTCAAACCCTTGTTTCATCTGAACCTCAAACACAGTTTGAGACAGGAGGTATATCTGGGTCTGATTATTCCGATTCACGTGACAAGAGAGACACTCCAAAGCTATCTTCTTCTCTAATATCCCAAGTCACTAACAACATAGTTGAGCTCCATGATCTACATAAAGTTGATATTCCTACTTTGGATGGAGACTCGGGAAACATACCTGTGGATATTCATCCTTCTCCAGAATTGCCTGATTCATAAGCATTATCTCAAGAAATCATTTACATCCCAATTGTCTCTACTAATGAGCAAATGATTTCTCTGATAAACGAATATGATGGAGACCCTCACATCATAATAGCAGCTATTAGAAATTCCACCAATAATTACTCTATACATCAAAGATGGCTAATAGCAGTTATTGAAGCAGCATCCACTATCCATCTCACTAGCAAAGGAACCCAAAATCCGCTCATCCTTAGATATTGCATCAGAGTATTCGCCGATGCACTCAAATCTCAGCTCATAGAAGAAAGGAAAAATGCGAAGTAACTATATTTCTACATTGAGCAGAGACAAATATTCCGCAAGGTATACGACTCTCTCATGGGTTCAACTTTTCCTTATTCCTCAAAACAAAAGGGGATATTGGGTGTTATCAGAAGACTTATCGAAGAAGCTACAGGAAATCCCAGTAACTACGCTGACATGATGATGAGCAATCTTTGGGCATTCCTTAACTTACTAGCTGCAAAAGATCACCTGAGTACCAAAGAAAGCAATCGATTTGTCATAAGGTCTATTTTAGAACATCATATTAATTTGATAATTGAAGAGATTAGGTACATCACTTGGGATGAAAGGAGGCGTAATCCCTCCAAAAGTGTTAAAGATATGTCAACACTCGATGTCGTCACTTATGTGATAACCCGATTACATGATATATTAAATGCAGAGGACGCCGAGAAAGCAGAGTTTATCTTCCACGCTGGATATCGCGAGATATTCAACAAATTGATTCATATCTTCGCAAACTTTGGTTTTCCTTTCACCCTTCAGCAGCACCAGCTAATCGAAAGCTTGTGCAAATCTATAGCTGTATTCGGAGGAAATCCTCACACTAAAGAATTTAAAGATCTGAAGTTGAAATTACTGGCATTTATGGAGTCCTTCAAACTTAGGCATCTGATGAGGGAACTGATCAAGACAAGAAAAAACATGCTGATTGATCCCAATGGGCCAGTCACCAAGGCAGTAGATTACATCACCCAAGGATTACTAGGCCTCTCCATAGCTGCCCTAGAGCAATTTCAAAACTTCAAAATGGATACCTTGGAACTACCGGATCTAATCTCAACCATGGCCTGCCATTTTCAAAGGATCTATCTTTCGCGCTACACATTCCCACAACCTAGGGCATATAATATCACCATCACATGCTCTGAGAACTCCTTCCCCGATATCTAATCTCGAAGGAGTAAAGTCGAGCTCTTGACTCTAAAAGAACCGCTTCTCGGGTGGCAACCCGTGTAAGACGTGTAGATGGTTGTGTGTTAATAAGTGAAGAAAATCTCTGAATATCCTTCACACTTGGATATACCTGCAATACTTTCAAAACATTTCAACTTATTTTTGAAAAATCATTCGTCTCGAGAAAATAGGAAAAGCTTTCAGAAAATTAGTTCATGTGTTTCGAGCATTTGAGGTACTTGCATACTACTTTTATGCATTATGCACGAACTCGTTTAAAAACACACGTTCTACAAAATGCTTTGTAGTAGAAAACATCTTTTCATTTTGAGACAGTGATTCATTTTAATTACAAAGATATGAAGTTGAATGAAAAGGTATATCCAATGTGTTCACACCTAGGGGATTATTTCACAAATGTGTTGGTTGAAATGAAAGGCGAAGCCCGTATTTAGAAGCAAGCCCCTAAAGCTAAATAATCCGCATGGAGCTGTCACACAACGAAGATTTCAAGAACTCTTCTCGCAACATATTCAGACCTTCAGCTTTAGCTACCTGGGGAGTTTCTTCATCTTTTCTCCGTTTTATCTTTTTGCTTTACTAGTACTGTTAATTAATCAAAGTAATCTATACCATATCCTAAACTTATCACTAAGTGTGGGATTCCAGCCCAAAATTAACACTTGAAAAACATTTTTTACATGTTTAAACTTTAAGTGTGGGATTTTACTTCCAGTAAAATCCCCACTAAAGAGAACATTAGGGACAATGTTCTTCTAAGTGTGGGATAGCGGTATAGTATACCTTAGATAGATTTTTATATCTAAGTAGCAAATCAAAAAATGTTCCTCACTTTAAAAATTAATCAGAACTTTTCAAAATTTTTGCGTAAAACAAAGAAAAGCATGAGCTTAACTTCAACAGTAGATAACTACTCATTCAGTTAGCTATGCTATTTCTTTGAATTTTAATATTTCTAAAAGGAGCCATTTTTAATATGAGTAAGTTATCTTGGAAAGTAGTGTAAATAAGATAAGAATTTCTCAAATTAAGAATGATAATCTTAGGGGCAGTGCATGACTAAGCAGATACAACCCATATTAATTGCAGTGAGGTATCTTGAGCCTATAAAAGCATTCATTTTAAACGCTTCACTATTCATTTGTTGTGTGTGCCGATGTATGCATTTCTCAATTAGAACTTGCTCCTGTTATGCACTTCGAGACCACACTGGTGAGTATCGTACGCGGTATAGGTACAATTAGATGACCTTGACATTCCTGTTGATGCATATCAGTTTGTCTGTCAGTTGGTCTATTGAGTTGTAAAAGTGCCGTTAGTCGTTTAATAGAAATATAGATTTTGTATGATGCGACACTTAAGTTTTAGTTTAGGCGACACTTGCCTAAGTGATGCATAGCGACACTTAGGTAAGTGACGCATGAAGGCGGCTACATGCGACACTTCCACAAGTGACGCATGTCTGCCAGAATGTTAGTATAAATACAAACCTACGGGTTTTCGGCTAGGGTTGACGAAACCCTAGCACCATTTGTCGACTAAACTCATCTGTAATCAAGTTCCAATACGTTATTCAAGCTAATAAACTCGTTTACTTTGTTTAATTGATCATTTCGGTTTAGGTTTATTAGTGATTTGTGCAATTGATTGTTTCCGCCATTCAATTGCTGTCGATCATCACTTAGGTCCATCGTATAGGGCACTCACAACTGGTATCAGAGCCACTAGGTGATTAGATTGACGTTTTGAAGACGTTCTGGATTGATTTCGGTTTCGTTCGGATAAAGAATCGAGAATAACTACGGATTTCAAGTTGATAAGGTGCTTTCCAGACGATTTTCATCATTTACTACAGGTTTCGTTTGTTAGGGTTTGAGGAATTTTCGTTAGGTTTACGAAAATTCGAATTTTAGGGTTTTTGGGATTTTACAGCCGTTTCTGCGACACTCGTTGCATCACTTGAACGCGTCACTTCTTGCGGCACTTCGTAAGTCCAAATTAGGGTTTTACCGAAACTCTGGTGTGTCACTTTGGTGCGTCACTTGGAGCGTCATTTGGGGTTAATACGACACTTAACTCAAGTGTCGTCTAATTTAATCCACCGTCACTCACGTGCGTCACTTTAGCACGTCACTTGAGTGCCAAGCGTCACTTCTACTAGTGACACCTGTTTGATTTTTTGCGTCACTTCTGTTAGTGATGCCTTTTGATTTCTTGCGTCACTTTTACTAGTGACGCCTGTCTGTTTTATTGCGTCACTTAAGTACGACACTTGAGTGCGTCACTTGCTAGATTGAGCGACACTTGCTTACAGTGTCATCAGTCACTTCATCCGTCACTCGATAGCGTCACTTACCAAGTGCCGCTAGTCATTGCGACACTTGAGTGCATCACTTACCAAGTGACGCCTTTGGTACTAATTAGTTTGCAAGTTCTTGTTTTTGAGTTAATTTTCAGGTTAATCTTTAATGGCTGCTGTTGCTGATAAAGAGGATATTCGGGGAATCAGGGATATGATTAAACAAAATCATGATGTCGGTTCTAATAATAAACCTCCTCTATTCACTGCTGATATGGATTACGCATATTGGCGTGATCGATTTGAACAGTACGTAGATTTCCGCTGTCCGGAGCTCTGGGGTCCGCTCAGAGAAAGATATGAAGCTCCAGTAGCTGAGGGAGACTATCGTGGTATCCCTCAATCCAAAACTTACAAAGCCATGTCTCCTGAAGAGAAGAAGGAGTACGATATTGAAAGAAAGGCTCATTCGGCCATCTGTGTGTGCCTTACTAAAGATGTCTTACGCTTCTTCAAAACACATGACATAACATACGATCTTTGGAAGGCTATTGAGACAAGATGTGGTGGAAATCAGAAGTACAAGGAGGCTAAATTAAACTGATCAAGAAACAGTATGATCAGTTTGATTCTCTTCCTAATGAAACAGCTTCGGGTGTATTTACAAGATACTCACAGTTAGTTAGGGAGTTGAATGAGGGAGGCTACAATTTCCCTCAGATTGAAATAAATAAGAAGCTGTTGGACGTTCTACCTAGTAGTTGGGACGTTAAAGTGCAATTTTTAAAAGAGAGTCAAGAATTAGCTACAATGAACTTGGATGAGCTAATTGGTGTTCTTCAAGCTCATGCGATGGAGTTAAAGAAGAAGGAATGAAAATCGGGTGGTTTTGTTCAAGACCCGACATTATATGAAGGAAAAGTCAACACCGAAAAGACTTATGGTGGAATGGCTTTTGTTTCTTCTACAAGCTCTCCACTATAACCTTCATTGCAATCTACCGGTGTTCATCATCCGGTGTATGCTTCTGGACCCTCACAAGGGTCACAACAACAAATTCCTGTTTCCCTGCTATTCAAGAACAGGCTGCTATCTATACAGCCTTTCTTAGCTCCTAAAAGGATTTGGTTTCACAACCGAATTCTACTTTAGAACTTGCTAAAGAAGATTATGCTCAACTAGATGACGATGATCTTGAGAAAATGGACTTAAACTGGAATATTGCCATGATCTCAAGGAGAGTTCAGAAATTCTTGCAACGGACTGATCGCAAGAGTTTGGAAGGAGATGGCAAAACCAGTTTTGGTTTTGATAAGAGCAAGGTTCGCTGTTATAACTGTCAGAATTTGGGACATTTTGCGATAGAGTGTGAAAAACCCAAAGTTCCTCCATCGGGTTTCACAAAGCCTGATGCTCCCAGAACTCCAGAGAAAGATGAAGTGAAGCAAGTGACAACTGATGCACTAGTTGTCTTTAAGCCTACCAACACCGACTGGAGCATGTATGCTGATAAGTATCAACAGTGTCTCATGGCTCACATTTCTAATGAGGTACGCATTGAACCAGAAGAACCTTTGAACTGTATTTCATGCATTAAGTTAACTGAATCTTTAAAGTGCTTTCAAGAAGATAACGTAGACTTAAGGAAAAAGGTTGAAAAACTTAATGAGTCAAACAAATACCTAAAGGCCAATGAACAATTGTATGATAAGAAATTCGATGCTTATCAACCGGACACTCTTAGGTATAAATCTAAGGTTTTTAGTCAACAAGATGCTATTAATAGCTATCTTGCTGAAATAGAACTTTTGAGAAAGGAACTATCTGATTTGAAAGTTGAATATGACAAGTATAAAAATAAGATTCTAGGTTCCTCTTCTTCTACGGTTGCCTTCAACGAAATCCTTAACAAGCAAAGGAAAGATAATAAAACTAAGACAGGACTAGGTTATACTGTAGTCCCACCTCCTACTAAATACTGTCCTATGCCCGTTAAGGAAGGTACCGAAGAGATTCCAGTTGACTATGCATTGCTATATGGGGTCAAATCAAAGGTCATTAATCAAAACAAACAGGCAAAGGAGAAAACCAAGCGGCCAGAGTATCCTTCACCTCAGTTTGTTAAGTCTAAATGTGAATCTCCAGTTAGTGTTGAGGAGATTGTTGAGATTGAGGATATTACTGATCAGGAGTATCCTGAACTTAAAAAGAAGGTTGAAGTAAAATCTAAAAAAGTGGTTTTAAAGGTTGAACCTACAATTAAGGTTCAACCTAACAAGGAAAAGGACAAGGTTTTAAATACAAAATCTCAAACTTTACAGTCACCTGTAAAGATTTTGCAACATAAAGCTACACGTGCAAATGATTTTTGTGATAAACCTTCCACTTCAACCTCTCAACCAAAACAAGCATCTTCTAAGACGTGCACGAAATGTTCATGTTCTAGAAATGCTTCCCCTCCTCCTGTGGTAAGTCCTTAGTCTCAACCATTTGTTGAGACCCGTTCATGCTTTTACTGTAAAAGACAGTGAATGTCCTAAACTGTCTCATCAGCACTATGGGAGAGAGATGCCTAGGACATCAGTTTACAGAAATTCATTTTCAAAATCTCCACCTAGGCGTTATTCAATCTCTCCCAAGCCTGCTGAAAGGCCGAGTAATGTTGGGCAAAAACCTTTGCCAAAACAAAAGCCCGACATTACTCCCAAACCAATTTCCGAACAAGCTAAAGTTTGGAAACGAAAGGAGTCTGTTAGTGACTCTTCTGTCATCAACAATAACACATTAGATGAAAATTCTGATTTGTTAAAAAATAAAGTTCTGTCCGATGTGATTATTGTTGATGACCTTAGTAGACCTAAGTCTGTAAAGGCTTGGGTCACCGTTTCTCACTAATCTCCTTACTTTATGTGTTGCAGCAGTCAGAACGCGTTAAAGATAGTGAATGGTTTATGGATAGTGGCTGTTCGCGACACATGACTGGCGATGTGTCTCTTTTGACGGATGTTAAACCACATGCCGGAGGACATGTTGCTTTTGCTGGAGATACAGGAGGAACTATTACGGGAAAGGGAACGCTAACTAACGGGAAAGTTAGCTTTGAGAATGTGAACTATGTGGCTCAACTTACTCACAACTTGCTGAGCGTTTCACAAGTCTGTGATAAGGACTTTACCACTGCTTTCACAAAGACGAAATGTGTGATACTGAAGCCTGGTTTCGTTATCCCTGAAGAATGGGTGCTTATGAGGGCGCCGCGGAGAAACGACACCTATGTAATGAATATGCAAATTGTGGAGACTACAGATGAGTACACCTGTCTCCTGTCAAAGGCTTCGGAAAAGGAATCACTACTGTGGCATAGACGAATGGGACACATCCATTTTCGCAAGATGAATTTTTTAATAAACAATGATTTGGTAAATGGAGTTCCAAAACAGTCATTTGCCCTAAAAGATGACTGCATTTCATGCCATAAAGGGAAACTCCACAAAAAGTCCCATAAGTCGAAGGTAGAGAATTCCATTGCTGCACCACTAGAGCTCTTACATATGGATCTGTTTGGTCCTATTTCCACTAAGAGCATCGGTGGTAGATCGTACTGCTTAGTAGTCACCGATGACTACTCTAGATTTTCATGGGTATACTTTCTAGGTGCAAAGAGTGAAACACCAGATATTTTGGTGTATCTGTTGGATAAGTTGGCAAATCTGTGCAACTTAAAGGTGAAGAGACTGAGAAGTGACAATGGAACTGAATTCAAGAACTCAACTCTTGAGTTATACTGTGCCACGAAAGGTATTGATCATCAGTTTAGTGCCCCAAGAACTCCTCAACAAATGGAGTTGCAGAGCGTAAGAAGAGGACTATTATCGAGACAGCTTGGACTATGCTGGCCGATTCTAAGCTTCCTATTATATTTTGGGCAGAAGCAGTCAGTACTGCTTGTTATGTTCTGAATCGCGTGCTCACGGTTAAGAAAAAGAACAAGACCTGTTATGAACTTTTCAATAACCGTAAGCCCACTTTGCAGTTTCTAGAGCCATTTGGGTGTCCGTGTTTGATTATGATCTCAAAAGAAAAGGTCTCGAAGTTTGGAGCTAAAGCCGTTGAAGGAATTTTCCTTGGCTATTCAGTCTACTCTCCGAACAAAAGAGTATACATTAAATCAACACACCAGGTGGAAGAGCATTTTGAGGTAAAATGCCTGCGTTACACGGATCCTCCTCAAGGAACGGGTCCGGAATGGTTGTTTAACTATAAGGATGTGTTTAACTCGTTTGACATACCCGAAGAAGATGATGAAGAGGAGGAGTTAGTTACCTTACTTCATGGCATCAGTTTGTGTCAAGACACATCTACCTCAAAACCTACATCCACACCTACTCCAACACCCACACCATCACCTCCAACACCTACTCCAACACCCACTCCACTACCTACTACATCCACACCATCTCCTACTATTCCACCTTCGGATGTTCCTTCGACTTCAGGAACGACTAATGCAACAGAACATCCAGATGATCCCAACATGCCGCCTTTAGAGGAAGACGAGGAAGAAGAAGAATTGGTTCATTGTCACCTCTTCTTTAATGAAGATGATACGGAACTTCAACTACCAGTGCAATCTGAAAGTTCTACTGCTCCTGCGACTAACACTGTTCCCGTTACTGAAGGGGATATGAACAATTTGGAGTTAGTACTTGCACCGGAGTTAATCCCAGTCACACGTGTACACAGGGATCACCCCATCGATAATATTATCGGTGATCCTAATGCTGCTATTCAAACAAGGCAACAAGTGAAGCAAAATCCAAATCAAGAAATGTTAAATTTGGTTGCTCGGATAAATTCTTGTCATTTATCCCAAATTGAACCTAAGAAAGTTGATGAGGCCTTAAAAGATCCATCCTGGGTCGAGGCCATGCAAGAAGAGTTGCAGCAGTTCAACAAGCTGCACGTTTGGGATATAGTTCCGTTACCCAAAGGTGCTCATTTAACCGGCACTCGATGGGTATTTCGAAATAAGATGGATGATCGGGGTATCGTGATTCGGAATAAAGCTCGATTGGTTTTTCAAGGTTTTAGTCAGATCGAGGGCTTGGATTATGATGAAGTCTTCGCTCCTGTGGCAAGAATTGAGTCTATTCGGATCTTTCTTGCGTTCGCTTCTTTCAAAGAGTTTCGTGTTAACCAACTCGATGTTAAAAGCGCCTTTCTATATGGACAAGTGGACATGGATGTGTATGTTAAACAGCCTCCAGGTTTTGAAGACCCTGAGCATCTAGAATACGTCTGCAAGTTGAACAAGGCATTATATGGTCTTCATCAAGCTCCGCGGCTTTGGTATGAGAGGCTTACTACCCACTTGGTGCCCAGCAACAGTGGAAACAATCTGTGGAACACCTGCTTCTTCCTCAATCTTGGCTTTAACCCAGAACTCATTGATATGATCATGTGAAATTCTGGGTGCTACGGTTAGCGCATGGTGAATGGTAGAGTTACGCATAAAATCAATGATTTCAACGTAATCATCGGCGATGGAAGGTTTTACCAGATAGGCAATCATGTTATGATCTTTGCCTAATGCAAGTTGAGGTGTGGTTGATGAAGAAGAAGCCATGAAGAATTTGTGTAAGATTTGCGAGAGCAGTGATTATAAGGTTTATGAAAGCAGTGTTTATGAAAGCGTAAAGAATATGTACAAGTGTTGGGAGTATTTATACTGTTAGTTTCAATGACCTAATTTTGAAATAAAAAATCCCAATTTTAACACTAACAGTGGAAACAATTTTAAAACAGTGGAAACAAAAAGAACTAACAGTATTATACATTTATGATAATAATACTAACACTGTTACACCTAGTGGATGGAAATAACTCCTGACCAAAGGAATTATAACTCAACACTAGTGACTGCATTAGTATTACTAACAGTAATATCCTTTTTTTTTATTTTATGTTTTACCTGCAAAAAGAAAACTGAAAGATAAACAATGATAGTGAAATATCAACTTGATAGTATAAACAGTGATAATTGATATACTAACAGTGTTAAAAGTTAGACTAACAGTGTGAAAAACAGTTATAATTGAATAGTGAAAACAGTGGAAACTGTTTACACTAACAGTGATAGTTGCTTCACTGACAGTGATAACCTACAAAGAGTTAGTTCAACAAAAATAGTGATAACAATAAAACTAACAGTGAAAACAAAACAAAATACATATACAGTGGTAATTGAATAATAACAGTGATAATTGGTAAAGCAAAGCAGTTGTAACTAAGACTATTATCACTGTTAGTATCAATTACATCTACCAACATCTAATCCTTAAGCATTATAGAGATGTTTTACAAAATATTTATGGAGAAACAATTTAAGGAGATTTAATCAGACCAATACTTGTAATCAGAAATGTAAATCTGCCCACATCAAAGGCTTTGGTGAACAGATCTGCAAGTTTATTGTCAGTATGGACTTTTATAATCTGAATAAGTCATTTTTCATTACAATCTCTGATAAAATGATACCTAATCTCTATATGCTTAGTTTTAGAATGTTTAACAGGATTATTGATGATGCTGATAGCAGAAGTATTGTCAATAAAAATAGGAATGTTTAAGAAAGTTAAACCATAATCAAGCATTTGATTCTGAATCCATAAAACCTGAGCACAGCAATTTGTAGCAGCTACGTACTCAGCTTCAGCAGTAGATGTTGATACAGTTGTCTGTTTCTTACATTGCCATGAAATTAACCTCTCTCCTAGAAATTGACAACCTCCTGATGTGGACTTCCTATCCATGCTAGCTCCCCCATAATCACTATCTGAATATGCTATTAAGTCAAAGGAAGAATCTTTTGGATACCAAAGGCCTATATCAGGTTGTCCCTTTAAGTATCTAAAAATTCTCTTTATAGCATACAGATGTGATTGCTTTGGACAAGTCTGAAATCTGGCATAGATACATACAGCAAACATAATATCTGGCCTGGAGGAAGTTAGATACATCAATGACCCTATCATAGACTTGTACAGATGTATGTCTACTTCCTCCCCCTCAGGATCTGCAGTTAATGGCTTGTGTGTTTCCATAGGTGTACTAGCCACTTTAGTTTCAGTGTAGCCAAATTTGGTGAGTATGTCTTTAACATACTTACTCTGATGAATAAAAATGCCATCTGAGCTTTGTTTGACTTGAAGCCCCAAAAAGAAATTAAGTTCCCCCATAGAACTCACTTGTTAAACCAAGATCGATCTAATAAACTTATTAGATTAACGCAAGCTTTGAATTATTACTGAGAAGTTGCGAAATAACACTCAGTAATATTATGAAGATCAATAATAAAACAATGAACACCAAAATTACTACCAAAAGCTTCAATCTTATTAATAATATAAGACGAATACACTGAATTGTATTAGGGTTACAAAACCTTGAAGCTGCGTGAAAACAAAGTTAACCTAATCTAGGTTTAGGATCTCTATTTATATCTCATAGAGTCCTGCTAAACAATCTCCTATAATCATGGAAACAGTTACATTCCATAATTATTCAAACTTCATTTTTCCGCCTATTCTATACATAAACAGTGTTAACTACCACAACTATACAAACAGTGGTAATTCCTATAGAACAGTGTTAACACTTGTACAATTTACCAGACTTACCAACTAACAGTGGTAACTATCATAAACAGTGTTAATTGTTGTAAAACAAACTAACAGTTCTAACACTCTAACAGTTGAAACTATTACTAACAGTTGTAACTCTTGTCTTCACTTCAATCTTCAATAACAGTTGTAATCTTCTGATAACAGTGGTAACCATCACGAACAGTGATAATCTTTGAAGACTTGAACTAACAGTTGTAACTTGTGAAGACAGTGGTAACCCTTAACACTAACAGTGTTAATACCAGTAGTAACATTAACACTAACAGTGTTAATGCCTTGTGCATTCTTCAATCAACGGTAGTAACAGTAGAAACATCAATATCAATTCCCAACAAAGTAGATAGATCTTTTGATCCCGATGATATAGAAATGGACGCAGAGGTTCCAGGGTCAGATGAGGAATATATGGATAATCCAAATCAAGAACCGGCGCCTGTGTTGATACATGTTAGATTGTCTGTCAGTTGGTCTAGTTAGAGTTTGTATTTAGATTTAGATTCCCTGACTCCTGCGACGTTGTGCTCAATGTCGCAGGTGCGACGTCAGGTTTTGGGCCTGCGACATTGTCTATGTCACATGGGCTTGGACCTGCGACGTTGAGTGTAACGTCGCAGGATCGAGTGTTTTGTATAAAAACATTTTTTGTAATCAGTTTTAGGGTGATAGAGAAAAAATGATTTATGAAAACCCTAAACGCAATTTGTCGAATTTCTCTGTAATCTAGCCGATTATCATCAATAAACAAACGTTTACATTTGATTATTTTGTCTTTGTTTATTTGATTTGTTCGTGTGATTGATCAATTGGTGTTTCCGCAACCAATTGATTCGTATAACTTGATTCAAGATCGCTTTAGTGGACTATTAACTGGTATCAGAGCCACGGGGCTCGTTTTTGAAGAATAGGATCAAGTTTTTGATTTAAACTAACGATTAACATCTTGTTTTTCGTGTGGTTTTTGTGTTCTTCTTGTTTACAGGTTAACAATTGCGTTTTCTGGGAGATTTTGAAGGGTTTTGTTCGTTTGCTATTCGTAAAAATCAATTAGGTTTTGATTTTTTACGAATTAGGGTTTTTGTGCCGCAACTGTTTGCGACTTTTCGACGTCGTGTAATTTTTGCGACTTCAACTGCGACGTCGCCTGCGACATCACAGTTTTCTTTTGACCTAATTTGGTTTTTGCGACGTACCGTTGCGACTTCGTCTAATTTAGCGACGTCACTCTCTACGTCGTACTTCTGTGACGTCGTATTCTTTTGCGACGATATCAGCGATGTTATTGTTTACGTCGCATCTTTGATTCTTAATTGAATCCTTATCTGTTTTGCGACATCACTTATTACGTCGCATAGGCTTTTTGCGACGTCACCCTTATTGTCGCAAGTTTCAGTTTATAATTAATTCTACATTTATAAATGGCAGCAGACAAGGAAGATATTAGAGGTATTAGGGAAATGATAAAGCAAGGAAATGATATCGGTTCAAATAATAAACCTCAACTGTTCACTGCAGACATGGACTATGCTTATTGGAGAGATAGATTTGAACAGTTTGTTGACTTTCATTGTCCAGAATTGTGGGGCCCATTAAAACAAAGATATGAGGCTCCAGTAGCTGAAGGAGATTATCGTCAGGTTCCTCCACCAAAATCTTTCATTGCGATGACACCTCAAGAAAAGAAGGATTATCAAATAGAAAGAAAAGCACACTCAGCTATCTGTATGTGCTTGACAAAGGATGTCATGAGACTTTTTAAAAATCATGACACAACCTATGACTTATGGAAGGCTATAGAAACGAGGTGTGGGGGAAATGCGAAATACAAGGAGGCTAAGCTGGAATTGATAAAGAAACAGTACGATCTGTTTGACTCCTTACCTAATGAGACAACCTCTGGACTGTTTACCCGGTACTCACAACTGGTGAGTGAGTTAACGGAGGGTGGATATAATCTCACAGCACTTGAGATAAATAAGAAATTGTTAGATGTTTTACCAAGTGCATGGGATGTAAAAGTCCAATTCTTGAAGGAAAGTGAAGGATTGGATGGGATGACTTTAGATAAGCTGATAGGAGTTCTTCAAGCCCATGCTATGGAGTTGAAGAAGAAATAGTGCAAGTCAAATGGATTTGTACAAAATCCTTCACTTTATGGAGGCCAAGTTAACTCTGGTAAGAGTTATGGAGGAATGACATTCATATCGGATACCAATTCTTCATCTTATTCAGCTGGAGCTTCACATGTGGCTTATGTTTCTGGCACAACCTGCACTAATCAAGGATCACAACAGCAGGTTTCATCTTCACCAGCTATTCAAGAGCAAGCTGCGATTTATACAGCTTTCCTCAGTTCTTACAAAGATTTGGTTACTCAACCAAATACTACTTTGGAAATGACCAAAGAAGATTATGCTCAGCTGGATGATGATGATTTGGAGCAGATGGATTTAACCTGGAACATAGCTATGATTTCAAGGAGGGTTCATAAGTTCTTGCAGAGGACGGAACGCAAGAGCTTGGAAGGTAATGGGAAGACTGGGTTTGGGTTCGATAAAAGCAAGGTTCGATGTTACAATTGTCAGAATCTTGGTCACTTTGCGAGGGAATGTGAGAAACCCAGGATGCCATCATCTGGTCTTACTAAGCCAGATCCACCCAAGGCAAATGAGAAAGAAGAAGCTAAATCATTGGCTGTAGATAATGCTTTGATTGTTTTTGAGCCAACTGCTTCTGATTGGAGTGCTCAAGCTGCACAGTTTCAATGTCTGATGGCTCACATTACTCCTGAGGTACCAAATGAACCTAACGAGCCTTTTAATTGTGTTTCATGTATTAAGTTGACTGAATCCCTTGAGGTCTATCAGAAAGACAATTTAAATATGCGGGACAAGATTGTTAAACTTACCGAATCTAATAATTTTTTGCTAGATAATGAAAAACTTTATGAACAACACCTTGAAGCTCATAAATTAGATACCGAAACCTTTAAAGCAAAGGTATTTAGCCAGCAAGATGCAATTAAGAGTTATCTTGTCGAAATTGAATTGTTGACTAAAGAATTATCTGATTTGAAAAATGAGTTTGAGAATCATAAAAGCAAAATCTTAGGTTCAACATCCGCAACTCAAGTCTTTAATGAGATTGTTAGTAAGCAAGGGGCAAGCAGCAAAAAGAAGGAAGGTCTTGGCTATAACCAAGTACCACCACCTTCTAATGCTGAATATTGTCCCCCGATTGCTAAACAAGGCCTTGAGGAGATTTCAGTTGATTATACCAAACTGTATGGTATTAAGGCCAAAGAATCCAAGCTAAACAAACTGACAAAGGAGAAAACAAAGAGGCCAGAGTATCCTTTGCCTCAGTTTGTTAAAGCTGAAAGTAAGTCTCCAGTTTATATTGATGAGATTGTTGAAATAGAGGATATTACTGATCAGGAATATCCTGAGTTTAAGAAGGTTGAGGTTAGACCTAAAAAGGTTATTTTGAAAGTTGAACCTGTGACAAAGGTTCAAACTAAAAAGGAAAATAAAGTTTTAAATGTGAAATCTCAAACTAATCAGTCACCTGTAAAAGTTTTACAACAAAAGGTGACAAAAGAAAAGGTTTCGTTTGATAAAACTTCTGCCTCAACTTCTAAACCAACACAAGCATTCTCTAAAACGTGTACAAAATGTTCATGTTCTAAAAATGCTTCATCACTTCCTGCGGTAAATCCTCCGTCTCAACAGTTTCAAGAGACTCGTTCTTGTTTCTACTGCAAGAAACAAGGACATTTGATCCGCGATTGTCCCAAACTCTCTTATCAGCGTTATGGGAGAGATATGCCTAGGACATTATTCTACAGAAATTCCTTTTCAAAATCACCTCCTAGGCATCACTCCAACTCTCCCAAGCCTGCTAAGAAAGTAGTTAGTGTTGGGCAAAATCCTTTGTTAAAACCAAAGCCCAACATTATTTCCAACCCAAATCCCGAACCATCAAAGGTTTGGAAGATAAAGGAGTCCACTGAGGACTCAAATGTCATCAATAATAACACATCAGATTCAAAATCTGATTTGTTTAAAAATAAAATTTTATCTGATGTGCTTATTGTTGATGACTATGGTCGACCTAAGTCTGTAAAGGCTTGGGTCACCGTTTCTCACTAATCTCCTCATTTTTATGTGTTGCAGCAGTCTGAACGTGTAAAAGATAGCGAATGGTTCATGGACAGTGGCTGCTCGTGACACATGACGGGTGATGTGTCTCTCCTAGTGGATATTAAACCATATGCAGGAGTTCATGTTGCTTTTGATGGAGATACAGGGGGAACGATTTCGGGTAGAGGGACGCTAACTAATGGAAAGGTTAGCTTTGAGAATGTAAATTATGTGGCCGAACTTCAACATAACTTGCTAAGTGTTTCACAAGTTTGTGATAAGGACTATACCACATCATTTACAAAGACTGAGTGTGTTATATTGAAGCCGGGGTATGTCATTCCAGAGGAATGGGTGGTAATGCGTGCACCTAGAAGAAATGACACCTATGTGATGAACATGCGAACTGTGGAGACATCCAGCGAGTACACTTGTCTCCTTTTGAAGGCTTCAGAAAAGGAATCACTCCTTTGGCACAGACGAATGGGACACATTCATTTCCATAAAATGAATTTTCTTGTTAATAACGATTTGGTTCGTGGAGTTCCGAAACAGTCCTTCGCCTTGAAGGATGACTGTGTTTCTTGCCACAAGGGCAAACTCCATAAGAAGTCTCATAAGTCTAAGGTTGTGAATTCCATTAATGCTCCGTTGGAATTACTGCATATGGATCTTTTTGGTCCTGTTTCTACAAAGAGCATCGGTGGTCGCTCTTACTGTTTAGTAGTGACAGATGACTACTCACGGTTCTCGTGGGTATACTTTCTTGCAACGAAGGATGAAACTGCGGGTATCTTAGTTTATTTGTTGGATAAGTTGGCAAATCTGTGCATTTTAAAGGTAAAGAGACTGCAAAGCGATAACGGAACCGAATTCAAGAACTCAACTCTCGAGTTATTTTGCGCTTCTAGGGGTATTGAACATCAATTCAGTGCTCCGAGAACTCCTCAACAGAATGGAGTTGCTGAACGGAAGAATAGGACCATCATTGAAACTGCTCGCACTATGCTAGCGGATTCCAAACTACCTATTATCTTTTGGGCCGAGGCAGTTAATACTGCTTGCTACGTTTTGAATCGGGTACTTTCGGTTAAAAAGAAGAATAAAACGTGTTATGAGCTCTTCAACAATCGCAAGCCGAATCTGCAGTTTCTGGAGCCATTTGGGTGTCCTTGTTTGATCATGATAACCAAAGAACGTGTCCCTAAGTTTGGTGATAAAGCCGTTGAAGGGATTTTTCTCGGATATTCGGTCAATTCTCCAAACAAACGGGTATACAACAAATCAACAAACGAGATCGAGGAACACTTTGAGGTAAAATGCTTACGGTATACAGAACCACCTCAAGGAACGGGTCCGGATTGGTTCTTCAATTATGGGAAACTCTTCAGTTCCTTCAATGTACCGGAGGACGACAACACTGAAGAGTTAATCACAATGCTTCATGGACTCGATGTTTTTCAACAAACATCCGATTCTCCTCCTACCACACCCAATCCAATTCCCGATACGACAACCACTCCATCACCTACTCCAACACAACAAATGCCTGCACCTACATCCACTACTTCTCCTGCATCTGTACCTACACCCACACCACCAACTACAACCATTCCGTCTTCTTCAAACACTGTTAATGCTGCGGATCTTCTGGACGATCCTGATATGCCTCTCTTAGAGGATGAAGAAGACATGGATTATTCTCGTTTCTTCATTAATGAAGAGAACGAAGATGCTTCTGCCACTGAAGGTGACTTGAATAACTTGGAATTAAATCTTGTGCCAGATGCCATTCCAGTAACCCGGATACATAGGATTCACCCAGTTGAAAACATAATTGGTGATCCTCATTCTACTGTTCAAACGAGACATCAGGCGAAGCAATCTGCTGAAGATAAGGATACTTCAGCTGATCAGATTTTGGGATTTATGGCAACTGTTAATTCATGCCATCTTTCCCAAACCGAACCGAAGAAAGTTTCGGAGGCCTTACAAGATCCATCTTGGGTCGAGGCCATGCAAGATGAACTGCAACAATTTCACAAGTTGCAGGTGTGGACTCTAGTACCATTACCCAAGGGTGCTGATCCAAAAGGCACTCGATGGGTATATCGAGTAAAGAAGGATGATCGAGGGGTTGTTACAAGAAACAAAGCTCGACTAGTTGTTCAAGGGTATACTCAGGTTGAAGGACTGGATTATGATGAGGTTTTTGCCCATGTCGCCAGATTGGAGTCTGTCCGTATCTTCTTAGCTTTTGCTTCATTTAAAGGGATTCGTGTCAAGCAACTTGACGTCAAGAGTGCATTCCTTTATGGTAAGATTGATACGGAGGTTTATGTTCAACAGCCTCCAGGTTTTGAAGATTCGGTGAATCCAAATTATGTCTATAGGCTAAATAAGGCATTGTATGGACTTCATCAATCTCCTCGACTATTGTATGAGAGGCTTGCTACTCATCTGGTGGACAACGGTTTCTCTCGGGGCACCATCGACAGCACTCTTTTCACAAAAGGGAAAGGGGATGATTTGTTACTCATTCAAGTATACGTCGATGATATTATTTTTGGATCATTGAATGAGGCTTTATGCAAAGAATTTGAAGAGGTCATGAAGTCAGCTTTCGAGATGAGTGCAATGGGAGATCTAACTTTCTTCCTAGGGGTGCAAGTTGAACAGTCATCCAAAGGGATGTATATTCATCAGTCGAAATATGTCAATGACATGTTGACACGGTATGATATGCTCACTTGTAAGCCTTATGGAACTCCTATTGAACTCAACCATAATCTTGGACCTGCTGATGATGATGAGGACTGCAAAGAAAAGGATTATCGTTCGATGATAGGTTCTCTAATGTACCTTACTGCCTCAAGGCCTGATATCGTCTTTGCTGTTTCCCTTTGTTCAAGATATCAGGCACGACCAAAGGTTTCTCATATGAAGGCGGTGAAGCGGATTTTTGGCTATCTTAAATATAGACCCACTCTCGGTCTATGGTACTCAAATGAGAAGAACTTCACGCTCTCTGCTTATTCCGATTCAGATTATGGTGGCTGCAACATGAATAAGAAGTCTACAACAGGAGGATGTCAGTTTCTGGGATCCCGATTGGTGTCATGGCAATGCAAAAAGCAGACAACGGTTTCTACTTCAACAGCGGAGGCCGAGTACATTGCTGCTGCAAGCTGCTGTTCTCAAGTTCTTTGGATTCAGCACCAATTGCGCGACTACGGGTTACTCTTAACTTTAACTCCTATACATATTGATAATACTGCTGCCATATCAATCACACGCAATCCCGTACAACACTCTAAAACCAAACACATAGAAATTAGGTTTCACTTTATACGGGATTGCTATGAGAAACACCTTATTGACCTTGTCCATATAGATACCCTCAAACAAAATGCTGACTTATTCACTAAGGCTTTTTCTAGAGCCCGATTTGATGAATTAGTCAACATGATCGGTCTAAGGTTCTTTACTACGAAAAAGTAATTTGTGACTTGGATTAGCTTTAAAGTAATGTTTAATTAAAAAAAAAAAAAAATGCAACCAACGCAACTGCCACTCTTTATATTTTCTAGTATTAAAGAAATGCAAGGTTGCTACATTTTAAAATAGACGTTGAAGTTGTGTCTGTAAACAACTTGGGATATGATAGTACATCGGGTGACATGCATAAAAATGGAAATTTAAGGTTTATCTTGGATGTGTCAGTAGATTTATCTGACGTATTGAAAACAGTTTTTATAAACATTGTCTTCATCATACGATATATTAGTAGGCATGGTATGCAAACCTCTTTGAGAAGATTTAAGAAGCTTAATCATTACTTGTTTATTTCAAGTGGTATAACACCATTAGATGTATGACAAAAGTCTTAATTTCTTACTTATACTAGACATGCTTTCGTGTAAGATGTTTATTTGATATCATTTGGGGGTATATATTGATAGTTTCCTCTGTTATACGTAAGTATAGACCTGGCTTCTATTAATATATACTTTAAACTTAAGCAAACATAAGTCAAAGTACTTGTAAAGTCTTTCAAAATAAGATACCTTACAAGGTCGCCAAAATGGTTTGACCAAGTCTGGTTTTGCTTAAACCTGAATCAAGCTATGTCGCTCTATTGTACGTAAGTACAGACCTGTCACCGCTAACTTGATTCTTAAAATTGATTCTCTTATATTCTATCTGTAAATGGGAACATGGTCTATGTTTAAGTTAAGATGTATATCTATGGTGGGAACTACAGCGAAATGCACATACCAATAATAATAAAATACCTCCTAGAGGTGCGTATAATATGTTTAAGTGGATATACATACTAATAATCGTTTTGAAATAATTTTTATAAAAAGTGTTTTCAGTATGTCAAGTAAATTTAAAGAGGACAAATATACTGATGATCGAAATAACTCTTACTGTTCCTAATAAATGCATGTTATTCCGATATGATCCCTAATCAGATTAAATCAACTCCGTCACCAAAAAGAATGTGTTTATTATATGTTTGTAAATTTGCATTAAATTTATATTTATGTATTTCAGCTTTTTGTTACTTAGTTATTTATTACTCCAAGTTACAAATTAGTTTTTCAAATCGCGCTTCGAAAATTTGAACTTCAAATTGAATTCAAAATTTCTGCCATGCGACGTCATTGTCAACGTCGCATGCTACGTCGCACGCTACGTCGCACGCTACGTCGCACTTAGGGTTAGACTATAAATAGTTCAACCCGCGACGTCATTAGTACACTATTCAAATTTCTTTGCGACGTAGCTTGCGACCTCACTCCAGCGATTGCGACGTTGTGCGTGTACCTACGATTTTGCTATTCGGCCGTGTTTTCCCTCTTTTCGATCACGATTTCCTGTTCTACACGTTTTACTTGATCATTAGGTACTATTTTTTTCGCTTTTCCCCGTATAATTTTTGTATATTCATTGATTATGTATTGCGGTTTAAAGGGGATCTCGGTTTTGGGAATTATTTGCTGCGAAATTGTTAGAATTATTAGGTTTTATTGATACCTTGATATGTCGCACCTATTGATGTAGATAAATTTGAAAAACTAAGGTTTTCGCAGTTAGGGTTTCTGGGTTGGGGATGAAGTTCATCTTTGCGACGTCGGCTGCGACGTAGCAGCCGATGTCGCATTTCATGATTGACTTCGCATTTATATGCGACGTCCACATGCTACGTCACATAGAATTGCGACGTCCTTATACTACGTCGCAGTATTGCGACGTTATGTCTTATTTCGCAAATTAGTACGACCTCACAAGCGACGACATGTTCTACGTCGCAGTTTGCTTTAAAGTGATTAAATTCACAATTAATTGCAAAATGCGACGTCCCCCTTAACGTCGCTCATTTGATATGCGACGTAAGGCTCTACGTCGCTAACATTTTTGGGTTAATTTATGCGACGTTTTTACAATTTTGCACTTTTATGTGCGACGTCATACGTAACGTCGCATAAATCAGACGGTTTTCATTAACCTAATTACATGTGTTTGTCATTTATTCTAACGTATTTCGAGTCTATATTCTGCACTGTTTACAGATATGGCACTCGCTTATGAGCCTCGACACAACACGGTAGCTTTTTTGGATGCCACACATAAGAATGCGGCTCCATTCGGTCAGATGATTGCTTTTCTTCGCCGTTCGCGTATATTTCATGCGATATCTGACGACACTGTGGTGTACAAGAACTTGATCGGACCGTTCTGGAGAAATGCATCGATTACTATTGAGAACGACGTCCCACGTATAGTATCTACTGTTTTGGATACTCAAATTGTGGTAACTGAGCAGTGTATTCGAGAGTTACTACAATTCAACGATCAGCCCGATATGCCAGTTCGTTTTGCGAATCAGTTTATTTCTGGCGGCATGCAACGTATGGGTTATCCGGGAATCCCAACTGATCAATATCGCAAAGCTCATCTTACTCGAGTTTGCGTTATTTGATGCATATTTTCATTGTTTGTTTGGGGAGTCGGAAAGCTGGCACTGATGGAATCAGTTACGGTATGGCATCGGCTATGTTGGCTTTAGTATACAATAAGCCATTCAACTATTCTGGGTTGATCTTCAAGAGTATGGTCAACAATGTCAACGCTGGCGACAACAAATGGGCGTTGTATCCTCGGTTTCTTCAGCTGTTTATCAATCGTCATCATCCGAATCATACAGCACTCGGTGATGTCGATAACATTCACAAAATTGCGCCAATGATGAGTCGGATTTTTGCCATATGTTCTGCTCAGGAACGGGGGGTTCAGGCACCACCAGATACTCCTTTATTTGGTGCGATCATTGATGAACAATATGTGCCACCTCCAGATCCTCAATACATGGATGTTCAACCGCCTCAGCAACCGCAGCAACCGTTTGTTGATATCCCTGTTCAAGCTGCAGGGGAGATTGAGGATGATTTGGCTCAGATAGAGCAATTTGGGGTTGTTCAGCAACAGGATTCACCGCACAGAGTCACCGACGAATCCTCTTCCTCTGATTCGGATTCGGACTTTGTACGACCGCAGGATGGCGGTGAGACCCCTACGGATTCTGATGGTGAAGTGCCCCACCCATCGCAAATGGAAAGAATTAGCGTACACGAATCGGCGCGTTATTTGAGAATCCAACGCCATATTCGTCAGGGCAAACGTTATACGGGAAAACGTCCTCGTGCCGACGATGACACTGAGTTTGTACCATCTTCTCGTCGTGTACGTCGACCGTCTGCTGTTCTGCCACCTCCATCTCAGGCACTCGCTATTGAGCCGACTCCGGCATTTTTACAAAAGATGATGGATGATATGCGCCAAATGCAGCAACAACTAAAAGAACAAGCTGATCACAATGAATCTCAGGCTGCAATCATCGAGGTTCAGTCAAAGCAGATTTCAGAGCTACAGGCTAGGGTCAATGTTTTGGAGGCTAGGTCTAGTGCCTCGGGGGAGTTAGGGTCCGAGGGTCCCAATGTAGAGTCACTAGGACCAGAGTCTGTAAACCCTCCTGTAATTGAAAACGTTATTAATGAAAATCTTCAGCGTTTGGATTATTTTTGTGTTGATGACATCCCCGGTCAGCCGAGACCACTAGCGGTTGATTATTCTTGTGCTGATCTGACATTTATTCAGAGAATGGTTAATGGGGATGATACGGGTAATGATCAAGGGTATGTATTTGATATGGATGATGAGGTATCGGTTGATGATGAGCATTTGGAATCAGATGAATATTATGATGATGCACCGGTTATTGAAACTGACTCATCTGATGATGAAGGGCTCGCTGGATCTTTTCATGGAGAATCTAGTTCAACTCATGCAGTTCATACCCAACAAGATTCTACATCTACTCAACCAACTCAAGAGGCATCTGAAAGTTTAACTGCTGAAGAAAGAATGGAAAGAAATAAGCAGTGGTGGCCTCAAGGTAGATCTGCAGAACCAGTGCCTGTAAAATGCAAAATTTATAAAGTTCGTGGAGATTATACCGGTGTGATTAAGAGTTGGAAGGTTCGTCAAAGAATGATCATGATTAAGAGATTGGATGGTATTCAATATTTCAAATTGAGATTTAATCAATTGAGTACTTTACCAAAAGGGGAGATCAACATGTTAGCACAGTTGAATTTGATTAATCCTGGAAATGATGATTATGCTAACTATGTTCAGAGGACATTGCGTCAAGAGGTTAGAACCAAAAGATATAACAAGCTAAAACCGACGCTGGGAACGAAATATACATATAAGAAAAAGTTGGATCCTACAACAGGTCGCCCTATGGTTAAAGTTCATTATCCACCGGCTGACTGTCTGACTGAAATTCCTCTGGAGCAGGTTCCTTATGATTTTCTACGAAGATTTGTGTATTGGGAACTTGATCCACACACTGGTGAGGCTGTGATTGTTTTTGTTCCTGAATCAGAGCCGCAACTAGAATTTGGAGGTATTTGGAACTTGAAGAAAGTTTCATTTCGGGTTTTTGATCCTATGAGTTTGATAAATCTTCACGAAAAAGATTTGAGAAAACTCTTTGATAATAGGATTCGAGTGAATGACAGTAACGAATTCAACAGGAAGCTTGCACAACAATATCAGAAAGTTGTTGAAGTTTGTGTTTATAATGGGATTCATGCTGATGGAAAATTTCCTGCAAACTGGGCTTAATTGAAGAATCTTTTGAAGACCAAGCTGAAGACACGGGGGAGTTTGTTGATACATGTTAGATTGTCTGTCAGTTGGTCTAGTTAGAGTTTGTATTTAGATTTTGATTCCCTGACTCCTGCGACGTTGTGCTCAATGTCGCAGGTGCGACGTCAGGTTTTGGGCCTGCGACATTGTCTATGTCGCATGGGCTTGGACCTGCGACGTTGAGTGTAACGTCGCAGGATCGAGTGTTTTGTATAAAAACATTTGTTGTAATCAGTTTTAGGGTGATAGAGAAAAAAACGATTTATGAAAACCCTAAACGCAATTTGTCGAATTTCTCTGTAATCTAGCCGATTATCATCAATAAACAAACGTTTACATTTGATTATTTTGTCTTTGTTTATTTGATTTGTTCGTGTGATTGATCAATTGGTGTTTCCGCAACCAATTGATTCGTATAACTTGATTCAAGATCGCTTTAGTGGACTATCAGCCTGAACGTGAACCGGAGCCAGTGTTACGACAACCTGCTCAAGCATATAATTTTGATGCTCCAGTTATTGAGACAGATTCTTCTGAGGATGAGGCAGAACCTGCAATGGAACAACCTACTGTTGAATCAGTTCATGTGTCTACATCTTCAGAAAGTTCAAAACCACAAGTGGTATACAAATCAATTGCACCTGATTTGAAGATTTGTAAAACTTATCTAGTTAAAGGTGAATTGACTGGTTTGATCAGAAGCTGGAAATTTGATGTTGATAACTTTCTTATTTTGATCAAGAGAAGCGATGGCATGCAATACTTCAAGCCTAGATTCAATCATATCAGCACATTGCCAAAGGTCGAACTTAATCGTCTTGCTCAGTTAAATATTGTAAATCATTATGAAGATACTCGAGGAGTTCTGTTTCAGAGAATTTTGAGAAAAGAAATCTAAGCAAGAACTATATGTGGATTAGACCAGAGCTAGGAGTTCGGTATTCGTACAAGAAAAAGATTGATTTGAGAACTCAACAACTGATTGTGAAATATCATTATCCACCTGCTGCTAGTCTCAAGACTGTTCCTTTACAAGAGTTACCACTGGATTTCTTACGAGATTTAAAGTATTGGTGGTTTGACTCTGTTACTCAAGAAGCTGTAATTGAATATTCTACCAAGACTGCTGTGGTACAAACACAGGATAAATGGGGAGAATAGCCAATCAAGGAGTTTGTGGGAAAGTCAATTCGAGTTTTTGATCCGATCAGCCTAATAAACCTGACAAAGAAAGATTTGAAAGCTCTCTACAAGAATAAACTTCAGTATAATCAAGTTGATTTAGAGGAAGCTTCAAAGTTTACAAGGGTGGTCGAGATTTGTTTGAAAGTGGGAATACATGCTGGAGGAACATTCCCAGAAGGTTGGTGCTGATTAAAGTTTTGATGTTTAAAGATTTTGAAGACCAAGCTGAAGACACGGGGGAGTTTGTTGATGCATATCAGTTTGTCTGTTAGTTGGTCTATTGAGTTGTAAAAGTGTCGTTAGTCATTTAATAGAAATATAGATTTTGTATGATGCGACACTTAAAGTTTTAGTTTAGGCGACACTTGCCTAAGTGACGCATAGCGACACTTAGGTAAGTGACGCATGAAGGCGGCTACATACGACACTTCCACAAGTGACGCTTGTCTGCCAGAATGTTAGTATAAATACAAACCTACGAGTTTTTGGCTAGGGTTGACGAAACCCTAGCACCATTTGTCAACTAAACTCATCTGTAATCAAGTTCCAATACGTTATTCAAGCTAATAAACTCGTTTACTTTGTTTAATTGATCATTTCAGTTTAGGTTTATTAGTGATTTGTGCAATTGATTGTTTCCGCCATTCAATTGCTGTCGATCATCACTTAGGTCCATCGTATAGGGCACTCACAATTCCCTAGAAATAAAACCCATTTTCTCATATCCCTTCAAGCCTAACCTTCCCGATACTCAATTTTAGTATTGATAATCCGCTTAGTAAACCCCGTTGAGCCTTAACCTTTTTGTTTCTTGAAAACCCAAGTTTTTAAAACCCATTCACTCCATACCCACCAAAACCTTATCTTGGAATTTTTAAAATTTTGAAAAATGATAATTAGATATTCTTTTTGCTTTCACTCCAAAATCACAAATTTCGTGTTTTACTCAAACTTATCGCGTGCGTTTCCATAATCAAATCTCAAAAGATCGAGAATCTTGCAGTGCGAAAAATTGGTAGCAAGTAAAATTCGAAATGTCAAAAAGATTGAAAAATGAAAATACGAAAGGATCTCAAAAGGCAATAAGTAAATGAAAATCCCTTAAAAATTCCTTGGCAAAGAAATTCTAAGCCAAAAATATGTCAATAGAAATAAAGCTAAGTGCTTCAAAATCTCCCGAAAACACTAATCTCTTAAAAATATAAATCTTCCGTGTGTTTTCAAAAAGATAGAAGTCAAAATAGCTATCTTCCTCCTTACCGTTATCCGTTTCCATTTTCATTAAAAAGCGTATCTAAATAAAATTTTTCATAAGTTTAAAAGTCCTAAGATAAGCATACCCCTTAAACCTAAAAACAACCCCTATCCATACCCCTTTGACCCTCACTTCACATAAAAACCCGATGAATATCCTGGGATAATTAGCACCGTCCTCACCTAAGTGGTGGAGATTTGATTCTCGATCAAGCTTATGACGATGAATGCTGCATGACTGGCTATTGAGCGTTTTCTGTTGAGACATAGATTGTGACAACAGATCTAGCTTGAAATAGGACTGGTCTAATTATTATTATGTTTGTGTATTGGTTTAGATTTGTAAATGAATATTTCGTTATTAAAGATAGACAGAATTTTGTTTTTAATATATACGTTTGTTGCGAGTCGAGATCTCAAGTCGCAAGTGTTGCGAAGTGAGGTGAGATCTGAACTTGCAAAGCAATGAACATAAGGAGATTGGCGAGTCGAGTTTATTATGGGCTTGGGCTGCGTAGCGAGTTGAGTCAACTCGTAGGCCCAACGGCTGCGAGTTGAGACGACTTATTTAAGTGATTTTCTGTTTAGAAAATCATTAACTTTTTGATAAGACTTTTGCAATTCCGAATTGATACCTGCGAACTCAATATCCAGAGAGAACAAAAACCTAACGGCTAGGCTTTGACTGTTTTTCGTTTAAAGCAAAGTATTAGATTATCTAAAACGCGAACTTATTCGTTGTTAGTAAGATAACATCGTATTAAGGAATTCCGCACCTTAATACTACAGATAACGAAGTTATCGATCCTAGAACTAGGGACTTACAATTGGTATCAGAGCTTTCAGGCTAGATTACGAAGGTAGTTCAAGGTTTTAGTGTTAATCGCGTTTGATTCGGATCGTTTATACGTGCATTAGTACATATTAACGATCAAAATCATTCTCTGGACGATTTAGAGTTTGTTTACGGTCGAAATTTCCAGTTTCAATCGTAAAAATACCTAAAATTTTTGTTTTCAGGTTTTTCAGCCGTTTTGCGAGTCGAGATTAGGGTTTCAGATAAGTCTGCGAACCGAGTTGAACTTGCGAACCGAGATTCTGTGAGTCAAACTTATTTGCGAATTGATATATTATGTGAACCGAGATCTCTTGCGAACCGAGATCACTTGCGAGTTGACATCACTGCGATCCGAACTGAGACTTGCGAACCGAGATTCTGCGAGTCGAGCTGAGATTGCGAGTTGAACTGAGTTTCTTTGAGTCGATATTTTTTTTTCTCTGAATTCGCAAATACATTTTAACTTTAAACTTCACGATGTCTGACCTTAGCAAAATGATTGAGATGGAACATAAGATTGGAAAATCTAATGTTCCACCTAAATTGTTGAGAGTTGAGGATTATTATAGCTGGAGGGATAGGTTTGAATCTTACTGTAGATTCCATGATCTATCTATCTGGATGTGTATCAAGAATGGATACACGACACCTACACAAACTGTTGAAAATGCTATTGTGGTTCTCACTTATCAATAGATGAGTGAAGCACAAAAGAAGAAATTTGAGGTTGAGAACAAGGCTCATTCTTCAATCAAGATGATTCTACCTAAGGAACTTATTTATCATCTGAAGTCCTTCCAAACTTCTAGAACTTTGTGGACAGCTCTAGAGAAGAGGTGTGAAGGTAGTCCACAAGTTAAAGCAAGCAAGAGAAATCTCCTGAAAAAGCAGTTCACTGTTTTCAAATCTTTGAAAGGAGAAGATCTTGATGCTTATACCACAAGATACTACCATTTATTGAGTGAGCTAGATGACCATGAGATTGTCACTACCGAGACTGAGAAAACCGACAAGTTTATTGAGGGTTTACCGTCTAAGTGGGAAATGCATGGCATAATGCTTAAAGACAATGATGAGAGGTATGCAACCATGACCTTAGAGCAGGCTATTGATAAGCTAAGAGGTTATGATTTCACCAAGAAGACTAGAGATACTGATTCTGATCAGGCTCAGGATCCGGGACCATATCATGGAAAATCTACTATCTCTACTGCTTCCTCGAGCTCGACCACTGCTTTATTTGTTGGTAATGCTGATGGAAAAGGTGAAATGATTACTGATGAATTGTGTCTTGTTACCTCATCTAGTAGTGAAGCAAAGGGAAAACTAACTGAGAAGTCACCTCAGGAGCATCAAAAGACGCTTATGAGTGTGAAATCTGCTGAACAACAATTATCTGTTCTTGCTTCCTTTGTAGCTTCTTATGAAAACTACATTCAGGGTAAAATCAATGATCCAATTATGTTTGAGGAAGATTATGATCAGATAGACCCTGAGTATCTTGAAGAAATAGAACTTCAGGATCAACTTGCTATGTTGTCTAGAAGAGTAAAGAATTTCTTGAAGAAAACTGGTAGAAAGGTAGTTGGCAATCGATCAAGGTTTGATAAGACCAAGATCAAGTGTTTTAACTGTCAGGGTTATGGACACTTTGCTCGAGAATGCCAAAGACCTAAGGTAGAAGCTGGCAATGGAAAACAAGGTTCGGGAAGCACTCTCGCTTCCAAAGCCTTGGTTGTGAAACAGTTGGATGGCTCTTATGAATGGAAAGCTCAGTCTGAAGAAGTTTTCATGGCTGAGATTGATGAGTCTACATCCTACATGCCTACTAATGCAGAGTGTGATGTAAAGGTGCCTGAGGTTGAAATGAAAGCAAGTGATGAAGACGTGCTGTATATGGATTCAACTGAAAATATGAATCCTGAAGACTTTGTAGCAAGCATGGCTGAAATTCAAACAGACAAGAATGTATTGATATTCTTACTCTTGCTGATGTCTGTTATTTAGTTACTGATTTGCAGTCACCAAAACCTGTCTTCTCAAGTTAGCATATTGACCGAATCTAATAAGACTGTTAGATGTGAACTTGAACTTGCTAAGATTGATGTGCGTAGGTTAAGTGATGATAAACAAGACTTAAAAGATAAAATTAAGTCTGATGCTTCTGATATGATTGCACTTAGAGATACCATTAATGAAAAAGCTGTTATCATAGATGGTCTCTATATGAACCTAAAAGACTTAAATCAGACAATTGCTAATAAGGAGTAAGAGTTAGCTGATTGTAAATTGAAGCTAGTTGAGCAAAATTGAAAAAAATAAAATTATAGAACCACTGAGATAGACAAGATGCTTGATGCTCAACGAAGTGTAAATGATAAGTCAGGATTAGGTTATAATGAGACACCTCCTCCTTTCAATTCGAATTACACTAGGCTTCCAGAAGATACTGAAATGACTGAAGTATGTTCTGAAGAACCAGTAGCTAAACCTGATCAGTCAGAGGCACATAAGAATATTATTAAGAATCCTTTATCTGATGATAGTAAGAGAATTCCTCACACTAAAGTACATTTTGTACCGGGTGGAGTAAATAATGATACTAAGACTGATGAAGTGGTTAATAAAGAACATATTGTTAATCCTTTAGTGCCTAAGACGCCGATTGCGGATGCAAAAGTTAGTAAGTCACGAAAATAGATGTCCTGCTTCAAATGTCACCAAAAAGGACATGTAGCTTCTTGTTGTCCAAATAAGAAGTTGGAAGCATCACATAAGTTAGTGAATACTGAAAAGACACCGACCACTTCTAGTTCAATTGTAGATAGGTTAGGCTCCAAACCGGGATTAGGCAGCAAACCTGTAAACATTCTGAAAAGAGATGGTAATCATAGTGTCTCTCCACCTAAACCTAAAAGGCCTTATACTCTGAACGGAAATACTTTCAATAAGCCAAGAGATAAGACACCTTCGAGGTTTAAGACCCCAAGTAGAAACCATAGTCAGTTTGAAAATGGTTCTACTTCAATTGCACAGGGAACTAAGTTTGTGCCTAGGAGGTTTTCTACTCACTCTCCTCATAGGACTAAGACTACAGATCATCAACAATCTCAAACTCCTGTGAAAGTTACCAAGACTCCTGATGGGAATAGTTATGGTTACTTTAAGGAGATTCAGATTGTAGATGATCAGGGATAAATCAAGACCGTAATGGCTTGGGTCCCTCTTGAAAACTAACTGTGTACAACTTGTTATGTGTAGGAGCAGACTGTGAACAAGGACAGCTGGTGGTATGTAGACAGTGGATGCTCAAGGCACATGACAGGTGAACGAAGTCTACTGAAGGACTTCAAAGAAGGTTTCAAGCAAAAAGTAAATTTTGCAGGAGACAAAGGAGGAGTAATTACTGGGAAAGGAAAAATTTCAAATGGAACTTTGACTCTAGAGGATGTGAATTATGTTGAAGAACTAACTCATAACCTAGTGAGTGTTTCCCAAGTCTGCGATAAAGGTCATCCAGTTCATTTTAATGAAAATGAGGCTTTAGTTCTGAAGCCATGCTTCACAATTCCTGAAGAATGGATATTGATGAGGGAACCAAGGAAGAAGGACATCTATGCTATAAACATGGGTGTTTATAATTCTTCAATGGTGTTGACATGCTTATTATCCAAGGCCTCAGAAGCAGATGCACTTTTATAGCACAGGAGAATGGCACATCTGAACTTTCGAAAAATGAATTTTATAACCAAGAATGGATTAGTTCTAGGTGTACCACAGAAACGTTTCGAGTCTGAAGACATGTTTGTTCCTTGCCTAAAAGGAAAGCAACACAAGAAATCACACAGGTCTAAGACTGAAAACATAATCTCCTTGCCATTTGAACTACTACACATGGACCTCTTTGGCCCAATAAGCAAGAGAAGTCTAGGTGGCAAGTGGTACTGTTTAGTTATCACAGATGATTACTCTAGATTCTCATGGGTATTCTTTTTGGGATCTAAGGATGAAACTCCAGGAATTTTAATGGAGTTCTTTGATCTAGTAGAGAATGTCTATAAAACAAGAGTAAAGCGTATTCGTAGTGATAATGGAACGGAATTCAAGAACTCAACGTTGAATATCTATTGCTTAAGCAAAGGGATACAACATCAATTTAGTGCACCATATGAACCTCAACAGAATGTTGTTGCTGAAAGGAAAAATCGAACGTTGATTGAAGCTGCTAGAACAATGCTTGCAGATTCAAAGTTTCTGGTCATATTTTGGGCAGAAGCAGTGAATACAACATGTCATGTTCTAAATAGGGTTCTTACGGTCAAAAAGCGTAACAAGACTTGTTACGAATTATTGAATAATAAGAAACCTAATCTGAAGGGATTTAAACCCTTTGGAGTTGCATGTACAATATTGAAGACAGGAAATCAAGCTAAATTTGGCGAAAAGGCTGATGAAGGATTTTTCCTAGGTTATGTGCCCAATTCGCCTAATAAAAGGGTTTTCAATAAAGTCACGGGACGACTGGAAATTGTTTATAACATTGAGGTTACGAGCTATGTACCTGCGGTACATAAGGGATTAGATTGGCAATTTGACTATTCAGATCTCTTTCAGTCATTTTAAGTTCCCATAAGTGACTTTGTCAGTGATTCAGAGATCTCTCAGCACTTATTGCATGAAGACTTGGACAATGGTCCCTCTTCAACATCGAGTGTTCCGAAATCTGGAATCAGGACAACTGATGACTCAAATGAAGCTTCTTCAAGTGGGTCGCAACAACCTTCAAAGGATAAGTATCAAGAAACAGAAGATTCTGAGGAGAATCTTCAAGCAAAGTTTGATGATATACTTACTTCTTTGAACCATTTATGGTTATCTTCAGCTAGTTCAGAAGATATGCCTTCATTAGAAGAGATTGGTACTAACTTAGGAGATGAGTTAGTAGTTGACCCTATACCGGTTACAAGAACGAGTAAGAATCATCGCGTTGAAAACATCATCGGTGATATTAATACTCCTGTTCAAACTAGGACTCAATCTAAAGCTAGTACATCTGAAAATTTAGAAAGCTTGTATACTGCTATGAAAGAGATAGGGAGTCCTAATCAATGTCTATATTCATGCTTTATCTCACAAGTTGAGCCTAAAAATGTGCAAATGGCTCTCAAAGAAAGCTCGTGGGTCGAACCTATGCAAGAAGAACTGCTACAGTTCTCAAAATTACAAGTATGGGAGTTAGTTGACCTTCCAAAGGGAGAATATCCAATTGGAACTAGATGGGTATTTAAGTGTAAGAGAGATGACCGAGGAGTCATTACTCGCAATAAAGCTCGTCTAGTGGTTCAAGGGTTTAATCAACAAGAAGGAATAGATTACAATGAAGTGTTTGCACCAGTTGCTAGGCTAGAAGCAATTAGAGTATTCTTAGCATTTGCCTCTTTTAAAGGTATCAAAGTATATTAGTTGGATGTTAAGAGTGCCTTTTTGTTTGGCAAAGTTGAAGAATTGGTGTATGTTTCACAACCGCCAGGGTTTACTGATTCTGACTATCCAGATAGAGTATATCGCTTGAATAAGGCTCTATACGGATTACATCAGGCACCTAGGGCATGGTATTGAACACTATCAACGTATCTACTTGAGAATGGATTTACAAGAGGATCAATTGATAGTACACTTTTTGTAAAGTGGAACAAGAATGACTTTCTACTTGTACAAGTATATGTTGATGACATTATCTTTGGATCTTCTGATGAAAAGATGTGTCAAGAATTTGAGAAAGTCATGAGAAAAAGGTTTGAGATGTCTGCAATGGGAGAATTAAACTTCTTCTTAGGATTGCAAGTTGATCAAAAGAAGGATGGATTCTTTATTCATGAATCTAAATATACATATGAGCTATTGGAACGCTTTAAGATGGATGAAAGTAAGGTCTATAATACTCCAATTCCAGTCAATCATAACCTTGGACCAAATACATAGAGTGATAGCGATGTGGATCCCACTCTTTATAGAGCCATGATTGGATCACTAATGTATCTTACTGCCTCTAGGCCTGACATTATGTTTGTTGTTTGTATATGCGCAAGATATCAGGCAAATCCGAAAGAGTCACACATGCAAGCTGTTAAACGGATCCTTCGTTACCTCAAAGGGAAACCGAAGCTGGGACTTTGGTATCCAATTGATGGAGACTTAGATCTCATAGCTTATACTGATTCGAATTATGGAGGATGCAATCAGAATAGGAAATCTACAACCAGAGGATGTCAATTCTTAGGAGGTAGATTAGTATCCTGGCAGTGCAAGAAGTAAAGCTCAGTAGCCATTTCTACATGTGAAGCTGAGTATGTTGCAGCTGGCAGCTGTTGTTCTCAAGTTCTTTGGATCCAACAGCAACTGCGGGATTACGGGTTAAATATAACCAATACTCCTATGATGATTGATAACGAATCAACAATGTCGATCACCAACAATCCGGTGAAGCACAGTAAAACTAAGCACATTGATATTCGACATCATTTTATTAGGGACTGTGTTGAGAAGAATTTGATAAAGTTAGTAAAGGTTCCATCTTTGGATAACTTAGTAGACTTATACACCAAGGCGTTCGACAGAGCTTGATTTGAGACGTTGGTTCAACTTAACGGAATGAGAAATACAGAGTGATTAGTCTTCCAAGGGTATTTTTGTAGTAGTTAGTAGTAAGTTTTATGCTTTTATAATAAAAAGGGGGGGGGGGGGGGGGCGTATGGCATTCATTTTCTTGTTACCTTAGGGGAATCGCCTCCAATAAAAGAACAACTGAAGTTCTTTTAGAAAAGCTTTTGGCTGTAAAAACTTGGAAAATGATAGTACATTAGGAGAATGAGCTTAAGAATAATAAACCTAAGTGCTAAGATTGATGTGTTAGTAGATTCCTATAAGTTTCATTAGAATTGCATACTTACCTAGGAGTTTACTTATATTTATCTGATTTACACCTATATCCACTGATAATAACTCGTGTTCTTTATATAAGTGATAAGAATAACTAAAGTCTATTCAGATTCATTATATGATATACTGGTAGGTAAATTATTCTTAGATTTATGAGCAATTAAGAAATTCTAATTTTGCGTGTCATATCTTTTGTGAATTGTTATATACTGTATGACATATATCTTAATTGATGAATGATGGTACCGCCATACACTGTTATCTTGCATTTATCTACAAATGACAAATAGTTACAAATATGGTTATTAGTGAAACTAACAAATAACTCTGTTGTACGTGAGTACAAACTTGTTGCCTTTAGTTTTGCCAATAGTCTCAAACTTATTTTATTTATACTAAGGGATCCTCTGTTGTACGTAAGTACAGATCTGGAACCACTAGTATCTTTAAAGGATGTTTGATATTTGTCAAATTTTAACTCAAGTGTATGTTATATGTTTCGAAAAGATACATCATTTAGTAACCTCTACCTTGAAATTAAAAGATGCAGTGTTATGTGTTTTACTTAAGTTCTTCAGTATATTATATAACAGAACACTTTAGATATTGTTCACATTAATAATAACAGGTTTGCTCAGAAATCTATGTCTAATTTGTTTATGTAGATCATAATACCGGTAATCGTCTTGAACTGTTTAAGACATTGGAACATTCACTTTTTGTGAATAATTAGTTCTAAATACATAAGAAGTTATTTTAATATCAAAGTTATGTTGTGTGGATAAAGGTAAATAAGATATAATTTTATAAATATAAGTTAATTACGGGTTAAGTTGTGATTTTATTGTACTTATATGAATTTCATGAGGTATGCATAATAGCAATCGTCTTGTTCTTATTAAAATCTAATATAAATGGCTTATTCTCCCTAATATGATCCCTAAGCAGTTCAAATTTTAAGCATTTTAATTTTAAATTTGTTTGCTTTCATAGGATGTTAGTACTCTTAAAATTCTTATTTCTTATTTTGTATTTATGTTTAATGATTAATAGAAAGTTTTTTTTTATTTTATTCAATGTGTTACCCTTTGGAAATGAATTATACTGGATATTTATTTTATGTTGAACAAACGTGTGTTGACAACTGAAAAATACTATATAGGTTACGTGGAATGTTAATCGAAAATCTTCCGACTCACATGTAGTCGAGCAGCGTGTCCTAATTTTAAATCAGCGGTTAATTTTTCTATTATAACTTATATATATTTTAGAATTGTCTATATACTTAAGACCATAAGGTATATAGGTAAATAATTTTAGCTCGATATTTTTCTTTATACAAGATTAACTGTATCACGGGTTTAGTCGGTTAATATATGTAAGAAGATTATCATTGAGGAAAAATTATGCGAAAACGTTTTCTTTAAAATGTTTAGGCTACATAGTTACAGAGTTAACTATATAATTGTGAATGGGTTTTAATTTATACTTACAATTTAAATCGCATTTTTTTAATTTTATTCTGCGAGTTTGACAAGTCAAACCTGCGAATCGAGATCCAACTTGCGAATCGAGATCCAACTTGTGAATCGAGTAAAAGTATAAAAGGGTGGTCAAACGAGTCAAACTTTCCACCGAATCCACTTCCTATTTGCAAGTTCACTTCAACTTGCAAATCCAGTTAGTGCGAAACGAGACGAAATACACTTTACGTTTGATTTCGATTTTGCTAGTTACAAGGACGAGTTTTTGATCCGTAGTTTTTATACACTTTCGTATTGTGAACATTTTGAGGTATAAATCAACGGATTTCACCATTTAAATTACTCGAAATCGAAGTGTTTATGCATCTAGGGTTTCATTTTAAAGTTTAAACGATTAACGTAGATTAAAGGTGTTATTTAACTAGAATCCTATAGATTAATGTTAAACGAACCTTAATGAACGTAAACCAATTGATAGATCTTAATAACATTGAGAGTTTAATCGATTTTAGTTTCAACCCGCAACACCAGTTCATGTTGCGAGTTGACCACAGGTTCAATTCGCAGAGCCACAATTAGCGAGTTGAGATAGCTTTCGATTCGCAGATCTATTTTTGCGAGTTGAAATCTTGTTTGTTGACTTGTTGACTTACGGACCGAGTTGATTATCGAATCGACTTGAGATTCGAGTTGCGGATTGACTTGGTAAGCGAGTTGACATGGTTGCGAGTTGAGTTGCGAACCGAATTGAATTCGATTCGCACATTATATTTCTGCGAGTCCAGTACTTAGAAAATTTTCAATTTTAAAAGTTTTTATATGAATGTTAAGACTTTTTCAGTAATAACTTTTATATCATGGACTTGTATTAAATTATATATGTTTATATCGAAAGTCTACCAATTCAAGAGGTAATTGCGTGGCGTGTCCTAATTATATATTAGCGGTATAACTTATATTTATTTAATAAAATAAAACGTTAATGATTTGAGAATTTCAAATTAACAAGTAAATAACGGGACATACATATTGAACTTACGACTTATTAGTTATAAGTTATATATGTTAGATATTTATGTATATTACTTGAGACATGTATGTAACAAGTTATATATATAATTTAAAACTAAGATGTTTGATGAATTTTGATTCATAATACGTTATAGTTTAAAATTTATTAACGTGTGTTAATTGTTGTTGTCATTTGTGTTCTTATAGATATGGCACGACAATTCGATAAAGGTCACAATATTATTGTTGATCTTGATCTTTCAGCACGCGGAGCAAATAAAGTTGCTCAAGTGCTGACATTCTTGGCATGTTCACGTATTCAATATGTTGTTATGGCGTCTCCGCCTATTTCTCAGATGATACTGGATGACTTCTGGGACGGTATTCAGTATGATTAGACTGTTTTCCCTCCGGTTATTCGAACAACGGTTAATCACCAACCGATTGTTTTTACTGCTGGAAATCTTCGTGAGATTTTACAGCTTAGGACGGAAGAACAGGAGAACTGAGATATAGAGTTTCCCATGGATTTCATTGAGGGAGCTATAGGCCGTATGGGATATACGGGTGATAGACATGGCCGTCAGTTCCAAAAACCTCTGGTTATTGGACAATGGAGGTTTTTGTGGCACGTGATTGTCACGGTTTTTGCACCAAAGAAGGAAGGTTTCGATGAGTTGAGTCCTGCCCTTGTATCAGCTATGTTGTCCCTGGTTTACAACAAACCATACAGTTTTTGTGACTATATTTTTGGCAAGCTGGTTAGACAGATTTCGGGTTCTGTTAGATCACGGTTTCTAGTTTACCCGCGTTTTTGTATGTTGATCATTCGTGCTCATCTGCCAGAGCTTGTTATTCCTAGGCCACACTTACGTGTGGATACTATTGGGCTCCGAGGGTACAATGCTATGTTTTTGCAGACAGTGAGGAAAGAAGGGGTAGTGAAGCCTGAGGAGAGAGAGCTTTTTGGTTTTCTTGTCGATCCTGCCTATGTGACGCCACCGAATCATGGTTGGTTAGATGTTGGTGTTGTTGTTGCTGTTCCAGACCCGATAGCTGATGTGGTTCATGCTGAAGATCCACAAGAGCTCATCGAGGATGTGTTGGAACAACCTGGACATGCTGGGGAGCAGGTGAACCCAGATGTTGCTGCCCAGGTGATACAGGAGGTGCTGGTTGAGCTTGATGATGCTACTGATCCTTTGCTACGGGATATTGATAGTTATGTTGCACCGCCTGAGGTAATATCATAATTATATAGTAATATCGGTACTTAGTTGATACATTATTATTATAATATTATTATATAACGAAAATGTTATAGATATTTATTTAATTATATAATATTTCTGATTATCAAATATAAATATTATTATGATCAGGGAGCTGAGACTGCAGACCCAGAGGTCAATCGACCTGAGGGTGAGCAGGGACAGCTTGATGGATCTGAGGGTTTACCTTCTAAGGTAATTATCAGATTAATCTTCAAAATATATAGGACTTGTATGATAGAGCTTCTAGCTAATCATAAATGTTTAATATATTTAATATTTAGGATTCTGATGTTGGTCCATCTGGAGGCTGTGATGGTCAATCGACTTCAGATGATGATGATGATAGTACTCCTTCTCCACCTCCAGATGCTGGTTATATTAGATATCGATCTAGAATGATTCCAGATCCAACACTGAAGGAGAAGAGAAAGACTTCAGTATTATTGAAGAAGGTCCTGAGGAAGAGGATACACCTCTTATTTCTCAACGCCGTAAGCGTTCCACTAAGACAGTTAATTAGAGATTGAGACAGAGTTATCTGTAACAATTACTTCTTTAATTGTATCTAACTTTACAGGTTGAGAAACTGCTTGAGTCAGTGGAATCAGAAATGGTCTCCAAGACGATTGAGAAGGGAGTTGCCGAACTCGTACATGATGCACAGTTCCCAATTAATAAAGCTAGTAGATTTGCAACTAGTCTTCTCAAGGAAGCTTTATCTCAAGCTATTCCACAGCTTACACCTGAGTCTCACATTGCTTCGCTTACACCACCTGGATCATCCACAATTTCTGTTATTCCGACGACCGATACTGAAAGGATTACATCCTTAGAGTCAAGAGTCAAGGAATTGGAACAGAGTACATCCAAGATTCCAGGGTTGTTAGATGAGAATGTTTCTCTTGCTCAGCAGATGGTTCATATCAGTGAATCGCATTTGACTCTGCTGAAGACTCATGATACTTTGCTTGCTGATTTTACTGCCCAACGACTTAAGCTTGAACACTTAGAACATTTGGTGTTGAGAGTGCATTCAGGACAGTCAGCTCAGGGGGAGATATTGATATATCAAGAAGCTTGCAAAGAGGATGAGTTAGCAAAGAAGAGAAGAGATGATAAAGATGATGATCCCAGTGCACAGAAAGATGGTGAGCCGACTGGTCCTTCAAAGACTGGTGAGCAAGCTATTATTCAGGGGGAGTCTGTTGGTGTTAGTGCAAGTGGTGATGGTGCTGGTACAAGTGCTGCGGGTACAAGTGAAGCTGGTAAGATAGCTTAGACTTGTGTAGATATTTGTACTTAGAACTTAGTTGAATTATAATTGTAATTTATAATTGTAATTGAATAATTGTAACTTAATAGTTTTGTTAATATATTCGACTTGAGATTATTATTACAAGTAAAATATATTAGAAATTGTTTAAGTTATTTGATTCTGAAAAGTTAAATAAATTAGTGATCGAAAGTCTTCCAACTCATTGAGAAGTCGAGCGGCGTGTTCTGATTTATTTCAGCGGTCAAAGTTTATTTTAACTTAGACATTTTAGACTTGAGAGTTTTTATAACTAACAAGTTAAATATGTATGATTTTTAAACTAGACAAATGATATATAATTTAAAGATATAATTGAAAGTTAAGTTTTATTATATAACAGTTTAATTAAAGTCTTGGAAATTATATAAGTTAGTTAATTGTAAACTTAAAAGTTTGGTGATTATTCACAGTACATTAGAGTTTAAATTTAATTAATGTTTGTTAAGTGTTTGATATAAGACTTAGGAAATCTTAGATTATTCACAGTACATTAGAGTTAAATATGTTTGATATATTTCACGTTTATTACACAAAAGGATTAGTATTGGAATTCTTAGATTGATTCAGGGAAATCAATAAGAGAATTTAAATTATTAATTTATTTGTGTTTGTTTGTTTTCTCTAGGAATGGAAATTCTAAATCTATCAGATTCAGAAAATGATATTTTGGATGAGATAGATGAAGAGATTGATTATGATCTTAAAGAGGGAGAATTTCAACCACCTACAGATTGGACTGTTGTTTCTGAGATTGTGCAAGACATGAGTGTAGATCTAGATGAACATATAGATGAACATCATGTGAGCCCATCTAGGACAGAGGTTGTTATTGATAATGATGAAGGTCCAACATTTGTCGATATAGATGAAGATATCGATGATTCAACCGTGTCTGAAAATGAAGTTCTTATTCATACGAATAATCCTACTGTGAATTATAGGAAACTTCCGAAACAAAAGAAGACGATTGGAGTTTCTGAAGTGGATATTACAGGAAAGAGAGAATCACACAGAGGGATTATTGGTTGGTACTTTGACTCTGAGCTGAAGCTGTTTGCTATTAAAAGATTTGACGGAGTTCAATATTTTGAGCGAAAGCTTGCAGTGTTTAGTTCTTTGCCTAGATTTGAAATTCGAGATTTGGCTCGATTACCTTTGAAGAACCCAAGTGATGATTTTGTTGGAAGATATGTTGAACATATAATCAAGACTGAGGTTAGAGCTAATAAGTTTGAAAAGATTAAGCCAAGAAAAGGAAAGACTATCTAGTTGGCAGAGAGAAGTCAAAGGACAAGAAGAAGAAGAAGAAGAAAAAAGGTTTATACATCTGTCAAGTGTGTACAGCAGATTCCACTGAAGATAATGCCACAAGATATTTTGGGAAATATGAAATGTTGGTATGTGGATTCAGAAACTGGAGAAGCTGTCATGGTTGAAGCAGATGATGAGGTTGAAAGTGGTGAGCATGAGATTTTTAAAGTTTATGATCATCGACACCTAATGAATATGTCGAAGAAAGATTTGTTAAAGTTACATGAAAATAGAAACTTGATGACAGAAGCATGAGGTGATTTAGCACGAGATTATCAGATGATGGTTAAGACTTGTATCAAGATGAAGATATACGCAGGAAGTAAAATTTACAAATGAAGACTAAAGACAAGCGTGAAGATAAAGACGCTAGAGCTATTGTCAAGGGGGAGTCTGTTGAGACATAGATTGTGACAACAGATCTAGCTTGAAATAGGACTCGTGTAATTATTATTATATTTGTGTATTGGTTTAGATTTATAAATGAATATTTCGTTATTAAAGATAGACAAAATTTTGTTTTTAATATATACGTTTGTTGCGAGTTGAGATCTCAAGTCGTAAGTGTTGCGAAGTGAGGTGAGAACTGAACTTGCAAAGCAATGAACGTAAGGAGATTGGCGGTCGAGTTTATTATGGGCTTGGGCTGCGTAGCGAGTTGAGTCAACTCGTAGGCCCAACGGCTGCGAGTTGAGATGACTTATTTAAGTGATTTTCTGTTTGGAAAATCATTAACTTTTTGATAAGACTTTTGCAATTCCGAATTGATACCTGTGAACTCAATATCCAGAGAGAACAAAAACCTAACGGCTAGGCTTTGACGGTTTTTCGTTTAAAGCAAAGTATTAGATTATTAAAACGCGAACTTATTCGTTGTTAGTAAGATAACATCGTATTAAGGAATTCCGCACCTTAATACTACAGATAACGAAGTTATCGATCCTAGAACTAGGGACTTACATTTTCATTTGTTTAGAATGATAGGAAACCCGATACATTTTAGAGTGAATTGAGTGACCACTGGTGAGATTGCCTAAGTCATGTGTATGCCAAAGATCATGAGAATCAGAAGCATACCCAAAGATATTCATTTTTTATTTCTGGAACAAATATCTTATTTGTCTCAATTTTCTGAAACAAGTCACTTGTATGAAACATGGTTGTTCTTAAGAATATATTAATTCGCAAAAACCGGGCCTAAAACGTCTTTTTAAGTGAGGATATTTGAAGTATTGCTTGAAGACAAGCAACGTCTAAGTGTGGGATATTTGATTAAACGTAAAAAGTCACGTTTTTACGTACAAAATTCTCACCTTTTTAGCACCAAACTTCATGAAATCACTTGATATTAATACTTTTTCATCCTAAATCATCATCAAGGCTATACATAAGGTGTTGCTTTAAAAATCAATCAAAATGGTTAAATAACGTGCAAAATAGAGCATAAATAATACGGTCACAATCTACGAGCACTTTTAAGCATATTAACTTGAAATTATTCTTTGATTATCTCATTGTGATCTTTAGGTAATTACGAACGCGTGGATATAAAGAACGCTGAAAACGGACCAAAAATGAAGAAGTTATGGCCAAACGAAGTGCGACTAGGCGACCAAGACTTACGATCCAGTGCACAAGACAACGACCAAGGGAACACCACCCCCTAGCGGCCATATACAACCCCTTAGGGGCCGTATACCACCCCTTAGGGGCCGTATACTACCCCTTTAGGGCCGTATACTACCCCTAAGGGTGGTATACTACCCCCAAAGGGTGGTATACCCCCTTTTGATGTTGGATACTACCCCTTGGGTGCTGTATACCCCCTTTTTGGTGTCCGATACTACCCTTGTGGTGCCGAATTTCTGAGCTAGGGGTGGTATTTCAGTGCAAATCGGAAGAATCGGGTGTTGAATTGTGGTAGCTTGCTTGGTGACTCTTTGCCTATAAATACATGGCTCAACCTCCTCATTTCTCATCCCTCACAACCCAATCATCTCCAACACTCACATTTACTTTCTCTCTGGTCTCTCTCTAACTTTCTCTCTCTAGGTTAGTGCTAGGTTAGTAGTCAGTTAGTTCTTGGTGAATACTTAACCATGACTAACAGAGGGGTAATATTGTAATATTGTTGAAGATACTTGGAGGGGTTATTATTGTAATATTGAAAAAGATATTCAGAATTTCCTCTCGTTGTAATCTCTCAACATATATTCAAACTATGCATAATCCACGGTTATCTCTTTCCTTATCTATTATAATAATGATTGCTATTGTTATTATGCTAGATATAGGATTTATTGCCATGATAAGTGAGTAGTTATATTGTGTGTTTGTTGTGATGTAGTTAGGCGTTAATTGGGATGATGTCATTATGAAACAACGAAGGTAACCTTAAACGGCTTTCATTTGTATAGTGCTGGAAACACCAATGTGTGTAGTACAGAACGTGGAAGCTATGAAAGTCGTGAGCATAATCCGTTGTAGATTAATGTTCCAACTTATTATATTTTATAAATGAAAACTCGGTGCTTTGATTACACGTTTCATCTATGAATTTAAACCGCATTTTCAACTAACTCCTTTCCGCCAATAACGTGGTTAAAACCTTTTTGATAAGTTGTCATATCAAGGGTAATTAATTATCTGTGTTCAAATAACATTGTCTGGTTTTGAGCTGTGGAACTACTAACCAAGTATTGTACACCGTGATTAAACTACAACTTAATTTTATATGTTAAATGGCATGGTCTGGTTTTGAAGCCGTGAAACTACGAAACAAGTATTGTACACTGTGAATAAACTAGGGATTTATTGGTTAATTTTAAGTGAGGGCTGGTTTAAATTATAAATGGAGAATCTTTGGTTTAAAATACAAACTTAGTTTATAAAATCCAGAAAGGAATTCGAGGCATCATCTAGTATTCCAAATTCATCTATCACCCCTGGATTCCATAACCATTAATGAAACGTAATCAAGCACCAACCACGTCTTAAACTTAAATGTTTTATTCAATTGAGTATCACTGTGGTGTTAAGAACGGTCAGACAATTAGTGGGACTGTCACTCTATTCATGCACCCAGGAATCTTCATATTCCAAGAAGGGTCACTGTTCCGTAATAGGGCAGTGTTGAGAGTTGAGCAGCCTCCTCTGATCAGAATCACGATAGCCTAGTTACTCAGTGACATACTGTTAGGAAAATTAAGATTTGATATGACAAAGTGTAAACTGATTAGGAAACATTGAAGGTCGGCTTCTAGAAGACTTGGAGACAAAGTTAAAGATTTTGAAGATCGACATAGAAGAATAGAAGGACTTAGTTTCCTAATATGATTGTGTTTCCTATTGTAAGTCTTTGGGACTCTATATATAAAGAGATCCCTAGACATTGTTTGTGTGTGTTATCATTAGGGTAAAACCCGATCTCATAACTTGAGATCGTTTCCCCCATGTACCCCTAAGGTTCTTTGTAATCCTGATACAAAGTTGTATCCGTCTTGTTGATTATATTAATAAGATTAGGGGTTTGGCTATTAAAATCTTCTTTGTGTTCTTCATATTGTTCTTTATCATATATTAATCTTTTGCTTGATTTTTTATTGGGACTACACAAGTGGTATCAGAGCGTGTCGGATCTATTCATGATTTGTAAAGATCCAATTCAAGCAAGAGAAGTCATATCGAAGAAACCCTAGAAGATTGCAAGAAAAAATCGTAATTCGTCATGTTCTGCGCAGCGATGGTAAAAAATTCGGATCTAATTCGTTAACCGTTCAATTGTCGTGAAATTTGAACTGTAGGTTTATAACACATAGACTCACAATCTGACAAGAGGAATTTTCGATCTGAGCTTTTGATTGAGAGATATATAAAGTCGAAATCTGCTGCTGAAACCATATGGTTTTTCCGAACAGCTGCAGTAAATCGATCACTGTGTCTTCGTTATTCAACGAATATTCATGATTTTTGGATATGTTATTCAAGACATATGTTTCTACATCATGTAAAAATTTCATTGTGATCGGATGTTTCTACATAGAGATATTAAAATTTAAATCTGCTGCAGTAAGTTTATGGTTTCTTTTGTGCAGCCGAAGTCAGAAAATTACTGTAGATTCGTTAACTGTTGGATCGACTTGATTTTTGGATATGTGGTTAATGAAACATTTATGAACTTTGTGTTAAAATTTGAGCTTCATTGGATACGGCATCAAGGAGATATACAGTTACAAAATTGCCACTGCTCAAACCCAACCGCTGCTAGGTTTGTACCACTGTTTGTACAACGTTGCCACTGCTAAAAGGTTTGTACCACTGTTAGTACAAGCTTACCGCTGTTAGTACAAGCTTACCACTATTAGTACAAGCTTCCCGCTGCTAGTACAATCTTACCACTGTTAGTACAAGCTTCCCACTGCTAGTACAAACTTGCCACTGCTAGTAGAGCTTGCCGCTGTTAATGTAATTTTGCCACTGCTTCAACAAGGTTACTACTGTTCAACAATTTTAATGATGCTCTTCATTGTTACTACTAAGTATCAATTACCACTGTTAGTCATTTTTCAAACACTAATGCAGAATTAGTGTTGGTTAGTTATTTGTACAGCTTTTATGATTGATTATATATCTTTTGGTAGTGAGATGTTTAATACGACTTCAAACTCATACAAAATCAGACCCAAAGGTTAGCTCAAGTCTACTCAATATTTATGACATCATTGATGAATTTTTCAATTAAAAGGTTCGACATTTATATGTTCAGAGTGATGGGTTGATATTCTGTAACGGGTTTTCATGCTTATGTTCAAGATAGTTGAAGATTTTTCAATGGGTAATAAGTGTTGTTGAAGATAAGAGTTGTAAGAGCTTAAATTATGTTCAAACCAAATCATACAAACTTTCTTTTACAAGATTAGAGATTTTAGTAGATTTCTCTAAGGTTTTCTAACCCTGATACATAGAATATGTATCTGTCTCGTTAAAGAAGGGTAAGGAAAAATAGGGGGAGAACCATCTGACATTGGATAGCTGATATTAAGGGGGAGAATAAAAAGGGAAGAGTTTTTGAAGTTGAAGAAGAAAGAGTTAATGAATTATGCAAGATGTTATGAGCAATCAAGAAGAAGATTTTACTTTTTGTTTAATCTATATTTATCATCTTGTAATCAGTTTACTAGTTGTTTGGTCATCATCAAATAGGGGGAGATTGGTAGGAAAATTAAGATTTGATGTGACAAAGTGTAAACTGATTAGGAAACATTGAAGGTCGGCTTCTAGAAGACTTGGAGATAAAGTTAAAGATTTTGAAGATCGACATAGAAGAATAGAAGGACTTAGTTTGCTAATATGATTGTGTTTCCTATTGTAAGTCTTTGGGACTCTATATATAAAGAGATCCCTAGACATTGTTTGTGTATGTTACCATTAGGGTAAAACCCGATCTCATAACTTGAGATCGTTTCCTCCATGTACCCCTAAGATTCTTTGTAATCCTGATACAAAGTTGTATCCGTCTTGTTGATTATATTAATAAGATTAGGGGTTTGGCTATTAAAATCTTCTTTGTGTTCTTCATATTGTTCTTTATCATGTATTAATCTTTTGCTTGATTTTTTATTGGGACTACACACATACTGATTGAGCAATCAATCAGTAGGGTACTAGTATTTACACCACAAATACTTGAAACAAATAAAATACAAATATTTAGAAAGACGTTTTCATAACTTAAACTAAAACATCATCCCAATTCAAGGCTAACAAAGTCACAACAAATACCCCCTCTATCCTGACTGCTATCCCTTATTTTATTTAATTGTTTAGTATTAAGCAGTAGTATAGTTTAGAAAACAAAAAAAAAAAAAAAAAAAAAAGCTCCCAACCATTTTTAAACTCCATCACTAGCTAGAAACGAACATCCTGATTACTCTGTTTCACAATACCGTTGATTTTAAAGAACGACCCTAGGTCATACTTGTTGTTGTATACCTTTAGGTTATATAGCCGTGGTAAACTTAAGCCCCAACATTTATAAATATTAAAACTTACCGATCCGCGTCTTGACGGTTGGAGCAACGACCGGAGTGAAATTCGACCGACAGCTCGGGCGCGATCTGATGAGTTATTTGATCAATTACAAGGGTCTTCTTATTTCTCTAAGATTGATTTGAGGTCTGGTTATCACCAAGTGCGGGTTTGTGAGGAGGATATCCCTAAGACTGCTTTTCGCACTAGATATGGTCACTATGAGTTCTTGATTATGCCATTTGGGTTGACTAATGCTCCTGCGGTTTTCATGGATTTGATGAATAGAGTTTGTCGGCCTTTTCTTGATAAATTTTTCATTGTATTCATTGATGATATCATGGTATATTCTAAGTCAGAAGCTGAGCATATGATGCACTTGAGGTTGATTTTGGAGACTTTGAAAAGAGAGCAATTGTATGCTAAATTTTTGAAATGCGAGTTTTGGTTGCACGAGGTACAGTTTTTGGGACACATTATTTGTAAGAGTAGATCCATCCAAGGTTGAGGCTGTAATGATTGGCATACACCGAAGTCTTCTTCTGAGATTAAGAGTTTTCTTGGGTTAGCGTGTTACTACCGAAAATTCATTAAGGATTTCTCTAACTTGCGGGTCCTTTGACTAAATTAACCCAAAAGGATGTAAAGTTTCAGTGGAATGAACAACAGGAATCAGCTTTTCAGACTTTGAAACAACTTTTGTGTCAAGCTCCGGTGTTAGCATTACCTGACAGGTCTGATGATTTTGTCGTTTATTGTGATGCATCATATGCGGGTTTGGGTTGTGTTTTGATGCAGCGTGATCGGGTCATTGATTATGCTTCTCGTCAGCTTAAGCCTCATGAAAAGAATTATCCTACCCATGACTTGGAACTTGCGGCTATTGTGTTCTCTTTGAAAATCTGGAGGCACTACTTGTATGGTACTAAATGTATTATTTGTACGGATCACAAGAGTCTTCAGTACATGTTCTCACAAAAGGAATTGAATATGCGTCAGAGGCGATGGTTAGAATTGATTAAAGACTATGATTGCCAGATTCGTTACCATCCGGGTAAGGTCAATGTGGTTGCGGATGAGTTGAGTAGGAAAGGAAATCCAGATAAAATTTACTTTATGCGATTAGAGGTTTCTTCAGATTTGATTCACAAGTTGAAATCGGCACAATTGGAGGCATCGCTAGACCATAACTTGAAATCCGAGATCATGTTGAAAAGAAAGGATTTGTTATGTGACGATTCTCGTGGATTAAAGACTTTTCAGTCACGTGTTTGGGTTCCTTTGCTTGGTGGACTTCATAATGTGATTTTGATGGAGGCTCATAAATCTAGATTATTGATTCATCCGGGGAGTACAAAAATGTATAATGATTTGAAACCATTGTATTGGTGGCCTACTTTGAAATTGGATGTTGCTCAATTTGTGGAATCTTGTCACATATGCTCTCAAGTGAAAGCCGAACACCAGAAACCTTATGGATCATTGAAACAACTTGAGATTCCCGAGTGGAAAAGGGAGCACATAACGATGGATTTTATAACCAAATTTCCACGTACAGTTAAGGGTAACGATATGATTTGGGTGATCGTGGACAGATTGACTAAAAGTGCTTATTTTCTTGCTACTAGTGAGATGGCATTCTTGAGTAAATTGGCGAAAATCTCCTAATTTAGGATATTGAATCATACCCTAATACTTAACACCTTTTGTTTTGACAAAATGATAAAACTTGTAAAGTTATCTTTATTTACGGTTCATTAACGAAAATATAGATGAATTTGGTTTGTTATCGTTAGGGTTAAAGCTACAT